>OY728137.1:837248123-838448123 GCA_963277665.1 Viscum album
TTGGATACAATGATCAAATAATTTACCCATTGTAGACATAATTATAAATAATCATAGCTAATGATAGGATTGTAAAATAAACCCCTACAACTTTGGTAACATTTCTTTCATAAACCCGATTGATGAAATAACTGAAAATGAAAAATTAAATATCATGAATATAAAAATATTCTTTTTATAACATTTCAAAAAGGTGGTAGATACACCTATTAAAAATAAATAAGTGCATAATTCCAAATATGTCTCAATTGAGTGGAAATTCAGACGAAATGTCTAACAAGGATCAAACTGTTGAAGTGGGAATTAATCAATAAAATTATTATGTTTATAAAATTTAAATTCAAATAAAATAATTTAGATATAAAATAAAAAATAAAATTTCATTACACATATAATTTTATAATATCAATTCAAATGAAGATGTAATATAACCCAATGAAATGAAATTGAGGTATAAAACTTGATACCACATGGTAACATTCAAATATAAATCTACATGGATGAAAAAAATAGAATTGAAATTAAAAATATCATGAAGTATGAAGGATTAATCAGTTGAAATTTAAAACGGTATGTATATTCAATATAAAAAATAAAATAGGTGTATAATAATAAAATATGTCTCAAAGAAGGAATCCGGAGAAAAAATCCCTTCTTTCAGGACTAACTCGTCTCATGCATTATTTATCTTCATGAATAATTAACATATATTCATTAATTACTTTATAAATTAGATTTTTCATGTTTAATATCCTTTTTATTTTATTTAATACCATATTATATTTAATTACTTAATAAATTAATTTAACATTGGAAATTTTAACGATATTCAATTCATATATCCAAAATGACTTCTTCAGTTTTATGAAGGTAAAAGATAACATTGTTCCATCATCTCTAGAATAATCGTAATGAAATAATTATTATTTTAATAAATCTATATTACTTTTTAAATAAACCTTGAAATACGATTTTGAAAATGAACAATTGTATAATCATGTAGATGGTATGTCATATGTAAGCATGAGTAATGTTTCTGTTTTCCAATGGTCCTAATAGTAAGAGAATAAATATTATTTGAAGTTTCTATAATTATAATAATTACATATATAATAAATTATATCATTATATACACTTATAGTTACTGTTTATATAAGGATATGAACTTAAACATTACATAATCTTGAATTAAGTTAACAATTCACATTGAGGAACTTTTCAGGTTTTGAGATTTAGAGAATTATGTCATAACATATAACTAAAAACTTGAATATTACATGTAGAAACTTCTACTCAGTATATATTTTTTCATAAAAAAAACTCTTTTAAAATAAGAGTCATGTCTACTTCCATGTTTTAGATAGCATGGGTTTTCCTTGATCTAATCCTAGACCCTATTCCACTTTATGTCCTTTTAAAAACAATTCAGAAACTTAGGATGAGAATAAAAACCTCAGTAAGGGATACACAATAAAGGAAAACTATTAGTTTATCAAAACAATAAGTTAACCATGAATACCATATCATAAGTAATAATTTTAACCTTTATGAAGTAGTAAATAATATTCACTGAATAAATGATCATTTATTACCCATTTGTAACCAAAATATTTCTATAAAACCCATAGAAATAACACATAACATATATAGGTAACTTGGGACATAAACATACTTCAATGGAATAACCATACGGTATACTTCCACACATATCACTAAATGGAATAGTCATACAGCTGATGTCCCTACCAAATGCATTGGAGGTTAAAACGTAACCACCTCTATTGGTTTATCACAACACCACCCATCATTTTTCTTATCACGTAACAACCCATCAAATGTCCAAGTACAATTATAAAATCATAGCACATAAAATATTTCAAATATAAACATTTCACTAGTAACATTAAATTTGAAATCAAAATAAATAATTTCAAGATATTTAAATAATAAATCGATTTCAAAAACCATTTTCAATTGAAAAACACCCAAAAAGAAGAATAAGGTGTTTCTTTTTCATTTTAAAAACATTAAGGCTTATAGAGAAAGGTAACTAATGATTACGGTGGAAGAGAGATCATTATCTCCACAAATGTTAAAAACATTCATTTTGACATTTAGTAATGTTCTTTATAGAAAAATGATTCTCTTTGAATGAAATTAAATTTCAAAGGGGTTTATTTTATATCGTATAAAAGAATGTTGTGTATAAATCAAAGAATGCCACAATGAAAAGATATTAATACGAAGTCCATAACAAAGATCATTTTGTAAATAAAATATAAATGTTATGTTTATTTAAAATAAGTACAAAGGAAAAAGTATAAATACTAGATAAGACATAAAAATTCATTTCTCACATAATAATATAATGACATAATAAAAAAGTAGAAGATCAACCCAAAGAATGGAAATTGGGTTACGAAGTTCCCTTACCTCGTGATTGAATTGGCCCGTTCATTCATTTAATCTCTTGAATAATAAACTTAAGTTAATTTATACTTGATTAGGAACGTTTTGAAAGTGTATTATTCCTTTTATATCACTTATTACATTTTTATAACAATTGTTTAATTATTTGAGTTCATATAGGACATTTTGCTGATGTTCGGAACTTGAGTTAAAAACGAACTTGTTATAATTTTAAATTGTCCATGTGGTAAAATTTTCATTATATAAAAAATGATATTAATGATTTAGCTATCACATATATCTTATATATCTAGTTTATATATGTATTTATAATAGTACATAACATGTGGAGGTATGAAATGAAATGCACCATTCATGGAGACATTAATCTGTACGTACACATGAACACTACTTTCATTTATATTTCATACTTAATGGAATGGAAAATCAATGATACATAGGTATATTATAATTCTAGTTTAATATAGAATATATAATTTCTGTAACTCCATCTTTTATACAATCCACATATGGCATGAACAAGTCATATCACTTTGAGGGGGCAGTAGTCTGCACTTCCCCAAATTAAATTTTCTTGTTTACCCATAATGGGAATCATAAAGGTATGGTATAAATGAAAAAAATAGAATCATAGAGACAATATAAATATAATATATATCACATATAAATAAATATCCATCATAATGGCCACCATGAGAGGTAGTTGGAGATAATAAAACAATCATCATTTCGTGAGGTAGTAGTTCGTCGTCCACAGAAATAGTACGTTCGTTACCCATTAGATGGAGATGTGTGTAAGTTTAGTTTGAATAAATCTCATAAAAACACACTAGAATTTTGAGGATACTGGTGTTTCTATGACATAAAGTAATAAAAAGAGTTTAGGGGATAGATTCGGAAAAATAAAACAAAAGCACTTAAGAGAAGACGTTACCTTTAAATCGGGTATGTAACATCCCAGGTAATTAAAGAATAAAAAATTTTCATATTTATTAATATTTACGAATTAAATATTAATTTTAATTAAAAGGGGTTTCTACCTTCGATAGCATACTCGATACGCAACGATGAGTTTCTTTGAAAACTTACGTTGCACACAAGTAATAAAATAATATTATTTTAAATGTTAGTTAACAAGTAGCTGTTGTACTGGTGGGAATGGATAGAAATAACTAAAATATGATTATATATGTTTTTAAATGTTTTTACATTTACCCAATAAAAGATAAAGGCTTAAAATACGGAAAGAGTTCAATTTTAGGCATTTATACCCTAATTTTCACTAAGGGTTCACTTATCACCTTTTGACGGCGAACCGTCATTAAATATAGTTTTGATCAATCTTATAAATTATATTGGTCCAAAAATAACTCTTTTTTAGAATCGGGACATCAAAATTTACCTTGTGTAAATTTTTTGTACCTTTCCAATAATGTTCATTTTTTAATGAATAGTGTAAAATGTTGTATTTTAATTCAAAACCTCTTTTTAATCTAATTAATTTATATGATTAGATTATCTTTTGAATTGATTTTAAAGTTAAATTAGAAAATATTTTTACCATTAAATCCAATAGTGGTCGTTGGAATTAATTTCACTTTGAAATCGGACTTAAACTAGTGTCAATCTTTTGATACTTATTATTTCATAAAAACACGCTATTTTCTCTAACAGCGGGAATTAATTATTAAATTAATTAATGTGACTTATATGTTTTGAATTTTGTAAAATATACTTCATTTTTGAATTCGTAATATCAAATATAGATTAGGGTGAATTTTTGGTAATTTTCTGGAAAACATCAATTTTTGATGAATAGTGAAACCACTAAGTGGTACTTATAAAAAACTGATTTTCCGTTTAAATGAAATTTTGCCATCATTGTGTATTGATTTTCAAAAAGCCAACATACATGGTTGTCATTAAGAAGTAAAATTTGGTTCAATGAGATTAAAATAATTTTTTGGTGAATAGTAACTTATTAAGTTTTTAATCGCGATTAATGGTAATTAATGTAGTTTATGGTAAAAATAATGTTTTAATAATATGATATGAGCTTGAAACATGTCCTACCCTCATTGGATGTGTCATGGCCAACCAAGACAAGCCATGGGTCAACTTGGGGACCCCATGGAGCCACTTTGGTTGGGAAATGACATAAATAACTTTTTATTTAATGTAAAAGTAAAAATGACACAAACATATTATGTTTTACGAAAACAATTTTTACATGGGGTTATAAAGATCATATTTTTGATTATAAATAGTCATTTGAAAGCTAAAAATATTTCCTACATCATAGTAGTTTTTTTTATAATTTTTAGACTTTAAATAAATTAAATTATTTATGACATCATGATGATGCAGCGATGACATCATTATTTAACGATTTAAATAAAATGGAAAGATAATGTAATATCTAAAACCTACACATGTCCAAAACCTATTGGATGTATATATTTCAAACCCTTATGACCTTATCAACGAATTATATCAATGTGGGACCTTTTGAATCCGAAAAGCTTTTTAAAATAAAGTAACTTATCTTCACTTTCCAAGAGTGCCCCCCCTCTCCTCTTATAAAAGGCCCCCACCTCTACCTCATTTCACACACTCCTAAAGCCTTTGGCTCGGCCATACCCTGCCCATTTACTCTCTCCACATCCCTCTCCTCATCCTAGAGGATTACATTTGGGAAGAAGCCTTTCAAAGGAAGCCTTTATGATGAAATCAAAAGGAGTTACACTTTTAAAGGTAATTCATTCTCTCTTGTTCATTTATTTTATTTTGCTTCTCCAACCCCCTAAACTCTTTTTATTTACTTATTTTGTAACAACACCAGTATCTCAAATATACTAGGATGTTGTTATAAGATTTATTTGAGCTAAACTCTCACACAACTACATCAAATGGTTAAAGAACATATGGTTTCCGTGGATGGCGGAATTCTGCCTCCCGAAACGATGATTGTTCAATACTCATTTAACACATTAAAAGGTGGCCATTATGATGTCACTATTTTTATATATGATATATAATATGTTTATTATTTCCTTAAGTTTATGTATTTTTCATTTATGGCATACCATTATTGTTTCCGTTATGGGTAAACACGATATCTTCATTTTAGGAAGTGCGGACTACCGCCCCCTGAAAGTGATTTGATTCGTTAATACCATATGTGGGATATGTAAAGGATAAAGTTAATGATATTATATGTGTTATTATACTGTAATTATAATATACTCTTATATCATTATGATTCCATTCTATAAAATACGAAATAGAAATGAAAGTAGCGTTCATGCGTACGTACGGCTTACCGTCTCCATGAACGGTGCATTTCATTTCTTACCTCTAAATGATTATGTAATATTATAAATACATGTATATGCTGGATATATATGATATATATGATATACAAATGAGTAATGTCATTCTGGATATAAAGAACCTTTGACCACACGAACAACATGTAATTGTAAGAAGTCCACTTTCGACTTAATAACCAAATATTGACAAAACAAACATTATTAACTTAAATGGTTAAATAATGTTTATAACCTAGAAATAAGTGATATAAAAGGAATAATTAACTGTAAAAAGGTTCTTAATCAAGTTTAAATTAACTCAAGTTTATTATTCAGGATGTTAAATAACGATCGAGTCAAGTCGGACCCGAGGTAAGGGACTTCGTCTCAATCTCCTTTCGTTGAGGCATATTTTGTTTTATACACAACTTTCTTTTATACGGTGTATAAACCCCTTTGACTTTTACTTTTATACAAAAGGAATCTTTTTCTACGAAGCGTTTTACTAAACGACAAAAAGGAATGTTTTTTTAACGTACGCTTTGACAACGACCTTTTCCGCCGCCGCGAGTATTATTTGGTCTTTGGCTTCCTCAATAAGCCGTAATGTTTTTAAAATAAAATAAATACCATATACTCTTTTATGTATTTTGGTATTGAAAATGGTTTTGATAAAGGATTCTATTATTTCAATATATTTATGATATATTTTGATTGAAATGTGGAAATGTTATAATTCCTTTATATTGGTTTTATGTTTTATGATTTTATATTGGTACATGGACATTTTAACGGGTGGTTACGTTATAAACCATATGACGGGTGGTTCCGTGAATACCAGGATGGGTGTTTATGTTATAACCTCCAATGCATTGGGTATGGAAGTCGGCCGTATGGATATTCCATAAAGTATGTATGGAAATTGGCTGTATGGCTAATCCATTAAGTGATATGTGTGGAAGTCGACTGTATGGTTATTCCACTTAAGTATGTTTATGTCCCAAGTTACCTTTATATATGATATGTGTTCTTTATATGGTTTTTATGGTAATCCTTTGGTTACAAAAAGGTAAGTAATGATACTTTATTCAGTGAAGAGTTTTTACTACTTCATGAAGGTGAAGGTTTTACTTTGATAGAGTATACATGGTTTACTTAATGTTTGAAAAACTAACAGTTTTCATTCTTTGTGTATCCCTTACTGAGCTTTTTATGCCCACCCAAAGTTTTTTTTGAAATGTTTTTCACAGGACTTAATGTGGAATAAGGTCAAGGATGGGATCAAGGGAATGTCATGCTATATAAAACATGGAACTAGACATGTTTCTTTTAAGAGTTTTTTTTATTATGTAAACTTAGTAGAAGTGACTACTTTGTAATCTTTTGAGATATAATAGTTATGTTCTAATTCTCTAAAACTCTAAACCTGAAAATATCCTCAACGTGAATTATTCATTTAATTCAATATTAAATAAGGTTTAAGGTCGGGGTCTTATAGTAGGTATCAGAGGTCGGTTTAGATAACTTTAGGAGTTAGAAAAGTGTTAAATTATAATATGATTGAAATGATATAACATTTACGGATTACCATGTTGCTTCGCATAAGATATTTCTGTGTTCAGAATGGTTTTCCGCAGAGGAAACAAAGCAACTATGTTGGGATGACATCAGGAGGAAGACAACCTTCCAAATCAGCAACCTGAGATGGTCAGAATCGGAACTGAACAGTTTGTTGCAGTAATGGCACAATTGACTCTGGCTATAAATGGTGGTGGTATCCATGCACGAGATCAGCCAGATCAACCACAGAGGAACATGTCAGTGGTGGAACATTTCATGAGGCAACATCCTCCATCATTCAGAGGATCATCTGACCCTGTGCAAGTTGAAGGGTGGATTAAAGCACTGGAGAAGATTTTTGATGTCATGGGGTGTTCAGAACATCAAAAGGTTAGTCTTGCTGTTTACCGTTTTGAAGGTGAAGCTGATCAGTGGTGGTCGATGGTGAAAAATATCAGGGATAATGATGAGATTGAGGATCTTCACTGGGATGAATTAAAAGGTATGTTTCTTGAGAAATATTTTCCTAAGGTGGTTCGTCTTAGGATGGAAAAACTGTTCCTAGAATTGAGGCTGGAGGATGATTCAGTGGCTGCTTGTGAAGCAAAGTTCACTCGATTGGCAAGGTATGCTCGAAACTTCATACAAGATCTTTATAGTAAAATAAACCGTTTTTACTCAGGGTTAAAGCCAAAGTATCGAAGGGCTTTAGCTTCTCGTGAGTTCAAAAGTTATGAAAAACTTGTTCGATGTGCGGAGAAGGTGGAAATGGAGTTTTCCGATGATCAGGTGTTCTATGAAAAACATCAGAATAAGAGGTCTAGTTGGCAGGCAAAGGGGAAGAATTCATCAAAGAAGCAAGGAGGTAAGAAAACCAAATATCCATCCTGTGAGAAGTGTGGTAAAATGCATCCTGGAGAATGTTTATCCAAGTCTGGTAAGTGCGTTCGGTGTGGTAAGTCTGGTAATATTGCTCGTAACTATAAGGAAGATGATCAAGCAGGCAATGAAAAGCCAACGGTAAGATGTTTTAAGTGTAATGAAATGGGTCATTATGCAAATGAGTGTCCAACAAAGAACTCAACTAGGGAAATGCAGCCAGACTACAAGCAGAAAGGGGTGGTGAAATCCTTTGCAACAACTTTAGCAGATGTTGGGCCATCGAATGAAGTGGTATCAGGTATACTGTTTGTTTGTTCAGATTATGCCAATGTGTTGTTTGATTCAGGGTCTACACACTCTTTCATTTCTGAGAAGTTTTCTAGTAAATTGGAAATTCCATATCAAGATATTAATCCTGAACATATGGTAAAAACACCCGGAGGGAACGTTGAGACAAAAAGGAATTATAAGAACCTTCCTATACTTGTGTGTGGAAAGAATCTACCAGCAAACCTTATTGTTTTTCCTCTAGTAGAGTTTCATGTTATTTTGGGCATGGATTGGCTTTCTGTTTATCATGCTAAGATTGACTGCAGAGCTAAAATGGTTTCTTTTCAGAAAGATTTTCAGTTTGTGTATAAGAATGAACCCTTGATTTTGATAACATATCAGGAAGTTGAGAAACTAGTAAAAGATGGAAATGAATGTTACCTTGCACATATTGTTGAAAATAAAGTAACTGTTCATATTAGTGATGTGCCAGTGGTAAATGAGTATCTTGATGTTTTTCCTGATGAGTTTCCTGGTATTATTCATGATTGGTAAGTTGAATTTACTGTTGACTTAGTTCCTAATTCTAAGCCAATTTCAAAACCCCCTTATCGAATGGCTCAAGTTGAACTTTTAGAGTTAAAGAAACAATTGCAGGAGTTATTAGATAAAGGTTTCATTCGACCTAGCACATCACCCTGGGGTGCTCCTATCTTGTTTGTTAAAAAGAAAGATGGATCAATGAGACTTTGTATTGATTATAGAGCCTTCAATAATATTACTGTTAAGAAAAAGTATCTTTTTCCTCATATCGATGATTTGTTTGATTAGCTCCAGGGAGCTCAGTATTTTTCAAAGATTGGCTTGAGGTCGGGGTACCATCAGTTGAAAGTAAAATAAGCAGACGTTCCAAAGACTGCGTTCCGTACTAGATATGGCCATTATGAATTTGTAGTTATACCTTTTGGGTTAACCAATACACCTTCTGTATTCATGGACCTTATGAATAGAATTTTCCATGAGTTCTTGGATAAGTTTGTGTTTTTTTTCATCGATGATATTTTGGTGATTTCTAAAACTAAAGAGGAGCATGAAAGTCATTTAAGGGTTATCTTGCAAACCTTAAAAGAAAAGAAACTATATGGAAAATTCAGCAAGTGTGAGTTTTGGTTACAAAAAATTTCTTTCTAGGTCACATTGTTTCAAAATATGGCATAACTGTTGATCATACTAAAACAAAAGTTGTTGAAGAATGGCCAAGACCAACAAATGTAACTGAGATCCGTAGTTTTCTTGGTTTGGCAGGGTACTACCGAAGGTTTGTTGAAAACTTTTCATGGTTATCTACTCCAATGACTAAGCTAACTCATAAGGGTGTTAAGTTCATCTGGAAAAAAGAATGTGATGATTGTTTTTAGGAGTTGAAGAGAAGATTGGTGAATGCTCCAGTTTTGGCACTTCCTTCCAAGAATGGTGAGTTTGTTATATACAGTGATGCTTAGTTAAAGGGACTTGGCTGTGTCCTTATGCAGAATGATCAGGTAATTTCTTATGCTTCACGACAGTTGAAAACTCATGAGGTAAATTACCCTACACATGAGTTGGAATTAGCTGCTGTTGTCTTTGCTTTAAAATTTTGGAGTGATCATTTGTATGGAGTAAAGTGTGAAATATATATTGATCACAAAATTTTAAAGTATATATTCACTCAGAAATAATTGAACATGAGACAGAGGAGATGGCTGGAATTAATCAAGGATTATGATTGTACAATTCATTACCATCCGGGAAAAGCAAATAAAGTGGCTGATTCTTTGAGTCGAAAAAGTAATGCTTCATTAGCAATGTTTCATTTGGAACGTTTTCCTTTGGTTAAATATTTGATGAACTTTGGCATAGAAGTTGGTGGTACAAGATGTTCTTCTGTTTTGTTTCAGGTATCAGTGAAATCTTCTCTATCAGACAGAATCAAGCAAGCACAGAAGTGAGACAGTGATTTTAAGAAAAAGGTAGAGCTGGTTCAGAAAGGTAAGTTTCCTAAATTCAACATTGATAATGATTGTGTTTTGAGGTTTGGGAAGAGATTATGTGTGCCTTGTGATTCACAGTTGAAGAATGAGTTGTTATGTGAGGCTCATAGTTCCCCATTTTCAGTTCATCCTGGCAGTAATAAGGTGTACAGAGATCTGTGGGAGTATTACTGGTGGGATGGAATGAAAAGAGATATTGCTGATTTTACTGTGATGTGTCTGACTTGTCAGCAGGTTAAAGCAGAGCGGCAGTTACCGAAAGGGATGCTTCAGCCTTTACCAGTGCCAGAGTGGAAATGGGAAAACATATCCATGGACTTTGTTGTGGGATTACGGAGGACATCTCGAGGTAATAATGCAATCTGGGTTATTGTTGATCGCTTGACTAAATCTGCTCATTTCCTTACTATACGAGATACTTTTTCCCTAGATCAACTTTCCCGTTTGTATCTTAAAGAGATATTCAGGTTACATGGAGTTCCCCTCTCCATTGTATCTGATCGTGATCCCAGGTTCACATCTAACTTTTGGAAAGGCCTTCAGAAGTCGTTGGGTACTGAATTAAATTTTAGTACATATTTTCATCCTCAATCAGATGGGCAGTCAGAAGGAACAATTCAGACCTTGGAGGATATGCTACGAGCTTGTTCGATGGATTATCAGGGAAGTTGGGACCAACATATTTCTTTGGTTGAGTTTTCTTATAATAACAGCTTTCATTCTATTATACAGATGGCACCATTTGAGGCATTATATGGGAAGCGGTGTCGAACTCCAGCATTTTGGGATGAAGTGGGTGGAAGGAAGCTGATGGGACCAGAATTGGTAGAAGAGATGGCAGAAAAAGTATAGTTGATTCAGAAGCACATGAGAACAGCTCAGAGCAGGAAGAAGAGTTATGTGGATAACCGGATGAGGGATCTATCTTTCGAGGTAGGTGATCATGTTTTTCTCAAGGTTTCTCCTTGGAAAAGTGTGATGAGATTTGGTAACAAAGGAAAGCTGAGTCCAAGGTTCATTGGACCATATGAAATTCTGGAGAGAGTTGGATCAGTTGATTACCAAGTGGATTTACCTCCGAGTTTATCTCAGGTACACAATGTTTTTCACGTTTCGATGTTGAGAAAGTATATGCCAGATCCATCTGATGTTTTGAGTCCAGAGGTAGTTCAGTTGGAGGAGAACCTATCTTATGAAGAACAACCAATCCAGATTCTTGACCACAGGGAGCAGGTGTTACGGAATAAGGTGATTCATCAGGTAAAGGTTTTGTGGAAAAACAATGTGATTGAAGAGGCAACGTGGGAATCTGAAAATGCTATGAGGGATAAATACCCCCACTTATTTTGATAAGTGAATAAAATTGCGAGGACGCAATTCCCAAAAGGGGGGAAGGATGTAACATCCCATATAATTAAAGAATAAATAATTTTCATATTTATTAATATTTAAAAATTAAATATTAATTTTAATTAAAAGGGGTTTCTACGTTCGATAGCGTACTCGATACGCAACAGTGAGTTTCTTTGAAAACTTATGTTGCACACAAGTAATAAAATAATATTATTTTAAATGTTAGTTAACAAGTAGCTGTTGTACTGGCGGGAATGGATAGAAATAACTAAAATATGATTTTAAATGTTTTTAAATGTTTTTACATTTACCTAATAAAAGATAAAGGCTTAAAATACGGAAAGAGTTCAATTTTAGGCATTTATACCCTAATTTTCACTAAGGGTTCACTTATCACCTTTTGATGGTGAACCGTCATTAAATATATTTTTGATCAATCTTATAAATTATATTGGACCAAAAATAACTCTTCATTAGAATCGGGACATCAAAATTTACCTTGTGTAAATTTTTGGTGCCTTTCCGATAAAGTTCATTTTTTATTGAATAGTATAAAATGTTGTATTTTAATTGAAAACCTCTTCTTAATCTAATTTATTTATATGATTAGATTATCTTTTGAATTGGTTTTAAAGTGAAATTAGAAAATATTTCTACCATTAAATCCAATAGTGTTCTTTAGAATTAATTTTACTTTGAAATCGGACTTAAACTAGTGTCAATCTTTTGATACTTATTGTTTCATAAAAACACGCTATTTGCTCTGACAGCGGAAATTAATTATTAAATTAATTAATGTAAATTAAATGTTTTGAATTTTGTAAAATAGACTTCATTTTTGAATTCTTAATTTCAAATATAGCTTAGGGTGAATTTTTGGTAATTTTCAGAAAAACTTCAATTTTTGATGAATAGTGAAACCACTAAGTGGTACTTATAAAAAACTGATTTTCCGTTTAAATGAAATTTTTCCATCATTGTGTTTTGATTTTCAAAAATCCGACATACATGGTTGTCATTAAGAAGTAAAACGTGGTTCAATGAGATTAAAATAATTTTTTGGTGAATAGTACCTTATTAAGTTTTTAATCGCGATTCGTGGTAATTAGTGTAGTTTAAGGTAAAAATAATGTTTTAATAATATGAGATGAGCTTGACACATGTCCTACCCTAATTTGATGTGTCATGGCAGACCAAGAAAAACCATGGGTCAACT
Organism: Viscum album; assembly: GCA_963277665.1. NCBI lineage: Eukaryota > Viridiplantae > Streptophyta > Magnoliopsida > Santalales > Viscaceae > Viscum > Viscum album. Next base: position 837,261,176 of record OY728137.1, read on the forward strand.
TGGGGACCCCATGGAGCCACTTTGGTTGGGAAATGACATAAATAACTTTTTATTTAATGTAAAAGTAAAAATGACACAAACATATTATGTTTTACGAAGAAAAAAAATTACATGGGGTTATAAAGATCATATTTTTGATTATAAATATTCATTGGAAAGATAAAAAGATTTCCTACATCATAGTATTTTTTTATAATTTTTAGACTGTAAATAAATTAAATTATTTATGACATCATGATGATGCAGCGATGACATCATTATTTAACGATTTAAATAAAATGGAAAGATAATGTAATATCTAAAACCTACACATGTCCAAAACCTATTGGATGGGTAGATTTCAAACCCTTATCACCCTATCCACGAATTATATCAATGTGGAACCTTTTTAATCCGAAACTCTTTTTAAAATAAAGTAACTTATCTTTACTTTCCAAGAGTTCCCCTCCTCTCCTCTTATAAAAGGCCCCCATCTCTACCTCATTTCACACACTACTCAAGCCTTTGGCTCGGCCATCCCCTTCCCATTTACTCTCTCCACAACCCTCTACTCATCCTAGATGATTCCCTTTGGGAAGAATCCTTTCAAAGGAAGCCTTTAGGCTCAAATCAAAAGGAGTTACACTTTTAAAGGTAATTCATTCTCTCTTGTTCATTTGTTTTATTTTGCTTCTCCAACCCCCTAAACTATTTTTATTTACATATTTTGTAACCACAAAAGTATCTTAAATATACTAGGATGTTTTTATAAGATTTATTCTAGCTAAAATCTCACACAACTACATCAAATGGTTAAAGAACATACAGTTTTCGTGGATGGCGAAATTCTGCCTCCCGAAACGATGATTGTTCAATACTCATTTAACACCTTAAAAGGTGGCCATTATGATGTCACTATTTTTATATATGATATATAATATGTTTATTATTTCCTTAAGCTTCTGTATTTTTCATTTATGGCATACCATTATTTTTTCCATTATGGGTAAACACGATATCTTCATTTTAGGAAGTGCGGACTACCGCCCCCTGAAAGTGATTTGATTCGTTAATACCATATGTGGGATGTGTAAAGGATAAAGTTAATGATATTATATATGTTATTATACTGTAATTATAATATACTCTTATATCATTATGATTCCATTCTATAAAATACGAAATAGAAATGAAAGTAGCGTTCATGCGTACGTACGGCTTACCGTCTCCATGAACGGTGCATTTCATTTCTTACCTCTAAATGATTATGTAATATTATAAATACATGTAGATGCTGGATATATATGATATATATGATATCCAAATCCGGAATTCCATTCTGGATATAATGAACCTTTGACCACACGAACAACATGTAATTGTAAGAAGTCCACTTTCGACTTAAGAACCAAATATTGACAAAACAAACATTATTAACATAAATGGTTACATAATGTTTATAACATGGCAATAAGTGATATAAAAGGAATAATTAACTTTAAAAATGTTCTTAATCAAGTATATATTAACTCAAGTTTATTATTCAGGAAGTTAAAGAATGATCGAGTCAAGTCGGAACTGAGGTAAGGGACTTCGTTTCAATCTCCTTTCATTGAGGCATATTTCGTTTTATACACAACTTTCTTTTATATGGTGTATAAACCCCTTTGACTTTTATTTTTATACAAAAGGAATCTTTTTCTACGAAGCGTTTTACTAAACGAAAAAAAGGAATGTTTTTTTTAACGTACGCGGTGACAACGACCTTTTCCGCCGCCGCGAGTATTATTTGGTCTTTGGCTTCCCCAACAAGCCGTAATGTTTTTAAAATAAAATAAATACCATATAATCTTTTATGTATTTTGGTATTGAAAATGGTTTTGATAAATGATTCTATTATGTCAATATATTTATAAAATATTGTGATTGAAATTGGGAAATGTTATCATTCCTTTATATTGGTTTTATGTTTTATGATTTTATATAGGTACTTGGACATTTTAACAGGTGGTTACGTTATAAACCATATGACGGGTGGTGCCGTGAATACCAGGATGGGTGGTTACGTTATAACCTCCAATGCATTGGGTATGGAAGTCAGCCGTATGGCTATTCCATTAAGTATGTATGGAAATTGGCCGTATGGCTAATCCATTAAGTGATATGTGTGGAAGTCGACCGTATGGTTATTCCACTTAAGTATGTTTATGTCCCAAGTTACCTTTATATATGATATGTGTTCTTTATATGGGTTTTATGGTAATCCTTTGGTTACAAAAAGGTAAGTAATGATACTTTATTCAGTGAAGAGTTTTTACTACTTCATGAAGGTGAAGGTATTACTTTGATAGAGTATACATGGTTTACTTGATGTTTGAAAAACTAACAGTTTTCATTCTTTTTGTATCCCTTACTGAGCTTTTTATGCTCATCCCAAGTTTTTTTGAAATGTTTTTCACAGGACTTAATGTGGAATAAGGTCAAGGATGGGATCAAGGGAATGTCATGCTATATAAAACATGGAACTAGACATGTTTATTTGAAGAGTTTTTTTTATTATGGAATCTTAGTAGAAGTGACTACTTTGTAATCTTTTGAGATGTAATAGTTATGTTCTAATTCTCTAAAACTCTAAACCTGAAAAGATCCTCAATGTGAATTATTAATTTAATTCAATATTAAATAAGGTTTAAGGCCGGGGCCTTATAGGGTAACTCCCTTTCGTTTGAACCAAAATGATTTCTTGAAATGCCTTCTGCCTATGGTAAGGCTTCTAGGTGGAAGATAGAGATGTAGGGAGATTAATTGGGTATATTTTGGATGAGCCAATGGGCCTGATAGGTGTTAGTAATGAGTTAGAGGTGAAGGATTTTTATAAGTGGGAGGAAGGGAACTTTAAGAAAGTTTGATAATATTATTTTATTTTATAATGATTTTCAGTTTCTAAAGCTCCAAAACCTATTAATGTCAAAGATAAGATGCCTAGTGTTTGAGATAAATTCATAATATAAGAATTTTTATTGGTTTTGGATATTTTTTTAATCATTATAATCATATTTATTTAAATAATTCATTAATGATGTAAACGGTCCATCATTATTTTGTCATAAATAATTCTATTTATTTGAAGTCTAATAGTTGTAAAAAAATACCACGATGTTAGAAATATTTCTATATTTATAATAAATATTTATAGACAAGGATATAACTTATATAATCCCATGTAAAAATTGATTTACTAAAAGATATATGTTGATGTCATTTTTGTCTTTATTTTAAATTAATTAATATGATGTGTCATTATCACTCGTAAGTGGCTCTATGGGGTCCCAAAATCGACCCAAGGATGCCCATGGTTGGAAATGTATAAAATAATAGGAATATGACATATTTTTGGGTAAATTAATATTATTATAATATTATTTTTACCTTGATTTCCCCTATTTACATTTAACCGCGGTAAATAAAAGTCAAAAGTTAATATTCACAAAAAAATATATTTTTCTTATTGAAACACATTTTACTTACTAATAATAACCATGTATGTCTGATTTTCAAAATTCAATTCTCATAAGCAGTAAAATTTTATTTAAATGAAAAATTCAGTTTTTTTAACTATTACTCAGTGTTTTCACTATTCATCAAAAGTTGAAGTTTTTCAAAAAAATACCAAAAAATAAGCCTATGTTATATTTGATATTAAAAATTTAAAAATGATTTCTATTTTACCTAATTTAAATAATATAAGTTGTAATAATTAATTTAATATTAATTCGTGTTGTCAAAATAAAAGCGTGTTTTCAAGAAACAATAACTATCAAAAGATCGACACTTGTTTATGTCCAATTTCAAAGTGAAATTACTTCAAATGACCAACATTGGATGAAATAGTAAAAATATAATCTAATTAAACATTAAAACCAATTAGAACAATAATCTAACTATATAAAATAATTAGATTAAAAGGCAGTTTTGACTTAAAATATTGTATTTTTCACAATTCCTTAAAAAATTATTAGAAAAATACAAAAAATTTACCCGAAGTTTATTACGATGTACCAATTCTAAAAATAATTTTTATTTTGTCAAATAGAATACATAAATGTGACAAAAACTAGATTTTATGAGGGTTCCCTATCAAAAGGTTGTAAATCATGTTTTTAATGAATATTAGACTACTTGTTCTTAAAATTAGATTCATTCACATTTGAAGCCTCTAACTTTCATTGGATAAATGTAAAAACATTTAGCAAACATGTATAATCATATTGTAGTTAGATATATTCATTCCCACCAATACAACGTCTAGGCGTTAACTACCATTTAAAATAATACTATATTATTATTTTTTAGTATGACCCAACATTGTGTGCAACATATGATTTCAAAGAAACTCGTTGTTGCGTATCAGGTATGCCATCAATCATAACATCCCTTTTAAAGTAAATTTAATATTTAATTAAAAAATATTAAAAAATATGAAAATGTCATATTCTTTATTTACCTGGCTGTCACATCCTTCCCCACTTTTGGAAATTGTGTCGTTGGTATTTTATTACTTATCAAATAAGTGGGGGTATTTATCCTTCATAGAAATTTCAGATTCCCACGTTGCCTATTAAAAAATATGGTTTCTCCACAAAACAATTACCTAATTAATTACCTTATTCCACAACAATTTCTCTCTTCGATCAATAATCAGGACTTGTTGTTCCTCATAAGAGAGATTCTCTTCCAACTGAACTATCTATGGGCTCAAAACATGAGATGAATCTAGCATATAATTTCTCAACATTGAAACATGAAAACCATTGTGTACCTGGGATAAACATGGCGATAAATCTACTCTGTAAGAAACTGATCTGACTTTCTCTAAGATTTCATAAGGTCCAATGAAACTTAGACTCAATTTTCCCTTATAACCAAAACACATCACACTTTTCTATAAGGAAACATTGTGAAAGACATGATCACCTACCTCAAAAGAAAGATCCGTCCTTCGGTTATCTGCATAACGATTTTGTTTACTCTGAGTTCTTCTCATGTTCTTCTGAATCAACGAAACGTTTTCGGCCATCTCTACTACAAATTCTGGTCCCATCAGTTTCCTTTCACCCACATTAACAAAAAACGTTTGTGTTCGACACCGCTTACCATATAATACCTCAAACATAGCCATCTATATACTAGAATAAAAACTGTTATTATAAGAAATCTCAACCAAAGAAAGATGTTCATCCCAACATCCCTGTTAATCCATCAATCAAGTACATAACATATTTTACAAGGTCTAAATTGTTTGTCCTGACTGCCTATATGATTGGGGATGATAAGATGTACTAAAATTTAATTCCGTACCCAACAACTTCTAAAGGACTTTTTAAAAGTTAGAAGTAAACCTGGGATTATGATATGATATAATGGAGAGGGGAACTCCATGCAACCTGACTATCTCATTAACATAAAAACGTGATAGTTTATCTAATGAGAAAGTATCTTGAATGGGATGGAAATGAGTAGATTTAGTCAATCGATCAACAAAAACCAATGTTGCATTATTACCTCGATATGTCTTTGGTAATCCCACATCAAAGTCCATGGATATATTTTCCCATTTCCACTCTGGAACTGGTAAAGATTACAGTATCCATTTCAGTAACTCCAACTCTTTATTAACCTGTTGAAAAGTCAGACACTTCACACTAAAGTCAGCAATATCTCTCTTCATTCTGTCCCACGTGTAATAATCCCAAAGATCTTTTTACATCTTAGTACTTCTATTATGAATTGAAAACGGAGAACTATGAGCTTCAAATAATTACTCATTCTTCAACTTTTAATCACAAGGCAAATATAATCTCTTTCCAATCTTCAAAAAATAGTCTTTATCAATGTTAAATTCATGAATCACACCATTCTGAACCAACTTTACCTTTTTCTATAACTCATTATCTTCCTTCTATAATTTCATAATTCTATCTCATAGAGATGATTTTACCAACACCTAAAACAAAATATAGTAATTTGCTGCACCGAAAACTTCTATGCCAATGTTCATCAAGTATTTAATCAAAGGATCTTGTTTCAAATGTAACAAGGTTAATGAAGTATTATTTTTTCGACTCAAAGCATCAGCCAATTTAATTAAATTTCCCAGATGGCAATGGATCATGAAATTGTAATCCATTATTAATTCCAACCATCATCTCTATCTCATATTTATTTATTTATTAGTGAATATATACTTCAAAAGTTTTTGGTCAGTATATATTTCTCATTTTACTCTATACAAATGATGCCTCCAAATTTTTAATGAAAAAAACATCAAAGCATATTCCAAATCAATTTTAGGGAAATTTAACTCATGAGGTTTCAACTGACGTGATGCATAAGAAATTACCTGATCATTCTGCCTAAGGACAAATCCAAGACCTTTCAATGAAGCATCATTGTAGATAAAAAACTCAAAATTTCTGAAAGGCAGTGAAAAAACTAGTGCATTCACCAATCTTCTTTTCAATTACTGAAAAAAAATCAACACATTCTTTTTTCGAAATGAACTTAACACCTTTCATGTTAACTTCGTCATTAGGATAGATAACTGTGAAAAAAATTCAACAAACCTCTTATAATTACCTGATAAACTAAGAAAACTAAGAATCTCAATTATATTTGTGGGTCTTGGCCATTATTTAACTAAATTTGTTTTAGCATGATCAATAGTTAGTCCATTTTTTGAAATAATGTTACCAAGTAAATAATTTTTTTGTAAAAAAAACTCACACTTGATAAATTTCACAAAAAGTTTCATTTCGATTAAGGTTTGCAAGATAACCCTTAAATGACTTTCATGATCCTATTTACTTTTAGAATAAACTAAAATATAATAAATGAACACACCCACCATTTATCACTTGATTTAACTGGTCCATCACTGCAACAAACTATTGAATTCTAATTCTGACCAACTCAGGTTACTGATTTTGAAGGTTATTCTTTTCTGTATGTCATCCCAACATGGCAGCCATGTTTCCTCTAAAGAAAACCATTATAAACACAAGAATATATTAGATTAAGTAACATGGAAATATGTAAATGCTATATCATTTCAATATTAACATAAATAAATTTATGGATATTTATTTAACAATACCCTAACTCTTAAAGTTGTCCAAACGGACATCTGATACCAACTATAAGGATCATGCCTTGAACATTACCTAATCATGAATGAAGTTAATAATTCACATTGAGGATCTTTTCAGTTTTAGATATTTAAAGAATTTACTCATAACATATACATAATAACATGAATATTACTGATAGACACTTCTAATCAGTATGAATTGTTTCAAAAAATAATAAATTTTTTAAAAAAAGAGTCATGTCTAGTTCCATGTTTTAGATATAATAACTATTCCTAGATCCCATCCTTTACCCTATTCCATGTTATTTCCTGTGAAAAATATGTCAAAAAATTGGGATGAGCTTAAAAAGCTCAGTAAGGGATACACAATGAAGGAAAACTGTTAGTTTTTAAAAATAATAAGTAAACCATGAATACCTTTTCATAAGTAATAATTTTTACTTTTTCAAAGTAGTAAATACTCTTCACTTAATGAAAGATCATTTCATACCGATTTGTAACAAAAAAGTTACTATAAAACCAACAGAAATCACAAATAACATATATAGGTAACTTTGGACATAAACGTGCTGAAATGATATAACCATATGGTCGACTTACACACATATCACTAAATGGAATAGCCATATGGAACACTTCTATACCCAATGCATTGGAGGATATAACGTAACCACCCACCACGGTTTTTCATGGCACCCCCATCATTTGGTTTATCACGTAACCACTCATCAAATGTCCAAGTGAAATTATAAAATAATAACATTTAAAATATTACAAATATAAATATTTCACTAAAAACAATTCATTTGAAATCAATATAAATCATTTAAAAATATTGTAATAATAAATCAATTTCAAAAACCATTTTCAATATCAAAATATCCAAAAATAGAATAAGGGGATTCTTTTTCATTTTAAAAACATTAAGGCTTATATAGGATGTCGACTAATGATTACGGTTGCAAATATTCCATTATAACTGCAAACATTAAAAAAATTTCTTTTTTCATTTAGTAAAATGATTCTAAGAAAAAATATTCCCTTGGAATGAAATTAAAATTCAAAGGGGTTTAGTATATATCGTATAAAATAAAGTCATGTATAAATCAATGCATGCCTCAATGAAAGGAGATTGAGATGAAGTCCTTTAAAAAGATAATTTTGCAAATAAAATAGATCAGTTATGTGTATTCACTTTAAGTACACATAATGAAAGTATAAATACAAGATAGGACATAAAAATCTATTTCTCACCTAATCATAGAAAGATATAATCAAAAAAGTTGAAGATCAAACTAAAGAATGGAAATTGGGTTTCGAAGTTCCCTTACCTCGTGTCCGAATAGACCCGTTCATTCTTTTAATCACATGAATAATAAAAATAAGTTGATTTCTACTTTCTTAATAACCATTTTCAATTTTATTATTCCTTTTATATCACTTATTACTTTTTAATAACAATTAGTTAATTATTTAAGTTCATATCAGACATTTTTCCGATGTTCGGAACATGAGTTAAAAATAAACTTGTTATAATTATAAATTGTTCATGTGGTCGAAATGAAATTATCTAGAGATTTATATTCATGATTTAGATATCATATATATAATATATATCCAGTATATATACGTATTTATAATAGTATATAACATTTGGAGGTAAGAAATGAAATGCACCATTCATAGAGACGGTAAGTCATACGTACGCATGAACGCTAATTTCATTTCCATTTCATCCATAATGGAATGAAAAATCAATGATATATAGGTAAATTATAATTCCAGTATAATATCATATATATAATTTTAGTAACTGAATCCTTTATATCTTCCATTTATGGCATGAACGAGTCATATCACTTTGAGGGGGCCGTGTTCTGCGCTTCCACAAATGAAATTATCACGTTTACCCAGAATGGAAACCATAATGGTATGATATAAATGAAAAATAAAGAATCATAAATTCAAAATAAATATAACACATATCAAATATAAATTCAATTCCATCATAATGGCTATAATGAGAGGCGTTTGGAGATAATTGAACAATCATCGTTTCGTGAGGTGGTAGTTTGCGTCCACAGAAACATAATGTTCTTGACCCATTAGATAGATGTGTGTGTAAGTGTAGTTTGAATCCTTCTTATAATAACAACCAAGAATATTTTAGATACATATTTTTCTATAAAATAATGTAATAAAAGGTTTTTAGGGGGTTGGAGAAAGAAAAATAAAACAAAAGAACTTAAGAAAAGACATTACCTTTAAATCACGTAACTCCCTTTGGTTTGACCCGAAAGGATTTATTGAAGTGACTTCTGACTATGTTAAGGCTTATAAGTGGAATATAGGGATGTAGGGAGATTAATTGGGAAGAGTGTATCGACTTAGGTTTTTGGCCCTGTCAGTCTTTGGAATGTCTCTACGAATAATTCCAAAGCTAGGCGCGAAGACGGCGTGCGATTCCGAGGCCCTGTGTGCCCGGAATTATTTTTATAAAAATATTAAGTATATTTATACTATGCACATGGTAGGGGTGTGATATCTCCTAAACGGTAGCTCAGAATTGGAATCTGAGGGCACGGTTGTGTCCGGAACGTGCCGTTTACCCTAGGTGAGGTGTAAACATTGCGGGCGCGGGCCTGCGGTGAGAAATGCCACCAGGGGAATTTTTGTAAATAAGTGGCGAAGTTAGTGGGCGAGCGTCGGCTTGAATAACTTCTGAAAGGTGTCCCGGATGGAAAATATGAGTCCGCCATTGCGTTCAGAACAGCGCGTTTACCCTAGGGGTGACCTTACTTTTGTTCGCATCGGGCGTCGGGTTCGAGGTGGGTTTGGCGTCGGCGGGCGGCTGATATAAATATCAGCGCCCCCCCCCCCCCCTTACCATTCCTCTCGGCGTTCTTCACCTTTCTTCGCCACCGCTCCGCGCCGAATCGAGCAAACGAAGCACCCACGAGCTCGGAATTCGACGGTGGACGTTCTAGGAGTGCGCAGCGGATGCTCTGGAGCGCGGATCTGAGGCCGAACGTCGGCGTTTCACCCGCGAGGTAGGCAGTTTGAGTTTTACAATACCGGATCCCGTTTTTGTGTTGTTTTTATTCAAATCGTCATAAGGGTTGTGTAGTTTGGGTCCCGAGCTTTCCGAAACTTTTTCGGATCTGAATTTGGAGCACCGGGGTGCTCTCGGTGGCTCCCGGAAGTTTTCCGGTGAAAACCCGGTTTTCCGGCGAGACCCGCGGTGGCCATGGAGGAATTCGGCGAGTTCCGCGGCGGCACGGCGGCGGCGCGGTGGTTTCCGGCTCCGGCACGGCGGAGTCCGGCGGCGGCGCGGTGGTTTTCGGCGACCCTGCGGTGGTCCGGCCAGATTGTTCCGGGGGTTCTTTAAACCTCTGTAACTGGAAAACCGTAACTACGATTTGCGAGCCGTTTGTGGCGACGCGCTCCTTGCGTCGAGACCGATCTTTTGAACTCACTTTGAGGGTTTAAGAGTTTGGGATCGTGGCCCGGGAGTTAGAAAGGTCGTATAAAATAATATTATTTTATTATTTTACGACTTCTGGCCGTTGTAACTTCTACCCGGAGTGTCCGATTGACGTGTCGTCAGTGGAGTTGAGACCCTGATGGTACGACGGACTTTTGAGATGGTTTCCGGGTGTTGGGATTATGAACAGGGTGCAGGACCCATGAGGCCGGGTTTTGGCGTTTGCGGAGAAATGCAGCTTTTGCACCAGGAGTCCAATTTTGGCGGATGAATAGTCGATCCTGTGTGTTTTTCAGAGAGGATCGCAATGGTGCGATCCGTTCGATGTGTTTCGGAATCCGGCGTGGGCCCCACCCGAGCTGGCCTTCGGTGAATAGTACCTTTTTCACCGGGTGTCCGTTTTGGACGAGCGAGTAGTCGATTCCGCTTGTTTTTTCGAGGAGATCGCCATGGTGTGATCCAATCGATGGGTTTCGGGATCATTGTGTGGGCCCCGCACGAGCTAGCTACGGTGAATAGTGCCTTTTTCATCGGTGCTCCATTTCAGGCGAGTAAACATCCTATCCTGCGTGTTTTTCCACGTGGAACGCGATGGTGGCCTCGGTTTTGGCCTAAGAGATGCGCAGTGTGGCGTTGTGGTGGGTCGCTCGGGTTAGTGATGTTTGGACCAGCAGTGATTGAGGGTTCTCCCTTGGTTCGTTCCTATGAGGGTTCGTGTGGCATCACAACCTTCGTATGGGTTTGTGATCCTCTCGATGGGATGTTTTAAACTGTTAGAGTTGTGGTATCCCTCCGGTTGGCCTGGAGTGGATCCTCTAGCATATTTACCCTAGATCAGGTTCTTGGTATCGTTGTAACCGCTTATTTAAGGGCGGTGATCCCCTATCTAGCAGGCTAACCCCATAGGGTTTGTGGCATCATCAGGAATATGATCCCCTACACAGTGGGTTGTGTATGTTCGGGTTGTGGCATAGTCTGGTTTACGATCCCCTACTCAGCATGATGTTTCTAGTAGGGTTGCGGTATCGTTGGTTATACGATCCCCTACTCTGCGCTTGGTGTCGGTAGGGTTGCGGTATCGTGGGTTATGCGATCCCCTACTCAGCGCGTGGTTTCGGTAGGGTTGCAGCATCGTCGGTTCGATCCCGTACATCGCGAGTTATACCAGATAGGGTTCCGGTATCGTCGTGTCCATCTTTATATGGACGATGATCCTCTATCTGAGTGTGGAGCTTCTGTCGAGCGCCAGATCGGGTTGTGGTATCCCCCAGTGGATCCTGGGTGTGATCCCCTATCTATGGGAACTACGTATGCCAGATCGGGTCGTGGTATCCCCCAGCGGGCCCTGGGAGTGATCCCCTATCTGTGAGCTACCTATACCGTAGTGGGTCTTGGCATCCCCTAGCGGACCCTAGCGGCCATCCCCTATCAGAGGAGTTTGGTGGTTATATTGTTTCAGTGATGTTATCCGATGAGCGTGGTCTCTCGGGTGAGCGTCTGAGATGTTTGTTTGGGACCCGATGGAGCGTATCTCTCGGATGAGTGTCATTTGGTATGACAGTGATCATGGGGTGTACTCTCCTTGTTGGGACAGTTGCTGGTGATGAGGTCGGTACCTCTTGTGGATTTGTGGCGTGAGCTGAGTATATCTGGATTGTTCAAGGTGTATGTATGGGCATACACCAGAGCTGAGCTGACTAGTTGTGTTTAGCCGAGGATGGTCATGAGATGGATTTTCTCTCTCGTCTGGGTTCCCTCTGGTTGGGTTGAGCAAACTGTTTCCTTTCAGTTGCTCCCTTGGGTTTTGGGTTTTTGGGGTGCCTACTGAGTATGTTTATACTCACCCCTGCACGGGCTTTTCCCGCACATGTTTGTGTCTTGTGCAGACCACATGCCTTTTGACGGAGTCCCAGGAGGACCCGGAGCAGGCGGAGCTTAGTGAGCGAGTGGACCGGGGTGTCTACCGGAGCTGTGCTGAGGGATCTTTCCCGCGGGTGTTTGTGGCAATGTTCCCCTTCTTTAGAGCAGGTTGGACGTGCTTTGTAGTTTTCTTTGGTGGACCCTGTTTTTCCCTTTGTACTTTTGTTGTTGCACACTGGTTTTGGATAGATTGTATGCATGGAGGTGTTCGTGGGTGCGTGTGTACAGGTACCTTAGGCTAATGCCTCCCATGTGTGTGATAGACTACTCGACGCTGGTCGCCAGCCCCTGGCCTATTGGAGGCGGGCTTGGGGAGTCGCGGCTCGAGCCCCATTGGGTCGGGTCGTGACAGAGTGGTATCAAAGGAGGTTACACCTTTGGGATCTCAGAGCGTAGCTGGTCTAGCTGTGAGTTTCGTTTGGGTTGGATAGCAGCAATGTTAGGATGTTTCGAGTTCGGCTTTCAGGCCAGAGACTCCAGTGTTGGTGCGGCGGCCGACGTATCCATACACCAGGACTCTGATAACCTGCCTTTTGACTCGGGACATTTGTACACTGGTCGCAGGGACATAACGGTACATGCATCATATAGGACTGGGTTTTTGGGTATTTCCTTGTCCTTCTTGAGTTAGCTCTTCATATTTACTTTTTGACTGTGGTGGTCTTGAATGTTTTTCAGGATGCCTCCACGACGACAGCCAGCGAGGGTTCCGCAGCAGGATTGCGGTGACGACCCGCCCCGTGTAGAGGCTATGGAGCAGGGAGCAGGTTCTAAGGTTACATCTCCATGTGGTCTTCCAGTTGAGTCGTCACCTGTCGAGTAGCTAGTTGTGCCGGCAGTGCAGGACGAGGTTGCGCGCAGGTTGAGTGCGCTGCACGAGTTCCAGAGGCAGCGACCTCTGAGTTTCCAGGGTGATCCAGACCCCCAGGCAGCTGATGACTGGCTTGAGGCAGTCACCCAAGTTTTCTGCCTAGTGAGGACACCTCCAGATCAGATGGTGGTTCTAGCAGCGAGCCTTCTGCATGGTTCTGCTAGGCAATGGTGGAGTTTGGTGACGCAGTCCCGTGACGAGGAGATGCTCACATGGGTAGAGTTTGAGCGGCTCTTCAGGGAGGAGTTCTATCCATTGACACTGAGGTCACTACGGATCCAGAAGCTTCTGCAGCTTTGACAGTAGAGCATGACCGTATCGGAGTACTCAGCGAGGTTTACAGACCTGTCGCGCTACTCCCTGGATATGGTTCGAGACCCATTCTTCAGGGCTCGGACCTTCGAGCAGGGCTTACACAGGGACATCCGAGCAGGTGTGGTTTCCTTGTGCCTGCCCACCTATGCTGGAGTGCTGGAGTGAGCGTTGGTGGTGGAAAGTTTTCTGGATGAGCAGTTTCCCCCTGTTAGTGCTGGGCACTCGAGAGCTGAGACTTCATCGGTCGGATCAGCATCTGGTAGCCGACGACAGACTCAGGGGTCAGGACGTGGCCGACGTTTCAGGAGGCGACCCCAGGATGGAGGATCTGAGCCTTAGGGATCACATGGCTCGCAGGTCAGTTTTGGTCAGCCACAGGAGAGGCGGTGTTACGCTTGCGACGGTCGGGGACATCTTGCTAGAGATTGTCCGACCCGACGTGATGCTGAGAGGGAGCCGGTCGATGGACCGCCTTGGCAGAGGCAGCGTCTCGAGCAAGGAGGTCCGCAGGGCGGCGGACGTGGCGGCGGAGCTGGTGCAGCAGGAGGTGGTGGTAGGTAGTATCAGTTGCCACCAACCCCACCCCCAGGTGGTCCACGCCAAGCTCAGGGAGCTGGTGGCCGAGGGCGAGGACAACTGCATGGCCTGGAGGCAGTCGACCCAGAGGCACCGCCGATGGATAGAGGTACGCCTTGTGTCTTTTATACTTACTGTAGTAGTTTGATAGACACTGTTTAGTGGTACCCTCGTTTTTGTTTTTTGCTCAAGTTTTGTTCAGGGCGTTGGTAAGACCCTGTGTGGGTGTTGTTCGACATGCTTCGAAAGAGTGAGGAGGAGGGATCCTTCCCCCATCGAGACACGTTTTTGGTGATGTGAATAAAACTGTGCGGGCGAGTCAGTGTCGCCCAAAGAGGATAGTATTGAGATGTGGCGGATGCGTCCCTCTGACTTATGCGTACGGGCATGAGTGTTAGTTGGTGAGCTCGCTGGTGTGTGAGACCCAATTGAGAGTCCAGTCGCTTTCCATGTATTTAGGGCTTTTCAGGGACGAAAAGTTTTAAGGGGGGGAGGATGTAGCGACTCAGGTTTTTGGAGTTGTCAGACTTTGGAATGTTTCTACGAATAATTCCAAATCTAGGCGCGAAGACGGTGTGCGATTCCGAGGCCCGGTGTGCCCGGAATTAATTTTATAAAAATATTATGTATTTTTACACTATGCACATGGCGGGAGTGTGATATCTCCTAAACGGTAGCTCAGAATTGAATCTGAGGGCACGGTTGCATCTGGAACGTGTCGTTTACCCTAGGCGAGGTTTAAACATTGCGGGCGCAGGCCTACGGTGAGAAACGCCACCAGGGGCGTTTTCGTAAATAAGTGGCGAAGTTAGTCGGCAAGCGTCGGCTCGAATAACTTCTGAACGGAGTCCCGGATGGAAAATATGAGTCCGCCGTTGCGTTCAGAACAGAGCGTTTACCCTAGGGGTGACCTTACTTTTGTTCGCATCGGGCGTCGGGTCCGAGGCGGGTTTGGCGTCGGCGGGTGGCTGATATAAATATCAGCACCCCCCTCCTTTATCGTTCCTCTCGGCGTTCTTCGCCATTCTTCGCCGCCGCTCCGCCGAATCGAGCAAACGAAGCACCCACGAGCTCGGAATTCGACGGCGGACGTTCCAGGAGCGCGTCGCGGAAGCTCTGGAGCGCGGATCTGAGGCCGAACGTTGGCGTTTCACCCGTGAGGTAGGCGGTTTGAGTTTTACAATCCCGGATCCCGTTTTTGTGTTGTTTTTATTCAAATCGCCATAAGGGTTGTGTAGTTCGGGTCAAAAGCTTTCCGAAACTTTTTTCGGATCTGAATTTGGAGCACCGGGGTGCTCCCGGTGGCTCCCAGAAGTTTTCCGTTGAAAACCCGGTTTTCCGGCGAGACCTGCGGCGGCCATGGCGGAATCCGGCGAGTTCCGCGGTGGCACGGCGGCGGCGCGGTGGTTTCCGGCTCCGGCACGGCGGAGTCCGGCGGCAGCGCGGTGGTTTCCGGCGACACTACGGTGGTCCGGGTAGATTGTTCCGGGGGTTCTTTAAACCTCCGTAACTCGCAAACCGTAACTCCGATTTGCGAGCCGTTTGCGGCGATGCGCTCCTTGCGTTGATACGGACCTTTTGAACTCACTTTAAGGGTTTAAGGGTTCGGGATCATGGCCCGGGAGTTAGAAATGTCGTATAAAATAATATTATTTTATTATTTTACGACTTCGGGCCGTTGTAACTTCTACCCGGAGCGTCCGATTGACGTGTCGTCAGTGGCGTTGAGACCCTGATGGTACGACGGACTTTTGAGATGATTTCCGAGTGTTGGGACTGTGAGCGGGGTGCAGGCCCCACGAGGCCGGGTTTTGGCGTTTGCGGAGAAACGCAGCTTTTGCACCAGGAGTCCGATTTTGGCGGATGAATAGTCGATCCTGTATGTTTTTCCGAGAGAATCGCAATGGTGCGATCCGTTCGATGAGTTTCGGAATCCGGCGTGGGCCCCACCCGAGCTGGCCTTCGGTGAATAGTACCTTTTTCACCGGGTGTCCGTTTTGGACGAGCGAGTAGTCGATTCCGCTTGTTTTTCCGAGGGGATCGTCGTGGTGTGATCCGGTCGACGGGTTTTGGGATCGTTGTGTGGGCCCCGCACGAGCTACCTATGGTGAATAGTGCCATTTTCACTGGTGCTTCGTTTCGGGCAAGTAAACAGCCTATCCTGCGTGTTTTTCGGCATGGAATGCGATGGTGGACTCAGTTTTGGCCTAGGAGATGTGCAGTGTGGCGTTGTGGTGGGTCGCTCGGGTTAGCGACGTTTGGACCAACAGTGGTTGAGGGTTCTCCCTTGGTTCATTCCTATGAGGGTTCGTGTGGCATCACAACCTTCGTATGGGTTTGTGATCCTCTCTATGGGATGTTTTAAACTGTTAGAGTTGTGGTATCCCTCCGGTTGGCCCGGAGTGGATCCTCTAGCATCTTTACCCTAGATCAGGTTCTTGGTATCGCTGTAACCACTTATTTACGGGCGGCGATCCCCTATCTAGCAGGTTAACCCTGTAGGGTTTGTGGCATCATCAGGAATATGATCCCCTGCGCAGTGGGTTGTGCACATTAGGGTTGTGGCATCATCGGTTTTATGATCCCCTACTCAGCATGATGTTTATAGTAGGGTTGCGCTATCGTTGGTCATACGATCCCCTACTAAGCGCTTGGTGTCGGTAGGGTTGCGATATCGTTTGTTATGCGATCCCCTACTCAGCGTGTGGTTTCGGTAGGGTTGCAGCATCGTCGGTTCGATCCCATACATCGCGGGTTATACCAGATAGGGTTCCGGTATAGTCGTGTTCATCTTTATATGGACGATGATCCTCTATCTGAGTGTGGAGCTTCTATCGAGCGCCAGATCGGGTTGTGGTATCCCCCAGTGGATCCTGGGTGTGATCCCCTATCTGTGAGAACTACGTATGCGAGATCGGGTCGTGGTATCCCCCAGCGGACCCTCGGAGTGATCCCCTATCTGGGAGCTACGTATCCCGGATTGGGTCTTGGTATCCCCAAGCGGACCCTAGCGGCGATCCCCTATCCGAGGAGTTTGGTGGTTATGTTGTTTCAATGATGTTATCCGACAAGCGTGGTCTCTCTGGTGAGTGTCTGAGATGTTTGTTTGGGACCCGATGGAGTGTATCTCTCGGATGAGTGTCATCTGGTATGACAGTGATCATGGGGTGTACTCTCCTGGTTGGGACAATTTCTAGTGATGAGGTGGATACCTCTTGTGGCTTTGTGGCGTGAGCTGAGTATATCTGGATTGTTCAAGGTGTATGTATGGGAATACACCTGAGCTGAGTTGACTAGTTGTGTTTAGCCGAGGATGGTCACAAGATGGAGTTTCTCTCTCGTCTGGGTTCCCTCTGGCTGGGTTGAGCGGACTGTTGCCTTTCAGTTGCTCCCTTGGGTTTTGGGTTTTTGGGGTGCCTACTTAGTATGTTTATACTCACCCCTGCACGGGCTTTGCCCGCACATGTTTGTGTCTTGTGCAGAGCACAAGCCTTTTGATGGAGTCCCAGGAGGACCCGGAGTAGGCAGATCTTAGTGAGCGAGTGGACCGGGGTGTCTACCGGAGCTGTGCCGAGGGATCCTTCCGACGGGTGTTTGTGGCAGCGTTCCCCTTCTTCAGAGCAGGTTGGACGTGCTTTGTAGTTTTCTACGGTGGGCCTTGTTTTTCCCTTTGTACTTTTGCTGTTGCACTCTGGTTTGGGATAGATTGTATGCATGGAGGTGTTTTTGCGTGCGTGTGTACAGGTACCTTAGGCTAATGCCTCCCATGTGTGTGATAGCCTACTCGGCGCTGGTCGCCAGCCCCTTGCCTATTGGAGGTGGGCTTGGGGAGTCACGGCTCGAGCCCCGTTGGGTCGGGTCATGACAAAGAGTTTGGACATGAAAAAGGGCTTGAGAGGTGTGAGTAATGAGTTAAAGGTGAGGGTATTTTATAAGGGGAGGAGGGTCTCTTTAAGAAAGTTTAAAAATATTATTTTATTATATATTTAATTTTGGTTTTTAAAGGACCAAACCTCATTAATGTCGAATATAAGATTACATAGGTACAAAATAAAATTATCCAATAAGAATTGGACAGGTTTTGGTTAATTTTTTTAATCATTATAATATTATTTGTTTAAATTATTCATTAATGAGGTAAACACTGCATCATTATTGTGTCATAAGTAATTTTATTTATTTGATGTCTAAAAATAATTAAAAAAAATCCATGATGTATTAAATATTTTTAAATTTCTAATGAATCTTTATAGCCGAGGAGATAAATTATTTAACCCCATGTAAAAAATTTATTTTCAAAAATATATAAGTTTATGTCATTTTTGACTTTAATTTTATTTAATTAATATAGATTATTATTATCACTCTTAAGTGGATCCATGGAGTCCCAAAATCGACCCATAGATTCCCGTGGTCTGAAGTTTATCAACCAATAGTATTAGGACACATTTTATGGTAAATTAATATTATTATAATATTATTCTTACCTTGAATCACCCGATTTACCTTTAACCGCGGTAAATAAAAGTCCAAATTTACTATTCAACAAAAATTATTTTCATCTCATTGAACCAAATTTTACATTATAATAATAACCATGTATGTCGTATTTTTGTAATAAAATTCACAAATGTGGTAAAATTTCATTTAAATGAAAAAGTCAGTTTTTTTAACTACTACTCAGTGTTTTGACTATTCATCAAAAATTGAAGTTTTTCAGAAAAATACCAAAAATTTAACCTAAGCAATATTCGATATTAAAAATTCAAAAATGATGTCTATTTTACCAAATTAAAAACATGTAATTTTAATTAATTAATTTAAAATTAATTTCCATTGTTAAAACAGAGGAGGGTTTTTAAGAAACAATAACTATCAAAAGATTGACACTTGTTTATGTCCAATTTCAATGTGAAATTACATCCAATGAACAAAATTGGATTAAATGGTAAAAATATAATCTAATTAAAATTTAAATCCAATTAAGAAGATAACCTAACCAAATAAATATATTATATTAAATGGAAGTTTTGACTTCAAATACAGTACTTTTAACTATTCATTAAAAATGAATTTTATCAGAAAAATACCAAAACATTACCCAATGTAAATTTTGATTTCTCGATTATAAAGAATAATTTTATTTTTTCAAATAGAACATATAAATGTGACCATAACTAAATTTTACAAGGCATCGCCATCAAAAGGAGGTAAATTGAGCTTCTAAAGAATATTAGACTATTTTTGCGTAAAATTAGATTCATTCACATTTTAAGCCTCTATATTTTATTGAATAAATGTAAAAAAAATTAACTAACACGTATAATCATAATTTAGTTAGTTCTATACATTCCCTTTAATAAAACGGTTAGGCGTTAACTACCATATAAAATAATATTATATTATTATATTTTTGTAGGACCCAACATTGTATGCAACATAATATTTCAAAGAAAGTCGTTGTTGCGTATCGGGTACGCAATCAAATATAGAATCCCCTTTAAAGTAAAATTAATATTTAATTAAAATATATTACCAAATATGAAAATTTCATATACATTATTTACATGGGATGTTACAATTCATGTGATGTAGTTATGAAAAAAATCACATCGCTTCATGGAGACGGTAACCCACACATACGCATGATCGAAGTTATCTATATAAATTAATTATTATTAAATAAATTATAAGATATATTATATTTATAAAATGATAAATATTTTAATTAATATCATATATGTAATAATATATCATTAAAACCATTCATGATCAGTGTTGATGGAAAAAATAATTACATCTTTTTGTTGGATAGTAGTTCGTCGTACACATGAACGACGGTGTTGATTCCCATATGTTGGAAGTGGAAAAGGATATAGGGTACTAAATTTAAGTTAAAAAAAATATTATTACATGAGATTTAATTATTTTATTATATTATCATGGTTGATTAATATTTGAAGGAGTTCGAAGTATAAATAAAACAAACATGCTCGGTTAAGATCAATACCTCTTTTTTAGACAGACTCTTTTGATTTACACCAAAATCCTTCCTATGGGGGGTTTCTAATAAAACCAAGGCCCCTAGAATGGGGTTAGAGAAGTAATTATGTTATTTCAATAGGTATTGGATTAACAAAAATTATTTTGATTTGTGATGAAAATTTGAGAGGAGGTTCACTTTTATATGTGTGGGCAGGGACACTATTGGATTTAAAATAAAAAATATAAAATCAATATAAACTATTTCTCCTAATAAATGTTGAAAAATGATATATTTATAATTGAGGATGATGAAGGCTATAAATCCTATAATAATATAAAATTTGGACAATATTAGATTAGATTCTTACCCTTATCCGTTTATATTAACCAAATGTAACCCTTTTTGAAATTTACCTTGATAACAATGTTTTTACTCTTTAAGGGCCGATATAGGTAATATGAAAGAAAAATTGAAAAACAAGATAATGTTCAATATTTTAAACTATATCCAAATCGTTAGGAAGAATATCATATTTTTAGAATTTTTTAAATCATTAAGAAAAAAAAATTATTTATCATAAAATAGTAGGAATTTCATTTTTGGAACTATTTTTTTTCTTTGACCATTATAACAACTAGAGATAATGTAAATTAAAATATAATCAATTAAAACATACATAACATGTTTAATTATTCTAAAAAAAATCATGGAATAATATAATTCATTTTAATTTTATTAGATTTACCTTTTTTAAAATCATTAATTTAATTTTTTATTAATGGATTATATAATATATCAGCGATGAGTATGCATTTAGGGTAATTATTTTATCATTAAAAATTAAAAATAAATTAACATGATAAAAAATAAATTATCTTTAAAATTAATATGTAATACAAAACATAGGTCGTTTTTATTCATATCATAAAAATACTATAGATATTAATTGCAAGAAAGTGACATATTTGTCGTTATCTTTTAATCAATTATTATAAAAGACGAAATCAATGTAACAAGACACCAAGAAGACTTCTATTCGATCCTTGAATGAAAATGGATGAAATACCCTCATCCAATAGGATAATGGTATATCTTTCATTCAATTTTTAGTCCTAATCATATTATTTTAAACCATAACTAACCAATTTTTCTTTACCGTGATGATAATTATTTACTATAGTTATTATTCATAATGAATAAAAAAATGTTTCATATTTAAAAAATTTATAAAACCCAATTAAAAATATAAAATTTATTTTTCAAGACTGAATGCACAAAAGAGGAAGAATCTAATTTAATATTTGACCCGTGAGAGGTGTCGAAACATGAGTTTTCCAAAAAAAATACTCGTTTATGAGTAAAATGTTTTTATACAATATATTAGCATCAAATTCATTACAAAAAACATGATTATATTATATTTAATAAAAATTAATTAATTAAATTTTGAAAATAATCCAAAATTTAATTTATCATTGTAAATAATTGATAATAAAATACAATTTAAAATAAAAATCAGTATCTTTCATTATTCATTAAAAAAATAAACATTACAAAAAAATTAAA
Source organism: Viscum album (assembly GCA_963277665.1). Lineage (NCBI taxonomy): Eukaryota > Viridiplantae > Streptophyta > Magnoliopsida > Santalales > Viscaceae > Viscum > Viscum album. Next base: position 837,283,020 of record OY728137.1, read on the forward strand.
AACTCCACCATTAATTAATTTTGATATGATTCTTTCAAAAATGAAAAAGTACATATTAAATAAAATTTCTAAAATTTTAAGAAATTAATTATATTATATTTTCATGAAAATCAATAAAATCCGTTTTTGAATAAAACGTATTTCTGATGGATTAAATGACTTCCCTAAAGATTAATTTTCTATTTACAATGAATTTATAAATAAATATATTTTGGGTGGGACCATAATATATATTTCATAAATTCGGTAATATTATTCCTACCAGACACTTTAAAGGCTAAGTTATAATATCAATATTTAAATACGAATATTTCACAATTCATTTAGGCCTTAGTGTTACGTGTCGTATTTAGTATCAAACATTTATTTTTTTAATATTGAGGTGTTATATTTTAGTAATTATCTATTTACAAATAGTCATTGTCGGATAATTATTTTATTCATTAGTTGGAGGTGTGTGAACCTTTTGGTGAATGATCAATTTTGGATGTCCATAACGTTAAAATTTTTAATGGTACATAATTATTTATCCAATTTATTAAATAATTTACATTTATTAATATTTTATAAAGTCAATTAGAGATGAAATTTTATATTTAATATAAAAATAGAATTAATAAATAAATTCTATCTTTTGTGGAAAGCAGATTGAGGGATTTAAAGATGAATTAAACATAAATATATTTTATTGGGATAAAACAAAATCAGGATCCAAGCCATATGTACGGGTTTATATATAGGGATACTTGGAATAAGTTTGTATCTAATCATCCAGAGGAAGAATTTATGATAATTTTAAACTAATTTTTTTAATTAATTATGAATACATTATATCTTATTTATTTTTTATTATATAATAGGCCTCTGGGAAAACTCACTAGCAGATACAGTCTCAAAGTCTATAACCTCATACATTATCACATGAAGGTTATATAATATTAAATAATCAAATGATTTTTAAAAATTATGTGAATTAAGAATAGATTAAAGTGTGTGTGTTATATACTACTAATTTTTAGAGGGTATTTTTCTATCTTTTCCTTAGTCACCTATTATCTCAAATTTTCACATTCATTGACTAATTACTATTATAATCATTATATGATGAATGTATCCTATATTATTATTCCATTATAATCACTCTCATTAGTATATTTTCATCTCATTTTGAATATCCTATAGTTTCTAATTGTATTGCTGTATATTCACCAAGATAGACATATTATACCCATAAATGGGGAAATATAGAAAAATTGTACCTCCATTATTTATATATGTATAATTATTGATTACTAATCCATGATTACATATGATGTTTTTAGGGAACATTATTTAATATTTATATTAGATACTCTATTAACAATACAGATAAAATAAATTTATTATGTGCTGGGTTGGGTCCATCATTATATAGCACATTAATGCATTAGTAAGTATCATTAGATAATATAGCTTGTGTATTTGGTGTGTACCTTTCACATTTATTTATAATTTCATGGAGGAGTCCTTGATAGTTTTTTTATGTTGTTTGGAATTATTCATTTCATCATTATCGAATTAGTTACTATTGTTATTTTTTATTTATCATTATGTTATCCATGGAAATATTATACCCATAGTTTCATTTTCTATGGGATCATTTGATTAGTTATTCTTTACATAATATGTTTCCTGGTATATTCACTAATATATTTCACTATATGATACACCTTACTAATCATATGATACCTGGCCATTATATTGATTACCAATTTTCTTAGAAAACAAGGAAATTATTACATTAACATAATGATTAATATTGAGATTTAATAAATTTTCCATGTATTTATATAGTGTATGATAATTTTTCAATGTAATATGCTATATATATATATATATCTTATGTACAAAGAGTAATAAAAAATTGGATTTCTTATATTGTTATCTATGTATTATATAACAATGTATCAAAATAAAAACTGATTCTGGGTATTGGATCTGGGTTATTACATAAATATACTTCTCCATCCACCAATTATCATTTGTTTTTTTACTATGTGAGCCTAAAAAATGTGTGATACACACCGAATATCCAATAACCATGTGTTAAAAATAGTGAAATTTATTTCTATAAGATTCATGTTTATATGTGTTAGAAATGATATAGTATTATGGGAGATACCCTAGGTGTTAATAATGGTATTATATCTTGGTAAAATATAACCCTCATCACCTTTAAACTCTCAATTTATTAATAAATATTGACAATATGATTTGTAAGGTCACCCATAATCCATTCAGATTATAATAAACTATTTGATATTTTATTTATATTTTATTTAATCAATTTTTTTCAAATATTACATAATCCACACATGAATTTATAACTCATAAGATATATATAAGGTATAAACATAATATTTGATAAATTTACTTATTTTAATATCATTGGGATACATCCAAAGAGTATATAGTTATATCGTGATGTTGCAACAAAATTCAATACATCAATTTCAGAGGTTGTTTATGCAAGTTCGCCCCAATACAAGGGTTGTTTTGGGATTATAGAAAAACTCTTAAGGTTTACTCCCAATTTTCTATTTTTATGTTCACTAATCAAGATATAAAACATTAAATCAATGATTATTGCAAGTAAAAAAATCAATATCAAATTTTTTTTTCTATTGCACTAAGTATAGATAAGTGGTCCTTGAACACCTTATGATGCTATTTTTCAAATGAAATGTATGAATGATGACGGAAACGAATTCATATTCATGTAATAGTGATTCGATTTATATCCATGTGTAAAACCATATACTTTATTTTTCTTTGAAAAATCATTAAATTATTTCAAATACTCTTTCTTATTACCAATTTAATTCACTATGTCCCAAAATTGACAAAATAATTCTTTTTGTTCCAATTATCGTTTAACATATATGTAAATATTATTTTTATAGAGAATTATGTTATTTTTAAATATATTATTTAATCTTCTATATAATCCATTGTTAATAGAGGAAAATAACCCATTAAATTAATTTATAATAACAAATAAGGATGAGAAAACTATCCTTCAAGAATCCTAATATCTTGACAAAAGTTTAAAAAAAATTATTGTATAATATTTCACTATAGAGTACTCATCGTTTTTATGGTTTAATGTATTGAAACAACATATCACTCCAAAAATAATAACATATACCATATCTTTATCATGAATTCTATGGAATGAATGAATCCCGAAAATATATCCCTAGTATAAATTATCGCGCAACTCAATTTATCAAAACACATTATGTATAGTTTTTCCATTATTTGTTCTATGATCCGAATTCTTATATTGAGTAGTCTTGTATACCTTTGTTAAGAATATTTTACAACATTAATTCATGGAATTCATTACAGTGTAATCCTTAATGTGTGATTTCCACCCCTTTATATGTTCTTTTAGCTTCAACTATCCTTGACAAATCAAAACATAATTTATATTTTTAATGGTTAAATATATTATTTTCCATTAATTCTAATTTTTATCGAAAAATAATCATATCAGAACCTCAATAATTATTTAAAAATTATCATTACTTGGTCATGATCCCTATACTAGATATTTCACGACATAGTTCATAGGTTATTATTAAATGATTTTCATTTCTGTGTAGATACTCTTCTAAAAATATTAAAATATTCTCTAAATTCTTCAAAACATCATCTATATCATCATCCATATTATATTACAAATTTTAAATTCTTAGGAAATATTTTAAAAATACTATCTTTCCCATTATAATTAGCTTCTTATCATCATATGAAGGTTTCAACTACAGCATCATCCATTACAATCTATCCATTCTGTTTTCTTTCATTCATTAATGGTTCACAAAAAATTTGATAAAAAATAAAACATTATGGTTTACTATTCATATACTTGATATTTATTCAGTTTTAAAAATAATCCCCTTAGGTTTTTTAGAAATATTAAGATTAATTTTTATTATATTTACCAATAAACTTCAAAATTAACTTCTATTGGATTTATTATACCCCCACTTTGATATCAACTGAAATTTATCCATTCTCTTGAAAAAACAATTTATACATTATATCTTTTATTTCCTTTATAGACTAGGATTTCACCAATAAGTACATATATTGAGATAATTATCTCCTTTGCATCTTTATATTACCCACAAAATATTATCTAATATAAAATTTTATGTTTAAAGATATGATAATAGTTACTAATAAATTCATGGAATCATAATCCTCATGGATATTCTCTTCGTTTGTTTCTAATGTAATATTTATCACTAATGTTATATTACATTAATATATTCATTTCAATAAGAGTTACATCATTTGGTTTTTACTCCTTCATCCAACGGAACACGTCCTTTTGTATCTATAAATTTATGAGCCTTCATTGAATTAACACACTATTTTTTGAAGATTTATTAAGATATAATTAAGGAAAATTTTATTTAATATAGGTATATTCAACATTAGTTTAATGAAACCACATAAATTATAAATAGAACAATAAATTTCTTTTATAAATAATTTATATCTATAAAATTATGATTCATCAATGAAATCATATTATGATATAAATCACACATTTAATAAAATTTTTTGTGATTAATTATAATGTACCAATTGTGTTAGTCAGAAGATTTTTTATTTTATAGATATAAATTTACAACAACTATTAAATAAAATTTATCTCATATTATTAGAAGAACTCCTCTTGGTGAATGGGGTAACAATATTTTATTATTTAGTTCATGTTCCATATAAAAATAATTTCCCAGACTATATTAAAAATGCTAATATTTATTGGAGTCTTTTCTCCACATTAGCTTTATATATCCTATAAATAATAAAATATAACAATTTTTTCTAGGTTAATATTTTTATTAAATTCCCTTATTCATGTTTTTTTATCTACAAAAAGATATATTCTCCCCTAAAATATTATATTTCATATTATTTACTTTAAGATGAATCTTTCATTTTATTATTTATTCTAAAAATATCATATCATCACTTAGTCCTATACCATTTCAAAAAAATGATAGTTTTTGAATACATTGGGAGAAGGGATACCCATGTTTCTTCAAGTTTAGGATAATTTTGAGTCACTATAGACCACCTATTTAATTATACTATTCACTTTGTAATCAGACAAGAGTTATGAAATATTTTTGATAAAATCCATGGTCACATCAATCTTTTATGGATTTTAATTTTCTCTCAATTCAAATCCAATGATTAATTATCATCAAAAATTTATATCCTAATTGATTATTCACTCCTAAACATTATTAATTTTCCATCCCAAAATAAATTGTTTATCATATTCTACAAAAAAATATTAATTTGATTTCTTGGTCCGTACAATTATTTGGGAAACTTCATTCCCACAATCCTTATTTTCATTAACAATAGTCGAGATTATTTCACTTATCAAAAATAATAATATCTCTATACATAATTTTTTTTTTCAATGAATGATTTTTAATTTCATAGATACATTTCATCTATATAAATATATTTAGCAGACCCATGAAAGATATTCCTTGATACGATAGATTTTCTGTTAGATGCATGTTGAGTATCCTTATGAATTCCATCATAATTTCTCCCAATGCATTTTGTTAAGTATAAGATCTATATGGAATTAAATATGGGAAAAATAACCCTACCTTCTATAATTTTATTGATAATTAACACTATAACTGTTTTATTATCTTTTTAGTATGAAATATAATCTAATTTATTATGAAGAATTATTGTTTTATGTCCCTATATATTATAATGATAGAACATTCCATCATAAATTTTATCTTTGACACATAATTCATTCTTATGACCTTACATATGTATTGGGAACCATACATATGTATTTCCATTACATACACTCTTTTACCTTTTTTAAATATATATTTTATAATATTTTATCAAGAGATAACTCAACATATTCTTTTTCTCAAACTTTATTGAGGCTTCATCAGGACCAATTCTAGGTTTTTTCAAGCTATATAGACTATGTTTCCTTAAAAAATTGTCATTCACCTTTTTATATTCAATTTTTTTTTCAGAATCTATTTTCCTTCAACAAAATGAAAATAAAATAGTAAATTTATGGAATATATTAAAACATAATGATACATAGGTTTTTTATTGTCCCTCTTTCTTCACTAATAAAGATGAACCCTTTTGATATATTATCCATTATTTTAATTTTCAAAATAATATAAGCACTTATGTGATCATAAAGATCCTTTTTACTTGGAAACATAACCCACCAAATAATTAAAAGTTTTACCCAACATTCCATGTTACTCTTTTATCATTATTTCTTATTGTATTTTAGAATCCTTCAAAAATGATTTCTCTTAATTTAATATTTCATTTTATTCATAAAATTGTGTTATGTTTGTTAACGGGACATATATAACAACCCATACTTTACATACATTGTTAATATTTCAAAATTGAAGCATAATTATTACAACATATAACAAAACCATGAAAGGACCGAATAGGTATATTGTCCTTGGAAACTGGGAAACATAAACAACTGGTTCATAAAGCATCTACATTGTCTCTCATTTATTTCAACATATCTAGAGTCCCTTTTGGAATATCCTACTTAATAACCTTCATCCTGACCTGGGGAAAGAAAACATACAAAAGGATGAGCTCAAATTCTCATTAAGGGTAAACAAAAGAAATATCAATCACATCATATTCATAAGAACATAACATTTTGGAAATCTTAACCTGTAAAAGAGATCATAATTTCATAACATGGGATAAATCATAGTAGTTAAATGTAATCCAAATAATCATAAAATAAAACATGAAACTTTGTGGTATACACACATAATCATATATAATCATTTCCTAGTAGTCAAGACTCATTTCCAAGACTATCTTAGCGGACAAAGTCCATTTCTGAACTGAGTTCACTCCTCGTTTCAGTCCTATTTCACTGAACCGGTTTTACCTATTATTCCAGCCATGTCTATCTCATGAGATATAAATCTTTACCCAATTAATTGGAGGGAGATATATGTCCCACCCATCTCATAATGAAACCATTCTTATTTGTGCCACAAAATCATAAATCATACAACATAGCATAACCCATGTAATAAAAATGGGATTCTTAAACATCATGACATCATAAAACAATTCTTATAAGATAAAGGAATTCATAAAAATAATTACATCATAACATAACCAAATTAATGTAATAACAGGGATAGAAACAAAACCCTATATTATCTTAGATGGAAAATAATTTAGATAAAACACTTGAACTCCATTCTTGAGGAAAATATCATTTCTACATCAAAAACATTTTTCACTCTTAACATGTCATACAATTTTAAACTAAAAGAATTTGATTAAAAAAACATGAAATTTTTTAAAAAAATCTTCTTGGAAATAATGTTTTAAAAATCAATTCATGCCGTATAAGTTAAGAAAACATTCTTCTCATACTTTTTCCAGAAAAGTCAAAAAGTACCTCGTATGAAAAACAACAAAATATTCCTTTCATATCTTTTACTAAAAAATCACTGAAGGGTAAAATCAGATTTTAAATATTGTATTAGGATACAAATAATATTACATATTTAGGAAACATGGATGTGGATAATAACTATTCCCTAGTAAATTCTGATGTATAAACAATCTCGGATAAAAATTGAGATTTGCGAGATTTTCCCATACCTTAGGTCCAATTTTCTTCGTAAGTGTATGAACCTCATGTATAATGATTTAATTAATTTCATTTACATATTCAAGAATCATAATCATTGTTATGATATCATATATGGCCATATTCTTAGCTTCTTATTTGTAATATTTAATTGCTACTTGTTATTCGGGTGTTTATTACTTCTTGTTCTTATGCGTGTTTTGTCGAATAAATTATTATTGTTCTCTTTAGGATATAGATTCCTCATTTACATAATGGTAATAGTGTAATATATATCATATTAATTCATTAAATTTATTTATATAATCATTATGCAATGAAGATCATGTAGAACGAGTCGCATCACATCGTGGTGACTGTATTCCGTACGTACGCACGCGCGGTGATTTCGTTTTCCATAGGATGGATAGATGTTTAAATAGAGTTTTTTCATACATATAATAAAATACCAGTATATGAGTGTTACTAATGTTATTACATCATAATTAAACAACAAAAGAAGAATAATTGGAAGACGAAATATGTTTGAAAAAATCGGTAACGGATATTACCTCTTCTTTGAAGCCCCTCTTTGAGACCTAGTCTTAGGGCACTAAAATTGGTCTTTGAAGAATAAAAGTACCTCTAAGATGTTTCTATGGAAGTGTAGAGGATAATATTTCAGGGGTTGGCCGAGCTTGAAGGCTCAATGTGATGTGAGGAAGAGAGGCAGGAGGTTCTTTTTTATAAGGGAGGAGAGGGGCACCTTTGGAAAAACTAAAAATATTATTTTATTATAAAGTCATATTCCGTTATTAATAGCTCCAAATTGATTTATTTCGACGATAAGGGGAAGATGGGTCGAAATCATCTCATCCAATAAAATGTAGACATTTTTAGGTATCTATTTTAACCTTATCATTTAGATTTAACTTTAAGTTGGATAATTTAACTTTTACCGTGTCTTCTTGTTTTCTTACACTATATGGTTAATAAACTTACTATAACAAGACAAAATAATCCCAAGTTGTTTAGTATTAATTTATATGACCATGTACAAGTAATTTGTCCAATCATTATATTTTTATGATTAAAATATCAATTAATAATATAATATTTGTTTTAAAAACTATTTTATGTCAAATTTGACACTATTTGGTAATTGATTTTTGTGAAACTCATAACAAATAGATTAGTTCGAATAAAGCTAATTAAATCAGTAATATTATGTAATATTAACCTAGAAAATTATTTTAATTCATAAAAAGTCTCAAATTACATTTATTTTTGTATTTATAACATCAATTAGGTCAATATTTCCTTAATAAGATAACTACTGGATCATCATTGTGTCATATATAATATAAATTATTTATTGTCTAAAAATTACAAATAAAATACCATTATGTAGAAAATACTTTTATCATTATAATAAATATTTATAGTCGAATTTATCTTATGTATAACCCTATATTAAAAATGATTTTGTTATTAAACATTGGTTTTAACTATTTTAACCCTTCTTTAAATAAATTAATAATAAATGTCCTAATCTAATCCAAGTCGGCCTAAATGGTCATATTTTATTCCTAATGTTGTTTTTGGTCGAATTAAACTTATCCAATAAAATTAGGACATGTGTTAGGGTAATAAAAATAACATTTTTACCCTTAATTACCGTATTTACTTTTAACCGTGGTTAAAAAAAGTAAAAAGTTACTATTCACCAAAGAAATTTAATCTCATTGAACCACATTTTAGTCATTGATATTAACCGTGTCTCTAGGATTTTTGAAATTCCACTCACAGAAGTGGTAAAATTAAGTTTTATGAAAATTTGAAAATTTTCCTAGGAGGTGGTTAAAGACGGCGAAAAGTTCAATAAATTTTTTATATATATATAATTATTATAAAATGAATCCAATGAATTGAATTGAACTTATATAGGTATTATGTAATAATTTTTACCAAAAATAAATTTATATAAAATATATAATTATTTAAATAAAAAGTCGGTTTTTAAATAGTAACCCAGTGTTTTCACTATTCATCAAAAATTGAATGTTTTCAGAAAAATATCAAAATTTCACCCTAGGCTAATTTTGATATTTCGAATCCAAAAAAGAAGTCCATTTTGAAAAATAATATTATCAAAATTTCAAAAAGTGGGTATTACTATTCATAACGGCTAGTTTTAATAATATTTTAATAGCATATCGTTGTTTAATGAAACTCGGTATTGCGTACGATGCAAGCTATCGAGGAAGGTCGCGATTGCGTGTAAAGAAAGCCAAGATAGTGTTGTGTGTAGTTAAATATTCCTTTGATGATTTATATAACATAAAAACAAAATATTTCTCATAAAAGTCTCGAGTGTTACATTCTACCCCCATTAAAATGAATTTTGCCCTCGAAATTCGTTACTTTGTAACAAACAGATGAGGATACCTTTCCCTCATCATATCCTCAATCTCCCATGTAGATTCTTCTAATTGGTGGTTCCTCCATAAAACATTCACTAAGCGAGTGGCCTTGAGCCGTAGGACTCTTTCGCTATGATCCAGAATCTCTATCTGCTGTTCTTCATAAGAAAGATCTTGCTCCCGCGGTATAACTTCTGAGCTAAGTACATGTGAAGGATCAGATATATACATTCTCAGGAGAGATACATGGAACACATCGTGAACTTTGGAGAGATTCGGTGGAAGCTCCAATCAGTAAGCCACCTTCCCAACATGATCTAGTATTTCGAAAGGACCGATATATCTAGGTATCAGCTTTCCCTTCTTTCCAAATCTCATTACTCTCTTCCAAGGAGATATTCGTAAGAACACTTTATCACCCACTTCAAACTCTAGGTCTTTTCATCGGTTGTTTGCAGAACTTTTTTGTCGACTCTGAGCTACTCTAATGTGTTGTTGAATAGATCCGAGATTTTCTACCATCTCATCAACAAGATCAGGTCCTAATAGCTTTATTTCCCCAACTTCATCCCAGCAAGTTAGAGTCCTGCATTTTTTCCATAGAGAGATTCATAAGGAGCCATCTGAATACTGGAGTGAAAGCTATTATTATAAGAAAATTCCACCAAAGGTAGGTGTTGATCCCAACCACCTTTGAAATCCATAGAGCAAGCTCTCAACATATCTTCTAGAGTTTGAATTGTCTTCTCAGACTGACAGTCTGTCTGAGGATGATAAGCAGTGCTGAAACTTGAATCTGTATCCAGAGTATGCTGAAGAATTCTCCAGAACATTGAGGTATATCTCAGATCCCGATCAAATATAATAGAAAGTGGTACTCAATGCAATCTTACCACTTCCTTCACATATATCATGGAAAGATGATCCAGAGATAAAACCTCTCTAATAGCGATGAAGTGTGCCGACTTTGTAAGATGATCAAATATGACCCAGATAGCATTATTTCCTTTGGATGTTTTAGGAAGTCTAGTGACAAAGTCCATAGTAATGTTTTCCCATTTCCATTCTGGCATGGGTAATGGTTGTAACATCCCCGTAGACTTCTGTCTCTCAGCTTTAACTTGCTGACAGACCAAGCATCGAGAGACATATTCAGAAACATCTCTTTTCATGCCATCCCACCAGATGTACTCTTTCAGGTCCTTATAAATCTTCGTGCTTCTAGGATGAATAGAGAATGAAGAACTATGAGCCTCATCTAGAAGCTCCTTCTTTAATTATGGGATGGGAGGAACACAAACCTGATTCATGAACTTTATTATCCAATAACAATAAAGGTTGAATTCAAGAACATTTCTCACCTTCTTCTGTAACTCTACATCTTCTTTCTGTGCATCTTTCATCTTCACGTGTATAGATGGTTGAACATTCATTTGAAAAAGATATGATTTCCCCTTCCATTATAATTCCAAGATCCATCCTTTGTAAATCCATAAATATTGGATCTTTTGTGATCCTCATCACGAATAAGATAACATGGTCTTGTCGACTTAATGTGTCTTCCACCTTGTTTGCTTTCCCAGGCTGGCAATGAATTAAGCAGTCGTAATCCTTAATCAGCTCCAACCATCTTTTTTGGCACATATTCATCTCCTCTTGTGTGAAAATATAATTTAAACATTTATGGTCACTATAAATATCACACCATTCTCCATAAAGATAATGCCTCAAAATCTATAATGCAATGATTACCGCAGCTAACTCCAAATCATGAGTTTGGTAATTTTGCCCATGGATTTTCAACTGTCGTGAGACATAAGTTATCCCCATATCATTTTTCATAAGAACACACCCCAGCCCCTTCTTGGATGCATCAATGTAGATCACAAACCTTTCTCTACTACAGGGAAGTGTGAGTATAGGTGCACTAGATAACCTTCTTTTCAACTCCTTGAAATTCTCTTCACATTCCTCCACCCAAACAAACTTAACTCCTTTCTGAGTCAACTTGGTGAGTGGATTAGATAATCATGAAAAATCTTTCACAAAACATCGATAATATCCCGCCTAACCAAGAAAACTTCGAATCCCAGTAACTGCTGTTCGTCTCAACCATCTTTCGATAACCTCTATTTTTGCGGGATCTACAGATATCCCCTCTTTTGAGATTATGTGACCCAAAAATGCAACTTTTTGAAGCCAAAATTCACACTTGGTAAATTTGGCATAAAGTTTCTCCTTTCTCAGTGTCTTCAATATAATTCTCAAGTGATCTTCATGTTCTTCCTCTCTCTTTGAATATACAAGAATATCGTCTATAAAGACTACCACAAACTGATCAACATAGTCTCTAAAGACTCTATTCATCAGATCCATGATGATAGCAGGGGAATTAGTAAGACCAAATGGAATAACTATAATATCATAGTCTCCATACCTTGTACGGAAAGTCTTCTTTGGTATATCCTCCCTTTTGACCCTTAACTGATGATACCCTAGACAATGATCAATCTTGGAAAAGTATTGAGCTCCGTGTAGTTGGTCAAATAACTCATCAATGTGTGGGAGAGGATATTTGTTCTTGATAGTGATCTTGTTAAGTTCTTGATAATCAATGCAGAGTCTTATAGATCCATCATTCTTCCTAACAAACAGAACATGTGCTCCCCAAGGTGACACACTGGGGCATATGAATCCCTTATCAAGATTCTCTTAGTGTTTCTTCTTCAATTCCTACAACTCAATTCGGGCCATTCTATAAGGTGTCTTTGAAATAGGTAAAGCACCCGGTACGAGTTATATTGAAAACTCAACTTCATGATTTGGTGGAAGACCCAGTAATTCCTCCGGAAAGACATCATCAAACTCCTGTACAGTGGGAATATTCATAATCGTGGGTTTCTCTCCAACCATTTGAGATAAATAACCTTCATTTAGTGGAATCAAGACCTATAATATGGAAGAAATTTCCACTGGAAGGTTATGTTCATCCTTGCATCGATAGAAGATCATTGATTGATCTGGAATATGAAATGTGACTTCCCTTATTTGGAAATTGATATGAGCTCCATATAGAGAAATCCAATCCATACCAAGAATCACATCAAATTCCACTATATGAAGGATCACAAGATTTGCAGGAATCACTTTCCCCCAAACTTCAATCGGAGAAGAATTATAAACTTTTGATGCAACCATTGTTCCATTACGAGTTGTCATAGCCAACTCAACATCTAATTGTTGAGGTAATATGGCTACACCCTTAGAAAAGTCTTCAGAAATAAAAGAGTGGGTGGATCCAGAATCAAATAAAACATTTTCTACTTTAGAGTGGATGGTAAGTGTACCTCTCACCACTTCATTTTCGTACTCCACATCGCAGATAGTAATTGCATGTGACATTCCTTTGCCTTTATCCTTTAGAGTTTGTTGAAGTCGATCATCATCTACAACACTTAGATTTGTTCATTTATTGGCATAATGCCCCATTTCCTTGCACTTGAATCATTGAAGTGTAGTAGGTTCATTCTCTGTATCCCTTCCTTTGATTGCATCATTAGACATTTTCTTCCCATTATTTCAACATTCAATTTCCCTATGACCTTATTTTCCACACTTATAACATTTACTTGTCCCCTTAAGACAATTTCTTCCATATTTCTTTCCACACATTGAGCATAAGGTAAAACCCATCTTCATTTCAGTGTGCTCTTTATATTTTCCTTTGATTTCCATTTTATTATTCTTATCAAACCCATATGACTGATTGTTAGTTCAATCTCCATCTCAACCTAGAGAGCACATCGAACAATTTCCTCAAAGCTATTGAAGTCCCTTATGGATAACGCCCTTCGAAGTCTTTTTATAAGACACTAAAGAATCGATCGATCTTACTCTCAAGTTGGATAATAATACCAAAAGCGTACCTTGCAAGTCTTGTAAAATTTTCTTCATAGGTACCAACAGATTCCTCATCCTTTTGCATTAGTGAAAGAAACTCCTTCTCCATCTTTGTTCGAATAATACGAGGGAAGTACTTATTGAAAAATATGTTCTTGAACTCGTCCCATTCCATGGTCTCACATTCATCTCTTTGCCTCGTATTCTTAATAAGATTCCACCATTGATCAGCATAACCTTCCAAACGATATACTACTAAGATGAATTTATCATGTTCAGAACATTGAAGAACTAAAAATATCTTTTCAGTGGTACTGATCCATTTTTCAGCCACTAATGGATCAGAAGACCCGCTGAATGAAGGTAGACGCTGACTCATGAAGGATTCAACAGAATGTTGATCCTTCCTCTCCTCATTTCGAAGTACTGCATGATTCATAGCTTGAGGAAGTTGTGTGAGCATTGCTACAAGATTTTTCCTTCTAGCTCCCATAACGTTTGGTTGCTCAGGGGGACAATCATTGCATTTCCTGTCGCATTCCGCATTAACACGGTTCCTTCGGGTTCCAACCATTGACTAAACCCAAGAATAATAGTGTGATCAACACTAATTATAATAGGAAACCCCCATAATCAAGAATAATATTTTACACTTAAGGTCTTTTCATAGGTTATTCATGGCCATTTCTAAAACACTATGATTGTGTTCTATGCTTAGACATATCCTTAGGTTTCTTACTAAGACTTTCAGTTCCTAGTTTCCAGAGGTTGACTATACCTTTCATCTGATACCAACTATAACAACCCATACATTACATACATTGTTAATACTTAAAAATTGAAGCATACTTGTTACAACATATAACAAAACCATGAAATGACCTTATAGGTATAGTGTCCTTGGAAACTGGGAAACATAAACAAATGGTTCATAAAGCATCTACATTGTCTCCCATTTATTTCATCATACCTAGAGTCCCTTTTGGAATATCCTACTTAATAACCTTCTTCCTGACCTAGGGAAAGAATACATACAAAAGGGTGAGCTCAAATCCCCATTAATTGTAAACAAAAGAAATATTAATCACATCATATTCATAAGAACATAACATTTTGGAAATCATAACCTGCAAAAGAGATCATAATTTCATAACATGGGATAAATCATAGTAGTGAAATTCAATCCCAATAATCAAAACATAAAACATGAAACTTTGTGGAATACACACATAATCATAGAGAATCATTTCTTTTTAGTCAAGACTCATTTCCAAGACTATCTTAGCGGACAAAGTCCACTTCTGAACCGAGTTCACTCCTCGTTTCAGTCCTGTTTCACTGAACCGGTTTAACCTGCCGTTCCAGCCATGTGTATCTCATGAGATATAAATCTTTACCCAATGCATTGGAGGGAGATATAGGTCCCACCCATCTCATAATGAAACCATTCTTATGTGTTCCACAAAAATCATAAATCATACATCATAGCATAATCTATGTTTTAAAAATGGGATTTATAAACATCATGACATCATAAAACAATTCATATAAGATAAAGGAATTCATAAAAATAATTCCATAACAACATAATAAAATCAATGTAATAATAGGGATAGAAACAGAACCCTATATTATCTTATATAGAAAATAATTTTGATAAAACACTTGAACTCCATTCTTGAGGAAAATATCCTTTCTACATCAAAAACATTTTCCTTTCTTATGATGTCATACAATTTTAAAATAAAAGAAGTTTATTAAAAATAAACTTGAAAACTTGTAAATTATTATTCTTGGAAATAATTTTTTAAAAATCCATTCATGCCGTATAAGTTAAAAAAACATTCTTCTCGTACTTTGGCCAGAAAAGTCAAAAAGTACCTCATACAAAAAATTACAAAATATTCCTTTAATATATTTTACTAAAAACTCACCGAAGGGTAAAATTGGATTTAAAAAACTGTATTAGGATATAAATAATATTACTTAATGAGGAAACATGGATGTGGATGATAATTATTCCCTAGTAAATTCTGAAGAATAAACAATCTCGGATAAAAATTGAGATTTGCGAGATTTTCCATTACCTTAGGTCCGATTTGCTTCGTAAGTGTCCGAAACTCCTATAAAATGATTTACATAATGTCATTGACTTATTCCAGAATCATACTCATTGTTATGATATCATATATGGCCATATTCTTAGCTTCTTATTAGTAATATTTCATTGCTACTTGTTATTCGGGTGTTTATTACTTTTTGTTCTTAAGCGTGTTTTGATGAATAAACTATTAATGTTCTCTTTAGGTTATAGATAACTCATTTAAAGAATGTAATTAGTGTAATATATATCATATTCTTTCATTCAATTCATTTATATAATCATTATGGAATGATGATCATGTAGAACTAGTCGTATCACATCGTGGAGACGGTATTCCGTACGTACACATGCACGGTGATTTCGTTTCCCGTAGGATAGATAGATGGTGAAATAGGGTTTTTTCATACTTATAATAACATACTATTATATGATTTATACTGATGTTGTTACTTCATAATGAAACAACTAAAGAAGAAGAAATGTAAGAATAAATAAAGTTGAAAGAATCGGTAACGGACGTTACCTCTTCTTTGAAGCGCCTCTTTGAGACCTCCTTTTAGGGTATTAAATTGGTCTTTGAAGAAGACCAAAAACTCTAGGATATTTCTAGGTAAGTGGAGAAGAGAATTTGGCAGGGTTTGGGTGATCTTGAAGGCTCAATGTGATGTGAGTAAGAGAGGGAGGTGGTGCCCTTTTATAAGGGAGGAGAGGGGCACCTTTGGATAAACTAAAACTATTATTTTATTATAAAGTCATATTCGGTTTTTAATAGCTCCAAATTGATTTCCTTAAAAGATAAGGTGGGTATGGGTGTAAATCCTCTCAGACAATAGAATTTAGACAAGTTTAGGTATCTATTTTAACATTATCATTTAGATTTAACTTTAAGTTAGATAATTTATCTTTTACTGTGTCTTCTTGTTTTCTTACACTATTAGGTTAATAAACTTAATATAACAAGAATATAGAACCCCATGTTGTTTATTATTAATATATATAACCTTATCTAAATAATTTGGATGAACCCTATATTTTTAGAGATTAAATAACAGTTAATAATATAATATTTGTTTTAAAAACTATTTTATGTCAATTTTGACACTATTTGGTAATTGATTTTTGTGAAAATAATAACAGGAAGATTAGTTATAAAAAAGTTAATTAAATCAGTAATAATGTGTAATATTAACCTATAAAATTATTGTAATTAATAAAAAGTCTCAAATTACATTTATTTGGATAGTTATAACATCAATTATGTCAATATTTAATTAATAAGATAATTACTGCATCATCATTGTGTCATAAATAAATAACATTATTTATTGTCTAAAAATTAAAAATAAAATACAATTATGTTGGAAATATTTTTATCTTTCTAATTAATATTTATAGTCAAATTTATCTTATTTATAACCCTATATTAAAAATTATATAGTTATTAAACTTTGATTTTAACTATTTTAACCCTTCTTTAAATAAATTAATAATAAATGTCCTAATCTAATACAAGTGGGCCTAAGTGGTCATATTTTATTCCTAAGTTTTATTTTGGTCGAATTACACTTATCCAATAGATTTAGTACATGTTTTAGGGTAATAATAATAACATTTTTACCCTTAATTACCGTATTTACTTTTAACAGTGGTAAAAAAAAGTAAAAAGTTACTATTCATAGAAAATTATTTTCATCTCATTGAACCACATTTTAGTCTTTGATATTAACTGTATCTCTTAGATTTTTGAAATTCCACTCACAGAAGCGGTAAAATTACGTTTTACGAAAATTTTCAAATTCTACGAGGAGGTGGGTGAAAGACGGTGAAAAATTCAATAAATTTTTTATATAACTAAAATTATTATAAAATGACTCCTATGAATTCCATTGAAATTATATAGGTATTATGTATCAATTTTGACCTAAAATAAATTTAAATAAAATACATAATTATTTACATAAAAAGTCAGTTTATAAATAGTAACCCGGTGTTTTCACTATTCATAAAAAATTTAATGTTTTCAGAAAAATACAAAAAATTTACCCTAGGCTAATTTCAAGATACCGAATCCAAAAATGAATTCCTTTTTCAAAAATAAAATTTACAATATTTTAAAAAGTGGGTATTACTATTCATAACGGCTAGTTTTAATAATATTTTAATAGCATATCGTTGTTTAGTAAAACTCGGTATTGCATACGATGCAAGCTATCAAGGAAGGTCGTGATTATGTTTAAATCAAGCCAATCTAGTTTTGTGTGTAGTTAATGATTCCTTTAATTATTTATATAACATAAAAACAAAATATTTCTCATAAAAGTCTCAGGGGTTACATCATCTCTCTTGATCTTCAAAATTTTACATTATTTATAGGTTAATAAATTTCTACATAGAGACATATATTTGATTGTATAACTTAGAATATATTTGTTTAAATTCATTATATTTAATCTCATACCTATCAATGGGATTTTTAGCTACTTAAATAACCCTATTATTTAGTGTTTTCAGATTATCCATCTCAATATTGATCACTTAAATACATTTTTATGTGATTCTTTATATGTCCTTAATTTCATGACTTCTTCTTAGAAATCAAATTTTATATTTTCATATAAATTGATAACATCCGGATTTTTATTTCTTTACACCTCATCGTCATTATTAAACCAAACATCATCAGGGTATTCATACTTCTCAAATAATCCCATAGTCAAAATATATAAATCTATATCGTATGATTTAGAAATAAAATCATATATAATTTCATCTTAGAATTGTTAAAATAATTTATTTTAATTTAATTATGATTACAAACAATTATAGTATGCATAATCTCTTTATAATTTTTATTATTTTTCAAACTACAAAGACCTAAACATTCTTGGTCATATTCCTTGTTGTTTTGTAGTGTTGCCTATGTTGGGACTGAATTTTATCATTAATTGTGGAAAAAAGTTTTTTTAAGAAAACCATATCATGGTTAGGATCCAACTATTTCGTATTTCATTAAGGTCTATCATGGTGGTTTTTTATTCATATTTAGTTGTTCAATATTATTTAGTACAGTTTCCTTGATACTTAAAATATATTTTTTAAGATATATTATCTTATGGTTTAAAAAAATATAGGTAATCATTTTTGATGTCATCGAATAAGTGGGCTTTTAAAGGAAACTATATTATCTATATGGAGAATGAAAATTTCTATGCTTTGTCTAATGGTGGAAATCTATATCTTTTAGTGGATAATATGTCATGTACAGTCTGTGTCTTGATGGGAAGATTGAATAAATAAATTATGATATGATGTGATGGAATTTTAGTATGATAATATATCACTTATAATTAATTGAAATTAATATAAAAATTAATTTTGGGGTCAGTTAAATATTTATTTTTTAGATCACCCTTGACCCACCTAAACCTTGATATGGATTAATTTTCACACATCATGCTTTTTACACTAATAGATTTAATATTAAATAGAAAACCAAATTTTTTTAATCTTATTGCCTCAAAATCCTTTGAAATCTAGATTCCATGGAGACTCAATTTTGGTGATGTTGAATTACCTTAGTTGATTCTTAATACATTGGATTCATACAATATAGTTATTAGGATTTAAAAGCACTCTTATCCACATTTATTTCAATTATTTGTTGTCAGTGTTTTATTGAGAAGTTACAGAATTATTGTTGTGACCATTTTATGAAGGCACGGTGAATTACTAATGAATAGGATATGGATTAAATGTTTTTAAAAGTATTTTTTCATAATTGAGGGAGTGTGATCATCATTTTCCCATCATCTTATGGTTATTTCATTTTAAAGACTATTTGGGGTAAGAGAATCAAAATTTATATTTGTTGATATTAAGATACTATGGAATTATCATTGTAATATTTGGATGAATAGTTCAAATTTGCTTTAATGAAGATAAAAATTTATTTTAAATAAGGATAAATTGAGTCATGTTTGGTTTTACATGTTCTTATAAAGGATTTTTTCACTACGGTTTGTTACTAGGATAATAATAATGGTATGATTTAGAAGTACTTTTTTGACATGAAAAATATATTTTTACTTATGTTAAATGAATATAAAATATTTTAATATGATAGAAGAAGTTGGAATAAATAATTATTATTTATTTGATGTTTGTTAAACATGTGGGAATAACTATATAATTAAATAATAAACAAGTGGATTTGTATTATTATTATAATGCTGGAAATTTATTTCAGTTGATGTGGTAGAGTTTTGTACCTAAATGTTTTTGTTAAGGGAATTTTTTTTGTGAGATTGTTGATGTGGTGGTTTTATAGATGTTGAAGTGAATATTTATTTTGGTTTTATTGTGTAGTTAGTGCGTTGTGGTTCCCATGGATATATAAACATTGATGAAATAACTTAAATAAATAAATAAAGTGGAATGGAAACAAGAATTTGTTAATCTAGTAATGTTCATATTAATATAAACTATTTTGGTAGAATATGATGAGCAATAAATGAAAAAAAATAATGTATTACATTGGAATTGGTTTTTAATTTATGTTAAAATGGATTTTGTTTGAAATATTATGGTAAATAATGTAATGGGTAATGTGGTATTGGTAATGGTAAATGTAAATGGGAGAATATTTGTGGTTTTTCTATGTCTATAACATATTTAGTTGATTTTTTTGTAGGTGGAAACATATGTTATTTATTTAGAGGTGGTAGTGATTGTTGTTTTTATGTGGTAGTAATAGTATGCTAATGATTTGTAGTTTTAGAGTTGTTTGGATTGGAAGTTAACCTTTAGATTTGTCTTATACTAATATATATAGCATCTTATGTTTTTTATTTTTCATGAACTCCCACCATAGTTTGGAAACCTAACTAATGCCCATATATGGTTTTGTGTTTCATGTATAATCCCAATATCAAATATGTTGATAATATAGATGGTTGAATATTTCATCCCTCATTATATATATTAAACATTTAGTGTAGTTATGTGTTTATGTGTCTGTCTTGTGATATATAGTGGTTATGTGGTAGTGAAGTTGTATAAAATGGTGATTTCATTGGGGTTATATGGTATTTAGCTATAAATTTTTAAAATATAGACATCATTATGTGATTATAGATGTGATTTTACATTTGGTCATGGTATTTGAATATGTAACTGATATGAGTTCTAGGATGTTTTCCATAGAGATTTGATAATGACTATATCAATGGGTTTGATGGTGTGGGGTACCTCTATTAACATATTTTAATGATTTGCCAAATTATTCTTGTATGTGTATTTTGAGAGTGAGCATTGGTGAGATCAGTGTCAATTTAACATGGATAGTTTATAAGAGTTTCTATAGAGAAACCTACTGAGTAAAATTTTATGCTCAACCAAACATTTACGGACATGTTTTGTAAATTTTTTCATATTTTTCAGTTATTGGGATAGAAATTAATATCTCATGTCATGGAGTTGCATTGATGTCAATTGAATCACTACCTTAGAAGATTCTAATTTTGGGTTTCTGTTTAGAGATATTTTGTTTTGTATTACGTTACATGGATATTTCCTTATTGACGGTATTATATGATGTTTTAATTTTTATAGAGTTTTTATTGATTAATATATGTTATCACTTTATATATATGAAAAATTAGTGTAATGACACAAATGCTGCGTATTTTACACCCTCTATGTTAGAGTCTAACTCAATGCCTTTTAGAGGTAGGATTTATGGATTATTTTTATTTTCACTACCAGTCCATTATGGAATCCATTAAGGATAGTTCATGATAGTGTGGTATCAGATCTATGGTTGAAATTTATGAAGGATTTTTTAGTTGGAAATTTGTTATTATTGCATTAGTTTTGTGGTAAAAGAGGTTATTTTATATAATAATGAGATATAGGCCAAAAAAGAATCACTATGAAATAGAAAAAAAATACTATGTCATGATGGAAGGGCCTTGATATATTTAACAAACCTACCAAAGTAAAAATGTATTGATTTAATGGTAGAAACCCTGGTTTTCTATATATGTCATACTTATCTGTTCTTAAGATTTAATTATTGAAATTATATATGGAATTAAAATAAATCTAAATAAAATATTTAATGTTAATTCCACATATAAGTCTTAGGAGTCTCATTTTTAATCTCAGTGACAACTGTTGGAAGTAGAACCCATATGGTTCAGGTTGGTGAGGTGAAACATGATGTTATGTTTGATCAAATGAAGAATGATTTTGAGGAGAACAATTTCTATATGAGAGTATTTCATGAGTTTAAATTTATGAATATGTTTAAGTTTGAGAGTTCAATATATGATTAGGAGATAGAGTCGGGGATAAAATATATTGTTTTTCATTTAAATTGATTAAAGAATGGTTTGAAAATTAGATCTCTTTGGTGGTTAGTATATATAGAGTTGTGTATTAATCATGGTGTATCTTTTATCATAGTGATAATGATGGGGTGGAGAAAACATGGGAGTAATTCTTGAGTTAGATATGAATTGTTATTTTATCATCTCATTAAAAGAAAAAATTATGGTAGGTGTTTCTCATCCTCTAGAAGGGGATATTGAGTGTTTGAGATCATCGAATATGGTTCATTAACATTCATTATCATTATCATAATCCTTATTTTAATGATGATGATGAATTTTGATATTTTGAAGAGGAATTACATAAAGGGATATAATATCAGGTCACCCCTTTTTTGATGTCGATATTTATAGAGGTATAGAAGTAGGCTAAGGCGATTGAAATCATATTGATTTCGATTGGTTCATGATATGTTTAATTTATAAATATATATTTGGGTTTAATTTTATAGGATTTGTTTATATTTGATTATATGATTCCATAATTTCTATATTAATTATGTAGGTTGATTTAAGGATTTGTAGGATTGATGGAATGCTGCAAAAATATGTTGTAGAATACATTTCATATTGAAAAACACCAATAAATAAGGAGGTTTATTGGATATAGGACACGATATACGTTGGAAACATCTATTTAGGATATGAATGATAATTCAAATCATGAAACTAAGGAGACTACAAAAATTTATACACAAAGAGTATTTCACCATGTTAAGAGTTTGGTAAAAGTCACCAGTTGACTCCATTAAAGAAGCATAAGATTTAGGGGCCAATGCTCAAGCAATAAATCACAAAATATTTGAGCCAATAAAAGATTGAATTATTCATTCATGATGTGAATAAAATATTTTCATTTTGATGTTTCGAGATAGGAATCCAAGTGACGTACCTCAGGAAATATCAAAACTTCTAACTCTATCCATATCAGGAAACCTATTGGCGTATTTAGATCCTAGAACTTTGGACCCTTTGGGGACCTTTATTTTACCTTATTTTTTATTTTTTATTCGATTTGGCTATTGTTTTCACAAATTTTTATGTGATCCACATTCTTTTTTTCTTGAAAATAATTTTATTTCAATTCCAAACATTTTTTTTGTTATGTTTTATTTTATATTCAGGTAAGTAACTTTATTTACGTTATTTATTATTTAAAATTTCTATTGACATGAATTTAACATCTGATTCATTACTAATGTGAATCACTAATTATATTTATAACATGTCTATCCTATCTTCTTAAGATTAGGGATCAATATTTTGGGTAGGATAACATTAATTAATTGTAAACTTCCACATGTGTAATTTATTCATCTATGTATTATATTACCAAATAAATCATATCTCAACCTTTTCCATTACATGATCTAGGGAATTGTGAAATGTATAACCCTAATCTAATTGAAAAAATAGGGTTAAGACTATTATTTTTTAAAAAAAATATACTCTAATATATTTACATAATGAAACTAGAGTTATTATTTATTATAAACCAAAGAGTTGATGTTGATCATTGTATATCTAATTACTTTGAAGAAAATTAGTTGGTGAGTCTTAAAAAAAAATTAGGCCATTAAATATTCTTAGGATAAAATTAAGTACTTTATTTTATCAAAAAACAAAAAAATTGATTATAATCCCTTAATTATTATATTTAAACTAAATTTGATACCTGTCCTAATCCATCTAACCGAATTTATGTGGAGAATATGCTCTGAGGTCCAATCCTGAGATTTCACTAATTTTATCTACCTTCTTGTTGACTCAACTATATACTCCTACAATTATGAAAATACTTGTATTAATTTATGCTGGTATTAGTCCTAAATTTATAATTTTTCCACCCTATGGTGATTTAACAAAACTGTGTGGGTGAGAAACAATTTAGTTTCATTTCTAGGGAGACTGTAGAAATGACGTCCTTTGGAATAGACCTTGAATTTCTTGACATTATACCACAGTTATTTATTATTAGTTGGAATAAATATTACTTATTAAGTTGTTTAAGTCCATTATTATAAGATATAAGATCCTAAAACTTGTTCTACAAGCCTAGAATAACTATAATCTCTTGAATTTTACCCCAAAATCAAAGGGTACTTATCTATATGATGTTACTCAGCCAAAGACAATTGTCATAACATTATACTTATTAATTCAAAGAATACCCAATTATCAACACTTTAATATCATAGAGTGAGGACAATTCTACATGGGTATAGTATTATAGATAATAGATTTTAATCTATTCATGGTTTAAGGGAAATCATTTTGTTCCCTTATATCCAAGATCATAACATTGAAATCCATCCAAGACTGATCAACATGATCCAAAATTTGGGACAATTTACTATCCTACAATGTAAGGATCTTCATGGGCATCATTAAAATTTATTTTTCTATCTCCTTTAATAATCAATGTGTATCAATTGATGTAATTATACATATAGTTTTCCTACATTACCTTTGATATCGAGAAAACTATTGGTTTAAAATTTAACATCCTGACCCCATTATAAACTAGGATAACCTTGCTAAGAAGTTTTTTGTAAAAATTATTTCCACTTATATGATTATAGAAGATAGTAAGCGACAT
The DNA here is from genome assembly GCA_963277665.1 of Viscum album. Lineage (NCBI taxonomy): Eukaryota > Viridiplantae > Streptophyta > Magnoliopsida > Santalales > Viscaceae > Viscum > Viscum album. The sequence goes on from OY728137.1 coordinate 837,308,131, forward strand.
CTAAATTTTCTCCCAAGTAGATGGATAATTATCCCATAAGTCATGACACTGATTTAAAGAGTTGATACAGAAGTTCCCACAATGATCTTAATTTCTTTATTTCATTAAAAATATTCTAATATGGTCTACAACTTTATTCTCAAGCCATGGTAAATTCCTCCATTTTTGGAGGAGTTATGTTAAAAAAACATAAGTGGTTAGATCTCCCCATGGTCAAATATTTCTTAAATCCAGCACGTGGTAATGTGATTGTAGACTTTTGAGGAATGAGATGCATTAAGTAGAGGTATAAATCTACCTTGCTTCCCTATATGAAGGTCTTTCCAAGAATATTTATGTATCTTAGTTTCTCTAGCCACTTGTACTATCAACTACTCCTATTATAGAAGTGAAATCATGTGAAATGTATAGATCCCAACATACTTATTAGGACTACTAAGTAGGAATGTAGGAAATTCATTCCTATTAATTTAGTTATGTAATTTACAATAAATATTCATAGAAATACCAAAAACCACACTAGAAAAAAATTCTATAAAAATAGAAACTACCAAAAAATCAAGGATACTATCAAAAAAAGGTTTTCAAGCTTATTCAAGAACTCAAAAACAACATGAGAATCCACCTCAACACCAAGAACCTCATCCACACTAAATATATCAACCCCCATGGACTAATAGTGTCCCCTATAACAACAATTTCAATATCTAGAATCAATAATACATTTGGAAGCTACATAATGTCAACAAAAAAATCTAGATAATTTTCTCAATGCAATTTTCAAAAGAAAGATCCATGAATGAACATGAGGGAAACTAAAATAATGGAAAAAAATATGCTCTATACAACCTTATGCTTCATGTAAACCAAATTTATGAAACACACTATGATATAATACCGAGTATGTTTCCTAGTGATATAAATATTTATGAGAGGATGGAAAGGTTGTGGTCTTGAAAAGAGGAAGAGAGATTTTTGTGAGAAAACCCTATAAAATAAATGAGAAGGGGAAAGAAAAACCTAAGAAATATGAGATAATTGTTGGAAATGAGGATAGTGATGTCATAAAATTTTTTGGAGAAACTCACAAAAAAATATTTTAATAGAGGTCAGTAATAGAGAAAAGGCCTAATGACCCAAAAAACAAAATCACAAATGAAGATACTTATGTCATTTCAACACCAAAAATACCCCCTATTCCATTTCTCGAGATAATGTGGTAGGGGAAGATATAGGTCTAGTACAAGAAGTTTTTTGACATGTTTATGAAACTTCAAATTAATATTCTCTTTTCCAAGGCCATTTCCTAGATGTCTCCCTATTCCTTATATTTAAAATATTTTTTCTATAATTAGAAAAAAGAGTAAAAAATAGATTATTTTACGTAAATTAAGATTTATTAGTAGTGGTTCAATAGAAAATTCCCCAAAAAATGAGAGACCATAAATGTTTCTTGATCCTGTAAACCATAGGAACATTAAATTTTGTGAAGAAATTATGAAACGTTGGTGAAAGAATTAATCAATATCCAATGCCAATGAACCTGTAAAAAAGTGATATTGGTTCCCTCTTAGCATCCCAATGATCCAGGATCAAATCTGGGCAGGGAATTTTTTTTGGGTACTATAGCATCACTATAATAGGGCACTTTAACAGTGTTGTAGCAGCATCTGAACTGTATCAGCGGTGAAATGTTAGCAGTGGAGGCACTGATGTAGGAACTATAGTGGTGGATATGCTGTAGCAAGTATGGTAGAAGCTCGGGTACTGTAGTAGTAATGTTCACTGAAGGGCCCTTTGTGTAAAAAAATGTGCTCTCAAGCCTTGTATTCAGGACACTTGGACTTGGGCATTTAGGGCTTGTAATGGGTCTCCCTCTACCTAGTCAAAAGAGGTCTTTTCATTAATAATAAAATGAGGCTTCGTCCTAAACATTTCTAAAAAAATTAATCAAAATCCAATGTTCCTCTTTAAGATATTGAGACTTTAGGAACTCAAACTAACACAGGTGGAATTACAACATCCCGAAAGATAAGTAAATTATTATTTTAGAGATATTGGGGATTTTTTCAAAAATTTTGGTATGATTATTTTTCTTATTATCTTTTTTATCCTAGATATGGTATAATAAGTAGATGTCCCCATAAATTTAGTATGACCATATCTCAAAACCATCAAGTAAATAATTGATTTAAATCAAGGGATACTTTTCTTCTATGTGGGAGATGAGCATGTTGTTTTTTGACTTGATAATGGATTCTAATAAAGGTCAATATTTTGTAGAATGTAAATCCATTTTTGTAGCTGATGAAGTAGAGACTCAAAATAAGATGACACTAAAATAGTAAAATCAAGATGAATATAATGAGATGACCACTCATTTCAATGAAATGATAACTATGATAGGAACACATTCCCATGAGGAATATAAAAATGATGATTATGAAGAGGGGAAATATGTTGAACAGTTGAAAATGAACTCCTGCATATAATTCACACCCTCAACTGATAATCAATCATTGTTAGAGTTGAATCCCCAACCGAGAATACATAAATATTCTTATTTAGAGGATAATTATGTACTACTAGTCAATATAATATCTTAAATAACCAAATAATAAGACGAGAAACTATTCAAAATCCTTGAAGTGGAATAAAAAATTAATATATTGGATCGTTGGAGTTATTAAAGGAATCAACCCTATAGTTTTAATACATAAAATTTTACTAGAAAAATAATCCAAGACAATATTCCATCTCCAGAGGAAAATCACTTAACTTATGAACTAGGTGGTTACAAAGTAATTTTATAAGCTATATAGTGATGGTATCACATTCTCCATCTCTGATAGATAATGGTAAATCCTACAATACATAGTCTTGAAAAAGGAGACTTAACAGTGGTAAAAACCATTGAATATTAATTAATACCAACATAGATAGGTACTATATCTATATTTTGTGTTGACTATAGAAATATAAATAAAGTATACCAAAAGTATCACTTACCTTTAAAAATAATAGATCAAATGTCAGAAAAATGAGATGTATATTAGTATTAATATTACCTTTTTGGCTATTCAGGGGACAACCAAATACTAGTTGACTAGGAAGATTAATCTATAACCACGTTAACAAGCCCATGTGGAACTTTTTTGTATCAGTGGATATTTTTGGGATGTGTAACACACCGATGGAAATCCAAAGGTGTGTGAAACATAAATTATATGATATAGAAGTGTAGTGTTAAACAATTTCGTAGATTAATTTTTACTTTCTAAACATGTTATTAGTTGTTCTTGTATAAGATGGATATCATGATGAATTTTTATGAAGATAATTTTCTTATATTAAGTTGGAAAAAAAGTATTGCATGGTGAAAGGAGGGATCATTGTTGGAGAAAAAATTTCAATGCATTTGTATATAGATCAATCAAATTAAGATCATAATAATTAATGAATTATTGAAACCTATTAGTGTAAAAGGGATTAATTATTTTCCTAGCCATGTGGTATTTTAAAATAATTTTTTGTAATATTTTACTTGGATATAATGACCACTAATTAACCTATTGGATACACATTTTCCCTTATAATTTAATAATTATTTTCAATAAAAATTTTATTCATTAAAGAAAAAACTAGTGGAAACCCTAATAATGATATCCCCTGATTTTGAAAAAAGATATTGAACTAATGTGAGATGTGTGAAAATTCACCAGCACAGTGGTTTTGGGCCAAATAATTTATAATAATTTCAAACCTATTTAACAGGACATCCAAACTATCAATAAAGCCCATAAAAATTAAATAGTTTTATAGAAATAATTATTTATAGTATTTTTGGCTTTAGATAAATTCTAGTAATACCTTGTACCCACAAAGTTCATTATGTATACATACCATAATGTCTAGAAATATCTAAAAATGGCGAAAACCCAATATTTATTTATTCTGCCTTGTTATTTGAAAAATATTGTATTGTCATTAAAGACAAAAAGATGAAAAAGAATGTTATCTGTAATCATTATTCTAGACATTAGTTTCCAAAAATTGAATGAGAGGAGGCACAAATATTTCCAAACGAATTTATAGATGAACCATTTTTGAATGTGGATTTACAAAGATGGACCGTGGTTTTTAGATTTATAATATTACTCTTAAATATGAATTTTTTCCACAATTCTCATATTATCAAAAGAATATTTTTTTTAGTGTATGCTTCAAATTATGACTGATATGATCCAATATTTTTTAATAATTATTTTTGATGGGTTGATTTGAGGTTGAATTATAGAATATAAAGTTCAATGTGTACAAATGTTTCTTTATATATGACCCACTGAAGGACATAAAAGTTTTGATCATATTATTTCTATGATTCTTCAAATAATTTTTTATATCACCTTCTATTGAGATAAAAATAGTTTTTTCTATAATTTTGATCATTTAAAAATAATATGAAACATTGTAAAAAGATATGAAATCCCGAATAATATTATAGTTGAATTAGAAGATTTCAATTTATGAGAAATTTACCTTTTGGGACCATTTATAAATTCATGTGGAGAAAAATACATTCTTTTGTGTTTTGAGAATGTGTCAAAATGAATATATGATGAAGTTACCACACTAAATACTATCACTTTTTTATTCATTTTCATAATATATATATATCTTATTTCAATTCAGAATTCTTAAATTGATCAAAAAAGGTCATATAATAAACATTTATAATCAATTAATGAGTCTATTTCTTGAAAATTGTGGTGTTGTATTAAATAAAACCACTCCTTACAGCCATAAAAAGTGGGAAAGTTTAATTTTCCATTCAATAAATCAAGAAAATTTTTGAGAAAACTATGAATTCGAGCCTAAATGATTGGAGTTAGAAACTAGATGAATCTCTATTAGAATTAAAATTTTCATTTAAAAAAACCTTTTCAAACATCCCCTTTTTGACTTGTCAATGGGAATACCTTCCACATTCTAGTGGAGTAGGAATATCATTCATTCCAGGATATCAGGAAATTCAACATGAATTTCCAAGAGATGGGAGAGCATTAACATCTAAATTTATATGAGTTTGAATAATTAAGAAGATGTGGGGGCAAAAATTCATATATTTAGAAAGAAAATACCAAAAACATTTATTATTAGAAAATATTCAAAATAACATTTATACAATGGGACAATGATTTACCATTTTACTCTCAGATAAATTTATTTCTTGGGAAATTAACGTCATGTTGGGTAGGACCCTTCATCAGAACTCATTATTTCACCACAGAGTAATAGAAATTATATTTGGTGAGGAAAGAAAATTTAATATCAATGGTTAGAGGCTGAAAAATCCCCAAAGATCTTTTCATTATGAAAAAATTCACTTGACATCATGGAGAAATGTCTAGTTAGTGACATTAAGTGAAGCATTGATGGGAAGAAACTCTGATTTATTCATTAATATTTTTCCCAGCCAATAAATAAAACAACATTATCATAATCCATACATATTTATATAGTGGATAGTATCATTAAATTATATCCTTAGAAAAATTAATATTAATCATAGTATGTTGACATGAATAATTTTTTGTAAAGATCACAAGACCATTAATTGAGGAAGATACCCCTTTCATTTTAAAATCACATATTAAATTTCAAAAAATCATTTAATATTTGGGAAAATGTTTACTTTAAAATAAACCAGGAAAATTGAAATGTAATCTTCTTCAAAATTAATAGTCATGATAGTAAGAAAATACATTCATGTAGTAAGTGTTAAAAAATGATTCTATTAACACATTCAATAAAATGTTCCACATTTGAAAAATGAAACGAAGATTTCTTTTAACATTTTTTATAGAAAGAAAAACATGAGAAAATTTTAATTTAATAAATAATTTTATAATATTAAAAAAATTCTTTAAAACATATTAAAGTGAATATTTTCTTGGTAGAAAAATAATCCTGACCAAATGGAAAAACAATGTCAGCTTTGATTATATTTTTTGGACATTTGGGTATACAAAGGGAGGAAAATTTAATTAAATTTTTTAAATTCCATTAATAAATATAGAATAAAATAGATGGTGTTTAATATAGAAAGTTCATATAATTTCCATAATTGATATTTCACCATAAACAATCCCAAATAAGGTTAAGATTGTGAAATAAACCCTTACCTCAGGTCTGTCGTTCTTTATAAGAGATTTTAACCTCATTTATATAAATTAAAATTTATCGTAATTAAATTATATGATATTTTTAATGATTTAAATAACATAATTAATTTACCTATAACATTTTACCACCCATTCATTATCAATATTTTTTTATCATCATCATTTCAGGTTTAAGGACTTTATTTTTCATGTATATTTCGATTCAACATTATTGGTCCTTGCATGTTGATCATTGTTCCATCACCAGAATAAAGTTAATAAGGATATAAAAATAATATATATTATTCATATATATATATATATAGAATTATCATAGAAATATTGTAATGAATAATAAACCACATTACTTCATAGCTGTGGTAGTTTACATTTATGAATGGGTGATGTTATCATTTTTTAGTAGGAGGATGAGTAAGAAGTTATATGTTATATTATACTTTAAAAATCATAATTATTTCATAAATATCTTATATACTCAATATTTATATCATTATAACCAAACTTGTATATTTATGATGAAAAATAAATTACACCACTATGTGGAGACGTTATCCCATATGTTCGCATTAGTGATGTTTTCATTTTCCATATGATAGAAAAAGGTAAAAATTGGTTATGATAAAATTAATGAAATGTCAATATATTTATTATTCTAGATTAATTATTTTATATTGAATAAAAAACACTTGGATGAATACTAATAATAAATAAACATTAAAATTGTTATTAAAGATGATTACATATTATTTGAGAGACCCTTATTGGCTTATACATTAAGCCATAATTGGATGGTATTAGGAGAAAAAAATAGGTAAATAATTAAGGGACTGAAAGTAGTATGTTTTTGGGTATATATTTTTTGATATAGTGTTCTCAATGATTTTTAATAAGGAAGAAGAAGAGGTCTTCTTTTTTAAGTGGGGTGATACTAATGGAAATTTCAGTAATGATTAATATAATATATTGAAATTTTACTTTTAAGTGGACTAAAATTGTATTTTAAATTGATGATAAGAAAATATAAGTTTTAAATATCTTCATATAATAATATTTAGACAATTATATTTGGAATTTTTATAATTATTTCTTATTTTAACCCCTAGTAAACTTGTATTAACCATAACTGTAAAAAACGTTTGATGTTTTTACTATTCAAAAGACTAAAAATTAAGTTGAAATTATTACCTAAACATAAATATTATAATTCAAAATATATATTAAATTTCAAAATAATCAATTTGTATAATTGGTAAGAATTAATTTTAATATAATGGAAAAAAATCTTTTAAAACTCTTTTTGAAAAATGTATGTCTTAAGAATATAAATGATTTTACATAAAAATAATGAATAATGTAGATTATAAGGTAATAAATTGGATTATGTTATAAAAGATTAGTCATAATTTTATTCAAAACAAAATATAAACCTAAAGTAAACTTGTTTAAACTTGATTAAGAAGGAAGAACTGAAAATGTATTTATTTGAACAAAAACATTACAAAGATTCAAAAAATTTAAATAATATATTTCAATATCAAAGACATATTTTATATGAATTATATTTCATAATAAATATAAACTTGGGATTGAAAAAAGGATTCATGTTCTTCCAAATTATTCTAATATCATTATAATATCATAAATGAGATAGTTTTTAGTAAAATTTTTATATTTTACTACTCACACAAAAATCAACTATTTTTGAATCATATAAAAAAATCCATGAAACACATTTTTTACATGATAATTTAAAGAATGAGATTTATTTTTCTAAATAAAATTTATAAAATTTTGTAATTTAGTGTTAATCCCATTTTTTAATAAAATCTTGTTCATTATGCTATTGTTTCTTAAAAAAGATTACTATAATTGAATCTTGGGTGTCACATTTCTTACTCTTTTAAAATATTCAACCTAGAAATGTAAAAATGTCACCACATAAACATATGGGGGTATTAATTCATCTCAAATTCTTTTATTTCTCACATAACATCTACTAACTTATAATTTCTCTGAATTACCTTTTCCAACCATGTCATCTAATTTCACAATGCTTGTTCTCTACTCTAAAGAATCTTGATTGGATATTCATAGTATGATAAATAAAATCAAATTATATTTCCTTAGAGGAGATCACATGTGTTGGTTTAGGAATTTACTTACTCAATTATGTGATTTGGAAGACATCATGTTCTCTAGAAAGGCTAGGTGGCATTATCAATTGTTAGGGAACAATTACAATTCTTTTGAGAATTTTAAAAAGCACGATGTACATAGGAAGAATGATTCTATTTCTTATAAAATATAATAACACATTTCTATGGATATACGTTCATGAAATCATAATCTCTCACTTGGAGTTGTAATTAATTCCATAGGTCATTATTATAACTTTAATTTCTAGTTTGAGCAACCTTAATATGTTTTGGAGGATTCTTAGCATTCATCATTTTAACCTCAATAATAATTGGGCCTACAATAATCCTTTCTCCAACTTCATCCAAATAAGTTGGAGTGAAACACATATTTCTATAAAATCCTTCATATAATAATATTGAATACCTGAATGGATGATATTATAATATAGAAATTACATAAAAGGTAAATATTGATATTTCATGCCTTTAAATACAAGTTAACATGAACTAAACACATTTTATAATGTCTAAATAGTCCTTTTAGACTTGTAATTAGTTTTAATAAGATAGATGATACTCAAATGTAGATTTTTGTAGAGGTATATCCATAGACTCTTCCAAAATATCTATGTAAACTAAGAATCATGTTCAAATACAATTGAAATAGGTTCACCATGAAATCTTACAACATCATTAATATAGATCTATATGAGGGTTTAATGAGTTTGATCCTCACTTATAGTGATGAACTATTCATAATTAGTAAGTTGATCAATAATAACCCAAATGTTATCATTCTTTCTTAGTGTCTTTGTAAATCTAGTGAAAATGTCCAAATTAATATTAACATATTTCCATATACGAATAGGTAGAGGTTTCATGCCATCTTTAGAGTGTCTAATTTTTTCATTTACCTACTAAAAACCAATAATCTTGATACATATAATATGATTTACCATTCCATATTATCCCACAAATAATGTTCCATCAAATCTTGAAACATTTTGGTGATGTAAGGGTTTATTGGGAAAATTGAGCTATTAAATTCATCTAATAAGTTGGATTTCATCATGGATATTTATGGAACACATAGGATCTTTCAAAATTTTATATATACCATTTTCATAGATGATGTATACTAACATCCCTTCTTTCATATTGTTGATTTTCATTGGAATATATTTGTTATCAAGTTATAATTTTTTTATTTTCTCCAATAAGTGTAATATAAAAAATATTTGGAATAGATGTGATGTTTCCCTATAAATAATTATTACCTTAGAAAAAATTATTGAATATATATATATATAATATCATTGAAAATCCCCATTTTAGTCATAAATCCATTATATTTTTTATTTAATGAATCAAACAAGTTATTTTAATTTATAGGGTTGTAATGTATTGAGAAATCATAATCCCTAGGTAGTAATATCCATCTCTTTTTCCTCACATTCAACACTTTCTATGAGAATATGTATTTCAAAATTTTATTAACCCTTAATATTTCATACCATTCACTAAAAGTTAATTCCTCTATATCTTCAATTAAAGTATTATAGCTTCCAGCTTATGATCATGGGTTTTTTCATGAATCTATAACTACCTTGACGCATAGGAAATAAATCTATAATTATATATAAGGAAACAACAAAGTGATTTACTTGAAGAATCATTAAATATAAAAAATACATCCCATTTATATAGTAAAATAAATATTAATGTATTGAAAATTAACCACTTTAATGGTTCAAAAACATTCCTTACATCATTCTGACTATATGAACTTAACACCTTTATGTATTTACTTCCTTAGTAGGTTTCCAAATTGAGAAATATTTTGAACACATCATATATAGTAACATGATAATCCATGAAACGACGTACCTCAATTATATCTTTGGGATTTTCATTCCTTCATTGCCTTTATCTTTAACATATTAACCAATATTTTATTATTAGATACATTACAACTATGAAAATAAAATTATTTAATCTGAAATTAACATTTTTTATATTTTCCATGTAACCCTTTTTCACTAAGATTCATAAGAATGATTCTAAAATGACCCTTATTCTTATAATATATTTTATTGTATATCATGTTATTAAAAAAATAACAAAATGAAATTATAATGAAAATAATGGAATACTATGTTCTTCTAATACATTAATATAGTGGTTGAATTAGTTTTACCAAAGGGTATTTTTTCAAATTCATAATTTCTATAACTCATAAAAGAGTTCTTCATTAGAATATATTATGTCTATACATGCAGTTGATGATACCTAGAATGGATATTAATCATTGAAAAATATATATCTCCTTGATTTTTATCAAACAAGTCATTAATTAAGTGAATATGATACTTGTTTTTTATATTATTTGGACTAATTTCCCAACAATCGATGAACAACCACATAGACCCATATTTCTTCTTAATAATATTTATCATGTTCTATTCTTAGTGAAATAGTAGGGTGTATAAATCTCTCATTAGAAATATATTTCAATTGTTTATTAAATTATACTAATTCCATGGTGGGCATATCATAGGTATTCTTAAATATAGGTTTTTATCATGGATAAGATCACTAGAAAACTCAATTTAAAGCATGTTGGTGTCTATTTGGTTATTTAAGAGACACATAATTGTATTACTAGACAATAGGTATATCTTATATTCTAAAGAAACCATTCCTATTCAAAATTTGTTTCTTCAATTCATCTCTATAGAATTTATTATGGATATCTACTAGATGTTGATCCCGATATGATTCAGATGATGTACTAACCCCTATAAATAAAATAGATTCTATATCTATATCATAAATAAATATATACTTTTATAATAAATAAATATTTACATTATATTATGAAATACAATACATTCCATGGACTATATCAAAGTCCTCCATTTAGATAATAATCATGTTTGAAAATTGGGTAAGTATATGTGTTATAATGGGGATTGTCTTAAATGTCCTTATTTGTGTAATATTTCCTATATGAGTATAGATTGAAAACACTATTCTTAAGGTACTAGGTAAATATAAAAATTTATGGAATAATATGGATATATAAAAGGGAATGATAATCCAATATCAAATGAAGCATTATATAATTTTAGCATACAATCAATGTACATTCCCCTGCATGTTTAGAAATTTTAACATTAAATATAGTGATCTCATAAGCCTCATCACGGTCCTTTAGCATTTTCCGAATAAAATTAACTTGATACTGGGGGAATTCATTCTAATTATGACTCAACTCCTTATAATTGAATCATTTGACATTGGTTACTTCTTTATTTAATTTACAATATATATCCTTATGGTATTTCTCTAAACATGTGAAGAAAGCTCCCATTTTCATCAATAATGTTCCTTGTAATTTCATTACACAACTAGTACTTGATAAAAATTCGACCCTTCCTTTATTCCCTTTTTTCTTTTTTATATTTCTTAGTCACATAATTATTTTCTTATTTTACTTGAAAAAACATATCAATTATAGAATTATTTCTCTTTATTGATGTCACTTCATATTATATCCACATAAATTGAAATTTTTTAACAGTATAATTCCCTATAAAGGATATAATTTATACCATAAATGAATTTATTAATTTTACTCCTTACTGAACATAAAAAATATTCATCTTGATATTCTCACCCTATATAGTTATCTTGATATTCAACAAAATTTTCTCATTCACCTTTCATTATATTAATGAATTTCCTCTTCATATCAACTCATTGGTCATGTATTTTTTTGAATAATACCTCCTTGAAAGTCTGACAAACCATACTATTTATTTCCTTCAAATCCACAATGTTTTAGAACAATCAACACCATTTATCAACATATCTTTACGATGAAAAAATTTCATGGTAACTTTATCTATTTCAATACTTCTCAAAGTGATAAATAACTTCTCCATAGACTTTATCCGTTTCCCAACTAATAATGGATTAGAAGTCACATGTAATTATAAAATATTGTGATGAATTAAGGGTTCCAACATTGTTTCACCATATTGGGGGACAAGATACTACTCTATATAGGAAAGTCTATTAGTTATAACTTGATTTGGCTGCTCCAATAATGTTATAATATGTTTAGATCTAACTCTAGATTCATTTTCTTTCAAAGGAGTACAATCCAAATATAAAATATGTTTATTAATACTATTATAATTCCTAATTAAAGGTTTTATTTCTATATAATGACATATAATTAATTAGCCCAAAAAATTATGATGTTTTAATAATAGTATATAATTATAAATCTTGTATAACACATAACGTAAATTGAAAATTTATTCTTATTTAATATCAAATTTATAAACATAAAATCATTGGGAATATCTTAAAATCATAAAAATATTTTCCATTAATTCATAATATTTAAGTAATATCATGTAAATCAACCAAAATATATAAACTGGGCATGTCTAGTCATGTGTGAATTCTTTGGTCCCCTCATCATGTACTGATGATGATGGAGTTAGTAACTAATCCCCCATTTCAGAGTTATTACCACTAAGTGAATCTATAACACAACCACTTCTACTTTCTAGTATCTAAATAGGGACGTATTTTCATGGAAATCTACAAAATATCTACTTTAAAAAACATTATAAAATTATATAATACATAGTCTAAACCTATGAGTCTATCATAGGGTTCTATTATCTAATATATACTTTCTTAAATCTCATTCCCAAGGATTATACGAAAAAACTAATTCAAAATTTAAATCCCTGAGAATAGAAATTCAAAGATAAAGTTTTCTAAACTAGATTAACATAATATATATGGGATCACATCCCCAATGATTGAATATTTTAGTACTCTTGGGAGACATTATACAAACATGTTTCTGACATTAATTTTTAATACCTGAAATAAAAAATAGTATTCCAATTATAAAATTATCATAACTTATATTATGTCTTTGAAATCATTTATTTATTCATTTTTGGATATCCATGGAAATAAAAACAAAATTAATTTTGTGATCATTTGCTCAGTATGAAAAGAATAAAACACAATGTATCGTAAGATAAATAAATCATTAATAAAATGGAACTGATAAGAAATATTCAAATATTCCAAATAACTAATATCATAAAAAGGTGACTAAATACTGGGATCACATCAAATCATAAATAAACACACAGATAAGAAAACTAGTTTAATAATAATAGAAGACATAATTTCATACATCATACTCTTATAATCAAATCATTATGCCTAGGACACTCATATAAATATGTAACACATATGCTAAATAACCAACATAGGTAGACTCATGAGACCTATCAATGCATCAAGGGGTTTTAAAATTACTCAAATATAATTTAATAATTGTAATTCATTCATTATAATAAATAAATGAATAAAAATTCAATATATAATAAATATACACATTTAAACAGATAAACTAACATAAAAGAGTAAATATTTTCCAAAATCAATAAATATAACAACATGATAATAATAAATACATGTTAATATAGTGGATAGTTTCATTATTGTATATCACTATTAAATTATATGATTTATTAAAGGATATTTACATAAATAATAATACTTTTATAATATTTGTAAAAAAATTCTTGGAGAAAATAAAATTTTCATTTTGAAATTACTTATTTGAAATAAAAAATTTTACATAATATTGGAAGGAAATTATTTGAAAAATACAATGAAAAATTAAAAATTAATCTTACAAGAAAATAATTGTCCTGGTGATGGGAAATTCTATTCATGTGGTAAGTATTTAAAAAATATTTTGTTCCCACCATCGGTAAAAAGTCCCTCATCTAGAAAAGGACAATAAGATTCCATTTAAATAATTATTATAAATTAAATAATGGATAAAAATGAAATTAATAAATTATTGGAGAATAATATAAACATTAATTAAAACATCCGAATAAAAATATAGAAATGGATGAAAAAGATTCCTGACTAAATAGGAAAAAATGTATTGTTTTCCTAGAAAAATCATTTAAAATTTTGAATACTTATAGAGAGTAAAATGAAAGGACAAATTTTAATTTATAAAAATAAATATATGATAATTAAATTAATTTGGTTTTATATAGAATTTTAATATAATTACCCTAACATAAATTTAAATATAAACAATTTTTAAAAAGGCTGTATTTCTGAAATAAACCCTTTCCTCTAGCTTAACGTGCTTCATTAGTGATTTTAGCCTCCCATATAGTAAATTTAAATTTATTATAATTAAATTATAGAATCATATTAATACTTACAATACAATAAATGTTTTACTTATAACTACTTATTAACTTTTACTTTTCAATATTTTATTTTCATCATCATTTAATTTGCCAACAACGTCATTTTTTCTATCTGTTTTGATTCATAAGTTAGAGTCAGTGTGTAACCCCCGATGATTTTGTGAAATATTTTTTCAATTAAATTAATTGTTTTTTGATATATGTTATTACACACAATAAAATTTTTATCATTTACTACATGAAACATAATATTTATCTTGCATTATATGCAACACTATGTGTAGATTGCGTTACATAAGACATTGAGTCTAAAAAAATACGACATACTACTAAAATATTGTTATTTAATGTGATTGTTGTAATCTAGACATTGGAATGTAGTTTATAAATATTATTAACAAAATATAAAAAATATATGGTATAAAAATGAATATAAAATTAATTCATTTATGACCAATTAATTAAAATGAAAATAAAATATATTTGGAAATAATGGAAATCCATTTTTGAACAAATATATTTTTGCATTCAAACACGTTTTAACAAAAAAAATTAAATAATCACTTTTATGAATTATTATAATTAAATTTTATATTTTAAATTCTATAAAGTGTTTAGCATCCATCTTATATGTATTATAGACAATAAATATTAATATATCAAATTTTAATCTTAAAAACTATACTTTTTTCTAAAATCAGTTTTGTCTCTTTTTAGAAACCTTTCTAAATGTTAATTATTTATAATTTTATAATTTTTAGTATGAAAAATAATATTTATTTTTTAAATCTACATGTAAATATTATCTTAGGGTGAATTTTTAAGAATTATTTGAAAAGATAAATTTTTCTAGGAATGATGACAAATACTTGTTTTTATTAATAATTTTAATTTCCATTGAAGCATTTAAAATATTAAAAATTGTTTGAATATGGGTTTCAATGAAAAATTATTTGAATTATATTTCAATTAATCCAATTTATTTCCTTTGAATCAATTTCATATATAATAGTTATATTAATCCTTTACCTACTTATGAAACATTTCTCTTAAAAAACCTTCTTTCTAGACACATCGTCTTGTTTAATGTTAAATCAAATTAAAACTTATATGTGAGATGAATTTGGAAACATGGATTAAATATTTTTAATCATATTAAATAATATTATCTAAGAAGGTAAAATTATTTATTTTCCATAATGAACGTTAAAAATAGTAGAAATATGTTTTTTTTGTGGTTAAGGTAAGAATCAGTTTACTATGGGTTAAAATACAATGATAAGTCTTAAAAACGACCCAAAACATATAAACAAAAAATTTTATAGACATATTTAGACATTATATATTTGTTTTTATAAAATTTACTATTTTTTATCCTTTTTCATTTGAAAAACATTGGGTACACCATTTTTATTTAAAAAAATTATTTGTGTGTCACTCACCTCACTTATAAAAGGCCACCCACTTTCCTCTCCTCTTCACACTTAAAATTATTTTTGGAAAATAAAATCCCAAATAAATCACTAAAATCTACACTCTCATCTTAGAATCCTTTTTTTTCATAAATCCAATTTAAGAGGGCTTTTTGTGAAAACAAAAAGATGTTATCTGAAGAACATGTAACATCTCTAATTTGTCATTTTATTTTATTTATTACTGAAACTCTTTCAATTATTTTTAAATCCTAATGATATATTAATATTAGTTTATTCCATATACTTATATATTATTATTCTAATTTAATAACCAAAATCCTTATTATATTCCATCAAATGGATTACGAAATCATCATTCTTGTGAATGGAGGACTACCAGCTCACAAACAGACAGTATTTATTTTCCATCACCACCTCTCACAAATGAATATAATAATGTATTTATTATTTATATTTAATTTTTATGATATTATTATTCTTCTTAAATCATGATATAACATGTACATTCTAAATGTTCTTTCCATAGGAATATGATAATGTTGTTTATGTGTACAGTGGACTATCGACTCGAGAAGTGATGTGATTCATTCTTCACATACACATTACATGGTAGGTAATAAGGATAAGATTAAATAAAATTAAGTTATATATATGTGAAATAATAATTATTATATAATGGTAGTATATTATTTACCTTTCCCTCATTAAATATGTTGAGTAAATGGACACAATGTTTATGTGTACATATGACCTACCGTCTCTATGAATGGCGTATTTAATTTTCTATGTCTAATTTTTATGGAATAATATAAATATATATATATATACATAATACATATTATATTTATATTATGGTTGAAATTATGGATATTATTTAACCAAGATCAATAAAAGAGGACCTAAAAAATCAAAACATATTTGACAAAAAACCATTTTCATCCAAAATGTGATTTTAACAAAGAATTATTGATAAAAAGGAAATGAAAAGAAATAATTAAATAATTTATGGTATTTTAAATATGGTAATATTTATGTAATAGATTTATATTAATCCTATTTTTATCATTCAATATTTTGTAACGTAAACTAAGTAATTTTGGGCCCAAGGTAATGGATTTATGTCTAATTTTTTACTTCTATGAGAAAGATGCCATATTCACCGAATATTTCATTTATGTGGTTTATATAATGACAATGAATTTACTTTAATATTATTATACTGTAAATTATTGTTATTTAATTATGAATTTAATTATCTCTCTTTCATGGGGTTTAGAGTTCAAAAGTTACCAAAGTGGTGATGGAATTTTTTTTAAAAAATTTCATTCGTTGGGACATAAGTTATGTTATGAAACTATATTTTTCTAGGAGGTTTATATACTACACCATTGTTGTGATATATCATTAATGTACTTATTTTATTTATATTTAAAAAAAATTACTATTTTTCTTTCATGGTTATTATGATTCAATGTTACCGTAGTGGTAGGTGTTTTTTGTTACAATCATATATTTTATTTGGATTGTTTATGATTATTCTTTCAATTATGAAATATTATGATCTATATCTAATGAAAAATAATTATTTTTATTATTGTCTAGTTATTTCAAGAGATTAAATGTTTTTCTTGAATTTTATTCTAGTTTTACCCAGGAGTTCAAAATAATTTTTTAAGAAAAGTTTTCTTTATTTCACTTTTCCTTCAAAAACCCATTTTCTTCCCAAACCATGTTTTCTAAAAATTTTATAAATTTTTTTAAAAAAATATTCTAATTATTTATTAAATAATTTTGTACCCATTTTTAATTTTTTACAAAAATTATAATTAATATTCTAGGGATTTAAAATATAATTTTATTTTAGATTTTACCGAAAATGTAAAATAAATCATTATTTTAACATGTACGACATGAGAAGAATTTCACACCACAATAAACATTATATTATTTGAAGCATTCATTGTATTTTTTTCATGGTTATTTTCAAATAAAATAATTTTCACAAGGTTTTATATTTGAATAAGTAATTTTTAAATAAGAAAGGGTATTTTCCTTAGGAAGAGTTTTAAATTAATTTTATAAATGATACCATTATTATTTTATAAGGAAATTTTGAATGAAAATTATTTCCATAATAGTATATAATTTTGTAGATTTAAAAAATTATTTTAAAAGAGATTTTGTTTTCTCATTAAATTACTTTTGTGTATTTTCAAAATCATTTATCATCTAAGACAACATTTGTTGATGTTATCCAAGCCTTGTTAGGGACATGAACCAAGGATACCATTCTTATTATTTATCTAAATAGTTTATGTTTATGATGAAATGATATTTATAAATCCTATTTCTATTCCATGGTTTATACCATGAGGAAATTTTATGAAACACTCTTTTTTCACAGGTTATACTATGATGAAATGATGAAATTATTACAAAACCTATCACTTTTCCATAGGTAATATTATGATAATTTTTTATGAAATCCATTTCATTTCATGGGTTATGATATGATTAATTTAACATTATATTGTATAAATCATATGTATGATTTTAACAGTTTGATGGGTGGGTCCTATATCTCCCTCCAATTCATTGGGTAAAGATTTATATCTTATGACATAAATAAGTCTAGAATTTGGAGTGAACCCAATTCAGTAAGGGACAATGTCCACTATGATAGTCTTGGGAGTGATCCTTGATTAAAATGATGTAATGTAGAGTGAAACCAATCCACTCTGATAATTTTAGAAATGATCCATGAACTAATAAGGAAATTATTTTATATGCTTATGGTTATTCCACAAATATATGTCTTATACCAATGTTAAACTCTCATGGATCATGTTCTTTGATTCCCTATATTATGGATTTTAAATATTTATTTAATGAATCATGATTATAATATTAGATATGCTGGTTATGGTTTTATAATGTTTTCTCTTATTTTAATAACCATATATTCGGGTCGTACTTATGTATCTCACATTCATTACCTTTTCGAACATCTGATATCACCAATTATTATATTTCATTTCCCAATGTTATGAAGAAATTTATCATAAATGATATGTTTAAGAATGGTGATAGTTATAAAAAACCGAGTGGCAGATGAAATATAACACTTATGGACTTGTTTTTATGTGTCCATGTTTCCAAATTCACTATACCTTTATGATCCTCATGTCTGTGTTTGTGTAATGTAATGAATATAAATATAAGAATAGAGGAATATCAATTTTTGACAACCCTAGGACACTATAGTTGGTATCATAGGATAGGTTTAATTAAACTTTGGAAACTGGGATAACAAGCAATTAGTGGGATCCCTAGGTGATAATTATATTGATATGTATATGGATTCATCTATGGATAAGAATAAGGATGAGTCACTAAATTAGAAAATATCCTAGAATTTTGGAATATGATATAGAATGTGGTTTCTAAAAAAATACATGCATGTACGAATAATAAAAGTTGATTTGTATCTCAAACATAGGTACCCTGGGGTAATAACTCTTGAAGGGTGCATTTAGTTGGACTCAATAATTATATGGTTCATGAAATGGGCCCTTCTACACACCTAGTCTGTAACTCCTAGGGGGTTATGATTAAAAAATTCATAAAAAAATTATGGTTCATCATAATGGATTCAAATAGATGATGACTATGAATGACGTTGTATAAAACTAAGTTATTGTTGACTAAAAATAATGTGTCATGATTTAGACATCCTATAAGTGTTTTTTACTGATTATGCAGTTTTCAATTAATTTTATTTTTACTCACACTATGCCTATTGGTTTCAATCATTGGATGAAACTAGAAGGGACTAGATCGAAATTGGATGTGATAGAAATTGTGTTTATGAGAAACCAATTGGGATGAAAACTATAGTAAAAGATGTTTTGATTATTTCTTATTAGTTATCATTGTATATAATTAAATAAAATCAACTTAAACAACTATATGAATCACTAAAGAATATAATTAAATAGTTCATTTAACTTTTTGGTGGAGGATACCATATATAAACGAAGATTTATTTTCCTATATGTTGAGATGGTGTGAAGAATCACCCATGTGTATGTCTTATAGGAAAGAGAATATGTTTTGAGTGTTGAAACAATGGACACAAAGCAAGTAATTTTATAGGGAAAATAAAAAACTCAATTAATTTAATGGATAAAAATAATGGTCTCCCTATGATATCAATGACTTTTGAGTGTTTTGAATATGGAAATTATAAGAATTTTGAAAATTTGTGTCTTTAGGGGAAATATCACAAATATGATCAACAATGTGGTGTGATTAAGGGTTATATCGTTGATGATGTGGTGAATCAAAATGTAATATGAATGTTATGACATGTTCAAATAGTATTGATTATGTTAAATGTGATAATAATGATTAAATTGAGGATGATTAATTTTCAGACATAATTCACATATAATATTATATTAAAAAGGTATTAAAGAATAATATAATAAATCCTAGTTACTTATTTGAGAAAGAAGTGTCCTGATTAAAGAGTTTATGTATTGGAATTAAAGAATTTTGTTATATGAATAATTAAATATATAGGTATTGTTATGTATAATATTTTTGATAAGGTTTTTTAAAAATATTTTAAATGGTACTAATGAACTATAAAATTTATTTATTATAAAGGTGTTATTTTGAATATTCAAAATAGTAAAAATTATTTATCATGGATAAGGTAAAAATTGGTTTACACAATGTTAAGATAAAAATATAAGGGTTTAAAATAAAAAAAAGTTTTTTAAATCCCATTTTATGGACATATTAATACATTATATTATCCAGGATATATTGTTTCCCATTTTTGATCATTTTGAAATGTGAAAAACATGGGTACAAATTTTTATTTTTGAAAATTAAAATAATATCCTCTTCATACATAAATAACCTTTTGGATAAAACATGACCTACCAAATTAACTTAATTAATTCCCTAATCTCATACTATAATCCTGATTTTGGTTATAAATCCATATTAATAATACTTTTTTTGGAAACCAAAATAATGTTTATCGAAGAAGAGGTAATATCCATAATCAAGTGTTTAATTTTATTTTTTCCTACACCTCTTACATTTATAATTGAACTATGATAATATAACAACCTAATTATCTTATATATAATGATATTTTATTGTTTTAATTTAAAAACCTAAATCCTTTCTTCTTCAATCAAATGTGTTATGAAATCAGTATTCTTGTGTACATCGGACTAATACCTCATGAACTGATGTTATTCGTTTTCCATAACCACATATCATAAAAGGATATAATAGTATATTTATTTTTTACATATGATATTTATGGTATTATTATAAATATGGAATCATTATATCACCTTTTCATTATTACTTTCCTTTACATGGGGATATGATAACATTGTGCTTGTGTAAAATAGACTACTGCAACATACAATGATGTAATTCGTTTCTCACATATGCTTTGTATAAAAGATAATATGTATAAGATTAAATAATCATATGTGATATATATGACTTAAAATATAATTATTTTGTGGTAATATATTATTTAACTTTTTTTCTTCCAATCCATTTAGAAAATGGAAGCAACGTTCATATGCACATATGACTTATAATCTCTGTGAATAATGTATTTTATTTTCTATCTCTAGATTTTATGTAATACTCTAAATACATATATAATGAATATATATGATATTTATATAATTTATAGAATTCTATTTATTATAAATCCGGGATAAAAATAAGAACACAGTAAATACCATATCAATAGTTCCCTGAACAAACAAATCAGTTTTACCCAAAAAATGTTATTATAAAGAATTATTGATAAACAGGTAATTAATTGTAATAAGTAAAAAATATATGGTATGGTAAATATGATTACATAAATTTAATATATTTATAATAAAATTATGTTTATTAGAAATTAGTTTCAAATGTATATGAAGTAATTTTGGATCTGAAGTTAGTGATTTTCATCGCACTTTTTACTTCTGTGAGATGCATACCATATTAACCACATATTTATTTTATGTGTTGTATATACTTCCCATGAATTTATTTTACGATTATTATCCTTAAAAATATTTTTATTTTCATATAAATTTCATTATCTCCCTTTCATGGGGTTTACATTTCAAAAGTTACCAAAGTTTTAATGTATTTTATTTTTCTCAAATTACATTCTTCGGGATGTATGTTATGTTCTCCACCTAGCTTCTTCTGTGAGGTGTATATACTATCCCTTTAAAAATATGTGACATGAATAAAATTCTTCTAATTATATTATATATTTTATTTTTTGTAATTATTTTAGTATAATATGATTCAATGATACCAAATTGGTAAGATTTTTATGTTACAGTCTTATCATTTATCAGAATTTTTAATGATTATGCTTCTAATGATGAAATATTCTGATCAATATCTAAAGAAACTAATGATTTTTCCCCGAATCGTCTATTATGGAATATTTTTTATGATATTAAAAAGGAAAAATATTTAGATCAACATTACTCCATCTTCTAATGCATTTGAGTGAAGGTGCATATGGTAGAGTTGGGGGAGTTAATCAAAGGAGGGATGATTTCTGCGTCATTGATAAGATTTAACCCAAGATCTTGTATGTATATGGAAGATGTCCAAGGTAAAATATGAATATAGGAAATATAGAAACTAACAACTATGGAGATGAAAATTAATTTGGATTTCTCGTGAATAGTTGTATAGATGAGAGTAGGTGGGATGGTGAGAAACAAAAGCATATTAGTGATTATTGGATTCAAATCCCTGTATGGAACAAGAATCTCCATTTTAGTGGATGATAGAGGTATGTAAACTCGAATCATTCTATATGTGATGTTCAATATTTAGATAACTAGTTTAGAATACAATTCATATGTTTTGGTTCAGTAACTCCAAGTGAATGTGACTCCACCATGGGAGTTGTGTTACATTGTTAGGAATAGTATACTTAATGTCAACTATGGAATATTCATCGGTCATACCATGAGGTAAGGTAAAATTTTCATCGATGATTTATCCAAGAAATGAATTTAAAAAAAATTACTTCTATATATTTTTATGTGATCCTTACATAATGACTATAAGTTAATTGTTAAGGGTGATGTTCTCGTTCTTCATCATTCTCATCTCCCATGAGTTGGTATATCTCCATTTTGTTTTTTCCATGTAATATTTTTGTATGAGTTTTCTTAATAAAAATTTAATTTTCACTCATTTTTTACACTTTTTAGGTAATGATGGTACGTTTTTTCCTTCAATTTACTCAAGTTTTTTGTACTCAGGAGTTTTAAATAATGTTTTTAAGAAAAATTGTCTTTATTTTTCACTTCAGTGAAAAGCCCTTTTCATTACAAAACCATGTTTTCTAAAAATGTTTTCAATTTTTTTAATATTTTTTTAATTATTTATTAATGAAAATTTTAACCATGTTTTACTTTATAATTAATTTTTTTTAAAAGAATATTCATTTATTTTTGAAAACATTGACTATTTGTCTTTTAATGAAAATGTTAAAGGACTCTTTGTTTTAACATGCATTCCATGAGTAGAATTTCTTGCTAGGGTGACCATTACATTCATTGAACTTTCATTTATAAAATTTCAAGATTATTTTAAAATGAAATTATTTTCAAAATGTATAATGTTTTAAATTTTTTATTTCAACATGGAAAGGATATTTTCATCGATAAAAGTTTTAAATGTTCTTTAAATAATCCATTATAAATTTTCATGGTTATTTTCAAAGTAAAAAATTTCGAAAATATTTATAAATTTTTAGTTTTAAAATGTTATTTTCTAAGAAAACTATATTTCCCCATGAAATGTTTCAAGTTTATTTTCAAAATAATTTTACATCTATGATGACATCAATTGATATTTCACATTCCTTACAAGGTATATGATCTAAGGATATCATTCTGATTCTTTCATTGAATTGTTTATATTTATAATGGAATGATATATATGAAACATGTTTATCTTACATAGTCCATACCATTAGTAAGTTCTTATGAAACCTATTTTATTTAGTGGGTTATACTATGTTGAAATGATGAAATGGTAATGAAACACATCCCTTTTCAATTGGATGTGAAATAATGATATGTTTATGAAAAACATTTTATTTCATGGATTATGATATGATGAATGTTTTATGATCATTTGGGACATATATTCTTGATTTTAATATTATTATTGGTGAGATCTATATATTTCTCCAATTCATTAGGTAGATATTGATAACTCATGAGATAAACAGGACTAAAATGTCGAGTGAAATTAGTTTATTAATGGACTATGTACACCATGATAGTCTATGGAGTGAATCATGAAAAATAAAATGGTTTTTGGAATGAATCCAATCAAATATGATATTCATGGAAATTATCCATGAACTACTAAAAAATTTATTTTCTATGTTTATGTGCATACCACAAATCTATGTCTTTTACTAATGTGAAGCTCCCATAAATCATGTTCTTTGATTCCATTATGATTCATTTGTTATGAACTATCAATATTTATTCTAGGACATAGGATTATGATATTTTATATATGGTGTATGGTTTTCACATGTTATTACCATGTTTTTATACCCTAATGTTCATTTTATACTTAAGTATATCCATTTCCTACCATTACTAAGCTACTGAACTCGCAATTTATTTTCTTCCCTTTCACCGGGTTCTAATGAAATGAATTATATATGATATTTACATGAAGGGTTAAATTTATAATGAATATAGTGGGAGATTATATAACTCACATATAGACCAGTTGTTTAGATTACCATGTTTCCAAAGGCATTATACCTTTGCGTTCCACTGGCATGTGATTTTGTAATGTAATTAATATTAATCTAAAATGATCAGTATATTTTTATGAAATACTAGGTTGCTATACCATGCATATTGATCATGTTTCTATAATATCAATAATTTTAAACATGATATAACTATCATATGTATTCATTATATACAAATTTAGAATCATCCATGAATGTATATCATGAAAAATGAATCAAATCTCTTTGTGGAGGACGTATTCCACAATACACCTAAGGAGCATTATAATTTTCAATGGGTAAAAGTTCAAGAGGGTAGATGCTATATTATAATTCTAAAATAATAATTATATCATAAATATCATATTTATTCATTAGTTCCGTATTTATTTTCATCAATGTATTGTGGTGATGAAAAATGAATTACACTGCAATGTGGCGATGGTTGGCCATACGTATATATTAGTGGTGTTTTTATTTTCCATAGGTCATAAAACTAGTGAAAAATTGTTTTCACATAATATTAATAACATATTAGTATATTTATGTTAATATATTCATTATTTTCTATTGGATAAAATCAATTTTGAAGAAGTAAAAGGAGAAATAAATGTTAAAATATTAGGTAAATATGATTATCTCTTCCATAAGAGACCATCATTGGATTAAAACTTAATACTTATAGGTATTTTATAAGGAGGGAAATATGATTTTAATAAAAAATTTAAGAAATATTTTAAGTGTTTTTCGTTTTTATTTAGTAATCGAGTGTGCTCAATGTTTTTTTAACAATTTTAGAGAAGATGATCCCTTTTATAAGTGAGGGGAGCTACAAACATGGAATTACTTAAATAATTTAAATAATATAAAGTAATATATTTTAAAAGTGGTGGAAAATGTATATTAATTTGAATTTAAAATAATATAAGGTATATATCTATTAAATTAATAATATTCAGATAATTTTAAGTTTCATTTTTATTATTATCTCTTAGTATAACCCTCAGTAAAATTGTCTTAACCTTATCCATGGTAACAAATTTGTACTATTTTTACAATTCATTATGACAAAAAATTATGGTGAATATATTAAATAATGATAATTATTATTATTAAAAATATTAAATAAAATTTTCAAAATTATGTTTGTATATGTGAAATAAATTAATTTTCATATAAGTTCCCAAAATGACTGAAAATCATTTTTAGAAAAATTCTTTTTTAAGCATAATAATTATTTCATAGAAAAATAAATTATTATGTTTACTATAATGGGATTAATTTATTATAATAAATAAATGGATAATTATTTTAGTTTTAACCCAAAAAAAACTAAAAGGAACCTTGCATCTTCATCATTAAGAGGGAAAAACTAAAAACATTTTTTATTGTATAAAAACCAATCCTTTGATTTCAAAAATGTTAAGCATAAATTTCTAAGCTTAACATTATATTTTTATAATAATTACATTATTCATTGAATATATATTTTTTATATCTATATTTTTTTAGTATTTAATGTAAATATTATATAATTATAATTTCATAAGAGTTAATGTAACACTCCGAGAGTTTATGAAAAATATTCTTTTTAATTTCAGTAATGTCTTGTGTTATACGCTGCACCAAAAGGATCTTGCACAACACTCATCCCTAACATTGCTTACATTACATGCAATCGCGACCTTCCACGATAGTGTGTGTTGTTTGTAATACCGAATTTTTCTAAACAACAATATGTTATATTAGTAATACCCCTTTTCGAAATTTTATAAATTTTATCATTAAAAATTGACTTCATTTTTGGATTCCAAATATCATAATTATACTAGGGTTAATTTTTGGTATTTTTCTGAAAACATTCAATTTTTTATGAATAGTGAAAACACTGGGTTACTATTCAAAAACCGACTTTTTATTTAAATAATTATTTATTTTATTTAAATTTATTTTAGGTCAAAATTGATACATAATACCTATATAAGTTCAATTTATGTCATTGGAGTCATTTTATAACAATTTTAGATATATAGAAATTTTATTGAACTTTTCACCGTCTTTTACCCACCTCCTAGGAGAATTTGAAAATTCACATAAAACATAATTTTACCGCTTTTGTGAGTTTAATTTCGAAATTCCGAGAGACACAGTTAATATTAAGGAATAAAATGTGGTTCAATGAGATGAAAATAATTTTTGGTGAATAGTAACTTTTTACTTATTTTTACCATGGTTAAAAGTAAATAGGGTGATTAAGAGTAAAAATTATATTATTATTACCCAAAAGCAAGTAATAATTCTATTGGATAAGTGTAATTTGACCAAAAAAACCTTAGTAATAAACTATGACCATTTAGGCCCACTTGGATTAGATTAGGACATTTATTATTAATTTATTTAAAGAAGAGTTAAAATAGTTAAAATCAAAGTTTAATAACTAAATCATTTTTAATATAGGGTTATAAATAAGATAAATTCGACTATAAATATAAATTATAAAGCTAAAAATATTTCATACATAATGGAGTTTTTTTTATAATTTTCCAAAGTTAAATAATTTAATTTATTTATGTCACAATGATTATGCATTAATTATCTTATTAATGAAATATTGACATAATTGATGTTATAAATACCCAAATAAATGTAATTGGAGACTTTTTATGAATTAAATTAATTTCATAGGTTAATATTACATGTTAGTATTGATTTAGTTAACCTTTTTTGAACTAATAATTCTGTTATGATTTTCAAAAAAATCAATTACCAAATAGTGTCAAAATTGACATAAAATAGTTTTTAAAACAAATATTATATTATTAATTGTTATTTTATTCCTAAAAATATAAGGTTCGGTAAAATGACTTATATTATGTTATATATATTAATAATAAGCATTTTCGGATTCGTTTGGCTTGTTATAGTATGTTTATTAACCTTCTAGTGTAAGAAAACAAGAAGACACGGTAAAAGAAAAATTATTTAACGTAAAGTTAAATCTAAATGATAAGGTTAAAATAGAAACCTAAACCTATTTACATTCTATTTTATGGGAGGATATAGACCCATCCCCACCTTATCTTCTAAATAACTCAATTTGGAGCTATTAAAAACTGAATATTTCTTTATAATAAAATAATATTTTTAGTTATTCCAAAGGTTCCCCTCTCCTCCCTTATAAAATGAAACCTCCTCCCTCTCTTCCTCACACCACTTTGAGCCTTAAATCTCGGCAACAACCTGCCAATTTCTCATATCCACTTCCCTAGAAACATCCTAGAGGTTCTGGTCTTCTTCAAAAACCAATCTTAGTGCCCTATGAGGAGGTTTCAAAAAGACGTGTCGAAAGAAGAGGTATTTTCCGTTACCGATTATTTCAACTTTATTTCTTCTTCCACATCTACTTATTTAGTTGTTTCATTATGAAGTAATAACATAAGTATCACTCATATACTGATATGTTATTATAAGTATGAAACAACCCTATTTCAACATCTATCCATCCTACGGAAAAAGAAATCAATGCGCGTGCGTATGTACGGAATATCGTCTCCACGTCGTGGTGTAATCTGTTTTTGATGACCACCTTACATGGATGGGTATAAATGTGTATATAAATAACAATATATGATTATTGAAAAGTGATATTGATTCTGAAATATTATACATCCACTTAAATGCAATTCCACGATCATGGAAATGATATCTTCGCGCGTGCGTACGTACGGACTACCATCTCCACGACCCGATGAGATTCATTATCCTTGTTAAACATTAATGAATGATTATAAAGTATATATAATAAGTAATCATGAAATATATGACATAATAATGATACTGTATTTATGTGTATATATATGTATTTCATCTACTTAATTTCATTCAATTCAATAAGGAAACAAAAACAGCATTCATGCGTACGTACGGCCTACCGTTCCATGAACGGTGTATTTCATTCCATTAAATCGATCTATCATATATATATTTATATACTGAATATATATTATATATTAATCATTTTTTAAATTTTGGAATTATTTAAATCAGGATATAAGTAATAATATCAAGAACAACAAGTCCAAACACATACGATAAATAAAATGATTTAACCCAAAACACTGCTTTAACATGGAACTTACAAAAGAACGGGTAATATAAAGTCATAAGTGAACCATAAATGATATCATAAGAATGTATATGATTCTATAATAAGTCAATGAAATTATTTAAATCATTATACAGGAGTTTCGGAAATGTACTAAGCATATCAAACCTAAGGTAAGAGATAATTTGGCAAATTTCATTTTTATTCGAGATTGCTTATTCGTAAGGATTTACTGGGGTTATTTCTATCATCCACGTCCATGTTTTATAAAAGTATTTTCATATATTTTTAAAGTCCTTTTTAACCATTTTTACCTTTACTACATGGTATGTAAGGAATCATTTTTTACCATATGGGGTACTTTTTGACTTTTCTGACAAAAGTACGAGGAGAATGTTTTTTTAACTTATACGGAATGAAAAGATTTTTATGGTTTTATAAAGCCTTATTTTCATGAAGCTTCCTCCAAAATAATTCATGAATATTTTCAAAAAAGTCCTTTTTATTTAAAATTTCATGGCATTATGTGAAAAGAAAATGATTTTGAAAAAGAAACGATATTTTCCTCAAAAATTCATTTCATGTGTTTTATCAAAACCATTTTCCATATATGGAGACATTATTTCATATGTGTATGTTTCAAGTATAATGAACCTATGATTTATGTGGTTTCACTTTTCATATTATGAAATGATATCTATTTCTTTTATATTGATAATGTGATGATGGGATGATGTTTATGAAACCCATTTTATTTATTGGGTTATTATGAATGATGTAAGTTTATTTTATGGAACAAGTAAGAATGATTTCATTATGAGATGGGTGGGACCTATATCTCCCTAAAATGCATTAGGTAAAGATTTATATCTCATGATATAGACATGGTTGGAATGGTAAGTCAATCTAGTTCAGTGTTACAGGACTGAAATGAGGAGTGAAATCGATTCAGAAAGGGACTTTGTCCAATAAGATGGTCTTGGAAGCAATGCCTTGGCTACTATGGAAATCATAACATGTACTTAATGGTTGACACAATTACATGTTTTATTCTCATGATATTTTATCATGATTGATGTTACCTTATGATATATGCCTTACGTACTTCCAAGATTCATGTCTTTCTTCAAGATTTTGATATTTAGATTTTATGTTAATGTTTTTGCATTCAAATGTTTATGGATTGTTTTATGTTCCCTATGTTTACCATTATTGGGAATTTGAGCTCACCCCTTTTATGTTTTATTTTCCCCAAGATATAAAGAAAGGTTTTAGGTAAAAAAGGGGAAGATCTTTATGGGAGATGTTGAAGATCTTTCACCATGATTATAAGATTATATTCCAAGATTCCAAATACATTAAACTATTACGGTCCTTGTGGGTCTGTTTTTGTTATGTACTAGATATTCCGCAAAAGTAATGTAATGTCCATGTATGTCAGGCTTTGGATCTCAACAGTTGTTATCAGAGGAAAGGTATAGTTAACCTTTGGAAATTAGGATGCGAGAACTTTAGTGAGATCCCTAGAGATATTTCTAAGGTATAACTAGTGATGTCCCTAAGGTTAAGTATAAGTATATGTTATAGTCCTAGAATTACAGTAACGATCTTATAATTAGACCTAAGATGTTATATCTTAAAGGTACTCCCCCTTTATTATGTTGTTTTTCCTAGCACGATTTTCTCCTCTCACACTATTCTTTTGGGGTTTTAGACGATGGCTGGAACCCGAAGGAACCATGTTGATCAATATAATGGAAAATTCAATGATTGTCCTCCTGAATAAACAAATGTTATGGGAGATGGAGTGAAAAATATTATTGCTATCTTACATAAGCTATGAGTCATTCTGGACTTCCAAATGAGTAGAAAAGGGAACAATATTCTATTGAGTCCTTCATGAGGCAACGTCCACCATCTTTCAGTGGGTCTTCTGATCCACTTGTTGCTGAACAATGGATCAATACCACTGAAAAGATATTTTCAATTCTTCAATGTTCTGAAAATGATAATGTCATCTTAGCAGTATATCATTTGGAAGGTGAAGCTGATCAATGGTGGGATCTTATCATGAATATGATGCCAACAGATGAAATTGAGTCCATGGAATGGGACGAGTTCAAGAATGTATTTTTCAATAAGTACTTCCCTCATATTCTTCAAACAAAGATGGAGAAGGAGTTTCTTGAACTAAAGAAAAAGGATGATGAATCTGTTGGTATATACAAAGAAAATTTTACAAGGCTTTCAAGGTATGCATATGGCTTTATCATCCAACCTGAAAGTAAAGTTGATCGATTATTAAGTGTCTTAAAACCAAATCTTCGAAGGGAATTAGCTATAAGAGTCTTCATTAGCTCTGAAGTAATTGTGCGTTGTGCTATCAAGGTAGAAATAGATGTTGGTTTTATATATCAATCTCATGGTTTTGACAAGAAACGAAAGGTGGATTTCAAGGAGAAATCTCAGAATAATGGTGAAAAGAATATGAATGTTTCCTTATGCTCAAAGTGTGGAAAGAATCATAGTAGAGATTGTCTTAAAGGGACTATAAAATAATTTAAGTGTGGAAAAAAGGTCATCGAGCAGTTGAGTGTCAATGTAATGGAATAAGGGTTTGTAATGATGTGAATAAAGAAAAGACTGCATAGAACGCACCACCAACACTTCAATGCTTCATGTGAAATGAAATGGGGCATTATGCTAATCAATTCCCTAATCCAAGGGTTAATGATGATCGACATGAGCAACCACTTAAGGTAAAGGAAAAAGGGAAGTCACATGTGATCACTATTGGCGATATAGAATATGAAAAATATGGGGTGGAATGATTAGGTTTTTATATAATGGGATTCCAAAATAATGTTGTATATAGTATCGTGGAATATTGGAATATTTATGTATTGGTTTATTGTGGTTTTCAGTAATTTTATGGTACCCGTAACCGTGGAAAGTGACTGTGATATTTTTGGAAAGAAGATGATATGAGAATAATGAAGGGATAAGGAGAAAATGGAATGATTGACAATATTCAAGAGATCATGACTGATATGAGGAAATGGTTATATCATGGTTTGAGTATATAGAATTTTGGGGTTTTGGTATGTGGAAAGAGTTAACTTTTGACAGCACTCATGTTTTCACTAAGATTCAATGGGTAATCATTTTTTTCAAGAGAATACATGATTAAGGCCTTAGAATGTATGTAATGTGACCAACATGGAATATCTTATGATATATGGGGATCAACGATGGTATTAACATGCTTGTTATATGAACTCTTTGGTAATAATTTTCACAATAATATGAGATTGGACAACAGTATTTTGGATAACCCTAAAGATTTGAATGGATTATTTTGGACATAAGTTAGTATTTTTTAATGATAGAAGTTTTTCGATATTATTCACGGGATGTTATAGTAATGTAGTTTTAGAAAAAATGGACAACCTGCAGGATGTGTGACATCCCATCTCGTCAGACATGGCTGTGGGAATCGAACCCACAACCGAAGTGCGACTGTCCTTTATCGCATACCACTGGCCTACAAGAATTCCCTGGTTAGTAGAAACTAGTTTTATTTTATTAAGCGGTATGATATAGGAAGTATAAGATCCTTTTTAGAAACATATAAAATTAACCTCACCATAGATGGACTTATGTATATTTGATAACTTTTTCTAACCTTTTGTTTGAAACAGATGGAATGACCCATCATTTTAACACATGATTGTTAACACTTCACGAATAACACATTCAACTTCATTTCTTTAAGAGATGAAGTAGAAATTGTTCAAAGTATGAACAATAGTGAGATTGTACCAAAATAAAGTATGTATTTATTCTAATTCAAATTCTTCAACTTTAGGGAAATGATCTTGAAAACCAAAAATGTTGTCCTAGTTCCCTTATATCCGATAAATCAAAAGGTACCTTAGATCATCACAAATCTATGGCTTTGTGATTGCTGGATTTTCCATAGCCATGTTCTCTACCACTCTCCATCAGAACATGATGGTTAGATTTCTCTTCCATATCCATATTTTAAACTATGTGGAAACCTAGTGATTTGATAATTTGGGTAACCGTTACGTTTCAAAATTTAGTTTTTAAAGCCAATTTTTGGTATTTTTTTATACGATGTGGCTTTCTATTAAAGAAACTTTCGATTAGTAAACAATTTATACCCCAACGAATTTCGAGGGAGAAATTCATTTTAAGGGGGGTAGAATGTAACACCCCGAGATTTTATGAAAAATATTCATTTTAATTTCATTAATGTCTTGTGTTTTACGCTACACCAAAAGGAGCTAGCACAACCCGCATCCCTGACTTGTCTTGCATTACACGCAATCATGACCTTCCACGATAGCGTGTGTTGTACGCAATACCGAGTTTCTCTAAACAATGATATGTTATATAAATTAGCAGTTATGAATAGTAATACCCACTTTGTGAAATTTTATAAATTTTTTCTTTCAAAATGGACTTCACTTTTGGATTCAGAATATCAAAATTAGCCTACGATGAATTTTTGGTATTTTTCTGAAAAATTTCAATTTTTGATGAATACTGAAAAGACTGGGTTACTATTCAAAAACCGACATTTTATTTAAATAATTATTTATTTTATTTAAATTTATTTTAGGTAAAAATTGCTATATAATACCTATATATGTTCAATTTA
This sequence comes from Viscum album, assembly GCA_963277665.1. Lineage (NCBI taxonomy): Eukaryota > Viridiplantae > Streptophyta > Magnoliopsida > Santalales > Viscaceae > Viscum > Viscum album. The sequence goes on from OY728137.1 coordinate 837,341,796, forward strand.
AGTCATTGGAGTCATTTTATAATAATTTTTGATATATAAATTTTTTTTTGAACTTTTCACCGTCTTTTACCCACCTGCTAGGAGAATTTGCAAATTCACATAAAACATAATTTTACCACTTCTGTGAGTGGAATTTTGAAAATCCGAGAGACACGGTTAATATCAAGGACTAAAATTTGGTTCAATGAGAGGAAAATTATTTTTTCGGAATCGTAACTTTTTACTTTTTTTTGCCACGGTTAAAAGTAAAGAGGGTAATTAAGGGTAAAAATGATATTATTATTACCCTAACACATGTCCTAATTCTATTTAATAAGTTTAATTCGGCCAAAAAAACCTTAGGAATAAAATATTACCATTTAGGCCCGTTTGGATTAGTTTTGGACATTTATTATTAATTTATTTAATGAAGGGTTAAAACAGTTAAAATAAAAGTTTAATAACTAAATCATTTTAAATATAGGGTTATACATAAGATCAATTCGACTATAAATATTAATTAGAAAGGTAAAACTTTTTAATACATAATAGTGTTTTATTTATAATTTTTATACATTATATAATTTAATTTATTTATGACACAATGATGATGCAATAATTATCTTATTAATGATATATTGACATAATTGATGTTATAAATACCCAAATAAATGTAATTTGAGACTTTTTATGTATTCCATTAATTTTATAGGTTAATATAACATGTTAGTATTTATTTATTTAACTTTTTGCGAACTAATCATTCTGTTATAATTTTTACAAAAATCAATTACCAAATAGTGTCAAAATTGACATAAAATAGTTTTTTTAAAAAATATTATATTATTAATTGTTATTTTATTTTTAATAATCTAAGGTTTGGCCAAATGACTTAGATAAGGTTATATATATTAATAATAAACATCTTGGGGTTCTTTTGACTTGTTATAGTAGGTTTGTTAACCTTATAGTGTAAGAAAACATGAAGAGATAGTAAAAGAAAAATTATTTAACTTCAAGTTAAATATAAATGATAAGGTTAAAATAGAAACATAAACTTGTATAAATTCTATTGGATAAGAGGCGTTCCACCCATCCCCACCTTAGCTTCGAAATAACTCAATTTGGAGCTATTAAAAACCGAATATGACTTTATAATAAAATAATATTTTTAGTTATTCCAAAGGTGCCCCTCTCCTCCCTTATAAAAGGGCACCTACTCCCTCTCTCTCTCACACCACTTTGAGCATTCAAGCTCGGAAAACCCCTGTAAATTTCTCTTATACACTTTCCTAGAAACATCCTAGAAGTTCTGGTATTCTTCAAAGTCTAATCACAGTTCCCTAAGAGGAGGTTTCAAAAATGTGTGTCGAAAGAAGAGGTAATATCCGTTACCGATTTGTTCAACTTTATTTCTCCTTCTACTTCTTCTTCTTTAGTTGTTTCATTATGAAGTAATAACATAAGTATCACTCATATACTGATATGTTATTATATGTATTAAATAACCCTATTTCACCATATATCCATCCTAAGGAAAATGAAATCATCGCGCGTGCGTACGTACGGAATACCGTCTCCACGCCGTGGTGTAATCCGTTTTCGACCACCACCTTACTTGGATCGGTATAATGGTGTAAATAAATAACTATATATGATAATTGAAAAGTGATATTGATTCTGAAATATTATACATACACTTCAATTCAATTCCACGATCATGGGAATGATATCATTTCTCGTGCGTACGTACGGACTACCGTCTCCACGACGCGATGAGATTCATTCTCCATGTTAACCATTCATGAATGATTATAAAGTATATATAATAAGTAATCATTAAATATATGAAATAATAATGATACTGGATTTATGTTTAAATATATGTATGTCATCTACTTAATTTCATTCAATTCAATAAGGAAACGAAAATAGCGTTCATGCGTACGTACGGCCTACCGTCTCCATGAACGGTGTATTTCATTCCATTTAATAAATCTATCATATATATATGTAAATACAGGATATATATTATATATAAATCAGGTTTTACATTCTAGAATTAAGTAAATCAATATATAAGTAATAATATCAAGAACAACAAGTCCAAACACGTATGCTAAATAAAACGATTTAACCCAAAACGCTACTTTAACATGGAACATACAAAAGAACGGGTAATATAAAGTCATAAGAGGACCATATATGATATCATAACAATGAATATAATTCAGTAATAAGTCAATGACATTATTTAAATAATTATATAGGTGGTTCGGAAACGTACGAAGCATATCAGACCTAATGTAAGGGTTAATTCTTCAAATCTCATTTTTATCCGAGATTGCTTATTCGTAAGTATTTACTGGGGTTATTTCTATCATCCATGTCCATGTTTTATAAAAGTAATTTTGATATATGTTTAAAAACCTTTTTAACCATTTTTGACTTTTACTACATGGTATGTAAGGAATATTTTTTTTACCATACGAGGTAATTTTTGACTTTTCCGACAAAAGTACGAGGAGAATGTTTTTTAACTTATACGGAATGAAAGGATTTTTATAGTTTTATAAAACCTTATTTTAATGAAGCTTTCTCCAAAATATTTCATGACTATTTTCAAAAAAATCATTTTCTTTAAAAATTTCATGGCATTTTGTGAAAATAAAATGATTTTTAAGAAGAAAGGAATTTTCTTCAAGAATTAATTTCAATTGTTTTATCAAAACCATTTTCCATCTAGGGAGACATTATTTCATATGTGTATGTTTCAAGTATAATGTCCTAATGATTTACTTGGTTTCACTTTTCTTATTATGAAATGATATCCATTTCTTTTATATGGATTATGTGATTATGGGATGATGTTTATGAAACCCATTTTATTTATTGGGTTATTATGAATGATGTAAGATTATTTTGTGGAACAAGTAAGAATGATTTAATTATGAGATTCGTGGGACCTATATCCCATTCCAATGCTATGGGTAATGATTTATATCTCATGAGATATACATGGCTGGAAAGGTATGTTAATTTGGTTCAGTTTTACTGGACTGAAACGAGGAGTGAACTCGATTCAGAAAGAGACTTTTTCCACTAAGATGGTCTTGGAAGAAATGCCTTTGCTACTATAGAAATCATAACATGTGATTAATGGTTGCCAGAATTAAATGTTTTATTCTCATTCTATTTTATCATGATTGATGTTACCTTATGATATATGCCTTACTTACTTTTAAGATTTATGTATTTCTTCAAGATTTTGATGTTTAGATTTTATGTTCATGTTTTTGCATTCAAATTTTTATGGATTGTTTTATGTTCCCTATGTTTACCATTACTGGGCATTTGAGCTCACCCCTTTTATGTTTTCTTTTCCCCAAGATATAAATAAAGGATTTAGGTATGAAAAAAATGGAAAGATCTTTATGGGAGATGTTGAAGATCTTTCACCACGCTTAGAAGATTATATTCCATGTTTCCAAAGACAGTAAACTATTACGGTCCCTGTGTGTTTGTTTTTTTTTTGTAATACTTATTCTGAAAAAGTAATTTAATTTCCATGTATGTCAAGATTTGGGTCTCTACAGTTAATTTTTATAAAATTTGTACATTCCACTATTCACCCAAAAATCAAGTATTTTTGAAAAATCTCAAAAATCAAATGTAAGAAAATTTTGATATGATAATATTAAAAATGAATTTTATTTAATAAAACCATGTTTTTAATGTTTTTTAATTTATTATTTAATCACATTTTTGAATAAAGATATGGGTATTATGTTATTGATTCTTTAGAAAGAGTAGGTTTCTATAATAAAATCTTGAGTGTTACATATGGACCCTCAATTGAGATATGCAAATAAAGTGTACAACCAAAAATATATTATACATGTGATTTCACTATCTATTTTGTGAGGGTTATGTTATGTAGTCATCTATAAGGGTTGATTACATTAGATGTATTGATCATCTTAAGTAGTCTATACTTGGAGAATCAAAAACATATTAGTAACTATACTAGATTGTCATAGTATTTGTCCCCTAGTCACTTGATTTGTTATATATACTTCTCATATGTAAATGAATAATATTATATAATAAAATTTGTGAAAATAAGAATATAAATATATGTTTTTAGTGGATATCATTCTAGATACCTTTATAAGTTCAGTATCATGTATTCTTTTCTATAAGAAGATATTTTCTTGAATTTATAGATTCCAGAATTTATATTTCATTTCAATGCCATAAAATAATTTGATCTAACGAATTATGGTCAGTTGAATTATAATTATTTTTTACAAAATTTAAAGAGATACCCAAAATTTTGTTTTAGAGTTTATGAAAAATAAGTTTTCAGTGGATATTCACAAGGTTTTACATATGATGTGATTCATGATAGAATTATTGAGATCAATGAAAAAATGTTTCAAAAATATATAAAAGATTTTTGGAAATGGTTTCACAAGTTATTGTATATGATACAATATAAATTTAATTGACATAACGTTAATGAGGCTTTAGTGAAAGTGAATGATTAGTAGATATATTCCATAAATCAAATGCATATCATGAGATATTTTTAGCTATATAATATTGTATTATATTTTCATGTCATAGGGTATGTAATGCAAGAATTCAAGACATATAATATTTCTTATATTAGGTAATATCATAAGACATGATATGGATATATCATGCATTTTATTTTCTCAATCATATTTCATGATATATTGATACTGTTAATTGGATTAATCATACTCTATTATCAACATGGCATGCTACAGCTCCATTTTCCGTTAATTTTATGGATAAATCAACCTTGTAAATTATTTGAGAGGGAACCATTACAATGATTAATATCCCATAATACAAGTCTTAATGGCTTGAAATCACATAGTCCTTGAATAAGTAGACCATGTTTCTAAACTAAAACACCCCCACATTCTTATCATCTATCCACACCATCTCATCACACCGAATCGCATCTAGTATAACGATCCATGATTTTTATAATTGAATATTACATATTTTATTTGAATATTGATTATATTTTATAATCACATGCATGAGAAACCTACTAGTTTAGCGTCGTTGGAAACATAAAATGATATCTTCTTAATTCATAAAACATATTAAATGTCTCTAATAATGATCTTCCCCTTTATAAATACTACATAAAACAATTCACCATAACTTGGGGAAAGGAAACATAATAATGGGAGGGATCATATGCCCAGATAGGGAAAAAAAAGTTGATATGTAAGAATAAAAAGAATGTAAGGGGATGATAATATGAGAATAACATTTCAAAATAATATTCATCATATCAAATATCGTAATCCTAAGTCATAGAATATTTATTTGATGTCCATAAGACATAAATACTAAAGAACTTCATCCATGAAAGTATAACCTTTTCATAATAGATAGAATTGTGTTGTACACATAATCATAGAAAATCATTTTCTTAATATTTAAGTTTCATTGAAGGAACTTATAAGGGAAATATATGGGAGGATACACCTCTTGAATGTGACACACCACCATCCCTAGTGGAATCCCTATAATCATAGTGGAATTGGTTCACTCCTCAAACCATCATATTAGTCAAGGTTTACTCCCAAGAACATCATAGTGGATAAATTACCCTATTAAACCATGTTCACTCCCCATTCTAGTCCAGTATATCTCATGAGATATAAATATTTACCCAATTCACTGGAGGGTGATATAGATCCCAACATTATCTTAATGAAATCACTTTTTATGTGTGACACAAGATCATAAACATTAATTATATCATAACCCATTAAATGAAATGTCTATTATAGACATCTCATATTATCATAACTCATGAAAAATAGATATGTTTCATAATCTTTTCATAATTTCATCATAGTATAACCCATGGAAAAATATAAGGGTATCATAATAATTTTATCATGGTATAACCCGTGGAAGAGAAATGGGTTTCACAAATATAATTTAATCATAAACATAAAACAGTAAATCTAATAATAATAATGACATCCTTGAATCATGACACAAGTAAATAATTAAAAAAATATAAAAATTTCATGTCAGATAAAAGTTGAATTTGAAAGTTCACTTGGAACATTTCTCTTGGAAAAAATAAATTTTAGTTGAAAAACACTTTTTAAGAAATAACAATATTTTGGAAATAATTTTATTTGAAAATAAGGTTCAAAACTTATAAAGGAATATTTAAAAAAATTAAAAAACTTCATGATGAAAATATCCTTTTGACTTTGAAAAAATATTTTATACATAAAAAATTGTGAAAACATTTTTAAAATACATTGTTTTTTAAGAAGAAGGGGTTTCAACTAAAAATAGAATTTTGATAAAAATAATATCTTTATGAAATATTATGTACATTAAGAGATGAAATTGAATAAAAACATTTATTTTACTGACATAATAGAAATATAATAAATGGTATAAATTTCGTAAGAAATGGATAATAATATTTCATCTTCAGAAACATAAAAATAAATCAATCCTGATAAAGGATATGGTTGTATCATAAAACACATACCACATTGGTATTTTTTAATCATAATCCCAATTAAAGAATAATATTAAATGAAACATAAAATATAATGAGGATATATAAATTCATGATATTATATTTCAAATAGGCTGTATATATAGCTTTTAAAAGAATATAGGAACATAACCAAACATATGTCTCAAAAAAGAAAAATTAGGCCAAAATCCCCTTTCCTGATTGATGAATTTAAACAGTAAACCTCATGAAATAGAGTTCCTAGAATTTATATGTAAAAAAATATTTATTATTATAAGAATCATAATATACACTCATAGTTAGTATATACACCGCATAAATTAAATATGTGGCAAATATTTCATGTTTCTCACATAAGTAAAAAGTGAGCCGAAAGTCCTATAATGCTTAAGTAACTTTTGAATATTATAACTCATGAAATAATAACATAAATAGAAACATTTATAATAAATAAATGAGTTATATTAATCATATATAATTTTATATGGTAGTATATACACAACATAGATGAAACGCGTGTTGAATATGGAATATGTCTCCCAGAAATAAAAGCGAGACAATAAATTACCGTACATTAAGTCTTGACTTACGTTGTACACATTCAATCCCAAAATATAATAAATATATTTTTTTTATAAATTTATTACATAACAATATTTATATTTATCATACCATATATATTTTTATGACCTTTTATTACATGTTTTTTAACAATTCTGTGTTAATGTTATGTCTTGGGTAATAAACGCTTTGTTTTTCATATAAGTTTTGACTTTTTATTTTTGGTCATCTAACATATATCATTGTTTCATCATATCAATAATTTCAACCATGATCTAAATATCATATAAATTAATTATATATTTATTTATAGTAATCCATAATATTTAGTGATATAAATGAAATACAATGTTCATGGTGATGGTAGGTCATACATATGTAAGAAAGATGCTTCGATTTTATTGTCAGATTAAATTGAATAAAAGTAAAAAGATATATTTTTATTAATGAATCATTATTATTTCATATATATCACATATTTTTATTCAACCCGTCTTTAATTAATTCTCTGTAATGATTGAAAAAATCACATTGATTCATGAGGTAGTAGTCTTCTTTACACATGTGTGATGTTATTATATTCACACAATCGAATATACTGATGTTATAGTTTATTCCCATAGAATAAAAATATCTCATTATATAGAAGATACAGGGTTATTATATTGACAATGTATAATAAAAATTTAAGGAAGTGGATAAATAAATAAATTAAAAAATTCCCAATGGGGAACATTACCGATTCTTCTAGTATCCTCAGGATTTTTAAAAAAATCCTTCATAGTTTGGATTTTTTACCAAAATAAAGATTATGGGATGATAGGAGGGAATTTGGGATGTTAAATAAGTAGGGATTATTTGAAAAAAAAAATGGTTTTATGGTTTATTATAAAGAGGATAGGGGTGGCCTTTTATATGTGAGGGAGAGGACACACTTGATATTTTTTAAAATAAATAAGTGCTCCCACATTTTTTCTAACTACCCATTCCAGGTTCCACACACGGATTCCCTGAGTCAGTGTTCTATGTAAATTTAAGCACACCTCCCCATATACTAGAGGCATCCGATTAGTAATGACGGTTTAATATCAAACACGAGGAGACTATACCCTATATTAATAGATTAATACAGTAGTAGAAAATAAGAATCAATAATAGAATAACATATAAACATAAGTGGGATAACATGATTATATCAAGATAAAGAAAGTGGAAATAAAATAAGTAAACTAAAAAGTAGATATTCCATTCCAAAGTTTGTGTCAAGTGTAAAAATGAAGACTAAAAAATAAAGACCCTAAAAAACTCTCAAGAATTTCTTGAACCACATCTGATTATCTCATTAATTCTCCAACCAAAATCACACATCTAAAATGGGGACCTTCCACTTAAAATTTACTACACCCATGTAATTTATTTGTGTACTGATCAGGTAGCCCATGTAGTTTGTGATTATAACTTAGTAGAAAATAACCAATGATGTCTAAAAAATATCCACTAAAAATTTTGTATGTATTTTTATAAAGATGTAAGTACAATGTATAAGTAAAAATTTATCACATTATCAATTACACTTTATTTTACCACATAAACACTCGGGTTCCGTTAGACACATGAACTCTCAATACCTACTTCATCGCATGACATATTCTAAACTATCCCTGAAGGATATCATATATCAAAATTCCATTGTTACCATTCTTCTTCTCAATTAACTTATGAATTCCACTATCACCATTCATTGTCTCAACTAACATCTTAATTCCATTGTTTCCATTAATTAATTCAATTCACACATGAATATTAATTTTACCATTTGTTGTCTCAAATCACATCTAAATTCCATTGTTACCATTCATCAATTAAATTCACATATAAATGTGATTCTTACCATCTATTTTCTAAATTCACATTTTATTCCTATTGTTAATATTTATCAATTCAATTCACACATGAATGTCATTATTACCACTCACTGACTAAATTCATATGTGAATTCCATTATTACAATTCAACAATTCAATTCACATATGACTTTCATTGTTATCATTCATTAACTGAATTCACATATAAATTCCATTGTGACAATTAATCAATTCAATTAACACATTAATTTCATTGTTACCATTCATTTTCTCAATTCACATAAAAATTTCAATATTACCATTCACCGATTCATTAATTAATTCAAAAAATTATTAATCATACATATTTAATCACTAATCAGTAAATATTTTATCACATCAATCCCCTAAATTATGTCACCAATTAATTAAGCACAATAATAAAATTAATTACTTCACCAATTAATTAATTACATCAATTTCATGACTAATTCAACAATTCGTTTCTCACATCGATCCCCTTAATGAAATCCACAATTAATTAATCACAATGATCCCATTAATTAATTAACAAGTTAATCAATCACATCCATTGCATTAATTAATCCAAATGTACAAACCCAATATCCCAATAATTAATTAAAAAAAATAATTATCCAAATTTCATAATCATAATATCTCTATAACTAACATATCAATTAATTATATTAATTCTACAATCTCAATATCTCATAATTAATTCAACAATTAATTATCCCAATTTTCTTGATCACAATATCTCAACAATTAACTCATCAATTAATTATATCAATTATAGAATCTCAATATCCCATAATTAAATAAACAGAATAATTATCCCAATTTCATAATAATAATATGTAAATAATTAATTATTCAATTAATTGTCTCAATTCAGCAATCTATATATCCCATTATTAATTAAACAACTAATTATCATTATTTCATAATCACAATATACCAATAATTAATTTATCATTTAATTATCTAAATTACATAATCTAAATATCCCACAATTAATTAAACAATTAACTATTCCAAATTTCATGATCACAATATATCAATAATTAATACATCAATTAATTATATCGATTCCACATTCCCAATCATCCCAAATATCACTATCAAATAAATAAATAATTTATCAAAATAATTAATTCAGTTTAAAAAAATCAATTGATTATCAGTGAAAGAAAAATCTAAAATTAGATATATATAATTACAATTATGACTTTTGGATTTGGATATAGACCAACTACATACAATTAATTGATGAATGATCACCTATGAGAAATCCTCAATTTTAACAGAACAATGATTTAGAACGAGTTCTAGATCTAAAACATAATTCATCTTCAAACAAATCATAATACATTAATTCTAGATATATATCCATAATTTATATATCATGTTACAAAATTAGATCTATATCCAACCAAAATTTGGAAGAACAATCCTTCAACCGATGGAAGAAGAACGGGAAAGATGAAAGAATCCAAATAAGATGGGATCCTCTTACCATGATGGGAGTTGATATTAAATCATTGATTTGAATCATGAATAAAATAGTTTGTAATAGATTGGAATGTATCTAAGAGGCTCCAAAATCCAGAAATCAATGGCAGGGTCAAATGGGGGTCGATTTGGTTATAAAATATGTGCTCAAGAAATTTTAAAATTAATCCTTGGAGTAAAAAAAAATTCTCACACGGTTTGCTGGGTAAGATTACATGGTTTCCCTTAACCATTTTCTTTAACCATGCACCTCTTATAGGAGGTTCATGGTTTCTCCTTTTATGGAACATTGTTTAAAAAACCATGTGTCAATCGTGAGAACCCACTCTATCTATGTTTTTATGGTTTGTTGGGCTAGGGTGCATGATTTGGGAAAATTGGGTTCCAATATTGTACTTCCCTCTTTCCTTCCAAAATTCTCAATATTTTACAAAATACACCCCCAGGTTAAACTCAAACAAAATATTCTCAAAAAATAAAATTTTTATACCTAAAAAAATCTTGATATATCTTTATAAAAGGTCAATCCCTAAAAATATCTTCACCTTATAGCAGCTCTCCCACGAGCTATACTCCCAAGAATCTCTAAAATTATGATTTAAAAATATCGGGTAGCAAAGACCTTATATCATTTTTTATTTCCCACATTTCCTCTTTCAAACGACCATTTTGATCCAATATATAAACAATCGGTATAGTAACTCCCTCCAGCACATTCTCACTATGATACAACAACATATCAGATAGCTCTCAAAAGACACATTTATATCAAGCTCAACATTATCCACATCGATCTCATGATAAGGGTCGGTGTGATAATATAGAAGTTTTGACACATGAATACTTTCAGACATATTACTGTATCTCTATGGAATATTCTATCAGTATTCCACTAGATAAATTACCTCTACAACCTCAAATGGTCTAATGAACCTCAAATCTAAATTTCCTTGTCTTTGTATCTTGTGGTGACCCAATATAGGCAACACTCTATGGAATACATGATCACCCTTAGTAAAATCTATGTGTCATCAAATCTATCAGCATATAACTTCTCTCTACTCTAACCCAATGACATATATTTCTAAATTAGTTAAACCTTCTATGATTCCCCCTATATGAGACTCAGTTCCAAAAACTGTGACCCACCTACCTTTATCCACCATAGAGGATATTTTCAAGTCCCACCCTAATGATCATTATTTATTAATGATTATTGTTATATGGAAATTCATTAAATCTAGGTGATTCTACCAAGACCCACCAATGTCAAGGGTGCATGCTCGAAGAATATTCTCCAGATCCAATATAGTACGCTCTAACTACCCATATATCTATGTTTTGAAAGATGTACTCAATAAAACCATTGTACAGAGTGCTTTATTCATTCCCTTTTAGATTCAAAAATTAAAAATCAATTTATTTTAAAAAACAATATTCTTTGTCACCCCATGAATATAAACTATCACACAGACATAAAACTCCCACATCTTCTCCCCTAAGAAATACTCTCATACCAGTAAGAAATGTGTTACCTTTTCCAATATATCCACAATCACCCAAATAACATCACTCTAATGGGGAATCCTTGGGAGACCCACCCTAATGTCCACATTCACACCATCCCAAATCCATTACAAAAAGGGAAATAACTGTAACAAACCTCCAGGTCATTGATTTTTCGCCTTCACCTTATGACAAGTGTTGCATATTATCATGAACCCTACTATATCTTTTTTAATGCATGGACACTAAAACTATCATCGTAATTCAGGGTACATTTTGGTTACACCTAGATAGGCCACCCACATTGAGGAATGAAAGTCTTACATCATCTCCCATTGCATACTCATAGGCACAACATCCCAATTACTAACATAGATGATCTCATCCTCATCTATGCTCTAGTCCAATGGTGAATCCCACTTTTAAGTCCTTCCCTCATGTTCAAGAACTCTGTATATTCATACTTCTCGTCTCTAATATATCTAAAAGTGTATACACTACTAGAAATAATATTGCAGTCAACTTATCATGACACTCCTGAACCCCCACATGCATCTCAACTAGTAAAGTCCTCATTTTCCACTCAACACTATACTCATGAACTGCATGAGTCTGAGTTTTCCTTCTCATTGTGTCAGCCACACTATTTCTCTTCCTGGGAATATTTGATAGCTCAATATCAAGTGACTACATATAATCAACCCATCTCTACTATAGGAGATTAAAATCTCCCTATGAAATGTTATACATCAATGTCTTGTAACCTATGTACACAATAAACTTTTCACCCAATAGATAATGTTTCCAATAATTAAAAGCATAAAACCATGCATATAACTTGAGGCAATTCATAGTGTAATTTCATTCACATGGACTCATATTTTGAGACCCATAAATCATAACTCAATCTCTCTTCATTAACATGTTATGAGTTCGATCCCAAAAGCATCATAATACAATGTATACATCTCACCTATCTTGGGTAGGATAAAGATTGGAGTTTGTGTGAAATGATTCTTGAACTCCTATAAAAAAATTTCTTCTAATTTAGACCATTAAATATTTATCCTCATCTTAGAATAGATTGAATTTGGTGCTTCCAAATAGGAAAATCTGTGGAAAAACCTCCAATAATATCTATCCAAACCTAGAAAACTATGATTATCATTAACGTTCTTTGTTTTCTCCCAAGATACAACTACCTTCACCTTCTTTGGGTCCACAAACACACCTTCCTATGAGATTAGGTGGCCCAATAAGTGTACCTGATCAATCCAAAACTGGCACTTAGATATCATAGCGTATAGATAATTCTCTCTTATTTCACTCAGGGTGATTTAAATATGTTCAAAACGATCATCCTGATTCATGGAGTACACCAAGGTATCGTCCAAAAACACTACCACTACCTGATCTTGGTACGTGTGGATGGTTTTGTTCATCATGTCAATAAACACTGTTGGTGAATTTTTAAAACCAAAGTGCATTATGAAAAACTCATATAGGATATACCATATTCAAAATAAAGTCCTCAGTGTGTCAGAATAACGAACTCTCAACTAACGATACACTGATCTCAAGTCAATATTTGAGAAAATACAGGCTCCCCTCAACTTGTTAGATAGATCGTCGATACATGAAAGAGGATACAAGTTCTTCACAAGAAGATGGTTCATAATCCCACAATTAAAACCAAAACATAGAATCCCAACAGCCTTCTAAAAAACAATAGATAACCCCAAGGAGACATGCTCGGATTGAAAAATAACTTATCCTCCAAAACCTCTAGATGATTCTTAGGCTCTTCAAGAACTATCTGTGATATTCTAAATGGTAGAATAGAAACTGGATTATCCCCTAGCATGAGCTCAAAAGTAACTTTTATATCTCTCTCAGGTAGAATCCTTAAAAATTATTCAAGAAACACATCCTAAAACTGCTCCACTAAAAGTTGAAAGACACCCTGTATTACACCCCTATCATCCAACAACGTACTTGAAACCTAGGTGTTATGCTCCCCAAGTTTCTAATGAATTCATATTACATTGCCTTCCTGGATATCCCTCTTTCCATAGTTGATATAATTTTCACCCTTAGGAGATATAAAATTCACTCTACTATAGTAAAAATCAACATGGTATTGGTATTCCACTAACTAGTTCATACCAACAATTATGATGAAGCCATTCATGTAAAGAATATTAATATCCCATAGAAAATGATAGTTCACATACTTAAGAGAACACCCCTTCAATAAGAATATGTCTCAAACCTGTACTCCCAATAGTGTATCTATCATCAACACCCTACTCATGAACTCCAACATAATGCCCAAACCCCTCAACAGTTGTGATGAAATAAAATAATGACAGGTACCCATATCAAATAAGGAACTTTATAACATAAATGATACATGAATAGTAACTCTCACTATTGATGATCCAACCTCTCTATCTGATTGAGTATGCTGATCAACTTAAAATTGTCCTTCCCATTATCTCACTGTTCCATTCTGACACCCCTAATCTACACCACCCTGATGATATGGGTTCTATTTTCTAAAATTACCTCATCCACCTTATCTATTACAACGACTACTAGAATTTCGACTGCTAGATTGATATGGTGGAGAAGATCCCATTTACACACATTGGTTCATTCTAGGTTCTCTATCACTACCCATATGTTGTGGTTTTCTGCATAAACTATTTATATGTCGAATTATACCACAGGATTTTCACCTCACTAGTGGTCATAGATAGTGTCAACGATAGTGTCTTTTCACACTACAATGATGACATAAAATATGAGTATGGTCATGAGTAACTGAAACATCCCTTGAGTGACTCTTCCTATTATCATGGCTAACATCATCATAGAAATGCTTAATAATGCTAGAATTTGTACCTCTTGATCGTCTAGTTGAAAACACCTATCCTCCGTTGGAAGCCTCCTTCAGGTTCCCCTCATCCATTAGAGCCTAATCCACCACCTTAGAAAACATTTTTGAGATAAATAGGTTAACTTTAGACTTAATCAAACATTTATTCCCATCCTAAATTTTTTTTGTGGTAGTTGTCTCATCCCCTAACATCATTGGAGTGCAGATTTGTAGGTTTTTCAAGTGACTAGAATTTTCCATCATAGCCAAGATCCCCTGAGTCAACCATATAAACTCATCTACTCTCTCATACATCAGTGTCTCTCGATAAAAGTGCTCTAGTAACTTCTCCAAGAAGTCCTTTTATAACATACCATCAACATATCTAATCCGATACTAAACATGCCACCAGTGATTCAATAATTCTCATAGAATATAACCATTGAACTTTAAAATATTCTTAGTAGGAGTCTCTAAATGGTCATGTTTAGTCTATATAGTCTCAATCTAGAACTCTTTAGCCCACGATCCACAGCCTCCGATAAAAGTAATATGGTGTTGTAATTGAAACTACAATATAAAGTCAAACATACTTGTCATTACATGCTATGGATCTCTCTCCATAAACTAGATGAAAGCTATAATAGTCCACTCAGGACTTCTATCCTGCTTCCTCAACTGGTAATATCAGTGCCTCATGTCCTATTTTTTGTAGATAATCCTTAGACATATGCTCATGTCATCCTCTAAACATGCTTTTTTGTGGAATAATATCTTTATAATTCTATACACATGTCTCATGAAACATAACACAACATTAAAACATTTCACAATGGGGTTTTCACATTAATCCATCACAATCTATCCCCCCTTTCCCAATACATGATAAAAAACAAGGCACTATAACTAAGCTTATCCATATTGCATTTATATCATGATTAGCATAGGGTAAAATCATTCTAATTATTCGAGTTTCTCATTAGACACCCATTTATTCTCATTTTGAATCATTTTAAAATTCTCAATTTCATATTAGGAACATTTTAATTTCTATTTCACAAGTATAGAAAAATAGTTTGTGTTCAAAAACATACCCAAAACCCATTTTCATGTACTTTCCTAAAATGATGCATGTCACAAGATAATATTAAGTGCCTAGACTGATACATGCATACTCGTCTCTCATTCCATGCCGTGTTATGAGTCTAATATCATAAAATTTCCAAACAATTATCACATAAGAAAATAAATGAATCACCCAGGATGAAATAATATTTTACTATAACAGAAAATATAAATAACAACAACCCCATCCTTGGTACTTGGGTTATCACCCATAAATTGGTTAGATGCTCCCAAACTTGATACTTTAACCATGGCCTGACTATTTTTAGTCTATAGTATACCTTTCCTAATTATTATTCCAAATTAAAAGAAAATAAAAAGGGGATCTGATACAACTTTATAAAATTAGGGCCTTAGTTCTAAACACTAGTTCCCCAAGACAGTCCACTACATGACCTCATGTGTGCCTCCCCATTCTCTAGAGGTTTCCAACTAGTGGTGAAGGTCTAATATCAATCATGGGGAGACTATACCCTCTCTTTTCAGAGTAATATAGTAGTAGAAAATAAGAAACAATAATAGAAAAACATATAACCATAACTAGGATAACACCAGAATCTCAAGATGACCAAAACATGCAATACAATAACATAAATATATAGTATATATGTAATTCTAAATTATGTGGAAACAGTCAAAATGAAAACTCAAAAATAAAGACACATACTACTCCCAAGTGGGTCCCAGAGCACATCAGGTTCCCCCATTCATGCTCCATCTCAAATCCTCCATCTAACATAGGGACCTTTCCCTTAACCTTTATTGTAACCATGAAATATATTTGAGTGCTGATTAGGTATCCCGAGTTGGGTGTGACTACGATTTAGTAGTCCACCACCAACGACATATAAAATAATAACTAGTCAAAACAATGTATGAAGTTGTATAAGGAAATAAGTAAAATGACTTAGTAAACAGTTATCATAATATTAATTATTCATTATTTAACCCCATAAATTCTCGGGTTCCAATGGACACCCGAACTCTCAATACCAACTTAGTCCCATGATGGAGTCTAAACTATCTCTAAAGGATATCATATATCAGAATTCTATTATTACCATTATTCATCTAAATTTACTTATGAATGCCATTGTTACCAACAATTTTCTCAATTCACATCTGAATTTTATATTTAACACTCATTTATTCAAATAACAAATTAATTACATTATTACCATTCATTGTCTCAATTCACATCTGAATTCCATTGTTACCATTAATCAATTCAATTCACATGTGAATGTAATTGTTACCATTAATTGTCGCAATTAACATATTAACACCATTTTAACCATTCAAAAATTCAATTCACACATGAATATCATTTATATCATTTATTGTCTCAATTAACATCTAAATTCCATTGTTAATGGTCTTCAATTAAATTCACACATGAATTTTATTGTGACCATTAATTGTGTCAATTAAAATTTTAATGTCATTGTATCCATTCATCAATCAATTATTTAATTTAATAATTAATTAATCATAAATATTTCATCATTAATTGAACAATTAATTTATCACATAAACCCTCATAAATAATTCACAAATTTTTATAGAACATTAATCCCATAAATTTCATTACTAATTCAACAATTAGTTTCTCAAATAATCCTCCATAAATAATTTTATAATTAATTAAGCACAATTATCCAATTAATTAATTAACTAATTAATTAATCAAATTAATTACTTCAATTAATTTAGCAATTAGTTAATCTAAATTAACAATCCCAATATCTTAATAATTAATTCAATTATTAAATAACCCAATTTTACAATAAAAATATCTCATTAATTAATTCTTTAATTAATTACTTCAATTCAACAATATTAATAACCTTTAATTAATTCAACAATTAATTATCCCACACTTCATGATCACTATATCTTAATAATTATTTCATCAATTAGATATCTCCATTCTAAAATATTAATATCCCATAATTAATTCGATAATTAGTTATCAAAATTTAATATTCCCAATATCTCAATAATTAATTCATTAATAAATTATCCAAATTCAGTAATCTCAATATATGATAATTAATTCAACAATTAATTATCTCAATTTAATAATCAAAATATCTCAATTTATAATTCATCAATCAATTTTATCTATTTCAAAATCTTAACATCCTATAAATAATTCAATAATTAATTATCCTAAATTTCATGATCATAATATATCAATAATTAATTCATCAACTAATTTTATCTAATCTATAATCCCTATCATCTCCAATTCCATAAACACATAATTAATTAATTCAATTTAGAAAACTCAATTACTAATCAACCAATAGAAATTATATAATTACATATACATAATTGAACTTATGACTTTTTGGATTTGGATATAGATCACCTACCTAATATTCATCGATGAGTGATCTCAATGGAAATCCCCAATTTGAATGAAATAATGAAATTGAATGAGATCTAGATTTATAACCTGAATCAATATCAAAAAAATCAAGATCCATTAATTATAGATCTAAATCCTAAATTCCTTGATTATGATCCAATAATAGATATAGATCCTATAAAAATAAGAAAAATCCTTCAAAAGATGAAAGAATAATGGGATGGAGAATGGAAACCACACAATATGAGATCCTCTTATCGATAGAGGTTTATATCTTTAATCCGAGAATTGAATCGTAGATAATTAAGGTCAAAATGTATTTGAATCTGTCCAAGAGGCTCCAAAATCATGAAGGAAATGTTAGGGACTAATGGGGGTCGATTTCAGATTAAAATGGGGGATCATTAAGTTTTAAAATTAATTTTATGGATGATTAAAAACATGCACATAGTTTTATGGGTGTGGTTTTACAATTTCCCATAACCATGAACCTTCATAGTGTGCCTCTTCTAAGGTGTGAATAGTTTTTCATTTTCGGGTGCACTGTTTAACAAACCATATTCCTACCATTAAAATACTCTCTATCTAGGGTATCCATTGTTTTCTACGCCAAGGAAAACGGATTTCGAAAATTATGTATTCACAATTTATCCTTTTAGGGTGTATGGATTGACAAACCGTGCCCAATCCATGAAAACCCCCTATACCCAGGGTTGCACGGTTTGCTAGGATAGGGTGAACAGTTTGGGAAAAGTGTGAACCAACCATAAAATGCCATATTTCTTTAAAAAATGAATAATTTTCACCAAATTACAGCCCATTGAAAAACCCAACTTTTTTTTAAATAGAGCAAACTTAATACCTAAAAACAAGCCCAAGGCATCTCTAGAAAAGGTCGGGTTCTTGCATTTTTTAGAGGTCCCAAGGGATAAAACTAGAACATTGTCAAACCATTGCGGTTTAGTAATCTAAATATATTCATAAAATAAATTTTTCACTTTTTCATACTTCATCTTAATGATTTTCTCTTTTAGTTGAACCACCCATTAAACACATTTTTTACTTTAAATATGGTAATTAATTTTAACTATTTTAACTATTCATTTTTTCCAAAAAATGAATCTGGACAGACTAGATAATTTAAATTAACTTCATTGAAAATATAGGATCCATTTATTTATATTTAACTCATTTAAATGGAAATTTATAAATTTAAATTAATCATGTAGACGTAACAAGAAAGTGGGTTTTTATTGAGAAAATGTTCAAAAGTTTACAATAAATTTAAATTAAAATTTAATATAAAATTGAGTTTATGAAATTTTATTAATTTATGTTTAATATTACTAATTTTACCTTAAGAAATTAAAATATAATTTAAATTTATAAATAAATTAAGAAAAAAGGAAAATTATAGTTAAAATTCAGTATTTTTCAACATTTCTCAAAACAATGAAACATCTGAGAAAAATACATGAAATTAAACATAATATAATTATTATATGATTATTTTAAATAATAATATGTATTTTAAAAAATTAATATTCTAAAATTTGTCAAAACTAATTTCAAAATAATCAATCCAATCGAGACAAAATCGCGTTTTATAAAAAAACTGTTTATCGGTAAAAATTGATTTATTAAAATAAAATACGTAGAAGCACATAAAATGAATGTTAAATAGTTTATTAAGTATATAAAATATAAATATCATTACATTTTATTATCAGATTTTTTTTCAAAATTTATTGAAAAAAAATGTTTGTGTGCATAAAAATAGATTTTCACAAAATGATTCTCTTTAATTTCAAATGGTATTATATTCATTTATAATTGATTGGTCACCAAGAAATTCATTATATACATGTGTAAACTATATTTTATAAATATAGTATGCCTTTTTATATCCTTCGGTCCAATTCATAGGTGATAACTATCATATTAAATATTAATATTTCAATAATATGTCACATTTTGTTTAAACTCAACATTGCGTGTAATTCAAGATAAGTACAATATTTCATCTAACAAAATCCATAATCTATGTCATGATAAATTCTAGCTAAAAAATTGTGGTTTATAAGACAAAAATTTAAATATTAAATTAATTTGAACAAATATATATCATAAAATCTCAGGGTATAACATTATATTATCCTTAAAATTAATTTCAGTGTCGAAATTTGTATCATCAAGAAAAGGATTGAAATAATAAAATTACTTCATAAAATCTCATCTCACAAAAAAATTAAATAGAATTTATTTTTGAAAAACATAATGGTATTTTTAGACGTCAAATTGAATAACAGATGTTAGGTTTCTAAATAGGAGAACATAAGTTGTAAGCTAAAACATAGATGTAGAAAAGAAAACTAGACCCCAAATAATGATGGAGGGGGATATATAACATTGATCCCAAAAAAAATGGTGATACAGAGAAGGTTAAATTCAAAAAAACCATAAACCAAAGAGGTTTTAAATGGTCATTGATATCATTAAAAATATTATAACTGTAAAACTATTTATTTGAAGAACTTTTTCCCTAATTTTGAATAATTTTCATGAAAATATATTCTTACTTGATTTCATTCCATTTCATAATTAAAATATTTCACATTGGTTCTACCTTTACCAATGTCCACTATATCTCATGATCTATTAAATAAAGTGGAATTTGTTATTCTTGAAGCATTAAAGAATCATATGATCCATATATAAAATGATAATTCATTTTTTCAATCTTTAGTTAGAATCACAAAAAATGGTTAGAATATATTATCCAATAATAATGATACTTCATGTGGATAATTAATAAATTAATAAATAAAATGACATTTATATTTCAACATAAACCATTTAATAAATGGTTAACTTATGACTATCCAAAAGATTAAAATACTAAACTTATAAATAAGGTGATTAAATTTCACAAAATTAGTTTAATATTGATCATGTAAATTCTTCATCATTCCTTACATATATTCATGAATATATTTCTTAAATCCAAAAAAGATTCAAAATCTTTCAATGATAGCATAAACCCATTTTTTATAAAAAAAATCCATAATCATTTCCATAGTAATTAGTACTACACAACTTACTTTATCAATATAAATCATCTCTTTATCCCAACATCATTATCTCAATATTCAAAACATATTAGGGGTTGTCTTCAAAATATAACATTTTTATTAAATCACTTTTATAGGATATCATCATTACACAACATATTCTATCAAATGCTTAACAAAAAACTCATACTAAAAAATACATATATATTTCTTGATTCAAATAAAATAATCATTGAATTCTAATAACAAAATAATTCATCCACCCCACTAACTTGTCAAACCATTAACCATGGTTCATCATCTTATTCATTAATACATATTTCCTTTCATATTTCATTTTATGTCATATAATAATCAACAATATAACCATCACATGTGAAACATTTATAATTTTATTCCTAATATTTCCACATAGGACCTTGATTTTCATAATTACCATACCTTATATATTTAATGAATTCAATAGTTGATGTTATTTTAGGGAGAACATTATTCCCGTCCATTTCATTAATCAAACATTAAATTTTTCATTTTTATTTACAAGATCTATGTGATTTTTTTCCAAAATCAAAACTTATTCTTGTTCCTAAAAGACATCAACTTATGTGTTTCTTCCGGCAGTATTAATACAAGGAAAAATAAATATTGTTTCCACCATGGTCTATACTACCTGAACTCTCAACTAACTCTTTCCTTATCTTATTTGGTTAGTCTGAGAGTTTGTTAAAGTACAAATTTTAAATCATGTTATTGGAAATTTATTAGGATTAATCACAATATCCTTCATTCCAGTCATCATCCCATTTAGATTCTCATAGGAATATTGTTCATATCATTCTATTTTAACCTTGTTCCTTAAACTTACCTTTATTGAATAAAACAAAAAATCATAGTGTGAGAAAAAATAATCATAGTGGGGAACCAAAGAACCATGAAAATCAAATTATATGGTGTATAAATAATGACACCTTATTTTTAATCTATAAACCATTTGGATTAATACAGTTCATTCACATTCAACATCTATTTAAATCCTTAATGATGGTTTGTAAAGTGATTGTAAATTTATAGTGCATATCTCTTAAGAATATTAAACTAGGTGATCAACAGTCCTTTTTTTCATGCACCAGGTGATGATACAGTCTAGCTCAATGTTCCTTTTTCAGAATTATTACCCTTATATACCTCTATTCTATATCTATATCCACTTATAGTATCAAGAACGTAATGTAATTTCATGAAAACCTCTCACTCTATCCTTATAAATATTTCATGAAAATTTCCTATACTAAAACTCATCCATAGACTTATCTCTATAGACATCCCTAAGAAGTATTATTAAAATTTCAATTAATATATCAC
Source organism: Viscum album (assembly GCA_963277665.1). Classification (NCBI taxonomy): domain Eukaryota; kingdom Viridiplantae; phylum Streptophyta; class Magnoliopsida; order Santalales; family Viscaceae; genus Viscum; species Viscum album. The sequence continues at coordinate 837,364,594 of OY728137.1, forward strand.
TAAAGTTTTATAATCCTAGTTTCAAAATGTTATCTGAACATTTCCATTGATAACAAATATATAGACCCACGGACCACATTCATTGATATTGTGACCTTTTAGATGAATATTCATTAAATTAAACAGCCACATTACTAAGAGTCATAATAGGGGGTTTCCTTTGGAAACATGGAACATAATATTCTTAATTCATTAAAGATACTCACTATCTCCGATAAATATCTTTCCCTTTTGTATTCCTACTTAAACCATTTCATCATAACCTAGGGAAAGGAAACATAAGATATGATTATCATGGATGATCATTAAGGGTAATAAAATAAGATACTTAAGAATAAAATGAATGTAAGGGTATGAGAACAAGATCATAACATTTGAAAATCATACCCTTCATATCAGAGTTCCTAATCAAGATCCCTATAATTATGATTGGAGGTTTGTATGATATGAGTCATAAGTTAATCAATGGATATGATTGATGAGAGCATAACATTGGTATAATGCACAAAATATTTAAATACATAAAAGTATAAAAAACAATTTCCTTAGTTATCATGTATCATTGATAAAACTTATAAGGAAACTATATAGGTGACTATACCCCCATGTTGGGACACACCACTATACCCAGTTGAAGCACATTCCTCGTAATAGAATGAGTTTCCTCCCCAAAAAATCATAGTAGTCAAGGTTCACTCCTAAGAACATTATAACAGACAAAGTAACATAATAAACCATGTTCATTCCCCATTTTAGTCCTATCTATATCATGAAAAACAAATATGTACCAATTTATTTGGATAGAGATAAATGTCCCACCCATCTCATAATGAATTCCATTTTTATGTTCTCTAGAAGATCATAAACCTTAATTATATCATAACCCATTAAATTAATTGGGTACTATAAAAATTTCATGTGATAATAACATTTAGAAAATAGATAGGTTTCAAAATTATTTCATTATTTCACCGTAGCATAACCGGTGGAAAAAAATACGATTTCATAATAATTTTTTCATGGTATAACTCATGGAAGAGACACAAGTTTCATAAGAAATTTTTACTCAAAACATAAATCATTCAGAGAAATAATAAGAGTAATATACCTCGATCATAACCACAGTAAATCACAACTAAAATTAAATTATTTCATATCATATTTAAAATTATTTTGAAATATAACATTGAAATTTTTTTTGAGGAAAAATATCATTTCTTTGAAAATGACTTTTTAAAACACAAAACATTCTGAAAATCCATTATATTTTTTGAAAATAAACTAGAAAACCTATAATATAATATTTAAAAACAAATTAAAAATTTTCATGATAAAAATTGACTTTATAATTTTAAAACACATTTTTTAACATTGAACATTTTGAAAACATTTTTAGAAAACATTGTTTCAGATGAAAAATTTTTTTTTACTAAAAAATAATTTTTCTAAAAAAACATTAATTTTTTGAATTATTGAGAATATATTGAGATGAAATTGAACGGAAAAAATTTATTAACATGTACTAACTAAATGTAAATCTAATTCATAATTTTATTGAGAGATATATCATAATATGTTATCTTCTTATGTATAAACAAAAAAAATCCCAATAAACGATGAGATTGTATCATAAAACCCTTACCACATTGCTATCTTTGAATCATAATCCCCAAGAAATAATAACATTAAATAAAAGATAAAATATCACGAGGATAACTAAATTCATGATATTACATGTAAAATTTTTTATATATTCCCCTCTTGAACGAATATTGGGGCATAACAAAACATATGTCTCAAAGAAGGAAAATTGAGGTAATAATCTCTTTCAATTTTGGTACATTTTAACCATAATCCCCATAATAGATAGATCCTAAAATGAATATGTAAATACAAAGAGATTTTAGTATGAGAATATTAATATACATTAATGGGTATTATATACACTACATAATAGAAATAGGTGGTTAATATGGAATGTCTCTTACAAAAGTAAATAGTGTTATGAAAATCAATTAGTGATTGAGTAACATTTCAATCATAAAGCATGTGAAATAAAAACATCAATAGAAACATTAGTTAACATTATATATGTTTTATTAGTTATATATCATGACATAGGGAAGTATATACACTACAAAAAATAAATGAGTAGTGAATATGGGATACATTTCTTAGAAATAAAAGTGAGACTAGAAATCCCCTTACCTTATGTCTTGACTTCCATCATAAACATTAAAAACTCTTGTATAATGAATATAACAATATTATACATCTATTAATGAACAATATTTTTACATACCATATCACATGTGATTTTATAATTACATTTTATTACATGTTTATTAACAATTCCATTTAAAAGTTATGTTTGGGGTAACAACCGCTTTGTTTTTCATATAAGTTTACTTGTTATTTTCTGTATTATTACTCAGTTAAAGGTTTTATAATATATATAATGTAAAACTTGATATAAATATCCCATATATTTATTATATTTTAATATATAAAAAATAATATTTAATGATAATAAATGAAAGACACCATTCATGGAGACGGTAGTCCGTACACATGCATGAATGTTGTCTCCATTTTCTTGCCAGATTGAATGAAATAAAATTAAATAATATTTTATCATTAAATAATAATTATTAGGTCATATATATATAATAAATTTTTATTAAAACCATACTTAATACCTTCCGTGTTAACCGTGAATGAATCACATCCTTTCAAGATGTGGTAGTCCTCTATACACATGAGCGACGTTATCGTATTCCCAAAAATGGAAATCATAAATATTTGTTATATAATAATTAATTATGTATAATAATATAATAAATATAATATATAAAAAATAAATACATCATTATCTCTAATTTTAAGAGGTCTTCATGAAAAAAATTACATTCATTCAGGAGGCGGCAGTCTGCCGTACACACGAATGATGGTTTCGTAACACATTTGATGGAAGTATGGATAGATTTTGGTCATTACCTTATAATAATAAAAATATAATTATATTTAATATAGTTAGTTAATTAAATAATCTTGTTATAATATTAATTTAATTATGTGGAGAAATAAAGAAAATAAAAATGCCCATTGGATAACGTTGCCTCTTTTTCGGATATCCCCCTTAGGTTTTCACCAAATACTTTCTTGAGTTTGATTTATAAAAAAAATAAGACTTATAGTATTATTTGAAGTAATTTGTGATGTTATTTGGGTGGGTAATGAAATATAAAAATTGTTTTATGGTGTGAAGAAGAGAGGATAGGAGGTGACTTTTTATAACTGGGGGAGAGAACTCACATGATATTTTTAAAAATAAATAAGTTCTCCCATATTTTTCATATGTATAAAAGGTAAAAATTGGTTAATTTTAAACCATTATAGTAATATAGGTATAATTATTTTTATATAATAGTTTGTATAAAATTTTATAGGTCATTTTAACCCTTATCTTTTTAGTTTAAGCTCTAGTAAACCAATTTTCACCATAACCACAGTTATTAATTTTTACTGTTTTACTATTTTTTTGGTAAAATATTATGTTGAACTTATTTGATAATATAAATTATTATGATTAAAAATATTTAATCCATTTATTCAAATTTCATTATCATAATTGGAAGAATTTAATTAATAATTAATTCAAAAAACTCGACGAGAAAGCAGGGATTTAAAGAGAAAATGGTAAAATGTTTGTAATGTTTTTATAAAAAAAATTATTTATGAAATTGTTTACAACTAAATCAATTGGATTAAGGGATGTATCATTTTAATTTTTTTAATCTATTTTAGACTATAATTTATCATTATAAAAAATTAAATGAAAAGTTAGTTTTTAAATAAAATTATGTATTTTTCACAATTCATCAAAAAATAAAAAATTTCATAAAAATTAAAAATAAACCACAACATAATATTTATATGTTGATTTTAAAAAATATATTTATTTTATAAATTAAATTTTCTAATATTGGTGAAAATTATTTCTAAAATAAGCATGTCAATAGAAAAAAACTGATTTTATAGAAAAAATGCAGCATAAGCGTAAAATTGTATTTGTTCATATGTGTTATATAGAAAACAAATAATATGAATTTTAAATAGTTGATTACATATATACTATATAAATTCCGTTAAAAACATTCACCATATTTTATTTTTTAAAATTTATAGTGGTAAATCATGTTTGTGTGCAAAAACTAGTTTTTAAGAAAATGATAGCCTATATTTATAAATGGTTTTCTTTTAATTTAGAGTTGATTAAACACGGATGAATTCATTATGTATAAATTTTTAAAACATATTTTCATAATTTATTTAATCCAATTCATACCCACAATTCCATCGTATAGGTGAAAATTATCATATTAAATAATAATATTTTGATAATATGCCACGCTTCGTTTAAAAACAACATTGTGTGTAACAAAATATAAGATTTTTGTTATGTGTAACACAATACAAACTTTGTGTTACATATAATTCATGCTAAAATCAAAATTTTGAATTAAAAAATTATCAAAAATATTAAATTAAATTTGAAAAATATACTTCATAAAATCATAGGGTGTTACATCTAGGGATTACCCTTGATTACCTACATAGATGTGCATAAGAAATATATCTCGTAGCAAGCTTATGGGTCTCACGATGGTCCTTAGTACATGTAAATTAACTTATCTAGTGACCTTCATCATGTCACCTTTCACTTGATTTATTTAAAAAACATCTAGTATAGATCCTTGTATCCCAACCTTTTTGGCCCAAATTTTCAATGTCTTAATGTCCTAATACATGCCTAAAAACCCAAATTTGGTTAATATTTCCACTAAATTACAACCACAATATATTAACTTCTATTGTAGCCACATTTTTACAGTGCTATGTTTTTTCTATAGTACATTCGAAATTCACTACCTATTGGATTTGAAAATAGGTTTCATGTGGGATTCCACCATGAATTTACCACTTATGTAAGAATCCAACAATGATAAACTAACAATGATAAAATTAACATGGAATTTAAATGATAAATAATGAAACTTATTTATAATTTACTCATGGACATCATTATTATATATGATTCATAAGAAGAAACTTATAGGAGAATCATGTGAACATAATTGTTATGTTCATGGACTAATGGTTTTAAGTCATTTATAATTGAATGACTACACATACATTGTAAAATTTATTATTAAAATATATATAAATAGTATGAGTTTATCTGAGGAATAAGTGAAAAGGTAGTTCTAATTGTGATATTGTGTTCAAGAATGACCTTATCTCATGTTTTTTATACCACCCAATTCAATTTCATCCTCTATCTGTTGTCACTGAATGAACTAACATACCATCGTAATAAGGATAATATATCCTTAGAATATTGAAATTTACATTGACCCATGGACACACCATAGTGGAAATACTATATTGGTTTCTCCTAAATGGACTTCATCTAGACTTTTTTAATTAAGGACATATTAAACTACTATCTAATTGAAAGGTACAAATTTTATTAAGTATATACATGATGCCATTTTCATTGCAAAGTGATTTAATAATTTTATGTTTCTAATGCATTCTATTACATAAAACAAGTTTTTTAATACTTTAAAAATCAATAAAGTATTATGTTGGAAATTTATAATTTTTGATGTGGTAAGATTTTGTTACAAATTCTTTTGTAGTATTATAATAGTATTAGTGTAATTTTTGATGTAATGTGATAGTATTTTCATAGTAAACTATTTTTATAGTTGTTTTGTGTGGTTAGTGTGTTATGTTTTCCCTAGGATATGCATTCATTATGAAATTAATCACAGAATTAACCAATATGGAATGTAAAGGATAATGTTGTAAATTAATTTAGTTAAGTATTTCTTGAATTATATTGATGGGATATGATTGTTTTTAATTGAATATAAAATATATTTTAAATTAAAATTGGATAATAGTTTATATGTAAGGGGATATTGATGGACATATTATAATAAATTTTTCACCAATAAAGTGGCAGTGGTAATGGACATTATTTTTAGAAGAACTTATGTGGATATTGTTTGGTTGTCTAATTTTGTGTTTATAGGTAGTAATGAATATTATTAATATGATGATTTATAAAAAAAATGAATTATATGGTAGTGATAGTTTGAACATCAGTTCTGGTTTTAGATATTTTTTCATAGAGTGTTTACATTATTTTGGGTTTTTAGTTTACTATATATCATCTTAGGTTATTTTATTTCTTATAAACTTCCACTAAAGATGAGTACATTGACTAATTATTGTGTGAGGTTTTTAGTTTCTGGTGTAACCCCCCTAATAATGAGGATGTGGGTGACACAAATAATTTACTACTCGCCCTATGTTATTCTCTATACTATATATAGTGTGGTTATGTGTTTATATGGTAGTGGTGTGTTATTTTCTGGTTATGTGGCAGTGATGTGCTATACATTGGTTATGTGGTTGTGGTTATAAGGTAAGGGGTTTTATTTATGTTGATGTAGCGATGGTTATGTGGTTTTTGTATGTGACATTTCATGGGGTTATGGTATGTGGATTTGGAAGTGAGGGATAACCATATTGATTATCATCCTGATATGAGGGATATTATATTAGGTTATCTGTGGTTTCATGGAACATTTCATTATAAATTTTATGATTTACTATACTATAATTTCATATGGATTCAATGAATGATCCTTGGTGAAGATGGTGGTAGTTTACATATAGGTAATGATTTGGTTTCATTATTTAGTCATTGTGGATTTATTATTCTACTTCTACATTGGATTTAGAGTTTCCATGGATGAACCAAGTGAGAAAATTTTAGTCTCATATATAATTATAGATTCTTTTTTTGAATATTTATAGGGAAAATCTGGTGATCAATAGGAATATTACCAACTCGTATCGTTTTGTTATAGTGAGGTTGGTTGAGTAACTTACTTATGATATATTTCTTCTGTTATAGTCTTAAGAAACATTATGTTCTTGTATAAAATTGCATTAATTATTTATTATTAATTGGATTATAGAAATACATTAATTTGTATGGACTTTATGTTGATTGGTGGATGATTGCATCTTCTTATAGGAAAAATCAAGGTAATCCCTCCCATAATGTGTTCTTTTTTACCCTTGATTCTAGTGTCAAACCTCTAACCTATTGAAGGATGTAATCAAGGGTAACTATCATATTCAATAAAAGTATATTACAGGATCTAGTGATGATAGTTTATAAAATATTGGTATCATTGAATTATTTGAGAGTTAAAATGGGTTTTATTGTTGATCAATAGTAAGTATTTCATTGGTTTGGTATAGTAGCTATTTTTTTTGATCCAAGGAAATAATATAAAATATATATTTTATCATAGATATAGACATTTCCCCTATAATTTTTCATATATAACATTGTATGTTGACTATTCATAATAAAGTACGAATATATTGTTTGTGAGGTGGAGACCTTAGAGTGGTACGCACATCATACTTGTTTGTTTATATATTTAAATTCAGAAAATTATCTCTGGATTTAATATAAATCAAATTAAAATATTTAAAAATAGTGATTTATCTAATGATCCCAAATTTTATTTTCATTTTTAGATATAGATGGTGGAGGCATACCATGTGCGCCTCTGGTTAGTGAGTTCTAGAATAATTTTTGACTAATTATTGGTAAGATGATCCTAAGAAGAAGGATACATAGGTTAAACCTTATGTGAATTAATATTCCATTACATATATAATATTGAAGATTTATTTTCTGGTAATGATAAATGGTTGTGGTTGGATGATATTGTGTATTCATTTAGATTCATTTTCTATGGGATGATCATTGGATTACTTTATCTAATAGCATGTTATGATGTGTGGATTAGTAGTAATGCATTATATTTTTTGAAATTATAATTTGGTATTGGTGATTTGGTAGAGGTTTAAGAGTCCGTTAGAGATAGAGTTTTTATCTTCAATGCTAGATGTAGGGTAACAGTCAGTTTTTCTCACACTATGGAAGGAAATATTGAATATATGGGAGCATTGTGTCTAGTTTATGAACCCTATACACTATTCCTCCAATCCTCTTCCAAATGATGAGGTAAGGGTACAATGCTTTTAGAAGGATACGCACCAAATGATTAAGAGTTAGGTTACCCATTTCAAATTGTCAATGTATATATATGTTTTGAAAAAATCGTGGGTGATTTAGAATATATTAGTTCATAGTTGTTTTCAAGAGATAATACCTCAAATATTATTAAAGAGTAGTGGTATGGATATATGTTCTCTAATGTTGGGATAGTGAAGGGTTCAAATAGAAATGATCCCCCATTATCCTTATTTATCTCATTTATCAAGAGATAATTGTTCATAAATGTTTAGTTTTTAGTCTGGCGGAGGAAAAAGACATCAATAGTTAATGGGTTTGACCCTTCAATGTTTTCAGCATGAGGCCAATAGTTAGTTTTAGATATAACCTTAACATTCGTTACCCCCTCAACCATAATAGTAATAGAAATGGGCTTAGGATTTTTTCCCATAGAGAGGAGATGGATTATTTAGAGGAAAAAATCAGCATATTAATCATCCTTATAGATATATGGATGAACATGGACTAGGAGATGGTCTTTAGTAAGGATATAAAGGTTCATGTATAAGATTTGAATAATTTTATATTATGGAATTTCTAGTTCTAGGATGTCTACAAGCCATTAGAGGTTCCATTCATCACTATTCATCCCTAGATTATTCTTTGATCTACTCATTATTTTCATATTCATTAATTATATTTCAATTGTTTTATTGTTGGGGATTAGAATAAATATGATTTCTTTTCCCATGCCGTTGAAAAAAATAGTTTGAGTTCGTTCATGTTTAGTAGAGGTATGTCTTGGTTTGTGTGTTAATTATGTGGTAACATATTTCAATTTATATGTTTTTTAAAAGCTTTAATATGACCATAATATTTAATTCTTAGAATATATTGTATGTATTAAATGTAGGTTATAATTAATTATTATCATATGGATTGTTGATGAAATTCACTATAACCTAGATCACCAGAATGACCTTAAGATGGGTGGTTCCACATGACTTCATATTCACATCCTGATAATCCATATGGTTATACCTATTAGTTCGTGTTTATGATGCTACATTGGGGATTCTAAAACCTTGTGTTTAAATAAATGAATTATAGGGGAAACCTAGATAACATCAGACACAAGACTAAATGAATAGATATGAATATATCATTCCATACCGTATCAAATGATGTATAAGTGGTAAATTGGAATTCCATAATAGATTAACTAATGTGGCTCAATATAATTCATTAGATCAAAAAAAGTAATTGGAGACCATGTGACTCAATACTGAGGGCTCACAAAACTATTACATTCCCCCACAACAACCACATAACCAATTCATTCCATAACCCATCACTGACCATCCCTACTCCTAAATATGGAATGTTCCATATCCGGAAAAATAAAAGAGGAGAAGGACACATGAATCAAAATGTATATGTAGGCTTTTAGTGTGAAACTCAATAGACCACAAATAACATTCCCTTGAATATCTCCATAAATATTAAATGCTTGTATATCTTGTAATAAAAAATCACAAAAAGGATTAAATCTCTTAAAAAATGGTACCATGCCATCACCCTTATGCATTGTACTACCTACTTCAGTAAGTGCTAGAGTGGGAGGATTTTCTCACACTTTATAAAAACCCATATAGATAATGATTCATTACCCTTCATATCATAACCTAAAAAATCATCATAATTTACATATACATATCTTGAATGAGGAATAACAAAACATGTTTCATGGATATCCTTTACACCTCTCAGTTATCCACACATAATAAATTCTACAAATAATAAGAATTACACTCCAAAACAATTATCTCAATCCCCCCTCATTTTCAATTTCCACCTACCACAAATATATCCACTCATTTTATATTCACTTCCTCCAATCATGGTTTCTCTTATATGTGCTATACAAAAAATCTTCATGTGGGTAAAACCACCTCATGTGTCCCTTTAATTTGCACATAACCCTAATGGATTCTGTCCTAGAGTGAGAAGAATCACCAATATCCAAAGACCACAAACATATTTATCCATTGTCACCCCATCATTGATGGAAGATATGTCACCCTTAGACCTCATTAGAAAATTGTAATTCCAACCTAATTATTCACAGAGATTCCAAATCACCCCCATAAATAATGAATACACCACCCCAAAATCCCAACATCAAAAACCACGAGACTTAATGAAATCTAGTTTACCCTAACTATCATCTAGATACATGCATTAATCATGGCCTAAAATATATTCATCAATATCCCCTAACTCACAATGATTCCCATTTCAAACACATTCTGTCCCTTCAATTACACTGATCCCAAGACACGTTTTACCATTAAATTCAATTGTTATATCCCTATAAGAAAAGATTCAGGTCTCAAGAGATACACATACATGTTACACACCCACACCACCATAGGTACCCCTTATTTAGTTCAATTACTGACTTAATGAATGATTACCAGACATTACCATGTCCCCATGTTTAATCTACTTACATACCACGGTTTTTGGATTTGTATGACAATCACCATTAGTTAAAAACAACCGCTATTATTCCTAAACAAGACCACAACCCATCAATCATATCAATAAAAACCATTAAGTTTCTAAATCCCATCATACACCTCTTATTTATCCAAGGTCTGTCACCATCGGTTACCCTCTAGGTCCTACCATATCTCCCTCAATATCAACACTACATATGGTGAACCATGGAACCACTCAAAGTCTATTGTACGAGAAAATGATTCTATATTTGTCTAATATCACAAAATGAACTATTGTTACCAAAAAATATAATATTAAACACACATATAAAGGTTAATGAAATTTAATGTCCATCTAAATGGAGCATAGAGTTGACTACTTGTTGAGTGTCACCACCCGATTAAACTACAATCCAAATAAACCCCAAAACATTAAAAGAGGCCAATTGAAATTTTATGTAACGAGTGATGAAACAAAGATGATATGAATAATGAATAGAATAAATATGACTTATAGACATACCAATGGTGATCCCCAGAACCATATGGAATGCTGAACTGGATAACAATAAGGGAAAAATCTCCCTTAGGATGGAATAAAAACTGGGAGAGGGGAACAAGTTCGGCACCCTACCTCCTAATAAAATGAGGATAATACTCATTTACTATTAATTCATATAATTTTATAAATTAAATTAAAATTAAAAAAACTAGATAGACACCCATCAGAATACTAGTGGGATACAATATAATAATGATGGTAATACCGGTCCCTTAGTTCATGACTAGTGAGATTATGGTGGTAGTGGAAGATGCCACTGTCTCTCTAGTGTAACTCTTGTATCCTTCTAGTGGGGTATTGATGAAAATATTCTCAACATAGATTCATTGACTATAACTACCATTAAATTAATCTTGACCCTTGGCCTCTTCCAAAACCTAAAATTTCCTAACTGGATCTAGAAACATGTCGTATAACTAAAATTAAACAAAAATTACATACTAGAACACCATGAGATGTTTCAAGATCCCCAACATAACATATATCTTCATCAAGTTTTATATGACCATAATTCCAAACTAATACCAAAAAATGCACCAATAACATTATTTACAAATTCAGATCCCCATCTCATACCCACCAATAAAATACTAAAACAGTGTCAAATGAAACCATTGTTTCTCAAACCTAATCACCCAACTACTCTCCAAAACCAATTCTTATTATGGGTTCCCCTCACCATATAAATTTAATATTAAAAATCATCAACTATTTAACATATCAATATCATTTCAATACACACAATGATGCCCACTTTCCATGAAATATCCTACTATAAAACTATCCTGAAATTCATAATCACTAGATACTGAATGTACCAATATGTTTGACTATCACCATAAAAAATTGATCAATGTTTTTCGACCTCAAACAACTCCTTCATCGACTTACTACCTATTATAGAAAAAAAACCTCAAAAATATTCAGTTTGTGTTCACCATACTATTCACCATTGGGGAAACAAAAAATAACCCATTAAATGTACATTACATACAAAAAAACATATGGTTCATTCCCCACCACAAGAGTATTGTATACTCGACCAATGACAATACCTACCCATATCATACTACAAACTAAATTATAATAGTCACAAGCCCTACTCAATATTGTACTACTCATGTTCTCCATCCCATTATAACTCCTAATCTCTTGACACTCATCCTCTTATTCATGATCACCATTATGCTATATGAATGAAGACTATAAAAAAAACAATAAATCTTTCTTTCCTAGAATTGATATTAGATCATGTGACATATACCTGACACATATTGTAACCTAAACCACATGAAATATATCATATCTCTACACATTGTAGTTATCTATGATCCTCGTATATTCTAATATCATAAAATCCAGTCTTCATGAATTATAACCACATGTATATAATACAAATCCCTAAAATTTTTGTATGAATTTACCATTAAATAATTTATATGTTGAAAAATAGGTTTCACTTGCAACTCTTAAGAAAAACACCATGATATATTTTATACAAATAAAAAAATTTAAATCCAACATAAATATTGAATGAGAATGTAATATGAAACAACATTATGAAAATTATAAGTGGAATAAACAAAAAAGTAAATAAAAATATATTTAACATAAAATCAGAAGCCTCATGTTTTTTCATGATGATCATAACCATGATTATAAGTATATAAGTAATAATATAAAAGTATAATTTTAATAGACATTTTGAAATATTAGAAAATAGGATAAATTATTTTCAACAAAATATAGGAATAAAATATTACCATTATATATATTTCTATTGGGATTATATATCCATTTGTACTATATAGTTACTAGGATTACAGGACTGTTGTAACATAATCTTGAATCAAAATCTTTTAATACATGTATCCTCACTATGAAATATATATATACAATGTAATAAATTGAAATTAATTAGTATAATTCCTCATTATGTGGATCATTATTCAAATATTAGGAGAAACATATCATCATAAGTGTTTTTCCAAGACCAATCCAATATTTAATTTCAATAAGTACATCTTGGGTGATATTGTATGTGAGAGAAGTTCAACCTCATAAAAATTTTATAAATGACCTATGATATTTAAATATACACCCATGAATACCAATATTATAAATTTTACCCCAAGGTATTATGGAAAGGACTTAAGGGGTATTGTAATTAAAATGTAGGGTAACGTGAAAAATGCAATAAAGGATACCTATAATATCATTACTAACAGTATATCTACAAATTAAACAACTTTATAAAAGTATATTCTTATAAAATGTACAAGAATATTTTTATTTAATATTTTATTGAGAAAAATAAATTAATTTCATTTAAATAATTAATCTATATTAAATAATTATCAATAAAATCATTTAATGTAAAAAGATATTTTTTTTGAAAAGTTATACTTTTTCTATATAATGGGTATTTATATCTTAATAAACTATATTTATCATTATTAAATAATAATATTAATTAAATTTTTTAATAATATTTTTATATCTATAAATGAATTAATATTCATCTTTTTATTTTTACATTTCATGGAATAAGATTAAATTCACTCTATTATTAAAAATTAATTTTTCTGAATTGTTGTTTCATTATGTGTTCTTATAACAAAATTAATTTCAATCTCTTTTATAAATTGAATTTAAAAAAATGTATATTCTATTTATAATTATAGTAAAAAAATTAATTAATGTGAGTAACTTTATTTTTAGGAAAGAAAGAAGTTTCCATGATAAATCTTAATTACCACAATAATAGTAAAAGGGGTATTTTAAATAAATGGTTTTAACAGTTATATATTTTAATCTAAATAAATGAAATTAATCTATTTCAAATGATGAATCCAATTAAATTTTTATATAAAAAATATTATCACTCATTTAAATGAGTAATTAATAATAAATAAAATTAAGAACACTAAATGTTTAAAAAGTCATTTTTCTGAAATTTTTTATCTTTTATTTTAACTTAATAGTAATTTTTTCAAATATAGAAATTGAATTATATTCAATGGAATTTTTTTTAAATCATGAAACAAATTTTAAATAAGTTGTTCATTTTATATTTTTATTAAAATAATAATTACTATGGTAAATAATTTAACAAATTAAGAAGTCATAAAAGAGGTAATTTAATAGCGCATAAGTTTTATTTAATTAACATTATATATAAATATTCTCAAATATGTTTTTTTATTTTTGGGATGAAATCCTACAATTCAAACCAACATTCCTTCACTGAACCCACCTAACTACCATTTAATTCCATCTTTACCATTCACTTATCTTTTGTTTCCACAGAAATCTCCCTCAATTTCACTTATAAATGGAGTTTTCTCCCCCTCACTCTTAACCACTAATTTTCTTTAAATATATCTTGAATCTATTCCTATTTAATCCTCTCATTGTGCTCTAAAACCCATTTTTCATCCCATTCCACAGGAAGGAGGCCTAATTCCATCATTTTGAGGGAAGTGTTTAGTACTTAAATTTATAATACATTTATTTTCTTCTCTATTTATTTATTGGTTTTATATATCTCATTACAATTTTACCTCCCTTTGGTTCAAAATCCAACTAATGGGTTGTTTGTAAATCATACTGACATTAACTCTTATTTTCATTTGGTAATCCTTCACTTCTTGTTCAAATTCTTTCTTTCCAATTTTTTACTTATTATTTTGTAAGGTAAATATGTATTATATTTTTAACACTCTATATTTCTCTCTACCCTTTTCAAAAGGAAGTATTATAACATTTCATTGATCTGGTTTTTTCATTAAATCTATATAATTATTTTTAAAATAATTTTTATTTCACTTTTATTGTTTTGAATCTTGCACTCAAACTATCCTATAATGACCTAAATTTCATTTTAATGGTCAATTATTTGGGATTATTTACAAATAATGCTTCAAAAAACTAGTTTTTTCTCCACGTTGGAAATTACTTTTGTTAGTGACTCAGAAACTAGATTTTTTTTATAATGTTAAAAAAAGTATGAGATCCATTTTTATGACTTTTCGTCCAATGTATTATCCATCACAAAATTATGTGTCTCATATGGGTAATATTTACTATCTGGCCCTTAATTATCTTAAAAATTACATCTTTTGAGGGATGAATTTTTTTATCAACTTATCTAATTATTCATGTTATTTTTTGAAAGGAAAATTTAAAACATCATATAACCCATTATTCTTCCATTAATTTGAATTATGAGATTTATGATTGATATGATGGGGAACATATATATATGGATTACCATTATGTTATTGGATGCTCTAATATAGGATTATAATGGATTGGGTATGTTTTATATCTCATGAGATAATGATGATTTATGTGGAAATTTTTTCAGGTATATGCTTTAACCATATTTTCTATCGAAATGAGTTTATATGGAATTTTTCACAAGATTGTTCATATAAAAATTACATATTTATTTATTAGACTATGCATAGACAAGATTTCTAATATCCATCTTCATATTTTTATTATTGTCTATGCCTTTATATTTTCCATATTTTTATTCTTATGTTATGGATTCATGTTTATAATATTATTTTTCTAACTCCAATTACAAATTTATTATTTTATACCAAAATCAATGCTCCACTAACAAGGATTTATGATAAATGTTTTTATTGGTTATGATTCTATATTGTTATATCCATATAAAATGATTATACTCTCATACACACATGCTCATATTAAGATATCTTTTGATCTTTTATTATTATATCTTATGATTACCCTTATTTAACATCACTATTAACCCCTTTATTATGTTACCATTCATTAGGATATAAATAAGATAGTTACATATGACATATTTAGAATGGGGTCTAGTGATGTGTGAATATAATGAAATTTCAAAAATTTTTATAAATAAGTTATTTATGTATATTATCACCAAAGATACTAATCCTTTGGATTTTAGGAGCATGTGAGAATTCGTGATGCATAATGTATAAATTAAAACAATGATATAAAATATATGTTTTTTTATTATGAGGTCATCATATATGGTATCAAATAATAAGTGTATTATTTATATTTTAGCACCCTATCTTTGATTATAGAGCTAATGAGTCTCAATTGGTATCTACGCGGGGTATAGTTATTTTTTGAGGATTAGGTTGAATAGGATGAGGTATCCCAACTTAGAACTACATATTATGTACCAAAAGTGATGTAGGATGGTCCTAAAATGTCATAGGATAAAATTATGGTTCCGTTATTTAAGACATAAAAGGATTAATTTCCCTAATAACATGATCACATACATGAATTATTCTATCATACTAATTACACTAACCATGTTGGATTTAGTCAATGTATAAAACATTGAGGAATATAGTTAATCATTTGAACTTTATCAAACTCTAAAACACACCAAATATGATAAAAATGAATTTTTATTAATGTTTTTATGATAAAAACCATAGAATAAATAATATAAATCATTAAACATGTCAAAAATGTGGAAAGAAGTACCTAGAAAACAGATCAATGAATATGAATGATGTTTTTCGGTGTTAATGGAGGTATGGAGAAATGAAATACATAAGAATAAAGTGAGTATTAATTTATCTCTATAGGTGAAAATAATGATCATTATGAGGAACCACTAACAATTTATTGTTATATATGTGAGGAATTTATGTATAATGATGTTAAGTGATCCAATAAAATATTTAAATACCACAAACAACATAAAGACATCGTAAGAGAGTGGAAAAAATGGATGGTAATTAAATAACAACTATTTAATTCCACCATAAAAATTATGTGAGGTAAGGAACACTCAAAATTCACTCTGGAAAGGTAAATATATTATTTGATTCAGGTTCTACAAAATACATCATATATAAGAATCTTTATTAGACAATAAAACTATAACCCCGATGATTAGATGTTAAATTATCAAAGAAAACACTTAGTGTATTGATGACTTCATCCCATGTTTGTAGCTATTCTCTAATAAAATTTCATTGGGTAATGTTTCTTTGATACCTTTTTATTCTCCCTTTTATTTAATTTGATGTCATTTTATGAAAATATTGGATCTCTCTACATAGTTCCCATGTCAATTTTTGGAATATGTAAATCACCATACATATCCCAAATGGACTTATGGACATCTATCAATACAATTGTGACTATGAAATACCTAAGGGAATTATTTATTTGTATATGGGTCTTAATTAAAAAACATGAAGGATATTTACCAAAAATATTTGCAGAGAAACTAAAATATTGGGATATACCTATTATGAAGGAAAGGATAAGTTTCCAATTATTATCTATGATAGAGAGGTTAATATCTCATTATAAATTGTATCATGAGACTTTTTTATCTGATGGATACCGTAAAATATTTTCTTCTGTGAGTAATAATTAAAATTTTATTGACTGAATTGATTAATCGGGGTAAAATATAACAGAAAAATATTTTAGTATGAATTTACCTTATAAATATAGACTATACTGAATAGCCTAGTTAACATGAAAAATTCAAACTAGAACAGATAGTGATATATGTAATAGAAATAAAAAACAATACAATATAAGAGAGGTATATTATAAGATAAAAATATGAAACAACATTAATTAAATAAAAAATGGTTAAAATTCATAGGTAAATTAAAATACTGCGTACATAGAAATTTTATCATTTTTGCTTTCTAATAGGATAATAATCCTGATTGAAATTATAGAACTGAGGGAAATAATTATAACTATAATATGCATGATAAAACTTAAAAAAATAAGATGAAATATTTTAAGCTATATATATGACTGAAATCTCCCTATTATATATATAATTTAATTAGGATTATATGGTCGTTCGGATTATATAGTCAATAGGATTATATAGGCAATGTGATTATATAACCTTTACAACATAGTTTTTCAATTAAACTGTATAAGTAAATGTAACCACATTATTAAATCTATTTAAAAATATAATTAAACTAAATTAATTAGTAGAATTATCCATTATGAAGCTTATTTTTCAGAGACTGGGACAGAGGTATATAATAAAGTGTTTTTCATACACCCTTTGTGATTTGAATTTCAACAGGTACAGTTTTGGTGAATTCATATACAAGAGAAGTTCAAACTAGTGTAAATCACTATGAGATCCATGAAATCCAAATCACCACCAATGAATAACACAACTTCTTATCATACTAATAGATATTATGTTTGGGTTTAAAAGGATTTTGTATGTAGAATCCAGTATTATGTATACATGTAATAAATTATATTTATATTTTCATTATTACATGTATTCCAACAGATTAGAAATGTTTTGAAATTCATGGTTTATTAAATTAATTGGAATGATTGTATTTATTAATTTCTTGATATATTTTAATTAATTATTATTAAACAAAAAAATAAATCTAAAATAATTATCAATAAGATCAATTAGTATTAAAAATAAATTTTAAAAAGAATTATACATTTTCTATATATTCTATAGTTTTATCTTAATAAACTAAATCGATCACTATTGAATTATGATATTAATAAAATTTATTATTAACTAATAAAAAAATAATTTTCGCCTAAGGATTTTTACTTATAAAAGAATAAGAATAAATTCTTCTTATGCATAGATATAATTTTTTCTAAAAAAATTATGTGTTATTCTTTTTTATAACAAATTTCATTTTTCTCAATTTTTAAAATTGAATAAAATAAATATATTAAATAAAATTATTTAGGATATTATAATTATATTATTTATTTAATTACATTTTTAGGAATATTAATAGGTTACCTAGATAAAATTTAGTTACTCTAATAATTGTAAAAGGTTTATTTTCAAATAATTTTTTTAATTGTTGTGTATTTTTATCTATATAAATTAAATTTATATATTTTAAATGATGAATATAATTTATAATTTTATCTATAAAAAATATATTAAGAATCATTTAAATTATTATTTGATGGGAAAAATTAATAAGAACACTTAATGTATAAAAAGTTACTTTTTTCTATTTTATATTTATTAAGTTTTAATTTGAAAGTACCATTAATAATAACTAGATTTTGAATTAGATTCAGTGATGTAAAAATTTGAAATCATCCTATTAATATTTTTTAAATAGGTCTTATTATAATTCTTTTTAAAAATAATTACCCAAATAAATTATTAATGAAGTAAAAAGTAGTAAATAAAGGTAACTTATCATGGAAAAAATTTTGATTATTTAAATTAACATATATTCATTCTAGAGGATCGTTGTTAGGTTTATAAGTGAATAATTGAATTAGAAGGACCCCCCCCCCCCCCCACTCAATTTCACCAATAAAAATAGATCACTTCCAACCATTCAAAACCACTGATCTCCATCAAAGCCATATTCCATCCTTTACCATATTTCATCTTCTATATTTTTATCCCATGTTTTCATACCATTGGTAATAATATCGACACCTATGTAATTTATTCTAAGGTAATTCAATGTGATAAGTAGAAATTTTATCAAAGTGGATTGATCTTATCTAACTAAGAAAGAATCTAAGGTAAGAGTTTTGTCTCAATTTCTCATGTTTGAGACATGATTCTTATTATAAAAAAGTTTCATTTATATTTTTTATATACTTAATATTTTAAAAATCATATCCCGATTGTATTTATATTCATCTTATTTAATAATATATTTCATGTTATCACTTTCAATGGGTTTTTATTAAAATATTATCAAATCTATAATGTTTATTTCTCATCACATGTTAAAATTGAAATTATATGTGTTTCAACTATTATTTATATTTCATTGTTCTATCTATCTTAAAAAAAATTTATTTTCTTCTCGTATATCTATTTTTAGGGTTTTCATGTAATATTACCATTTTACCTCCCTTTGATTTACAATCCAACTGAAATGGTGTTTGTACATAGAGCCTACCATATCTCTTATTTTCAGTAAGGAATCTATTTCCTTCATATAAATATAATTTTTTTCTATATTTTTTCCCATATTATTTTTAAAATTAAACATTCATTTTCTTTTTTACCCTATAAATATCTCTTTAAACCTTTTGAAGAGGATTCTTTATAACTTTTTCATCAATGTTAGGTTTTTTCTAAAACTACCTACAGAGACTAAAAAAGAAATTTCTTTTGTCTTTCATCTATTTTGTATCTCCCACTCCAAATTTATGAACATGAAGTATATTTAATTTAAACGTTCCATATTTGGGGATTTTTTGCAAAAAAATATTTTTAAAAAATCATCTTATATCCTTACTGAAAGTGATATTTGAAAGTGGATCACAACTTTGTATTTTTACAACAATATTTAAAATGTTTTATGAAAACTCTTTTTTATTTCACTTCCAATTTCCTATATAAAACTAATATTTTTATCTTCTTGGGTAAATTTTAATTATCACACACTATTTGATCTTATGATATTGTTTTTTCAGATCAATTTTGTGGTTTCAACCGATCAAATTATTGATTTCCTCTTCTGAGATATAATTAAAAAATGTTTTTTATCAAATTTTCAATCAATTTGATATCAAGATTATATATATGATTGATATTTTGTAGACCATATATGTATTTTTATCGATATGTTATTAGTGGGTCTAATATGGACCTCCCATTCATTGGGTTTGTTTTATATCCCATGCTATAATGATGATATGTGTGGACAATATTTCTAGTAGCTTTTTTTACATGATTGTTTATGGACATGATTATAGATATCATTGATCAAAATAATATGTTTGGACATGATTGTAGATATATTTTTCCTCAAGATTTTTCATATAAATTAGTTTTTATATCCTTGTTCACAATGTTATTATTTCCCTTCCTTATGTATATTCTAAATTCATATTCATATATTATGATTTCAGGATTATTGGATCGTGTTTTCACACTCCAAATAACAATGTATTATTTTATGATAAAATCTTTTTACATGACTCTATATTTATGATTTTGTATTTTTAGCTATAATTATATATTTTTTATTCATATACCATTATTAATTTATTATTCCCACATGCTAATATTATTCTCAATTATGAAACTTCTTTGTTATCTATCTTGTTTATCCTTACCAAGAATCTACTATAACCCATTTATTATGATTATATTACCTAGTTTAGGATAAATATCATAAGATATGACAAATCTAGAAGAGGGTCTAGTGGGGTGTGACTATAGAGAAAATTTTATAGAATTGTAAAATGAGTTGTTCAGGTATATAATCCCAATGAAACAAAACTTTGGGATTTGGGGTTTTTATTAATTATATATATGTAATGTTTAAATTTGAAAAATTACATAAATATATGTGTGTAAATCTAATTTATTTTCACTTGGTATCTATGACAACGCTGCTTTTTATTACAACTTAAACATGCTTTATTACTAAAAACTTCACTTGATACAACAAAGAAGATCGAGAGGTTTAGTGTCTTTGGGGCTTAGGATCATTACATAAAAACTTTAAACTTGAAATACAACGTCCTTATTGAAAACTTCCTTTACATGACCACTACATTCCTTCGTACTTATCATTGCATGGGATAACCTGAGGACATGCATAAGAAAAGGGTGAGCTATAAAGCCCAGTAAGGTAGTACACAATGAATAACATGAGGAGTAAAATACATGTTAGGCAATAGGTATATCAATAGAGCATAATAGAGACATGAACATAATGGCATGATAAAGCATGATAATCATAACATGGAAATGTGGCAACAACACTTAACATTGAATTAGCATGAGCCAAGGCTCATTGCACATGGAGCATGAGTAAACCCTCATTGCACTTGAATCACGAGTAAACCCTCGTTGCACTTGAATTAGCATGAGTCAACACTCATTTCACATGACGTATCATGATACTATACTTTACCCAATGCATTGGAGCGCTATAAAGGGCGCACCCTTCTTAAACATTTCATTTCATGCATAAGTGTGCCACATGGATCATAAAACATGGATTCATAAAACATAATCATTTCTTCCACGATAAAGGAGTGTGGAATTCATACATGAAACTTTACAATCAATATGTATATGTGCATAAAGGTTAATACCCTTGATGGAGAAATGGGCATGGTATTCACTACACAAAGACATTGGCTTAGAAAATCGGTGCGATTTCGGCAGCGTAACGGCGTGACATAAGAATTCATAAAAAAGGTTGATGAGAGAGAAAGGGGTTCCTCATCATATTTACATGTAATGGACAGTAAAGAGATCATATATATACATGTCCCAACAATAGAAATGGAATTTAGATTCATGATACAAAAGTATTGCTTGAATGTAAAAGAAGAGAGAGAAGTTCCTTTCGGAATTTCGGCATAGTAATGGGTGTACATGGGAGGCATTTAATGAGAGAGAAAGGGTTCTCCCATAATTCAAACAATAAGAGGGCAGTATGGGGGAGGTGAAAAACCATACCCCAACATTCATAATTGAAATAAAAAGGGAAATAAAACTTAAAGAAAATTGACAAAAAAATGAGAAAGGAAGAAAACCCCTTACTTGGAAGTGTGCTTCCAAAGGCTAGTGAGAGGCTTGTGAGAGGCTTCTTGGGAGCTTGGGGCACCTTGGGAGGATTCTAGAGAGAGTAGGGCAGAGGTTGGACGAACTTCAAGGGCTTTGAGTGAGGAGGAAGTGGGAGCTTGGGTGGGTTTATATAGGAAAGGTGAGAGAATTCTTTATTATTTAGGTTTGGGACCCCTTACATTAAAACAGTCCAAACCACAAACCATCCCATGGTATTTGCCCATGGTTTATGGAAAAGGGAAGAGGAAAACAGTATTTTACAAGGCCAAGGTCCGAACTTATTAAAAAATTAGGGTTGCTTATGTGGAGGTGAGTCACACTCCCATTGAAATTAATTTAAAAAGGCAAAGTGTTGAATAAGTCTTGAGGGCTCCATTAATGCTTTGAAAAGTGAGTCAAAAAAACCCAAAACCTCATTATTTTAATGATAAAACATATATTGGCCGAACATAAGGATTATGGTATTTTATTACATCACCATTTGGTCATTATGATGTCATAAAACACATTATATATTTAAATGGTATTTAATTTTTACCCAAAAATTTGACTGTCTCAGAAAATTATGAAAAATTCACCGTTGGATAATTTCAACGTCCTAATTCCAAAAATAATATTTATTTTATCTAAATAATTTTCTAAATATGTGAATTTTCACTTTTAAAATAAAAACCGACATTTATAAAAAAATTCACGGGTTTTGAAAGAAATGGATTTCAAACCTACATAAAAATTTTAATTGCATTCATAAAATTATAAGATCATTTATATTTAATAAAAATTAATTTAATATTAATAATAATATTTTATTAAAATATTATTTAATTCAAAAATCCTTTAATTTAATAAAATATAATTCTTAATTAAATAATAACTAAAAACACCATTTGTACTTTAAAAACTAATTACAAAGTATCAAAAATGACTAGAAATTATATTCATTATTATATAAAAAAAAATGTACATGAACATGGTGCTACTTATTTGTTACATAACCCCTTAAAATAGCCGCATAAGACCTAAGGGTAAGGTGTGCGATGGTGACAGACTCTTGGGGTTGCTCGGATAACATCGCTCGAGTGGTAATCTCCATCAACTTCCATTTTTCCCGTAGATGATCACGTTCGAGATTAACTTGATGAAGCTCAGCTTGGGCTTGGTCAAGGGCAAATCCCAAAGACGCCACCTCTTTTCCGAGCTCCGACAAATGGGCTTCGTAAGGGGAAAGTCTGCTGGATGAGGCCATCGCTTCCTTTGTCTGAGTAGAAAATTGGTTCGTTAAAGCCTTATATTTAAACTACCCAGATGATCACTGTTCAACGGCTATAAAAGTAACGGTCACAAATCTTAACGTTAAACTAAAGAAGTTGACATCTTATAAAAACATTTTTTTTCATAAAGAAACATTTAACTGGATCAAGAGGGATTTTCCATTAATGAAATTTTGGGCCGTTACAACATTCCCCCCTTAAGAAATTTCGCCCTCGAAATTTTCCTTTTCCCACACAAAAAAAATGTGGGTAACTTAGCTTCATCATATCCTCCGACTCCCAAGTTGCTTCTTCAAACTTGTGGTTTCTCCACAACACCTTGACAAGGGGCATTGTCTTATTTCGTAGAACATTTTCTCTACGATCCAAGATCTTCACTGGTTGCTCCTCATAAGAAAGATCGTCTTCTAATTGTACCACCTCAGAAGAGAGTACATGTGAAGGTTCTGATATGTACTTCCTTAAGAGGGATACATGGAAGACATCATGCACCTTGGCCATAGTAGGTGGAAGTGCTAGTCGATAGGCCATAGCCCCAACACGATCAAGAATCTCGAAGGGGCCGATGTACCTTGGACTTAACTTCCCTTTCTTTCCAAACCTCATGACCTTCTTCCACGGAGATATGCGTAAAAACACCATGTCTCCGACTTTAAACTCAAGGTCTCGTCGACGATTATCTGCATAACTCTTCTGTCGACTTTGGGCTGCCTTGATATGCTGCTGAATGGTTTTCACCTTCTCCACCATTTCTTCGACCATTTCTGGTCCAAGCAGCTTACGTTCACCGACCTCATCCCAACATTCTGGTGTTCTACACCTTTTCCCATACACGGCTTCATATGGTGCCATTTGGATGCTCGAGTGGAAACTATTATTATAAGAGAACTCAACTAGAGGAATATGTTGATCCCATCCTCCTTTAAAGTCCATTGAGCATGCTCTCAACATATCCTCAAGTGTTTGGATAGTCCGCTCGGATTGGCCATCAGTTTGAGGATGATAGGCCGTACTGAAGTTCAGTTCAGTATTCAGAGCATGTTGAAGACTCTTCCAAAAATTAGAGGTAAATCATGGATCTCGGTCAGACACAATAGATAGTGGTACTCCATGAAACCGTACCACTTCCCTGATATATATCTGTGCCAGTTGATCCAAAGAGAAATCCTCTCGAATAGAAATGAAGTGTGCAGTCTTTGTAAGACGATCCACAATAACCCAGATTGCATTGTTGCTTTAGGATGTCCTTGGAAGTACAGTAACGAAGTCCATGGTGATGTTCTCCCCTTTCCATTCTGGTATGGGCAATGGTTGCATCATCCCCTTAGACTTCTGCCTCTCTGCCTTCACTTGCTGACACACCAGGCACTTCGATGTATATTCGACGATCTCCTTCTTCATATTATCCCACCAAAAGTTTTCTCAGAGATCTCGATACATCTTTGTGCTCCCTGGGTGAATAGAGAAATTTGAACTATGTGCATCATCCAAAAGTTCCTTCTTCAGCTCCGAACTTGATGGGACACATAGTCTTTTCCCAAACCGCACAATTCCTTCTTCATTAACATTAAACTCTGAGGATTTTCCCTTTTTGATAGCTACCATTTTTTCTTGGATTCTCACATCATCCTTTTGAGCATCCTTTAACCTTTCCAAAAGAGATGGTTGAGCAATAATTTGTGAAAGGATTGATGATGTTCCCTTCTTTATGATTCCCACGTCCATCTTCATCAAGTCTAAGAAGATTGGATCCTTCTCAATTCTCATTATTGATAGAATTGCTGGATCCTTTCTACTTAGGGCATCCGCCACCTTGTTCGCCTTCCCAGGGTGGTAATGTATTGAACAGTCATAATCCTTTATGAGCTCTATCCATCTTCTATGGCGCATATTAAGCTCTTTCTGTGTGAATATATATTTAAGACTCTTGTGGTCAGTATATATCTCACATTTCTCTCCATAGAGATAATGCCGCCAGATTTTCAAGGAAAAGATCACCGCCGCCAAATCCAGATCATGCGTTGGATAGTTTCGCTCATGGATTTTCAACTGTCTTGAGGCATAGGATATCACTTTATCATTCTACATCAGCACACATCCTAAGCCCTTCTTCGAAGAATCACTGAATACCACAAAAAGCTCCCCACTTGTGGGTAAAGTGAGAACAGGTGTAGTGATAAGAATCCTTTTCAACTCCTTGAAGCTTTCTTCGCATTCATCACTCCAAGCAAACATTACTCCCTTTCGAGTTAGCTTGGTAAGAGGTTTGGACAATCGTGAGAAGTTTCTCACAAATCGTCGATAATATCCAGCTAACCCCAAGAAGCTACGGATATCAGTTACCAATGTTGGCCTCGGCCATCCCTCAATTGCATCTGTTTTGGAGGGGTCCACAGATATCCCATTGCTTGTGATGATATGGCCCAAGAATGATACCTCCTTCAACTAGAACTCACACTTGCTGTACTTGGCATAGAGCTTCTCCTTGCGCAAAGTCTCCAGTACAGTTCTTAAATGCTCCTCATGGTCCTCCTTGGTTTTGGAGTATATTAGAATATCATCTATAAAGACTGCCACAAATTTATCTAGGTAATCTCTAAAGACTCTATTCATCAAGTCCATGAATATTGCTGGAGCATTGGTGAGTCCAAAAGGCATTACTATGAATTCATAGTGCCCGTACCTTGTACGAAAAGCAGTCTTGGGGATATCTTCCTTCTTCACCCTTACTTGATAATATCCCAACCGCAAGTCAACCTTGGTGAAGTATTGTGCTCCACGTAGCTGATCAAACAAGTCATAGATTCTTGGGAGAGGATACTTGTTCTTTATCGTGATTTTGTTAAGTTCACGATAATCGATGCAAAGCCACATTGACCCATCCTTCTTCTTGACGAAGAGGACTGGTGCACCCCATGGTGATGCACTTGGGCGTATAAACCCTTTATCCATATTCTCCTGTAGTTTTTTCTTCAGTTCTTCAAGCTCAACCACAGCCATTCTATATGGAGTCTTGGATATTGGTAGCGCCCCAGGTATAAGTTCAATTGAGAACTCAACATCTCTTCTTGGAGGAAGACCTGGAAGTTCCTCGGGAAATACTTCAGCGAATTCCCTCGCAATAGGCATTTCTTCAAGGGTGGTTTCTTCCTTGGACTCAATCATCTGAGCCAGATATGCGTGCTCATAAGGCAGTAATATCCATACTTGAGATGATGGAGCTAAAGGAGATTCATCTTCCTCCTCACACTTGTAAATAATCTGGGGTCGATTCTCCAAATGGAGTGTGATTTCCCTCTCCCGACAATTTATGTTGGCTCTATATAAGGAAAGCCAATCCATGCCAAGAATTGAATCAAATTCCACCAAAGGGAGTATGACGAGGTTCGCCGGGAAATTCAATCCCCAGATTATAACAGGGGAGGACTTATACTCATGGGATGCAATGATTTCCCCATTTTCCGTACTCACCGACATCTTTACTTCCATGATTTGTTGTGGTGCAGGGATTGTTCTACTAAAATTTTGAGATATAAAAGAATGCGTAGAACCTGAATCAAAAAGTACGTTCGCTATTCTTGAATGAATAACTAGTGTACCTGTCAACACTTCGTTTTCGGGGTTCACTTCGGCAGAAGTGATGGAAAAAGCTCTTCCTTGCTGTCTTGGAGGTTGTTGATTGCCTCCGATAACCCTTGGATTAGGGAACTGATTTGCAAAATGACCCGGTTCTTTGCATTTGTAGCATTGAACAATGCGTTGAGGTTCAAACGGAGCGTTCCTCCCCTCCGTCGCAGCCGCGGGTCCTTCTTGCTGACAGTTAACAGCTATGTGCCCTTCTCTTCCACACTTAAAGCATTTTCTTGTCCCCCTAAGGCAATTTCCAGGGTGCTTCTTTCCACACTTTTGGCAAGTGGGGTGCTGGAATTTCTTAGCGCCGTTGGATTTATCCATCGGACCACCATCATTGAAGTCCACCTTCCGCTTCTTGTCCCCATGATACCCCTGTGATTCTCCGATCTCCATTTCAACCTTGAGGGCACATCGGACAATTTCCTCATAGCTGTCGAAGTCACGGATCGCTAATGCTTTCCGCAAGCTAGGCTTCAGCCCACCGAAGAAGCGGTCAACCTTGCATTCGGGGGTAACGACAAAGCCGGAAGCGTATCGTGCAAGCCTTGTGAAGTTTGCCTCGTACGCTCCCACATATTCCTCATCTTTCTGCTTGAGGGAACGGAAGTCCCTTTCCATCTTAAGACGGAGGGTGTGTGGAAAATATTTATCGAAAAACATCTTCCGGAATAGCTTCCATTCCAATGCCTCGATCTCCTCCTCAGGCTTCGTATTTTTGATCAACGTCCACCATTGATCAGCTTCACCCTCCATACGATAAGCCGCCAGGAGAACCTTCTCTTTTTCAGAGCATTGGAGGATGGAGAATATCTTTTCAATGGAGTTGATCCATTGTTCAGCAATCGTGGGATCGGATGATCCACTAAAAGTAGGAGGCCTTTGTCTCATGAAGCTTTCAATAGCGACTTGTTCTTTCTTAGGGGGGGTTGAACGTTCCTCTTGACCAGTGTTTCTATTCAAAACTTGAGTTAGCTGAGAGAGAATCATGACAAAGTTCACGATTCCCGCTCCCATTGGATTGGGCATCTCATAAGTACAATCATCACACTGATCTTCACAATGGTTGTTAGCCTGAGTTCTCCTATTACCGGCCGTTGGCTGGAATAAAAGGAAAGTTA
The DNA here is from genome assembly GCA_963277665.1 of Viscum album. NCBI lineage: Eukaryota > Viridiplantae > Streptophyta > Magnoliopsida > Santalales > Viscaceae > Viscum > Viscum album. The sequence continues at coordinate 837,393,373 of OY728137.1, forward strand.
GGGGTAACACATAAAGGGTAATCCAAATACAAATGTTGATGACTTATAAATAAACTTTAATCTCTTTAACTCATGAGTCTATAGGATTCAATCCAGTCTTTTCATGATCTTCCTTCTAACATATATTCTTAGGGGCATTTTTTCCCTTAATAAGGGTTCATACTAAGATTGTGAATTTATCAAAACATATCCCCCGGGAGTGTCATAACCAAGAGTGCAACAAGGCCCGTTGTCGTGCACCCGTTCTCGTTCGAGTCTAGCTCAAAGCGCTGTTTTCGGGTTTTACCCCTAGGATACATCTGTGCCAGAGCCGCCTCTACCTGCTCGTATCCAGATAGGGATGTATTTGTTTGATAAACCACTTACATAGTATTTACCAAAACTTAGGGATGTTTTTATTATGATTAGTCTTGTATCTAAGGTTTTACTAGGGTTTCCTAATCCCAAAAATAACTAAACCTATCCTTTGACACCAACTATGACAACCCTTCTTTTTATTACAACTTAAACATGCTTTATTACAAAAAACATAACTTGATACAACAAAGAAGATCGAGAGGTTTAGTGTATTTGGGGCTTAGGATCATTACATAAAAACTTTAAACTTTAAATACAACATCCTTATTGAAAACTTCCTTTACATGACCACTACATTCCTTCGTACTTAGCATTGCATGGGATAACCTGAGGATATGCATAAGAAAAGGGTGAGCTATAAAGCCCATTAAGGGAGTACACCATGAATAACATGAGGAGTAAAATACATGTTAGGAAATAGGTATATCAATAGAGCATAATAGAGACATGAACATAAAGGCATGATAAAGCATGATAATCATAACATGGAAATGTGGAAACAACACTTAACATTGAATTAGCATGAGCCAAGGCTCATTGCACATGGAGCATGAGTAAACCCTCATTGCACCTGAAGCACGAGTAAACCTTCGTTGCACTTGAATTAGCATGAGTCAACACTCATTGCACATGACGTATCATTATACTATACTTTACCCAATGCATTGGAGCGCTATAAAGGGCGCACCCTTCTTAAACATTTCATTTCATGCATAAGTGTGCCACATGGATCATAAAACATGGATTCATAAAACATAATCATTTCATCCACGATAAAGGAATGTGGAATTCATACATGAAACTTTACAATAAATATGTATATGTGCATAAAAGTGAATACCCTTGATGGAGAAATGGGCATGGTATTCACTACACAAAGACATTGGCTTAGAAAATCGGTGCGATTTCGGCAGCGTAACGACGTGACATAAGAATTCATAAAAAAGGTTGATGAGAGAGAAAGGGGTTCCTCATCATATTTACATGTAATGGAAAGTAAGGAGATCATATATATACATGTACCAACAATAGAAATGGAATTTAGATTCATGATACAAAAGTATTGCTTGAATGTAAAAGAAGAGAGAGAAGTTCCTTTCGGAATTTCGGCATAGTAACGGGTGTACATGGGAGGCATTTAATGAGGGAGAAAGGGTTCTCCCATCATTCAAACAATAAGAGGGAAGTATGGGGGAGGTGAGAAAACATAACCCAACATTCATAATTGAAATAAAAAGGGAAATACAACTTAAAGAAAATTGACAAAAAAATGAGAAAGGAAGAAAACCCCTTACTTGGAAGTGTGCTTCCAATGGCTAGAGAGAGGCATGTGAGAGGCTTCTTGGGAGCTTGGGGCACCTTGGGAGGATTCTAGAGAGAGTAGGGCAGAGGTTGGACGAACTTCAAGGGCTTTGAGTGAGGAGGAAGTGGGAGCTTGGGTGGGTTTATATAGGAAAGGTGAGAGAATTCTTTATTATTTAGGTTTGGGACCCCTTATATTAAAATAGTCCAAACCACAAACCATCCCATGGTATTTGCCCATGGATTCTGGAAAAGGAAAGAGGAAAACAATATTTTACAAGGCCAAGGTCCGAACTTATTAAAAAATTAGGGTTGCTTATGTGGAGGTGAGTCACACTCCCATGAAAATTAATTTAAAAAGGCAAAGTGTTGAATAAGTCTTGAGGGCTCCATTAATGCTTTGAAAAGTGAGTCAAACAAACCCAAAACCTAATTATTTTAATGATAAAACATATATTGGCCGAACATAAGGATTATGGTATTTTATTAAATCACAATTTGGTCATTATGATGTCATAAAACACATTATATATTTAAATGGTATTTAATTTTTACCCAAAAATTTGACTGTCTCAGAAAATTATGAAAAATTCACCGTTGGATAATTTCGACGTCCTGATTCCAAATATAATATTTATTTTATCTAAATAATTTTATAAATATGTGAATTTTCACTTTTAAAATAAAAACTGACATTTATAAAAAAATTCACGGGTTTTGACAGAAATGGCTTTCAAACCTACATAAAAATTTTAATTGCATTCATAAAATTATAAGATAATTTATATTTAATAAAAATTAATTTAATATTAATAATAATATTTTATTAAAATATTATTTAATTCAAAAATCCTTTAATATAATAAAATATAATTCTTAATTAAATAATAACTAAAAACACCATTTGTACTTTAAAAACTAATTACAAATTATCAAAAATGACTAGAAATTATATTCATTATTATATACAAAAAAATAATGTACATGAGCATGGTGCTACGTATTTGTTACATAACCCCTTAAAATAGCCGCATAAGACCTAAGGGTAAGGTGTGCGATGGTGACAGACTCTTGGGGTTGCTCGGATAACATCGCTCGAGTGGTAATCTCTATCAAATTCCATTTTTCCCGTAGACGATCACGTTCGAGCTTGACTTGATGAAGCTCAGCTTGGGCTTGGTCAAGGGCAAAGCCCAAAGACGCCACCTCTTTTCCGAGCTCCGACAAATGGGCTTCGTAAGGGGCAATTCTACTGGATGAGGCCATCACTTCCTTTGTCTGAGTAGAAAATTGGTTCGTTAAAGCCTTATATTTAAACTACCCAGATGATCACTGTTCAACGACTATAAAAGTAACGGTCACAAATCTTAACGTTAAACTAAAGAAGTTGACATCTTATAAAAAAAATTTCATAAAGAAACATTTAACTGGATCAAGAGGGATTTTCCTTTAATGAAATTTTGGGTCGTTACAGTATCAATTTATATAAGTAAAATTTTTATCTTAGAACAAGATCTAGTATATTAAGTCTAAGGATTCTCATTTTTTATTAGATCCAGGTTTAGTAGTTTTTTAGGATTAGGTAAACAAGCATTAGATATCCCCACATAAAATAATCTATGATAAACCAAAACTGATATTGTATTAACCTAGAATATCAAAGGTTGAAATGATGATGTCATAATTTAAGACATGATATGATTGATTTCCCTTATCATATGATCGCTTACTCTCATTATTATTGCATAAAACACATAGTAACCTTTAAGGTTTTAATTAATTTTCATAACTAAGAGGAATCATTTCCAATGAAATTGAAACTCCATAACACACTAAATTAGAGAAAAATATATTTTTATGATTTCTATGGTGTCGAATAACATAGAGGAAAGAAGATCATACTTCCTACATGTAAAAACAAGGGAAGAAGAACTTGTAAGGTCATTGGGTTTTCCTTGAATCAATTTTAATGATTTTAAGGGATATATTTGGAGCCAAACACAAAATTAGTGTGAAATTTTTAAGAATGTGGTGGCTTGGTTCTGATGTAATTAATATAATTAATATATTATGTCACACACACAAATGATTTTTTTCTGATATAATGGACTGGATTCTGAATGGAGTCTCAGATCTGAATTATAAAAACATTTTTGTATCGAAAATGTGGGTTTAACACTATACATGATATAATATTTGTCAAAATTTGGTGGTTGTTTTTAATTTGGTCATGGGCGTAATATTAAATGATAAATTAATTTATTAATTTGTTACTTATTTATATTTTATGTCTTAGAATCTTATAATTTAATCCCACTTATGAAAAATCCATAGGGTTAGCAATATAACACTAAGGATTTGAGAGGATAGAATTGGGGGGATCTTGTTGAATAAAAATGGGTCAAGGATAGTGGTAATTTGACAAAGGTTCATTTTTGAGAGTGGAGTTCATGGATCTCTCCACTGACAACATCAATTCTTCTTCATCAAATAATGATCTAAACCTAAGGTAGGGAGTTTTTTTAATTGATTATTATTTCTTTAATTAACCCATGGGTAAATCAAATCACCGCAACTAATATATTGATTTTTGGTTTGATCATCAATTGTAGGCTTGGGTTTATCTTCCTAGTACTTTGGTAATTAATATTATTTCCTAGTTCTTCATTAATCATCATAACTAAAATGATTCAAGGAAAACCTAAACAACAAATGAGATTTGTTCATTTTATGGTGTTTCTTCATCCCCTAATTCATTATATGTTCATCTCTAACATTCTCTTGGGGTGGTGGTTCAATAAATACCTTATGGACAAGCATAGAGTGATTATTATATGGCACAAAAAATCATCATTGTCTATTTATGATCATGATTGATAGAGTGATCATGATACGATGATGATGATGGGTAACTATTGGTGGATTTACATTAGATTTTGAGATCCAAAGTTTAGGTTTTTTTTCCATATTTCCATGGTGGATGGATGAGAGATGCATATTGATGAGATTTGGGAGGCAAACATTTGGTCACTAGCAACAATCAAGCTCATAAAATCCTTGACTAGTTTTTCTTGGCAGATATAGTGGTGGGATCGATGATGGTACCTGCATGGGTGATATGTGTAGAATAGTTAATAATTAATGGAAACAATCAGGACTATATGGCATTTAGTACAAATATCAAAGGGAATTTGGTACCCTCCAACGAATCTAGGGTTTATGGACAGATAAAAATATCACATTCCATGTGACACGTGTCACCTATACTGGGACCAGGTGTTAGAGGCTTGGTGTGTACCCTAGGGGGACATGGGAAGTGAAACATTCATACACATGGGTATGAACAGAGTACTTGATCATGACCTTGTACACCGACACAACTAGGTACACTGGCACAATTAGATTACATGGTCATGGATTGAAGTACACATTCACATGATGGTGTACATGGAATCATGTGTGTGGAATTCCAAATGATTAACTGACCTTAACTCATCATGTATCCCATGAAGTAATGTTGTTAATTTGGAGAAATACATTTCATGTGAGATAGAGAGACATTGGAACACTCAAGATAGGAAAGACACATTGTGTAACACCAGTACACATCGTGTGCTTTTTACGGGGTATGATACAGCCTTTTATCTATTCAGTGTATACAATTATTAGTTTAGTGTGTTCCCTTTTTCCTTTATAAGATTTTTAATTGTCGAATTACATCTTTATTAATGGATTATGATCCTTTATATAGTGCTAGGATAAGATAGAGTTTTAGGAATCCATTCATGTGACTGTGGTGGAATATTGTATGGTTTCCATCTCCTTCCCTCAGTGGGGTTTGAGGAATAGTCATTACCAACTTATACGGGAACAAGATCCCATATATAGAGGGTTATTCAGGGTAGTGTCTTGTTTACCAATGAGACCCTAGGTGATGTCCCATTTTTTGTGTATCGAGATCATTGGAGATCTAGAGAGTACTTATTTAGTGAGACTTGAGGGGAATTAAAACTATTATGTGCTGTATTAGGGGTAGTATGGCTTGTGGAGTGAGTTCTCCCAGACGAGTGTTACCTTGAAACCTATTGAAGAATCCTATGGATGTAAATTTTTTTGAGACCTCTTTGAGACATCATGTCTTTTATTAATATATATAGGTTAGTATTCTTATTTTTATGTCTCATACTCTGATTGAAATACCATAATGATAATGAGTTGATTAATCTATTTTTTACTTTATGTTTGCTGATTTTAGGGTGTCCTACTTGGTATTATTATACTCACCCATACATGGGATCTTCTTGTACATTTCATGCCTTATGAAAACCTTCTGCCTTTTGAAAATGTCCTAAGATTACCAAGAATAGGTTGATTATAGTGATCTAGATATAATGTGGTATATAAATGGTGTTTCATTTGATATCACTCTCATTCTTAGTAGGGTGGAATCTTTTATAGTTTTTGGTGGGATTATATATTTTATTTTATGATTTTTAGTACTTATTTATACTCTAACGTCGGATAGATTTTATGAATGAATTATGGTATCATATATATTTTCACTTTCATCATCAGTTGGATATTTAGAGATATGTGTATAGGGGTATATATACTTAAGATATGAACTCCTATATGTGACATTTGCCTACTCAATGCTAGTTACCATCCCCTAGCCTATTGAAGGTGGGATTGGGGTGTCATGCTTGGCTTACCACTGGCTAAAAAGGCCCTAGTTGGTAGGTTCATGAAAGCACCCATTAAGATGTCTTAAAGATTTTTGAAGTAGTTTTATATGTGATAAATGGTGGAATAGAGACGTGAACATCTGATGAAAAATTAATATTTTATTAAACAAAGTGGGTGAAAATAAAATTTTTCCTAAGGTAGCACTAAAAAATATATGTCATTAATATGAGTATTTCACATACTATGTCGGCCAGGGCACAAATCCATAGTAAAGGATAAAAAATGAAATCAATAACCTCTTAATATAATTTATAATGTGAATACATGTATAGTCATGACTATTGATTTGGGTAATGAAAATGAATTTATATAAGTAACTATCATCATCCAATATAGAAATGAAATTGTCTAATTTTGTTTTGGTTATACCGAGTCCTTAAAATCTAATTTTTTTTCTAATAGAATCAAACCTTAACCCTAACAAATTGAAATCGAACTATGACATAAAAATCAAAATGGTATAATGATTACATTATATGTCTATAACACTACTCCAATATAAGTTTTTGGTGATGTGATTCAACAAAATCACATTATTCTACCTTTATTTGAATTTTATTTTTTTGGAAAAGGATTTGATCTCTCTGCATTGATCCCATTCCAATTTACATAATAAATAAATAACATTTCATACCCCAAATAAACATGTAATCATCTGACGATTTAATTTTAACTATGGACTCCCTATGAGAATAATTTCTTTTATAAGGGAATTTAGACACAATCATTAGATATATTTAGCTAAAATGTTTGAGGGAAAACTAAATTATGAGGATATAACTATTATGAATTAAAATATATGTTTATTTATCTTACCTATTATAGTTTTGTTTGTATGTCATTAAAAATTTTATCTCTATCCTTATTTATATTATGTATACCCTAAACTATTTTCATCAGAGAGTGATAATTAAAATTTTGAGGATGAAATTTATTTATCAAAGGTATAATGTAACTCCCTTATATATTAGTACAAATTTCCATATAAATAATTTCTTTATTGTGTAGTCTGTTTCACATGAAACTCCGAAAAAATTAATTTTGATACATTTTATTGACATAAAAATATTACAATGCAAGATAAATACATTATGATAATGAAATATAAAAATTAATGAAATATTCTATTGAAATAAATGCACAATTAAATAAAAATATGATAGAGACTATAACACTAATTGAAATTATGGGAGTAAGGAAAAAAATAGACAATTAATTTATATGGTGTAAGATAATAGAATTTGATGAATGGTTTTAGGCTATATATAGGAATGAATACTAAACAATATATATTGTTGTTAGGGTTATATGGAAATTGGGAATATATGGTCATTAGGCTTATATAATCATTTAAACATAGTCATTGAATTTGAGGGTATAAAAACAAGTAATGAAATAATAAAATAAAGATAAAAAAGGAAAATAAATGGCATAAAGTAGTGCAAGTCTCCCTTAGGCGGCTCATTTTTCTGGTATTGGGATGTTGGTAGCATCAGCATGGCTTTCCCTAGAACAAGTCCAATCTAAATTTAATCATGTATTACTTGAGTCAAATCTTATACAAGAGAACTTAAGCCCATGGAAATCACTATAAGAACCATGCTATAAAAATTTCCACCTGTGGCTTCCACTATTTCTTATATTACTCTTAAGTCTTATGTAGATAGATTAACTGGTTTCTAAATTATAAATTATGATTATGTTAATATGTGATAAATGATACTAATGTTTTTATTATTATGACTATTTCTATACATTAATTATTTTTATAAAATTCACCTTTTATATAGAGAATAAGAAAGACTGTATTTAATAATGTACGGATAAAATTTAATTACTGCTAATTAAAAAAGGAATCAATCATAAATAATTAACAATAAAATCATTTAGTGTCAAAAATAATTTTTTCAATGAATTTTTCAAAATCAATATGGTGTGTATTATTATTGAAATAAAATAAATTTAACACTATTGAATATTTTTAGGTACTGAAATATATTTATAATATATAAAAATGTAATATAATTTTTATTTATGTTTTTTTATTAGTAAAATAATAATAATAAATTCTTTTTATGATAAAAATGATTTTTTAAAAAATATTATATATTAGGTGTTTACATATTAATATTAAAATTTACTAATTTTTAAAAATTAATTCAATTAAATGGATTTAATATTAAAAATTTTAATATTCAAATTACATAATGAATTAAATTTCTTTTTTAAAAATTTTGTTTTTCTGGTAAAAGTTAGATACCACTATAAGGGTTTACGGTTTATTTTCAAAGAATTATTTTTTAAGTGTTAATTATTTTTATCTAAATAATTTTAATTGATATATTTTTACTAATGATTATAATGTAACACATTTATATAAAGAGATCATAACTCAGTTAAATTATTAATTGATAGGAAATAAAAGTAAATACACATAATGATTAACACGTTATTTTGTAATAGAAATTGTTTTTTATATCCAATGTTTTAATATAAAATTTTATTTTATTTTTTCATAAATTTAACTAGTTAAAATAGAGTAAATATTTATAATTAGAGCACTAAAATTAGGTAAGAGATGTCATATTACATTTATAGTAAATAAATAATCACCATGGTAAATAAGTAAACAAGTTATAAAGTGATAAAAAGAGATAAATGATCATGTATTGAATTTTCATTATTTAATATGATATATAGACATTCTGAAAGACCCTTTTTAGGTGTTAGAGTCATTCCTACAATTCCAACCATTATTTCATCACCTAACTCGCCTAACTTTTATGTGATTCAATCTTTACCCTTTACCTAACTTATATTTCAAATGAAATGTCCCTCAATTTCTTATAATAAAGGATCTCTCTTTCTCTCACTCAAAACTACTCATATCATTCAAACCCCTCTAGAATACCTACCCATTTATTCAATCATAGATAATATCCCCTATTTTTAGTCATCTAGCCACAAAATGATTTTCAAAGTGTTTCATTCAGGGGTATACATCATGGAAATGATCGATATCATTATAATGTTTATAGAAAGCCTAACTAAGCCTCAATCTAAGGTAAGGGGTTTTCATCTCAATATCCCATTATTGAGGAATTTTCAATATTACAAAATATGTTTCAATTATATAGTTTATATACTACCCATTTGATATATTATAGAATGATTCAAATTATATTCATGATATTTAATAAAATATTTTATTTTTTCTCTTTAAATAGGCTAGATTCAGAAGTTACATAAAATGTAATAGTCATTTCCAAAGTAACATTAGAATGAATTATATTTTTTTGATATTATATTTAGGGAATTTGTATTCTCTTTATCACTTAAACACCATATATATTATTCTCTTATGATTATTTATATGGTTTATATGTTTTATTACAATTTAACATCTCTTTTGTTCACAATCTAACTAAAAGGGTGTTTGTAAATGGCGCCAAAAGTATATCATCTTATCAGTAATTAATCATTATCCATTTAGTACATATTATTTATTTCAAAAAACTATTTCACATATTATTTTTCATTATAAACATTTATTATCTTCTATACTCTCCATATTTCCCTTTAAATATTTTCAAAAGGATGTTTTATAACTTTTTTATTGATGTTGGTTTTTCTGTAAAACTACATTAAGAGATTTTAAAGTCATTTAATTTCAATTTCATATATTTTTTTCTTTACTAAAAACTTCCTTGATTAACCAGTATTTATATTCAAGGATCCAATATTAGAGATTATTTAAAAAAAAATTACAAATTTTTTTGTTACCTTCTATAAAATGATTTTTTAATGTAAACCGTAACTTAACTATTTAGTGAAAATGTTAAAAATATTTAATGAAAAGACATATTATTATTTCACATCCATTATCCTATATAACCTAAAATGATATATCTCATATGGGTAATTTTTATGATCATGATAAAAATTATATTATGATATAATTATTTTGGGATATCAATTTTTTGTTTTCAACTGATCCAATTCTTTATATCATCTTATGTGATTCCATTTGAAAAATTTTTAAAACCCTTTTTTTCCAAGGGTTTTCATGAAGAAAAGTATGTGTGATATCATGTGGCATATATATGTAGTATTTTTCATTATGTGATTATTGGGTATGATATATCCCTCCAATGCATTGGGAATGTTTTATATCTCATGATATAACGATGCTATGTGTGGACATGATTACTGATATTTTTGTTCACACGATTCTATGTAGACATGATTACAGATTAATTTCTTCAAAATATCAAGTGTATAAATGATTAAAAACATATTTTTTGTAATATTGTACATGGTCAGGACATTTGATTTCCATTTTCACACTATTATGATTTATTATACTTTTTTATATTCCAAATTTTAATTCATATGTTATGATTTCATGCTTATTGTCTCATGTTCTCACACTCCAATTACTCAATTCATATTTTTTTTTTCCAAACTCCTAGTTCCATGACTCATTATTTATGATCTTTTATTTTTTGGTTATGATTATATTTTTCATTTTTATATCACATTATTATGTTCTCATGTTAAGATTATCATCTTATGATGGCTTATTATCTTTAATTGTTATCTCTTTTTTTACACTTACTATGCATTTTAGATCACCCCTTTCTATCATTTCAACTCCCTATGATAAGAAGAATAGTGAAACATATGAAATATCTATAATAGTGTATTATGAAGAGTGAACGAGGAGAAATTTTTATGGTGTGTAAAATTTGTTGTTTATGTATCTAATCTCCAAATACTCAAATCCTTTGAGTTCTTGGACAGTTTAGAAATTATTGAGACCTAATGATTAAATCCCCAAAATAACATAATATATATATTTGTTATTCATGGTTCATCTCACATGGTATCAAATAATAAACATAAAAATTTAATTTTATCATTTTATTGGGGGTATTGAGGTCTAATGAATAATATAGAGGTTCCACATATCTATAATCAGAAAACATCAGATTCCATGAATGAACCAACTGATTACGATTAAAATACTGCTAAGAATTTATATGGAAAACACTAGTTAAGATGTTGTTGAAAATTTTAATAGATTAACCCCTTTACAGAAATATAATATCATTTATAATAAATACTAAATATTCTTTGTACACCCTACATTCCAGAAAATGAAGCATGAACACACACACACACACACTCTATCTCTCTCCCTATCTCCCTCCTCGTCCCTATCTCTCTATCTCTATCATTTTTTATAGGCCAAGAGTTACCATAAATTAAAAGTATCAAAATAACATAATCAATTTTTTGTAATAATCCCACCCATAATATAGGAAAATAATAGAAAACCATTTCCCTATAATATTAAACCCCATCCATTGGTTGTGATTTCCACAAACATAATACCACATCCATACCGAGTCCTGACACATAAATATATCTATATATACTAAAACATTGATAAAACCAGAAAATAAAACTAACAACACTTTGTAACAATTAATTACAAAAATCATCCAGAAAAACATGAGTTGGCTAGAGCTACATGTCCTTAGGTGTGCCTACACTTATTCCAAGGATGCTGATAAGCAACAAGATTCATGAAGGTTATAGTGGTGATAATATACCATAATGATTAAAAAATATATTGTTGGTAAAAACTAGTTAACATCATTCACATAACATAATTAATAGAACTAAAAAATTTATGTCATACCAAATGGAATGAGGTACATAAAATAAATATGTATACCATAAAATATTAACAAATGTGGGTTAATATCATAAATCATACCTCAAAAAAGCCATTAGAAACCATATCCCAGGACATTGAGTATCCACCCAATATCATATCAATCAACAACAACATAACTATCTCCTACCAGATCCACTCTTGATTTAGGGTCATTCCCTATCTTGGAATAGAAAACATGAGAACTACCCAATCATTGAGATACTTCTGTAATATTAGAGTAAGAAAATCAATATTCTAGAACCAATGTGCACCTTAATGTCACCAATGATATATATTATATTCATAAAATAGAATGAAAACTTGTGATCATCCATCCAATATTTCAATAAATATGTTACCACAACCTCAACCTACTACATTTCCCTAGCTACATTAGCTAGTACAATTGTGGGATGATGTACCCATGGTCAATACATACCATAAGGGTGAACAATGCAAAGACCCTCATTTCATAACCTTAAAATAAGTAATTTATATTCCCATGGAGTAATGGAGAATATTTCAAAATTGAAAACTAGTTTACAACTATGTTCCACAATTCTCACCTCATCAACCTTGATCAATTCCACACATAGTGTAAATTCAGCTTCAAATTAATAATCTCAATCACCCCTTAAAACCTATGGGTACATATATCATATCTTTCAACCAGTTTGACGGACATCACTATTTCAATTGGATGGTAATCTGTGGGGGATACCTCTAAACTTCTAGTGGTGAATGATATATTTTTCTATGACCACATCACTAAATCAAATTTCCAAACCAAGTATCAAAAAATAATCAAAATCTCCCTAAATCTAGATAATATGCCACCCCATAATCACAACATCATAACACTTACTTCCCAATGACTTTTAGGATATCCAATATAGCATTTAGACATGTTAAATAACCACAATCCAAAATCTATAGGTCAATATCCTAGAATCACACAATGAATCCCACATTAAATACACATTATCCCATCTATTACACTCATACCCAAGACAGTTATCACTATGCAATATAATTACAATATCTCTTTAGGTGATAGATCAAATTGAAAGAGCTACACATCCATGTAGTGAACCCAAACCACCTTAGGAACTCCCTATCCATCATAGTTACCCATGTAATTATTGATTACCCTCATTCATGTTTAATTTGGGTACCCAAGACACAAATTATGATGTACTTTGATTACCTCTACTTGAATATAGTTTGATATATATATAAATGTGTGTGTTTATCTAACCATAATAGTGTTTATAATTCTACATCCACTATATTTATAGTAACTTCCTTAGATTGTGTGTCATATCCAAGGGTTATGGAAGGTCCCATGCTATAATGTGGACCTAGAGATATAATGACACTAATCATACAGTAATATCTTATGATCTAGATAACTCATACAGATATGAAACAGATGATGTGAGGTTATCAGGTGAATAGGGATCATAAGTGTTGATACTTATTCTCATTAAGTTCACACATGGTAATCTATCATAGATGAGACCATGAGGACAAACCCATTAAAAGGAACACCCCATGTTTTTTATGTCATTGTATGTTATAATTTAAAGACATGTTAGTTGGTCTCCTGACATGAGATCATTATCAGTGTGGTCTATTTGATCGCGGACTTTGATGAAAGGTAAAAACCATGACCATGAAGATGGTTTGAGGTAGTTTATTCAAGGGAATCACATGTGGAATGAAATTTTATGAATGATCAAGGTAGATTTTTTCACCTCCAAGTTGATGATGTGATATCTCCAGATTGGTTCATGAGGATGGTAGTACCATCATTAAATCCTTGTCCATAGTATTTAAATTTAATTCCATCTTGTTATATCAAAAAAAATTAAATAAATAATGGATGTTGACAGTAGTGTGCATCCTGATTTATCAGATATCATATGAAAAATAGATTATATTACACATTTTTTGTACGTAGGTTGGTTTTTGTTTCTATGACTAATCCATATCTCTTTAGGGTCCGTGATGGGTTGGTAGATTCTAATCTTGGTCTATGAATATTATTCACTACTATATAGATAAGGGTCAAGAGTATCACACACAATAGTGCAATCAAGATTATTCAATATTCTACTGAATAGTTATATAGGTTATGATGGGCCCCACCACGATGTCTGAGAGTTTTCCATATTTTATTGATCATATATATGTAAATAAATTCATTATTATTAAAGTATATAATAATTATGTGGAATTTATTTAATAAGATTACTTACAAGTGTTTAAGTAAATACATGGAATAATTTTATATGAAAAAATATTACATTTTTTATATAAGGTTTATTTAATATTAGTAGGAATTTTGAGTAGAATTTATGAATTGGATTTATCACATAATATATTTAGTACATATTACAAGTAAGTGATAAATTATAAATAATTTTTAAAACATAGTTAGTTCATCATAATTATTTATTTATTACTCATTTGGTTGATTTCGTATATATAGGGTTGGGAACTATAAACAGGTATTTTTCACATCCACCATATAAGTAGATGAGGAGCATATTTATTATGTGCAAGGAAAATAATTTTCCAAGTGATTGGGAGCTCCTCTCTCCTCCTCCCATATCTTTGTAGGAGAAAGATGTCATCCATGAAATTGATCCAAGGACGTCTTTCATGGATCATAGGAATGGAGTTGATGTTATCATAGTGTTGTCAAATGAATTTTCAAAGCTCGACACTATCAATTAGAATTTTATTATTGACATTCACACAAATTTTTAATGAATAGATGGATGATCGAGTGGGGTTTAGCTTTAGATCCTTCATGAAATGGTCATTGAATCCAAGCTATAGTTGAACGCACTACAAAATAAATGAGTATATTTTTTAATTTTAATTTTTTGATAATTTAATTCTCACTATATTTTAGACAACTTCTAGGGATCAGATCACATTAGTCAATGAAGTTACATTTCTCCGGTGCTGAAAAAATTGAACTACCTATCCTACCAGCTTCCATTGTGTGTCCTGGTACATTCAATTGGTATTAGAGGAATCATGTGAATTTTATTAACCAATAAAAAATTAATTGACATTAAATTAAGTATAGGGAATTAAATCGATACCAATAAAATATAAAGTGTGTCGATCCGATTCTGATTGAACAGGTTATGTTCATCAAATTTTTTTAGTATGGATTAAAAAGAACCATTGTATCTAGTTTAAAAATGATAAATAATATATTTATATTTTTCCATGTTTTATTTGGAGGTATGTTCTATAGAAACTGTTATTTCCATCATAATTCTGATTGGTATATGAAGGACATTCCTATATCATTAAGAACATTTTTGTCTTGGTGACAGGATTCTTCCTATGTAAACATTTTCATTATTGAATTGAATACATATAATTAAATTAAATAAAAGGAAAACCTTTTATAAACCATATTTCATAGAATTTAAAAAAATGAAAAGGGGATAGCTTTTCATGTAAGACAACCAAATTGATTGGGATGGAAAAATTGATTTCTTCTTATAGAGGCATTATTTTTAAAAATGATTTTACGAAAATTTTAAAAAAAATGAGGCTTGCGTGAGAATCCTAGACACTAGCATCTTCTCTTACTTATGTGCACAAGCTGTGCTTCCTCCTTGACAATCAGCCAAAATAATTTCATGGTATGTGATTTCCAAACGGGTCCAGAAAACCTGAATGGGCTGGGGCTTGGTCAACCCTACATTAAATGGGTCGGGTTTTGGCTTGACCCGCATTAGACTTCAGTTGAAATTTTGTTCATGAAATATGTTTTTATTAAAAAATAAATTACTCTATATAGTTAATTTATTTTTTTTATTAAAATAAATTAATAATATATTAATTTACTGGTTTGAAATAATAACCATTTTATTATTTGTAATTATTAATACATTTTTAGTAATAAAATAAATTAATTGATTCATATAATTTTCAGAGTAAAATTTAAATAATTTCTTCGTCTAAATAAGATAAATCATTTTATTTAGATAATTTATTATATTTATATATTTATTTATTTATTTAACATATCAACAATATATTTATTTCAAGTTATTTTTCTTCTGAATTTACTTTTTATACACACTGGTCTTGATAAATTGACCAAACCTATGTCTGTTATTTATATAATTAATTATTTAATTACATGTGATGATTTTAATTAATTAAGGTTCTCTAAGAATCATCATTTCCCCCTATTTTAATAAGTATGAGGGTTTGAATGCCCAAATTACAGTAATTTGTATGTATTTTTTACTCGTAAAATCCTATTTACTATGTGCGAGTATTGTTGTACTTTGATAGGTATGGTTTAGGATGCA
This sequence comes from Viscum album, assembly GCA_963277665.1. Taxonomy (NCBI): domain Eukaryota; kingdom Viridiplantae; phylum Streptophyta; class Magnoliopsida; order Santalales; family Viscaceae; genus Viscum; species Viscum album. Next base: position 837,409,855 of record OY728137.1, read on the forward strand.
TAAAAAATCATGAGGAGATGGTATGTCAGACAAGAAGTGGAAACACTGGACGAGGATGTGCCACATCATGAGTCATACTAAAAATCATGTTTTATTCCCCTATGTTATGGTTGATCAATTATTTTTAAATGAATCAACCAATATTAGATTCTTAGGACTAGTCGGATAATATGTTTCCATTGTGAACAGTTTGTTTCTTTATGAATTTTTAGGTTTTCAAAAACATAAAAAATATTAAACAAATAAAATGAATAAAAACACTGTTAATATTTTTCATTTAATGTTTAGTTTGGAGCATGACAAAATGGAATTAACAAATTAATAAAAATTTATTACATTATTCAAAAAATATAAAACCCACAAAGAAATATGATATCACAAATACCTCCCATAATTTAAATTTTATCAAAAATAGGTATACAGGGTGTTTGATCAACCTTAGTTGAACTTTCCTCCTATAATTGGTGAGTTCTTATGAGATTTATTGGTTGACTAGTTGGATGACATAACTAGAGTTGGTAGAAAAGGGGTAGACATATCTGGCTTGTTGAAACTTTAGATTCAAGCCTTGAGTAAATCATTTTAATATTTTTAAAATCTATGAAATCCATAAATAGATCATGGAGTTATGAGTTAATATAGTTGGATAATCAAATGCCTACCTTGAACTCTCTGATTGGTGGTGTATCAATATATTTTAGGCTATGAGGTGATATTGAAGGATTATTTCAATTAGAATACTCTAGTGGTAGTTTATTCTGATTCTAGTATAATGGTTTTCTGGAGTTTGACAATATAGTGTGAGGGATTTAATGATTTAATAATTACTTCTCCGAAATGTTTAAAAGGGTAATCAAGATAATTGAATAATTGCTAAATTCTTATTGTAGATAAAAATGGGAATCACCAACATCACCAGAACATTATCACTATTCTATACATTGGATAAATAAAATATCCTGGATGAAAATAAATTCATGTAGTGATACAAGTGCTTGGACATAGTAATATGACAAGAAATGAAGATTTGTGTGATGGAATCCTCATTTCCTAATGTGCCTCTATTGAGAGCTATCAAAAAGGAAAAAATACAACTTAAAAAAGCATGTAGATGATTCCTAGACATACATTGTATCATGTTGACATTTATGTCTAGTCTTTTCATATTTCTCATGTAGATGAAGATTCCTATAAGATGCTCACCCATATCTAAGAACTATATCAAGATAAAGTATGGAATGAAAAATATGAGATATCCAATGAAATGTAAATGCTTAATACAGTATACGTAAATGAAGTAAATACTCATGTAATCAATTTGATAGGGTGAATTGAGAGGCGGGAATCCCTTGGGTTCATACTGAACCGATAATTAGAAACTAACCTCATTTTACCCTCTTTAACACAAAAAATATCATCTTTTATTGTTACATTTAATATTAATAACATGACAAAGTTAGTCTTATATCATTAATATTTAGTTCACCAAGCTGATAAGGATATGAAGAAAACATATTATTTAGTCCTTATGATGAACAAGAAGAGGAAAAGAAACACTAAGGTGTCTAAGGATAAATCTACATAAAATAAACCTAAGATCTGTCCTTCCAAAATGACAATGATTTAGTGGGAAGATAATGACCATGAGGTTTTCTTCTTTTCCATTGGAAAGAAAGACTATTGGAAGATGAACTGTATATCTAGGAAGAAGAAGCAAGATGACGCTTCTGCATCCTGTATTTTTTTTATTGAATGAAATATATCCTCATATAAATTTCAGGAATTGGAAACAATATTTGGGTAAAATACTTTTATTCAAATATATAAACTAGGTATATTCAGGAAGATTGAAAAAGGTGAGGTGAATCGTCAGGATGAAAATGGCATGAGTTTAACAGTCATTGAAGTGTCACATATCATTTCCTAGTGGTATGGTTTTTCCTTATATAAATGTTATAATATACCTTTAGTAACCAAGAACACAATATAAGTGTCTATTCTAGACACCATGGTATTTTATTTCATGTTTCTAAATAAAAGTTATCTCTTTTAGAATGATAACATGAGTTATGGTATGAGATATCTTAACACATTCTTAAATATAGTTGAACTCCAAAATCTAGTAATTTGAATCAATGAAAAAACCCACAAGTATGAATCATAAATCATCTAGATATGGAACATTCGGCTTGGTCATGTAATATAGAAGATATTATAAAAATTACATCAAGAAGGGTATTTAGACTCAAACAACTTGAAACCTTTTGATGCATGCCACAATGGTTTATATGAGAAAATATACAAATTACCCTTTTCTGATATGGGAGAAAGAGCCACAAAATTATTTGAATTGATTTATACTAACATAGCTGATCCATTTCCTATAGAGTAAATCAACGTTTTTTCATAATTTATTAATTTTAATGATGATTATAGTAGGTAATAACATTTATAATTAATGTCTTATAAGTCAGATTCCATTCATATGTTTACAGAATAGAAACAAGAAGTAGAAAACCATCATGGAATGAATATTAAAGAACTCTGCTCAGACTGAGGTAGAAAACATCATAACCAAACTTTCTTTGATCACTTAATAGAGTATGATATATTATTCAAAATCACCCCTCCTAATACACCATAGTGGAATGGTGTTAGTGACAGGAGTAATAGAATATTTATTGACATGGTTAGATCAATGATGATTCAGACAACACTTCCATTATCATTTTGGGGATACACTATGTAGATATTTGAATACAACTTTAATTGATTACCAAATAAATCTATAGATAGGATTCCCAATAAGATGTGGTTTGGAAGAAACCCAGTCTATCAAACATATATGTATGGGTATGCAATACCTTTTAGGACTATACCAAGTAATGAATTAGAATTCCAAATAACACTGTGCATCTTTATAGGTTATCCTAATGAGAAAAAACGATATTACCTCTATAACCATTATGATAGAAAATTGATTTTGGAATGAAAAGACACATTTATAGAAAATAGAAAATTTACATCCAAAATAGTGGGATCAAAATTGACTTCGAAAATGTTAATTCTCTAGATGCATAAGAGTTAGTTGGGGAAAAGCTCGACAAGAGATAATGGGATATGAAGATGTTCCTGAGACATATGTACTATATTGCTCAACTATAGGGGTTAGAGAACTAAATAATTATGGATTTTTTGTCACTGATATAGGCAACACATTATTCATTGAGGATGACGAACCTCTGGCCAATAATAAATTAGTACAATGAATGGATACTACAAAATGAAATGATGCTATGAATTATAATATGGATTCCATGTATGGAAGACATGATTGGATTTTGGTACATATGATGTAAAACCCATTGGTTGTAAATGGGGATTCAATAAAAATATATAAATGGATGTTGAGGTCAATAACTATAACTAAAGACTAGTAGTGATCTATTTTAGACAACCTAGAGGAATAGATTATGATGAAACCTTCTCATCAGTAGTAATGCTGAAATCCATGAGAATATGGAGTGTAATAGTAGTAATACATGATTATGAGATTTGGAAAATGGATGTCAAAACCAATTTTATAAATGGGATATTATTTAGAGATGTATATATGAATCAAACACATGGGTTTGTTATGTCATAGAATTTCTATAATTCCTACAGGTTGTTGAGGTCCCTTTATGGGTTGAAGTATACATCACAATCATAGAATTTTCATTTGGAAGAGACCAAAATAGAATTTGGTTTTTTAAAAAAATAAAAGAAATCATTGTGTCAATTAGAAGGTTAATAGAAATTACATCATTATCCTAGAAATATACGTTGATGGCCTATTAATTATGGGAAACAATGTGTAAGTCTTATAGTTAGATAAAACCTAGATAGATAAATCCTTATCCAAAAATGGCTTAAGTGAAGAAAACTACATTATTTGGATCAAGATCTATCGAGATAGATCAATGTTGTTGATTGGTATTATTCATTGTACATATATTAAAAATGTAATAAAAATAAAAAATAAGGAATAATCCAATAGTTGGTTGTTTCCCATGTCACATGGTATCAATATCTGCAATAAAATGTTCCCACAAACACATGTGGAGATCGAACGAATGAGTGGAATTATTTATGCTTCAACAGTGGGATCTATTATGAATTCTATGTTATGTACTATGTTTTATGTTCTAATTGCTTTAATCATGTTGGGATGATATAAATATAATATATGATAGATCAATTGGGAGGCAGTCAAAACCCTGCTGAAGTACTTGTGGTGTACTAAGGATATGTTCCAGGTGTGTGGAGGAGAAAATGAACTAGTAGTGAGAGGATAAACTGATGCCAGATTCTAAAAAAATCATGATGATCTAAAATCACATTTTGGATATATCATTGACCTAACAAGTGGTGTTTTGAGATAGAGACGCTCAAAGAAACATGTGGTCACTGATGCAATAGTAGAATCTATGTATAAAATGACTTCCAATGCAACAAAGAAATTAGTCTAAATACACAAAATGTCTCAGAGATTGGTGTTATGCCTAGTAGGGAATACCCTATTCCAGTTTTTTTTCATTATAATGCAGCAATGGATCTTTCAATGAAGCCCAGATCACACCAGATGAAAAGTATATAATTCAGAAGCTTCATTATTTGATAGAATTTTTCCAAGAACAATGAAGTCATAGTCATTAGATTAGCCATGGAGGACAAAATCACAGACCCCCTATTTAAATACATCTCTCAGTAGAAGAACGCTTTTAAATAGAGATATACCATATTGATACTTGTTATAAATTGGCTACAATACATGTGGGAGAGTTGAAAGTGGGTTCCGTAGACCCATCATGTGATATACTGTGATTACCACTACATGTATATATTTTTATGTATATCTATACTTGTGTTAATCTTACCATAATAGTATTGATACTTCTTCATCCACTATATTTATTCTAATTTCCTTATATTATGTGTCATATCAAAGGGTTTTTGTATATTTTAGGCTATAATGAAAACCAAGAGATACCATGACAATAATCTTAACATAATATCTATGTACCATATACGTCATTCTGACAGGAAACAAATGGTGTGTGACCATCAGGTTCATGGGCCCCATATGTATTGAGACATATTCTCCTGATATTCACACATAGTGATCTAAATTATTTCAGATCACGAGGAAAACCCCACAAATAGAAACACCCCATGACTTGGGTGTCATTGGTTTTTCTTATCACGGGACATGTGTATTGATCTCCGGACATGAGATCTTCATCAATGTGTCCCATTTGATCATGTACTTTAATGCAATGAAAGATCCTTGACAAAGAAGTCATGGTGAGGGAGTTTTCATTGGGTGCATCATTTTTGGTAAGATATTAGTTGAATGATGATGAATCAATTGTAGATTTCATGTTGAGGAAATGATATATCTTTTGTGGTAGATCAGGACAGAAGTACCTTTATTAAATACACATCCAAGGTAGTCGAAGGTATTTCCATCCAGTTAGATCAAAAAACATTGATGCAATAAAGGATAATAACACAAGTGTGAATCATAATTTTTGAGATATCATATGAAAAAAGAATATATTACACAATGAGTGTATGTAAATGGTTGTCGATGCTATGGATACTCCTTATCACTTTGGGACCATGACGAGTTGCTATATTTCACTTGTTTTCTCTATGTATTATTCAATACTATTAAGATAAAGGCCTAGAGGGTCACACATAATAGTACATTCTATATTTGACCCTATTTTACTGAATATGTATATAGGACATGGTGTGCCCCACCATGACATCCAATAGTTTTACAAGTATTATCGATCATTTATAAAAAAATAAATTCATTATTATTCAAGTAAATAATAATTTATTCTAATTTATTTAGTATAATTATTTAAAAGTGATAATGTTAATATATGAAATAATTTTATATGAATGAATATAACAATTTTTATTCATTGTAAAATTAATAGTAGTGGTAATTCCTAGTTGAGTTAATGGATTGGGGTTATCACATTATATATTTAATATATGTTTCAAGTATATGATAAAATATAAATAATATTTATGATGTAATTATTATTTCAGAATTATTTATTTATTACTTAATTGGTGGAAGTTAGATATACGGGGGTTGGGAACCAGAACCTGATATTTTTTACATCCAATATATAAGTAGATGATGAGCTCGTTTTCTATGTGTAAGTGAAATCATTTTCCAATGGATTGAGAGATCCTCTCTCCTCCTCCCACATCCTAGAGAGAGAAAGATTCCATATAAGAAATTGATCCATTGTTGTCTTTATGGATCATAAGAACCGAGTCGAGGTGATCATCGTGATGTCGAATGAATTTTTGGATCTCCAAGCTAGCACTCAGAATTCAACGATCGACATTCATAATTATTTTTTAAGATTTTGTGGAAAATCTAGTGGGTTTCAGTTTCAGATCCTTCAGTGACGATATCTAACGACAAGTTTCATTCAAACACACTTCCAATTAAACAAGTTCGATTTTCAATTTATTTTTTGTGGTTATTTAATTCAGAAGAGATCATTATACCTATACTAGGGATTATATCACTAAATACGATCCAGTTATGTCTCTACAGTGATGAAATTTTTGAAATACCCAGTTCAAAAGATTCCTTTGTGTTCCCCAATACCTTCAATTCCCACATTACCATGTTTTACCCAATTAAATAGCACAATGTTGCAACCATAATATGGTATCTATTATCTTAAAACATCAATAACCACCAAAAAACAATCCTACAATCCTTCCAACAATATATAACAACCATTTTGTGTCTACATCTCATTTCACACCACAAACTTGTATAAGGACTATCTCCATAGGTGACTCTTAAAAACCTTCCTTAGCAACATCAGTCCCATCATACACAAGGCTTCACTTGAAACCCATGATGGACTATAGAACCAAATATAAATTCTATCACTATATAATCTTACTAATGGAATATTCCCACCATAACACCTCATACAAAACATATATAATGTTGGGAGAAATTTAGGGGCCACCTACCCAGAACACACAAAAACCAGCCTATTGAGTATTGCCAGCTGATTTGGATCCAATCAGATGAAATCACACAAAATAGAAAAACCCCCTATTTTGGGAATATTAAATGAATAATGATGGATTTGAGAAATAAATAATGATCCAACTAGATTATATTGACAAACATACCCTAAAATATTCATGGAATAGACACCATGATAAACTGGATATAAACCATGGAGATATATCCCATTAAAGCGAAGAATGATAGGGATTGGGGAATGGGTCGAGACCCTTCCTATTGTGGAAATATAATGGGTTGATACCCTAACTTCTAATAAATGAGAAGAATACTCATGTAAATACCAGAAAATTCAATGTGATTTTTTTAATTTATTTTGTATTTTTATGAGTCTACAAAAAATGACTGCGCGTGATTCTGAGGACCGGTTTTTCCAGAATGAATATATGAAATTTTTTAGGTACATTTATTAAACATGCTGGTGGTGTTTTCTATATTTTGAAACAGTACATATAATTGAAATATGATAGCACCGTTGAATCCACAATGCCGAGATTCGCTTAAGGGAAGCTACACTTCGATTGCAGTTGGTTGGGAGAAAAAGACAATTTTTGGACTTTTTAATGAAAAAGTATAATAAAATGAAATTTTTATTTTTATTATATTTATTTTTCCAACCACTTGTTGAGTGTTTGTGGTGGGGTCCATGAAGGTGGTCATACCCTTAATTATGGGGTGTTAATTATTTGATTAATCTTTGGTTGTGTAACCATCCCTCATGTAATTAATGAAGCACTTTATTACATCAATTAGTGAGGCACTTTAATTACGTCAATTAATGAGTAACTTTTACTACATCAATTAATGAGGCACATTACTTACATTAATTAATTAACCTCATTAATTCTTTAATCTGTTACTCACCATTCAGCATCCTATTTAAATGGAGCTCGGGGTGGGGTTTTGGATGACATCGTCATGCGAGGAAACTATGGTGGAGTTCTGCTGCAACATCAACTAATGGAGGACAAAATCTCGGGTAGAAATGATCCGAGATCGACGAACACCGACGAATCCATCCATCATGGATTCTCCTCCTGCTGCAACCGTGAGTCCTCCAATGAATCTCGGGGTAGAGGTTTAAATTATTTTTGAGTTTAAATGTTTTATCTCTCTTCGTTCTGGTTTAATATGAAGAACACAAATCAACCAACTAATGGGTTGACCCATGAATCATTCATTTTTATGGAAGGTTGTTGCAGGTATTTATTTTGGGGTTTTATCAAATCTTATGATGATTTTTGTTTCACCCATATGTTATAGTGCTAATATGGAGGGCGCGGGCCAATCAGAACAAGGCCCGAACCATCCACCCAATTTTTTCTTGACTCGTTTTCATGGGAGAATGATGAACTTGTAGGTTCTGGGCGCATCAGAAGTGCGTTGGTGGATTTTCCCAACATTAATTTTAATGTTAAACAACGTTCAATCCAAGATTCGTCACGATATAAAATGCCAAATCTTCGGAATAGAATGAAGAATGAAAAGAAAAGAAGTGTCCAGAAACCCTTGAGGTAGGATCATCATATGTTGGTTATAATTAATTTAATTATTTCAAAATAATTACCTCGATGGAATTCATGCTTTGTAGATGCCTCCGGTCATGATCATGTGATCCATCATTGCGTCGTAGAATCCAAGAGCAGGATTCCTCTAGTTGTGATCCAAACGTGCTCCACGTATCTCCAAGCATCTCCAAAGGGAACTCCGGGTGCTAGCACAGAAGAACCTTCACTTGTGATGTCCGTCTTCGATCACCTTGATCCAGTGGATGATCTCACTTTTGTAACATGAAAGCATTCTTGGTGGAAAGAGAATTCTCTCTTGGATTGAGAGTGTTTCCAAATCTATTGTGCACAACCAAAACAATGGCTAACCCCTATTGATAATAATGTAATTGAGATTTATATTATATAGAATAATAAAATGAATTAATTGCCTAAAATCATTTAATTATTTCATTTAATTCTTAGTAATTCCCCATGTCTTAATAATGATAGTTGGCCATCATTATTACATGACATGCATCCAATGTATGACATTTAATATTATTTAATTAAATAAACAATATTTTCTCACGGATCCCGAAAAAACAAACTACACGGCGAGTATGTAAAAACATACAGAACGTGTACTTTTATTTTTCCAGTTTTATTTATTTTCCTCCACCTCATTTATTGGACATTGAGTAATGGCTATTTATTTCTTAAATAAATGTAACTGCATTACTCTCTAAAAAAATACATATTATTTCTCCCACAATATATTCTCTCGAATAACTAGTGTTGAAATAAATGCGATCAGACATCCTTGAATAATTATTAAACCACAATCGGGAATAATCTTTATTTGACTTGTTAAATTAATATTTAACTGAGATATGTGGACACACTTAGTGTGTGACCCTCTAGGCCTCTTTCTCAGTGGAATTAGGCAGATCCGGCCTAATGTCCAAGGTTAGCGTCTAGAAATACTCCATGGTACCCATAGATAAAGAAGTTAACGACGCAATGATGTGTCACCTCCTATGAACACATACCGTGTAATATAATCCTTTTGTCTCAATATCTCTAATCAAGCGGGTTGCATGCTAGTGCCATCCACCCATGTGTTCGATTATTATTTCTATGACTTCCCATAATTGAACTCACTCATACCTTACCATGGCCATGGATTTATGTAGGCTATATCAATTCCATCAAAGGGCCTCAGATATCAACTTCTGTTATGGAACAGAAGGGAGAAATACTTTCTCGCATTATCTATTAATGCAGTGTTACTGGTGACACACCCAATGTATCCTACCTCCCTGCGAACATTTTTTCGTCCAAGTTTTCGTCAATACATCTAAGTGAGTGATTTGTAATACTCATTAATAATAATCTTAATGTCTAAGGACCAATACACACATCCGCAGATAGGAACATCCAATGACACTATGAAATGTGGATTTTCTACTGGCAGGTCTCGTTCTCATAATATCCTCCTGGATATTACCAAGGACGCACACCATGAGAAGCTTCCTCAATGTTTTATGAGAATTCCCCCCTAATGACCTGTATTATTTGTACCCCACAAATAATATCATCTAGCCATAGAACATACTTTCAAGAATAGTGTTATGGCACTTCCGGGTTCTCATCATAGTAGGGATCCGCTATGACCCTTTAATGAAACAGCTATCCTTAGGACATCATCACATGCATTGTCGTTCAGAAGAACAATCAAGATGTGATAAATCATTTATTAATGAATAAAGTACAAAATAGTTAGTTCTAGGCCACCAACACCAACAGACTCCCACTTGGACTAGAACCAACTGCTAACAACCTTTAACCCACAAGCTCTCACATGATATTCATACTTCTGCTGAGATAGGGCTTTTTTCATGGGGTCTGCAACATTCTCTTCCGTGGACACTCTGATCACTACAACTTCACCCCTCTGATATAAATACCTCAAGATGTGATACTTCTAGAGTATGTGCTTTGTCCGTTGATGTGACCTTGGTTCTTTTTCAAGAGCCACTGCTACAGTATTATCACAATACAATGTAATGGGATCTTTACTGCTAGGCACCACATCTAGGTCTTGGACAAAGTTCCGAATACAGACGGATTCCTTGGATGTATCAGAAGCCGCTATATACTCGGACTCTGTTGTAGAATCGGCGACAAATGGCTTCTTTGAACTCTTACAACTCACAGCTCCTCCATTGAGACAGAAAACATATCCAGATTGCGACTTCAGATTATTGTGATCTGTCTAAAAACCAGCATCATCATACCCTCTGATGACAAGCTTTTCATCTCCTCCATACACCGGGAACATATCCTTAGTTCGTCTTAGATATATGAGGATAGTCTTAACAGCAGTCTAATGTTGTTCCCCTTGATCTTCTTGATATCTGCCTACCATGCTCAGTGCATAGGCAACATCAAGCATGGTACATAACATGGCATACATGATGGATGCTATAGCCAAGGTGTATGGGATCTTGCTCATCCTATCTTTCTCTTGCTGTGTCTAAGGACACTTATTATTAGAAAGATATAAGCCATGTGACACTGGAACCAATCCTCTCATGGATTGTTCCATACTAAATCTATTTAGTATCTGGTCATTGTATATACCCTGACTTAGTCCACGCATCCTCTGGGATCTATCACAAATGATCTTGATTTCTATAATGTAGGCTGCTTCACCTAAATCATTCATGGACAAGCATTTGTTTAACCAGTCATTAATTGACTATAAGGCTGGTACGTCGTTTCTAATAAGCAATATGTCATCAACATATACTACTAGGATAACGACTGCATTCCCATTAAACCTCTTATAAACACATGGCTCACATTCGTTCTTAATGAAACCTAATTCTTTTAGGGCTTCATCAAATCGAATGTTCCATGACCTGGATGCTTTCTTTAATCCATAAATGGATTTCTGCAACTTGCAAACCTGTTTGGATTCACCTGGTGTCGCAAACCCTCTTGGTTGTGTCATATAGACATCTTCCAGAAGGTTCCCATTAAGGAATGTTGTTTTGACATCCATCTGCAAAATATCGTATTCATGGTAATCTATTATGGCAAGTATGATTCTTATGGATTTAAACATGGGAACTGGCGAGAAGCTTTCATCGTAGTCAATTCCATGACACTTTCTGAATCATTTAGCCACTATCCTTGATTTATCGGTGCTAACTTGACCTTCCAGGTCCATCATTCTCTTGAATACCCATTTTCATCCAACAGGCTTTACATCAACTGGCTCATCGACCAGAACCCAAAATTGGTTCTAATACATGGAATCCATCTCAGAATTTATAGCTTCTAGCCATCTTGCAGCTTCTGAGCCTTCTACTTCTTCCTTGTAGGAGAGAGGTTCATCATTGTCCAACAATAACGATTCACCATCCTCAGTGACTAGGAAACCAAATCTCTCTGGTTCCCTTAACTCTCTTGAGTTCCTACGCAGTACTTGTGTTTCTCGAACCTCTTCCACGGGGACCTTTGGAACTTGTTCCTGTACCAACTCCTTTGTATCTTGAGCATCAACTTAGTCGAATTCAATCTTGCTCCCACTATCCTTCTTGAGGATGTGCTCCCTCTCAAGAAATATGGCTTGTCTGGCGATATTCACTTTCATGTCTTGATGGTTATATAGGTAATATCCTTTCGTTTCCATTGGATATCCTATATAGATACACTTCATGCCCTGGGGTGATTGTTTTTTGCCTAAGAAAGCCTTAACAAATTCCTTGCATCCCCATACACGTTTATGCGATAAAATGGGTTTCTTTCCATTCCATAACTCGGAGAGAATTACATTTTCCGCCTTAGTTGGTACTCGTTTTTATGTCTATGCTGTAGTTTGTAATTCATATCCCCAAATGGATAATGGATGATCTTCATGACTCATCATCGACCTCACCATGAATAACAAGGTTCGGCTCCTCCATTCAATAACACTATTCCAATATGGTGTATAAGGAGGAGTGAGGTGATATAGAATCCCAGACTCCCATAGAAGAATGATGAACTCCAGGTTCAGATATTCTGCACCTTGATCCGATCGAAGCTTCTTTTATCTTCATACCAGGCTGATTATCTACTTCATTCTTGAATTACTTAAATTTCTCTAAGGCTTATGACTTATAACTCATTTTGTAGAAAAATCCATATCTACTCAAAACATCAGTAAAAGTAATGAAGTAAGAATATCGACCTCTAGATTCTACTGGAAATGGTCCACATACATCCGTGTGTACCAATCCTAGACCCTCTATGGCCCTTTCACCCAGTCCAATAAAAGGCGGCTTGGTCATTTTACCTTGTAAACAATAATGGCATTTATCAAGTGGTTTTAGCTTAGTAGAGTCTAAATAGCCATCTTGACAGAGCTTTTTCTAGCACTTCTCATTTACATAACCAAGGCGGTGATGCCACAACTGGGTGATGTATGAGTAATGAGAGTTTTTTTCATTATCGATTGCCAACCCTTGTTTTTCGTAAATTAATACATAAAAACCATTATTCAAATATGACGTACCATAACATATGTTGTTCTTATAATAGAGACAACCCTTATTTCCGAACATGACAACAAATCCATCCATATCCAAACAAGATACAAAAATTATGTTCTTGGTAACACTAGGTAAAAAATAACAGTTATGTAAAACCAAAATCATCCCAGTTGACAATGAGAGGTGGTAGTCACCAATAGCCAACGCAACCAGCCTCACATCATTGGCAGCTCGAAGATCCACCTCTCCTCTAGAGATCATTCCAAATCTACTTTGTTCCTGCATTTGAATACATATGTGAGCCCCACAATCTATATCTAATACCCAATGCGTAGAAATATAAAGATTTCACTCGATAACGAACGCACCTTTAGCATCCCCATGCTTCTGGGTGCAGTTCCTCTTCCAGTGGCCCTGCTTTCCGCATGCAAAACAGACTGCCTCCCATTCCTTGTCTTGCCTCTGGATATTCCCCTTCTTGGAGGGTCAGTGCTCGGGGGAATCAGACCGTTTATAAGTATTTGGCCCTTTTCCCTTGTCCTTCCTTTTCTTGTTCACCATAAGGACCGCGGGTTTGTCACACCCCATGTCCTTATCTACCTGGAGAATCAAGGTCAGAAGATCCGATAGACTCTTCTCATTGACACTCATATTATAGTTGACAATGAAGCTAGAGATGGTCTTGGGCAGTAATGATAGGATGAGATCTGTACACAAATCATCTGTGAATTTAATCCCTAAGATGTCCAGGTGTTCAAGGTAGCCAATAAGCTTGACTACATGAGGCCCAGCTGGCGCAGAATTTCCATGATTCATGGTGAACAATGCATTAAAGATATCATACCTCTCATGTCTCGCATTCTCATGGTAGAGATCCTTAAGGTGAGACATCATGCTATATGAATCCATGTTTTCATGTTTCTTCAAAAGCTCATTAGACATGGCCGATAGCATAAAACACTGGAGATCTGTGGCATCATCCATGTGTTTCATATAGAGAGATAATTCATCATCACTGGACTCTTACCCAGGTGCAACTGGAATAGGCTCTTCTAGCACATACAATTTCCTTTCATGGCGAAGGACGACGCGTAAACGCCTCTGCCACTCTTGGAAATTGATGCCAGTGAGAAAGTTTTCCTTCTCGAGTAAGGTGCACAATGAAATGTTTGACGCAATATTCTTTCCGTTTCTACATATTAAGATGGTCAAAGTTTTAGTACTTTATTACAAAAATTGAGACAAATAAATAAATTAATACTTATTAGTCTCCCACTATTTTATCGAAATCTTATAGCCCTCACCATTGACTTCGGAATATTCTCTTGCCTGAATATTCTAGTCGAAAGGATCCATATTTCCCTTCGCATTACCCAAACTAGGGTTGGTCAAGAAACTTGAAGGGTTTTAGGTAGGCATTCCAAATTCCAACTTCATTAATTCGCAGCTCCTTGATCCGCTGAGTGGACTCCCCAATCCTGATATCCTTTTATTTTGGATTTCCTCAGCCTTTGCCTCTTGGTCACACCATGTCCTATTGTGGTAGTCGACCCTTGATGCGAACCATGTCAAGTCAACCTAAAACCTTGAATTAGAATTCCCCGATAATTGAAAGCACCCCAACTAGGGTTGGTCAATCACTTTCAACTGTGGTTCGATTCTAACAAAGATTATGGAAGGCTATACCTACTTGATATTTATTTTGAGGGATTTTATCGTTATACATAAATTGCCATTTTATTATCTTTTATTACAGGCTTGTTAATATTAAGTGGGACATACTTAAGTGATTAACCATGTCTAAGATATTATTTACGTATAAACTGATTTTTATTTTAGTTCCATCTTGCATTCTTTTTATATTCACTAATTATGTGATCGTGACAACACACCCACAATAAATAAACCATGCATCTGATAGAAATAAAATAAATGGTATGATCATGAGGTTGTTCAATTGGTTAGTTTATCTAGAGGTTGATAAACTAACCCAAGACCTAGGGGAGAAACACCTTGAACCTTGCAGGTTCGTGTTTACAGATTTCCACCTTTCCACCTTTGTATCTCCTTGGATTGGTTTCACTTCGGCTCCGGACTTGAGCCGCCTCCACTAGCTTGGGAGCTCCATCCATTACATATGCATTTATCTCACACGCAGGTGAGGGGTAAAAAGGGGATTTTATATAAAATAATCCTTGGGAACGCAGGCCCTACATATTAATGAGGAGGTGGCTCGCATGCCAACAAATTTAATTTAAATATATAAATTAAAAGAAACCATTCATATACAAAGGTCTCGGTCTTGCTCATGATCATCCACACATGCAATGATATTTAGGAATAAATAAAACTAGCATTCAATTCTTTAATCATTCTTGTTTAAGATAAAACACGCTTGAATCAATTATTTATCTTTAGTTAATCAATCCTTTTATATTAAACCCTTTTCTAAATTTCCTTGAGATTCACATCTATCATAATTTTAAACAAATAAATTCATTTAAAATTATCCTTGTACGTAACTTGTACCATGGAGGCAACCCAGTGAATTCCATTTCATTACGCAGATGTTAAATTAAAAACACATATATAAAACACCTATCACTTATTGTGCCTCTGCTTTACGCCTGCACTATGGTACACGTGTCAAGGATTTGAATAATATAATAATTAAATTTTATTAAATCTGTGTAATTTGGGTGAGTACACGGAGTGTAGTTCCGACTACACGGCCTGTACTTTTCTTCACCATCCATCCAAAGTACACGCCCGGGGACATGGTGTGTTAATGTACTTCAGAATTTTTTCGGAGTACACGGCATGTTCGGTGGACACACGATGTGTAGTTTCTGTGTTACACGTTTTCCAGCCAGGAAAGCCATGTACAGGGTACACGGCCCAACCCGAACCCGAAGGGACTACACGCCGTGTTCGGTTGGACCACACGGTGTGTAATCTGGAAACCGTGTGCCACCTATTTCTGGTCAACACACGGTGTCATAAAGGACCTCAATACATAGCCTGATTTAGCGGATCTGTCATTGAATTCAACCTAGACTACATGGTGTGTACTTCCGAATACACGCCGTGTATTCTGGTGTTGTACGACCAGAAACGTTTGGCTCCTCCGGATGAGTTCCTCTATTTTATTTTAATCAAAATTAAAAGAAAAATTCATTTCTGTGAGGTGAACGTGAAACTAGGGAGGAGGAACGGATCTCGATATTCATATTTCTAGAATGATTAATCTAGAATTGAAACAACTAAATTATTAAATGCTTAAATCACCAATGAAAAACTAAATAATTATAATCAACGATATGACACCTCTGATACCACTTGTAGGTTCCGGGTGCAGCAGAAGCACGTTGGTGAATTTTCCCAACTGTAATTTTAATGTTAAACAACATTCAATCCGAGATTCCTCACGATATAAAATGTCAAATCTTCAGAATAGAATGAATAATGCAAAGAAAAGAAGAGTCCCGGAACCCTTGAGGTAGGATCATCATATGTCGATTATAATTAATTTAATTAATTCATAAGAATTAACTCTATGGAATTGTTTCTTCGTTGATTCCTTCCGTCATGATCCTGGGATCCATCATTGCATCGTAGAATCCAAGTGCAGGATTCCTATAATGGTGATCCACACATGTGCCACGTTTCTCTAGACGTCGCCAAAGGGAACTCCAGGTGCTAGCGCGGATGAACTTTCGCTTGCGATGTCTGTCTTCGATCGCCTTGATCCGGTGGAAGATCTCGCTTTCGTAACTTCAAATCGTTCTTGGTGGAAAGGGACTTCTCTCTTGGCTTGAGAGTGTTTCCAAATCCGTTCTACATAACCAAAAAATGGCTAACCCCTATTGAGAATAATGTAATTGGGATTTATAATACTTAGAATAATAAAATGAATTAATTTCCCAAAAGCATTTAATTATTTCATTTAATTCTTAGTAATTCCCCATGTCTTAATAATGACAGTTGACCATCATTATTACTTGTCATGCATTCAATGTATCACATTTAATATCATTTAATTAAATAAACAATATTTTCCCACGAATCCTGAAAAAACAAACTACACTACATGTATGTAAAAACATACACGGCGTGTACTTTTATTTTTTTAGTTTTATTTATTTTCCTCCACCTCATTTATTAGACCTTGAGTAATGGCTATTATATCTTAAATAAATGTAACTACATTACTCGCAAACAAATACATATTATTTCTCCCACAATATATTCTCTCAAATAACTTGTGTCGAAATAAATTCGATTAGGCATCCTTGAATAATTATTAAACCACAATCGAGAATAATCATTATTCAAAAAGTTAAATTAATATTTAACTGAGATACATGGACACACTTAGTGTGTGACCCTCTAGGCCTCTTTCTCAGTGGCATTAGGCTGAGCCTGCCTAAAGTCCAAGGTTAGAGTCTAGCAACATGCTAAGGCACCCATAGAGAAAGAAGTTAACACCACAATGACATGTCACCTCCTACGAATGCTTACCATGTAATATAATCCCTTTGTCTTGATATCTCTAATCAAGAGGGTTGCATGCTAGTGCCATCAACCCATGTGCTTGATTATTCTTTGTTTGACTTCCCGAAATTGAACTCCCCCATACCTTACCATGCCCATGGATTTATGTAGGATATATCAATTCCATCAAAGGGCCTGAGATATCTACTTCCGTTATGGAACAGAAGGGACAAATCCTTTCTCGCATTATCTATTAATGCAGTATTACTCGTGATGCACCCAACGTATCCTACATCGATGTGAACAGTGTGTCGTCATTGTTTTTGTCAATAAATCTAAGTGCACGAGTTGTAATAATCATTAATAATAATCTTAAAGTCTATGTACCAATACACACGTCCGCAGATAGGAACATCGAATGAAACTATGAAATGTGGATTTCCTACTAGCAGGTCTCGTTCTCATAATATCCTCTTGGATATTACAAAGGGCGCACACCATGAGAAGGTGCCTCAATGTTTTATGAGTCCTCAACCATAATGACCTGTATTATTTGTGCCCCTCAAATAATATCATTCGACCATATAACATACTTTCAAGAATAGTGTTATGGCACTTCCAGGTTCTCATCATAGCAGGGATCCGTTATGACCCTTTACTGCAACAACTATCCTTAGGACATCATCATATGCATTGTCATGCATATGAACAATCAAGATGTGATAAAGATTTCCTTAATGAATAAAGTACAAAATAGTTTGTTCTAGGCCACCAAATCCAATAGAAAATGTTTTCAACGTAGAACTGAGGGCCACACAGTGAAGGTGGCATCCAGGGAGGCTCATAGGTGTAAACGACACAACGAACAGACTACCGTAGCACGTCCGATGGCCCGCGGAAATAATTTCTGGCACGCCATGCCGGCAGTGGCCAGAGGAGGCCCGTGGAAACCAGTAGGTGGTAGTGGGGAGGCAGTGCATCGTCACACGCAGTGATTTCCAGTGGCGACCAGCCCGATCCGGCCACACAGAAGAAGGGTGGCACCTGTAGGTGCTGCTTGCGGCAGCAGCCATGACCATTAGGCAATGAAAAGAGGGGGAGGCACGACCCTACACTGTGCCGCATAAACCGAGTGAAACGGAACACATCCACAAGGCCAACTGGAGTCAGCGGTCCACCTTGAGGAAGACCAGGCTGTTTCTGTGACCTAGTGGGACAGCGCGGGTGAGCCGAGCCCCACCCGATGGGCTGGGACAACCATAGCCCGACCCCATGAATCTTCCATGCTTACCCGATTGGCCGGACCCAGTGAACCAGGACAACCCATAATAGGTCGGACCCTGGCAGTGTCTGGTAGACCCCAGGACCCATTGCGTCGGGCCGGTCTGGCCGAGTCAGACCAGACCGAGACCCAACCGACCCCCGAATAAAGAAACACTCATAACTGACGAACTAGGTGTCCGTTTGACATGTCGTCCGTGGTGTTGGGACCCCTTTTGGGAAGCAATCCCTTTAGAATATTATGGTGGGCCCGAACAAGTCAGTACGGATCTAGGTGCGATCAACCCTGTTTCATGGAAATAAGTGTAACTAATAGACCGGGTGTCCAATCGACGCATTGTTTGTGTCATAAGGACCCTTGTGACAAGCTGGTATTTTAATGATACAATATGTGAGGTTTTATGGTTTTTGATTTGCAACCTGGGTTGGATCAAACTTTAATCCATCTGAGCCATTTTTAACAATGTGCTCATATCTCCTATATCGGGATTCTAATCGACGCATTGTCTATCACGTTGGGACCCCTATGACAGGGCAGTCCCTTGGGTATGATTTTTGAGAGACTTTGTACTAGATGAAATTTGACCGATGACATGAGGATCAGAGTCTTCCTGAGATTAGGCGTGCTTCGTGCGGGAATCCAATGGCCGACTAGGACATGAAGCCGAAGAGCGACCAATATGGGTCAGCATCAGAAACTCCAAAGTGGGATGATCTAGCAATAAGACTAATCATTCCTACCTCTATACCAGCAACCAATACAAGTCAGAACGAGTGACTGATAAAGGTCAGCACTAGCGACCAATACGAGTCAGCACTAGCGACCAATAGGGGTCAGCACCAGTGACCAATACGGGTCAGCACCAGTGACCTATACGAGTCAAAATCTAGTGAGCAATATGGGTCAAACTACATTGACCTATACAGGTCAGTAGTGGAGTTACTATGGATTTGATGATCTAGCTTTATGACTATTCATCCATATCTCAATAACCTTGATGTTATACATTTATAGTGACATGTATCTTTTGATTTGTGATTCATGATTTAGATCATTCTTGTGATATTAACTTTGTGGAATTTAATGTGATGTTTTCCTTTATGGATTACGTAGAGACAATCGGAGGTCTTAGTGTCCCCAACTATGTTTTTATACTCACCCATCCACGGGCTCCTCCTGCATGTATGTGTCTCGTGCAGACTACTGACACGTTGAGGTAGACATTGGAGGTTTGGGACTCAGTGGAGATTGGTGTGACATGAGCAGTGGAGATCCTATTCTTCATCTTTGGAATTATAGAAACTACCGTCTTGGTAGAGCTCCAGGGTAGATGCGGCAACTGTTTACATTATTGCCAGTTTCTAGGCCTTGTATTCCAACACACTGTTTTCAGTTTATAGTTGTACTTGTGGTTTTACTTTACTCTCATAGTTCTACCATACCTTTTGTTGGTTTTTTATTTAATTTTCCCCTTTTGAGTGTGTACAGATCTCTAAGTAAATGCCTTCCCTATTCAGAAAAGCCTTCAAATGCACGTCACCAACCTTGGCCTATGGAAGGCGGGATTGTGGTAGTCACGTCCAGGCCTCGTGGGACAATCCGTGACACCTCATTTTCAATTTATTTATAAAATTTATTTAGATAAATTAAATCTCATTGAAACTTCTTCAAGAACCCACCATAAATCTAGTTAGATGCACCAAAACACCAATGACACAATTATTTCCACATTTCACCCCTAGTAGGCTTCCAATGGTTGTGGTAGATCCAATTTTATCCTATATAAAAACACTAGTGGCCTTACATTGGGTTTTGGAGAAAACATGCTAAATGATAATTTATCCTTTGTAACTCTCCATCCTCAAATCTCAATCCCATGCATGTTCTAACACCTTACACCATTACAAAGTTTATACTCAAACCTTATATATTAAATAAGACCAATATTCCTTACCCAATAATCCCTATTCATCGAAGAATATATACTAGGTCAATTTTATCTTAATTTGTGGGATTTAAGCTATTTTCAGAAGAAGAAAATGCGATGGAATTTAAGAGAGTTTCCAAATAGATTCCTATTGATATTTCAATGTGATTATAACACTACAACATTAATGTGATATCATTTTCTTGATATATTTATAGCGTAATGTCTATATGATTTAAATTTCACTATATTGGGTTTGATATTTGATATTGTGTATTTAGTTTAATCGGTTGTTAGAGGTATTTTTCATTCGACCTATTTATGTATCCTTGGGGAGCTCATTAGTTAATCTTTTTGAAGGAAAATGTTAATATATAGTGTTTTCTATGATAATGATGTTTGAAAAAGGTGAAGGTGAAGGATTTTTGTCCCCTCTTAAGTATTGATGACCTATTTAGAAAATTTAAATGGATCTTGTTAATTATCTATTTTTTTATGGTTTAGATATCATTAAGTGATATTTAAGGAGGGTAATATGATGAAAAAGTACTTTTGGTGTTTCTATAGTCACTTTGAGATCCTAGAGACACCTATTGGAGGTTCAAATTCTCTATTTATCTTTGTGTTACTGATGAAGTTGATATACTGTGATTTCTTACCTTATTTGATGGTATTGTTAATCATTGATATTCTTATGTATTTGATGTTAGGGGATGACCATTATGAGTATCTGAGATACATTTAAGAGATATTATATTGACCATAATAGTATGAAATTATATCAATGTTAATGTTTTTGAGACATTGAGTACATTTAGATAGAAGTCAACCAATAATTTTATTTTTCATCCTCAATTCATTTTATTCCCCCACATTTTTCTATCATGTATGTTTTCTGAGGTTTTGACCTGTACACATTATTTTACTATAAATTAAATATATTTCTCAATTTAGTTAAATTGTGAATATTCATAGGTAGAATAAACATTGGAATGAAATTAATGGAAAAAAGCTATCATTATATGTTGGGTTGGTTTTAGGTGAAAGAAGGTTAGGGAAATCATGAAAAGGGGTTTTGCTAAGATACCAAAGAGAAAAATAATGTATCTAAAACTAAGATATGATTAAAATCTAAGAAATATTATAAAAAAATTATATAATAGTAAACAGAATATATATAATATCAAGTCATAAGGTATGTATGTTTTTTTGTTATAGTTAAGGAAATAGTAGTTGATGCGGTAAATTTATTAATAGTTTTTAATCACTATTATATATATAGTATTGTATGAGAATAGTTCATACTCTTGTATGAGTAATTGGGTCCCATGTATTAATAAAACAAATCATTAATAATCTCAATTATGGGGTGAAAAAATTTATCCCTCGACCAAATTTTTTTTGGCCACCCAAGATGTTTTTAGTTTCCTATATGAATATTATAAGTACTATTAGAGCCTTAGATTTTATAATATTAACACATAGTTTTCATGAACCATAAATGTGGAACAAATGAATAATTTTCTATGAACTTCTTAACCAAAATAGTAGTTTTGTGTCAACTAATCCAAGAGAGATAATTAAGATGAGATGATAGAATTATGATATTAACAAGGAATTATACATCCATAATGTAAATTTGAAAAGGTATAAATAAATAATGTATAGGAGATAATCCTTAAGATTTTCCTTGTCTAATAATTCGAAGACTGTACCTCTTTTGTGGACACCATTGATGACTCGATAATTGACTAGAAAATTGCATTTTACCCATTAAAAGGGGAGTGAATCTACTGTAATGGGGTTGATCCCATTATTAATTAAATTTCTATTTATTTTATATCTCCATTTATAGATATACATGTCTTCTATGTATGAGATGAGTATACATCCACCATTCACACTCATGAATCCAAATTGTTTAGTTTCATTCATTTTTACTGCTATGATATTTGTAAGGTTCTACATCTATGGATCTATTGGTGGTTATAACAATTCATCTGTGTACCTCCCTATATTATTATCCTTTTTTTCATATTTATCTTGCATGATATTCTATATACCTTATATAGTGATAGGGATTAAGATTGGATGAGGAGTGATTGTTTTAGGATGTTTTAGTTAGCTAAATGTAATATTCATTGAATGTGTATACCATAGAAAATAATTCCAAATGAGGGTGAGTGGGTTGATTTATTATTATGATAAATGATTAAATTAATAATGTGATTTTTTTAAGAATTGTGAATAGATTTTTCGGAGGAACATCGACAGATTGGATGTTATTTCATATTAGTCAAAAATAAATTCTCTCTTCTTATGATACTCACAAATAGTCTTATTCCATTTTTTCATTATTAAATACATGAAAAATGGTATCCAAACTATTTTAGAAACTCTACATAAGTAAATGGAGAGAATGTATAAATAATTACTAACTATCCCCATTGAGTGATTGAGGAGATCCAATTTTTGTTTTTTATTTTTCAACAGATATTAGATAGGAATATTAATATTTTAGATGCATATTATGTAGAATATTTAATAGATAATCCACCAATAGAAGATAATTTTTTGATTGAAAAGGTTTATAAACAATAATATGATACTCTACATTGTAGGGTACTCATTATTTTAAAACATCTAACACTTCTTTATTTGAATCTGGTATTGAGGAACTGTCATAAAATATATGATTGTTAGAATTGAAATAGATTATAGAATCAACATTGATGAATCATTTCAATATATTGAGTTTTTAAGTCATTATTTAAATTATACAGTTTGTTTTCCCTAGTAGAAGACACATAATGATTTAATGATATATACCTAAATAGTTAATTAAATAAACAAATGAACATCTAAGGATGGAAGGAGTACACTATTGTGTAAAATGGAATTAGTTACCAATAAACAGAAATGTATTTTAAAAATATTAATTTCTATTAATATTCCAAAAAAAGAGAGGAATAATTTCCAATCATCAACTAGTTACCAGTCTCAAAGAAAATTCCAACTGAAATAAAATCCATCCATGAATGAAATATCGAGTCATTTTCAGTGGTATCAAGTTAATCAGTAGAAAATATTGAATATTCACGTTTATAAGATTAACGAGTTAAATAAAACGTATAGGAAATTTTTTACTACCATTAACACATTCGTTATCCATGATTTAGGTAAACACCCTCAAAACCTAATACTAACACCAAAAGCAATTTAAGTGTTACTTAATTAAGGATTGGTAGGGGTTAACCAAAGAAATGGGTTTCCCACAGTGAAATTTGAAATTGAACACAAACATATTAGGATAATAAAGGTACTATGGAATAACATGTGGATATATATGTGAATAAACATTCAAGGGATGAAGATACAATGGATGAAAAGGTGGAATGACCTCATTTATCACCACTAACGCCCTCTTGGATGACCTAAAATAAGACAACCATAAAGAATTAATTTTATAAAGTGGTATTTGATAATTTATAAAAGATTAAAATCAATATTCCTCTATTATAAGAGAATAAAAATTATAATGTTTGTATAATTTTAGAAATAAATCTTTAATAATAGTGCAATGACTTCGGTTTTGACCCATAAGACTTTGGAATATTTTGGAAAGTATTTTTGGAGCTCGACGTTGTGTCAGCACAAGAAGTCGGGGCTTAAGGAGCCTAAGTGCGGCGATTTAAAAAATAATAACATTTTTTTAATGCATGTGATGTTTGAAATGAAATGAAAATTTCTCCTGTGCAGAGTCTTGGATCAGATTTCTAAGACCATGGCTGAGTCCGGGACATCGTGTTTACCTTATGTGTTACCTAAGTTTTTCCAAGACAGGAGTTTCGATTGGGGGACATTTGGTGATGGGGCATTATGATGTTGAATTATTTAATTGAATAATTTATTAAAATCATACCTAAACCTATTCCCACTTCTCATTTTGGTGTGCATGACACAAAGAGGAGGAAAAATCTCCTCCTCCCTATCATAAACTTTGGTGATAAATATAATCGACAGATAATTCACATGATGAGGTGATACCAATCTTTATTGATGTTGAAAAATGTCATCAGATCAAGAAGTAGAATGATCCAAGAATTGTTCCAGATCCCAAACTTCTGTGTTTCACTAACAAGGTATGTGTATTTGAGTTTTGGATGCGAACCCCTTGTTTAATCATTTTTTATGATTCTAGAGCATAATTACAATTACTAGAGATGCCTTTTAGAATGATATGAATGTTTTGGGGTAAACCGGGGAAAATTGGAGGGTTTTGAAGTTGATTACTAACTAGAATCACCATCTACATGGTGTGTAGTTTAGTGAAACATGCCATGTATATCTTCATGTGTGGGGACATTTGGGACTACACATTGTGTATAGGGGCTACATGCCATGTAGTTTCATAAACCGTGTGATCATGGGACATATAATGGGATTTGTGTGTGAAAACACAAGGCCATGTACTAACAAATAGACAAGTTACATGGAAATGGGATCCATTACATGGAAAAGGGAAAACTACATGCTTGGGTGGCCATTTATCCTAAAATCGCTATTTATTATGGGATGCACAACGTGTAAGGAACATGGTTGGCTAGTACGTGTACAAAAGAAACATGGCTCGTGGAAGAGTTTTGATATACATGGATTGTACCTCCTCGGAACGCTGTGTACCCCTACATGGGTTGAAAACCATGTAGACCAGATACATAGCTAGGTGCTTGGGTAGGATCACATGCCATGTGTTCCCCAATTCACATCATGTACTGCTAGGAGATCCTCTAGGGATCATCTACCTTTCGTATCTTCTTCTCTGGGACTCAAATTTAGGCTTGTGAGTAGTCTATCATTAGAGGTTTTCTTCATAGAACACAATGGTGGACTCCATTATGGATTATGAGAGAGAAAGATGGGGTGAATCGAACAAGAATCTTGTGGATCAGTACACATCTAATGTTGTAGATCAATTTAGTTCATATATAAAGACTCCATGAAAATTACACCACTGATGGACTATGAAACAAGTTTTTCTTACCTCTCTATATAGGTAGGGATGAGACTCCCCATGTCATGGGGGTATGTTCATAACCTTTTAGTAGTTTCCTTCTGGCGTGTAACTACCTTAATGGACTAGGTTGTAGGGTTTTTCATGATGTTCATGAATATGGATAGTACTACCCAATTAGAATAGAGTTTAGGTCCTCCACATAAGATGTATAGGTACGGTTGGTACTCCCCTAACATGTTAGGGACTGAGTCCTCTATCAAAGGATTTGGGACTCCCCTATTGGATTAAGGCATGTGTCCTGCAAACATGTAGCTCTATTAGAGTTGGTATTCCCCTGTCATGTCAGGAAGCATGTCCTCAATCTTGGGGTTGATAATCACCTTTCGTGTTAGGGTGTGGGTCTCGCATAGTAAATGAGTTGGTAGAGTTGGTACTCCCCTACCAGGTTAGGGTAAAATTCCTCAATTTTCCAAGTGGTACTCCCCTATAATATCCGGGAATGGGTACATAATGAGTAGAAATCCCCGATTGGATCAAGCAGTGGGTCCTAACATATGAATTAGTACTCCTCCTTATATGAGTAGCAATGTGAAGCGGGTCCTCCATTGGAGTTGGTTCTCCCTCCACATTGGATACAGTTATGATTATTGGGCCCCTATAAATGACATTAATGGTCCCTAAATAGGAGTTAGTTCTCCATTGATTGGATGAGGTGAAAAAATCTCTATACAAGAGTGATAGAGGTTTCATATATTAGTTTGGAGCATTACTCCATTGTCTGCGGGTTAGTGGAGAGGTGCGAGTCTCTATATTCTCTCTTATTTGAGAGGATGAAGATGGTGAATAATCTAGATCATTTCTTCCTCAACTATATGCAGTGGTGAGGGGCATACCAATTCACTTGGGGTTCTTTTTCTTGCACTGGGAATAAGTTAGTGATGACAGGCCCTTTGGTGTTGGGACCTAGAGCCCGACCTAGTAAGATGTTCCTGATTGAGCACATTCTCTCAAATGTACCATTAGGAATGGTAGAGTTAGTCATGATGGATTGAATATATCGATCATGTGACATATGGAATAACTATGTTTATTTAGTGTGTTCTCTTAAATTTATGTTATGGGTATATCTTATAAATACAACCATATTTCTAGCTATGAGGTTCGAAACATAGGAGACTTTGTGTGTGATATTGGTAAATCTGGGTGATTTTTGGGTGTCTTTGTGGTGTCATCACATGTTGGGGTTGACACCCTAGGTAAACCAATATGAATTTTCATGCATAACTAATGATGGTTCAAGAAGGATATTCTCTTGATTGGGGATACCTTTGTATATGTTGAGTAAACTATTTCCTTTCAGTAGATCAATTTTTCTTTTGGAGTTTTTGGGGCACCTACTAAGTATTTTCATACTCACCCCTGAACGGGCTTTGCTTAC
Source organism: Viscum album (assembly GCA_963277665.1). Lineage (NCBI taxonomy): Eukaryota > Viridiplantae > Streptophyta > Magnoliopsida > Santalales > Viscaceae > Viscum > Viscum album. The sequence goes on from OY728137.1 coordinate 837,437,167, forward strand.
ACATTTTTTGTGTCTTGTGCAGACCTGAGGTTTTTTTGAGGAGTCCGTGGAGGACCTGGGGTAGGCATAGCTTACTGAGATAGAAAAACCAAGGTATTTACTAGAGCATGTTAGTGGATATTTTTTCTGTTTATAGTTGAAAATAATCCCCTCCTACTGATCTTCCTTGACACTTTTACGGTTTTCATTGGTGGGCATTGTATTTTCCATATTTCACCTTTATTATTTATGTTATACTATAGTTGTGGGATATAGATTTATGCATGCATAGGTTTCTTTTGGTTTTTACATTTCAGCATTTTGTGGGATTAGAGATTCATGTGTGTATATAGGTACATTTGAAATGTCTCCCATTTTTGTGATACACATACTCAATGCTCGACTCCAAACCCTGGACTATTAGAGGTGGGATAGGGGAGTTGTGGATAGGGACCAATTGGGATAGTTAGTGATAGAGTGGTATCATATCTTATTTGTTCCAATATGGGACTGTAGTGTTGCGAGCTTGGTTTAGGTTTTAGAGCGACAATGTTAAGATGTTTTAAATTTGTATCTCAGGCCATAAGTTTTATAATTGGTGAAGTAACCAATGTATACATTCAATGGGAATAAAATATTCTAATTTTCGATATGGTACATCAGGACATTGGTCTCTGGGAAATATATGGTACATGAATAATATAAGTCTAGATTTTGGTTTTTCATTTCCTTCTTCATCCACTCCCCAATTATACTCCATGACCATGGTACGTCTTGATTCTATTTCAGGATGCCACAATGAAGACAGACAGACCGGATTATATGGTATGATTGTGATGAAAATCTACCCTAGGTTGAAGCTTCAATATTGTTAAATGATTCTGAGTCGGTACCCGTGGGTGGTCCATCGGTAGTTCCATCTCCTATTGAGCAATAGGTTTTACCAATATTTCAGGCTGAGGATGCATGTAGGATGAGTGCACTGCATGAGTTCCAAATGAAGCTACCTTTGAGGTACTAGGGTGATCCTAAACCCTATATAGAATATGAATATATGGAGGCAGTCATGTGTGTTTTCCACTTAGTTAGGAAACCTCCTGATCATCTGGTTGTCCTTGCGACGAGAATTATGCAGGGTTCTACCGAGTGTTAGTGGAGTTTGGTGATGCAATCTCATGAAGATGAAATTATCAATTGGGAGGAGTTTGAGTAACTCTTTAGGAAATATTTTTACCCATCCACATTGATATCAGTGCATATCTAGGAGCTTCTGCAGCTTTGGGAGGGTATCATGATAGTGGTAGTGTTTTCAGTATGGTTCACAAACATGTCAAAACACTCCTTAGATATGTTTTGTGATCCATTAATTAAAGAAAATACCTTTTTGAATGGATTTCATCAAGATATAAAGTCATATTTCATTCCAATGTGCATCCCCCCTATGCTGGAGTGATAGAGTGAGCTATAGTGTTTAAGAGTTTCCTGGTCGAGGAACAGGTGAAGTTGACCTGCAGTAGTGGTCACGAGGCTGAGGCATATGTAGAAGCTGGAAGACAGTAGGTAACAGGATCATGGATCAATAGGCATACCCATTCCAAGACATAGATGTCTGGGTCTGTAGCATAAGAGAATTACTGAGGATTAGATCAGTCATAAGAGAGGCAATGTTATGCTTATGGATGCTGGGGCATCTCTCTAGATATTTCCCAACCTTCCATGCTTCTTATAGGGAGATGACTGATGAGCCACCATAGTAAGGATGATGCTTGAAGAATGGAGCTACACAAGGTGGAAGATGAATTAAAGGAGTTTTAAGGGAAGATGGAGGTGGTAGAGAGTTAAGGGTTTTGCCACCACCATCCCCAGGTGGTTAGTACCAGGCTCAGGGAGTTAGAGGGCATGAGAGAGGACAGCTGCAGGATGTGATGCCCTTTGATCTAGAAGCACTGAGGATGAATAAATACATTACTTGTATGATTTATAATTTATCAAATAATAATTTTAGACACTATTGTGGGTAATCTTTTATTTCCGCTCATTATTAAGGTTTAACCAGGGTAATGGGGGGCATCGATAGAACCCCATGTAGGTAGTTGAGAAAGAGGTCCCCGTAAGACCATGTGCATGTTATGGAAGCCGTTTTTTTAATGAGTACCCTCAAGTTTTTGGTGCAATATTTTTTACATGACACAGTCAAGGTGGATTTGGTGTAGTTTGATGTAGATTTGAACTGACAGGGTAGAGGGACACTTTCCCCACTAAGACCCGTTTTTGTGACAGGACCAAAATAGTATAGGCCAGTCAGTTCCACCCAATGTGGACAATATTGAGGTGTGGTGTACGAGTTCTGTAGACTTCTATGTTCATGGTGATTTTATGAGATGAATTTTCCGAGAAGATCCTCTCTTTTCATGTGGAGTTTCCCAACTTGACCCATTTTTTCTTGGTGGCCCCAGGGGAGGGAGATCTTTTCATAGAATCATTCCATAGAGGCAGAGTTAGACCCCAAAATGTTTCTACATTGTTGATTTCTTTCCTACTGTCCATAATTTGCTGGGATTCCACTAGTGGGAATAGAAATTTTACTGTATTAGTGAGATGTGTTATAACCAGAGGTTTGTAGAAAAAGGTATTGGTAAGACCTAGTGTTTACTTTTAGGAAGCCCTGTTTTATTCTTCCATACACTTGTGTGTTAATCGGTAAGCTTGAACAAAAAACTATTGAGGAGGTGGTTGTACAATCCGTCTAGGATAAGATGAGGACTATTGTATTCCATCAGTATCAACATCAGTTTAGAAAGGAGGTGTACCTCTAAACCCCTTGACTATAGATAGACAATGGTGCTTGGTGTTTTACCACATATTGAAGCTAAAAATATATGTTCCAATTTGTTTAATGATATTGGACTGGTAGAATCGGGGTATAAGAGTGGTTTGATCTTGGTGGTTCCTCTTTGTGTGTTAATTTATGTGGAATATAAACCCTTGGTGATCTCACTAGCATGGGTGCCCAGGGGGGGCTCAGTTTCATTCATTGTTCTTAGGATTTCTATTTTTGGGGATGAAAATACCTAAGTTGGGGAGAATGTAATGACTTGGGTTTTGACTTATAAGACCATGGAATATTTTGGAAAATATTTTCAGAGTCGAACGCTAAGTCGACCTGGGAAGACGCGGCCCTAGGAGCCTCAGTGTTGCGATATTAAAAATATTAAATATCTTTTTATCATGCACACTTTGTTTCTTTTGAAATACAACTAACTTATGTTTACAGTCTCGAATCAGATTTATGAGATCTATGTTGATTCTAGGATATCATGTTTAACCTAGGCATGATCTAAGTTCATTCTCACTAAGAGATTTGATCAGGGGAAATTTGATGATGTGGTGTTGTGAGGTGGATTTAATCAGTTCAATAATTATTTAAAATCTATCCTCAGCCCATCCCCTCCCCTAATTTTTTTTTCATACAAAACAAAGAGGAGGAAAAATATCCTCCTCCCTCTCCTTCCCTTTTGTGGAAGATGAAATTGACACTAAATCCATGTCATCAGCTGATATCGATCTCCATTTCCGACATAGAACATCATCAAATTGAGAACTGAAATGGTTCAGGCATCATTCTTGATCCAAATATTTAGTGGTCATCCAATGAGGTCGGAAATGTTGATTTTTGTTCCTATTCATTTTTTTATGCCTTATTTTAAAGTTCTAAAACCCAAATAAAATTTCTATAGATCCCTTATAGGATGATATGTATGTTTTGGGGTAAACCGTGGTGAATCAGAAGGTTTTTCAGTGATTCCCGATTGGAATCACCATCTACACATCATGCAGTTTAGTGATACAAACCGTTTATCTCTTCTAGTTTGGGAAATTAGAACATTTTAGACTAAAGGTAGTGTATAGGGCTTACATACTATGTATTTCCCTAAACAAAGTTACCATGGGACATGGATTAGGATATCCATGTGAAAACACATGACACTATACTAACAAATGGACATGATACAATGACATGGTGTCTGGTACATGCACACATGAAAAAGACCTGGTCAAGTGGTTATCTCTCCTAAACATGTCGTGTAGTATGAGATACATGATGTGTAAGGGACAAGGTTGGATGGTCAATGTATAAGAGGAAAATTTCCATGGGCTGAGTGATGAGAGACACAATGTGAACATCATCTACAAACTGTGTACACCGACATGGGTTAGAACCCATGTGGAAAAGATACACAGGATGGTTCTTGGGCAGGCTCACATGTAATGCATGCCCTGATGCATGACATGTAATACTAGGAGACCCTCTGGGGATCTTACACCTTATGTATCTTCTTCTCTAGGACTCATATTTAGGATCACGAGTTGCCAATCGTGAGTGGGATTCCACATAAAATGTGATGGGGGACTCCATTATAGATTAAAATATCATGTGGTGGTGTGAATCAAGAAAGACACTTGTGGAACAGTACTAAGCTGATGTTATAGATTAGTGTGGTTCATATATAGAGATGACAGGACTGTTACTCCCCTGATGGACTAGGGTGAATGATTTACTTACCTCTCTTCTTTGGTTTCTATGGGACACCCAACATTGTGGGTGTGGGTTTGTTACATTTGCGTATCTTTTTCTAGGGGTATTACTCCCCTGATGGACTAGGATGTAAGTTTCCCCTTGATTTTCTTGAATATGGAATGTACTCCCCTACTGGACCAAGGTGAAAGTACTTCATATAAGATGTATTGGTAGGTTCGGTACTCCCATGCCTTGTCAGAGAGTAGATCATCAATTCTAGGAGTATGTACTCCCTTATTGGATTAGATAGTGAGTCCTCTATACATGTTGATCGATTATAGTTGGTATTCCCCTGCCATGTTTGGGAGGAGGTCCCCAATATCATGGTAAGTACACCCCTATCGTTTTAGGGTGCATCTATCCCAGAGTGAACGAGCTGGAAGAGTTGGTACTGCCCTGTCAAGTTAGGTTATAGTTTTTGATTTATGACGTGGTATACCCATATCGTATCTGGGTGTGGGTCATTCTTGAGTAGTACTACCCTATTGGAATAGGTCACATGTAGTCACATAAATAGTAGTACTCCGCCATATCTGAGTATCAATGGGTAGCGGATCCTCCATTGAAGTTAGAGCTACCTTGACTGCAAGATTCAATTAGGAGGAGCAGGACCCTTCCCTTGATATGCAGGACTCATAGATAAGAGTTTGTTCTACCATGAACGATGAAGGTTTAGTCCACTCCATATAGAAGAAACTGAGGTTTTACGGGTTAGTTATAAGTAGAACTCCCTTGACGTAGGGTAGTGGCGATGTGAGGGTACCTCCATTTTCTATTGTTAGAAAGGATGCACATGGTTCATAGTCTCGAGAAGTACTCCTTAAAATATGTGAAGTGGTAAGGGGAGACCTCTTCACTCGAGTTTATCTAGCTTTCATTGGGTTCAATGTAACAATGATAGGACCTCTATTTCAAGGCACTAGATCTGGATATTGTAATATGTTCATGATGGATAACTTTAACTTGAACATACTATTTGTAATGGTAAAGTTTTTTCTGATGGAGTGCATCTCTCGGACAACTACCATATGGGATGACTCAGCTCATAGAGTGTGTTCATCTAGATTCATGTTATAGACACATCCTATGAATGGAATTAGGTTGATAACTATCAGGTTGAAACCTCATGTGATGCAGTGTCTGAGTTGTGTATATTTGGGTGATTTTTGTTAGTCCTTGAGGTGTTTCCCCGTGTTGGGGTTAACACACTAGGTAGACCGAGCTGAATTGTCAGGCACATCTGATGATGGTTCTAGACGGATTTTCTCTCTTGATTGATGTTCCAATGGCTAGGTCAAGTGGACTATTACCTTTTTAGTTTCTCACTTTTTCTTTTTGTGGGTTTTGGGGTGTCTATTTCATATTTTTATACACGCCCTAGCATGAGATTTTCCCACACATGTTATGTGTCTTTTGAATACAAAATTCCTTTTGATAGAGTTCATAAGGGACCTAAGCCATGTAGAACATAGTGAGCTAGATAGACCAAGTTTTTTACCAGAGCTTGGTCAAGGAGCTTTTTGGAAGATGCATTTAATTGTGATCCCCTCCTAAAAATGTTGGACACTTTTACAGTTTTCTCTAGTAGGAATTTTCCCCTTATTTTTCTTTTAGTACTTATATTTTTCTCTGGTTGTGGAATACCGATTTATGCATGTATTGTTTTCTTTTGGTTTTTTATATTTCCACATTTTGTGGGCTCAGAGATGTGGGCATACATACAGGTACATAGGTAATTCCTCCCATGTTAGGGATATTCCTACTCGCTACTAGTCACCATCCCTACCCTTTTGGAGGTAGGCTAGGGGATTTGTAGCCCATGCCCCATCAGGCTAGGTTGTGAAAAATAGTTAAATATTTTTAATGATGGAAGGATAAGTTTAGAAAGTAATTTTAATGTTTTATTAAACCATTGTTTTCTATTATATTAAAATATATTAGTATATTCACTATCCCGTTTATTATATGGATGTTTTAATTTACTAATTCACTCTATGATTTGTGTGAATCAATTAATTTCATGAATCTACCTATCTATTTTTCTTTACAGTATAGATAATTAAATACATTATGATTAGTGGTTTAACTTAAAAATGAACCAATATACTATCATTTTTTTCTCTGAAGATGTACTAGAAAGTAATTTATTTCCTATATTGTTTCTATATTATTAGTATGAAATAAGAGAATGTATTAATATATGCACCAATAAATTTGGGATGACTATTATTTAAATTATCATTAATAATGATCGATGTGTATGAAGGAAAAATCACTAGGGAGTTTTTTTTAAAGATATTCAAAAATTAAATATCATGGAATTTATGAAAATACCCTTGTAGGTACACTCTATATTTATTATCACTCACTTTGAATACTATTATTTAACATGTGTGAAAAACCATCAGTTAAAGGAGATCATTAATTTAGGTAAATCTGTTATTTCACCTAAACTCATGGATGATTTTTTTTGAAATGAATTATAAACTAAACCAAATGAGTGTGTTGACCAATATGGTGATGGATTAGTTAAGGATTTATTATTATTGATTTTATTATTTTTAATATTAATATTTAATGTCATTCCTTTCAAATTTAGGTTCCAAAATATAATGAAACCTTATTTTTTCCATCATTACTACAACCCTCTTAGTTGGAGTTGAAACTGTTATCATAAAACCATAAACGATCACATATTCTAGATGACAATATTTTATCTTTAATGATTTCAAATAATCTAACACTAAATAAAGAAAAATGGTTATTTATCATTTTAAAACAAAGTGAAATAAAAATATGATAGGCACTTGGTGAACTACTTGGAATATTACCCCATAGTTTATTACATCATAGTTTTCTTCAAAATTAATCAAAACTAGAATGGTTTTCCCAAAGTAGTATTAACCCAACATTACATGAAGTTGTTAAAAATTGGTTGAAACACAGTTTGATTATATCATAATATACACTATCCATGATTTTTAGTGGGTGTTAACCATTCATATTGTCCCCAATAAATATGGAATTTTTATTTTTAAAAATATGAATAATTGTCCAAACTTATATCTAGAATAGATGTAATCAACAAATTATCTATGGTAAGGTCAATCATTTCACCCAAAAAGATTACTTTATCATTCCCTTCTTCAACATAATTAAAAATTGTCCGATGAAAAAATATTATTTACTAGTTTATTTATGGATTTTTGGTTATTTAGAGGTATCCGTTTAAAAATAGGATAAAAAAAAGACCATTTTTATGTACCCTAATGATACATTTTTTTTACTGAAGGATGACTTTTTGGATTTTTTAGTTCCCTAAGAACGTTCTAATATTAAATTGTTAATATTTTCCCAAATTTTATTATAAAAGTACTAGAGGTATTTATTAAAGCCATAAAAGTTTATTGTTTATAATTTTTTTTCGAGAACATGGATAAACATCAAAAATGATTCATTGGCATGATTCTAGTCTTAAAAATTTAGGAATACCATTTTATATTTAAAATAATTATAGGTTTGGTCCATATAATTTCTAATTATGGGATTGATATAGATAATCTTAAGGATGATTACATCTTCTTCTTACCCTATATAATATGTTATTGACATATAATATCATTTTATGGTTAAGAAAAGTTCTATAGGATAATCAATAGTTTTTATAACAAGATATCATTTCCTGTATTTATTTTTTTTTGAAATGGTACACTGTTAAGGCCAATATTTGTTATAGAGATTTTAAATTCCGTGTTCGAAGAAAAACTAAATATTGGTTGAATCACATATGATGAATGTGTTTTTTCCCTACACATAAATCATATTGAATGTCACATGTATTATGATGACTCATTTGATCTTTTTTTAAGTTTTTTAATGACTTTTATAAAACAGTAAGTGTTTTGAGATTGAAGTGTGGAGTTTTAAGGTATTTTTAGTGTATGAGACATATCCATGTCATGGTATAAAATGAAAACAATTGTAGAGATTATAAAAGAAGTTAAAATATTATTTTGAATAGTATATATGTGTTTTCGTTGGCATTGTTTTGGAAAAGAAGACCCCACAATGTCATTTTTCTAGAAATAAATTTTTATTTTCCTCCATAGAAAAATGAAAAACATGGAAATTGGGTGACCTCCAGTATAATATATATTCCACAAGGTCTATTGGCTGAAATTTACCGGTTGGGAATAATTAGTTAGAATATTACATATAAGTCACTACTATATAAAATTAAGATAAGATGTGAGAGAATCAAATGAGATCTCACTGTATCTGTGTGGTACCCTGATATTTTGGGATTTTTTTTCAAAATAATTTATATTTTTGATATTTTGTGTCATACGTAACATCATGTTTAGTTTGCATTACATGAAACCCCTAATTTAAAGGAGACATGTTTTATTATTACAATTTTATTATAGCTATACCCTAGATTTTGGAATAGATGGTATGAAAAGGATTAACTAAATTATTAAAATATATGGTATACAAATTCATATAAAATGAAATATTTGGTGACGAATTAGTTAAAAATGAATATATAAAACTATTTGAAATCAATTTTTTCAAAAAATTATAAAACGAATTATCTCAATAAATTAAAAAAACAATTTTATTTAGTAATATTAATTAAATTTATATATTATATACACAACCAAATGTTATACATTAATATTTTGTTTATTCTATACAATAGATATGAATAAATCCAATTATACACTTAAAAATGTACTTTTCTAAAAAGAATTATTTTTGACATTTTTGCGCACTTATTTTATAAATAGTTCATGAATCATTTATTAGTTTTTAAAAGAATGAGAAAATTTTTTGAAACCATAATTTCAAAATATTCATAGGACTAATTTTTGAAAATTTTCTGAAAATATTAATTTATTTATGAATAGTGAATAATAATAATCATTAATTGAAAAATGCATTTTTGTTTAAATTATTTATAAAATTAACTTATATTTTATATTGGTTTTTAATTATGATTAACTCAGATACATATCAATTAATTTAATTTTTGACATTTTAATCATTTTCATAATGTTTTTTATATAAAAACCTTGTAAACTATTGAACATTTTCTCTTTCAAACCCCTCTTTCTCATCCTATCTATGGGATTAATTTTAAATTATAATTTTCCACTTATATGAATGGAATATATAAAAATAAATTCACTATATTAATTCATTATAATATTTATTATATAATAAGGTAAACTTGACCATTTACCATAATTAATAGTACAAAATTGTTTTTTACCATGGTTAAGGTAAAAAGGGCTTTACTGATGGTTAAAATAGACATATAAGTGTTAAGGTAACCTAAAAACATGTATAAAATCTATTTTAAGGCCATATTTATACCCTCTAGTGTCTAATTCACTATTATAATCCATTTTTTATACTTTTGGTAGGATAAAAACATAGGTACACCTTTTTGTTTTCCTAACATTACATGTGTGCCACTCACTTGACTTATAAAAGTCCACCCCATATCCTATCATCTTTATAGGTTGATCCCATTTTTATTTTTCAACAACCACAAAAAATCACATCCGAAAATACCTACTCTAAACCTATAATCATTTTTTCATAAATATATCATAGGAAGGATTTTTGTTCAAGCTTAAGAATGATACTCAAAGAATATTATCATTATTCAATGAGTGTTTTTATTTTATTTCTTTCTGCACCTACTTTAATTATTATTAAAACAAGATTATGTGACAAAAAAATTATTTTTAATATAATGATATATTTTTATTTTTATTTCATTACCTAAAACCACATCCACTTTAATCAAATGAGTTTCGAAATCATCATCTCTGTGTAAAGTGGAATACTGCCACATGAAAAAAATGTCATTTGTTTTTTCCATTATCACCAATAACCATTTGGTTTGATGGTGAATATAAAGTATATATATGATATTTATTATATATTTTTACATTTTCTATCATTATACACATATTAATTTGTTTTCATTCCATTCTATAGGGGATATGATAACGTCGCACGTGTGTATGGCAGACTACTGCATCACGAAGTGTTGTGATTCTTTTTTCACTAATGTTGTACAAAGATGATAATAAAGATATATTTAAAGAATAAATAGTATGTAAATGATATAATTATGATATTAATGACATATTTTTTATTCTTAAAATATAATATATTATTTTACACTTAGATTTTTAGTCAATGAATGATTATAACATCGTTCATGTATGTGGGGACTACCGCTTTCACGAAGTGATGTGACTATTACATTTAATCACCAAAACACATGGATGATATGTATTAGTATGTTTAATGAAATAATATTTTCTATTATTTTATTGAATATAAAATATTACATATCTCATTTACATAATGATTATTAAAAAATTGAAAGGTTACAAATGAACACGTATGACCTGCCATCTTCATGATGATAACAAACATACTTTCTCAATACCATAATTCATGATTGGTCTTAAAATTATAATTTATATATAAATATTATGAATAAAAAATTATTATTATTATGTATATTATGTAATTATTAACAATTTAATAGGTCTAAATCTAACAAATCAATACATATAAAAAAAAGCAGTTTTTACATGAAACACTATTTTAATAAGGAAGTGTTAATAAATGAGTAATAAATAGTCCTATGTAAATCATATATTATATTATATATATATAATTATTTTTATAAAATTTATTTATAAAAATATTATATTTATCATAGAAGAGGTTCGAACATGTATAAAAGAAGTTGAGACTTAAGGTATGAGATTTTTAGTCTCTCTATTATTTCTGGGAGACATATGAAAATTAAGCACTCATTTACTTAATGTGGTTTATATATTATCCATGAATTTATTTTATGATTATTATAAATAAATTTACTTGTATTTTCTTATAAAGTTTAGGATAACTCTCTCATGGGGTTTACGAATGAAAAGTTACTAAAGCGTTAAGGTATTTATGTCTTAATTTTCCTTCTATGTGAGATAAGTTATGTTTTTCACCGATATTATTTTATGAACAATACATAAATATCTTTTGAAAGGTAATATCATTAATTTATTTATTCTTATGATATTTTATTTTTCATGTAATGTTATTCCTTCATGGTTATTATGATTCAATGTTACCAAAGTGGTATTAGTTTTATGATAAATTCTCTTCTTTTATTAGGATTGTTTAGGTTTATGCTTATAATAATGAAATATTATCATCCATATTTAATGTAACACATTTATATTATTATAATATGGTTATTTCATGGAAATAAATTTTTTCTCTTTATTTTCCTATCTCTATTTTATCAATATTTCTAAAGAATATTTTTAAGAAAAATCATATTTTCTGTCAAAACCCTTTTTTCCCAAAACCATGTTTTAAAAATATGTTTTGAATTTTTTTTACAATATAAGGATGATTTATTGAGGAAATATTTACATATTATTGAATGTTTATAATTTTTTTGAGAAATTCACATCATTATAATAAAACTACCCATTTATACATTACCAAGAATGTGAATGTATTATTTATTTTAATGTGTATAACTTGTATAAAATTTTATTCTATATTGAACATTATTTTCTAATAATATTAAATTATATGTTTTCAAATTTACTCGAAAATAAAGGGATTTTATTTTTTTATGAATTTTTTGTTTTAAAATTTTATTTGCAAAAAAATTTTATTTTCCTCATGAAATTATCCAAGCGATCTTTCAAAATAATTCTCTATATAAGATGATATCCTTTGATGCAACTTATTTTTTTAAGGGGGATATGAACCAAGGATAAAATTCTTATTATTTATATGAATATTTATCATGAAAATATGTTTATGAAACACATTTCTATTCCTTGAGTTATACCATAATAAAATTATTGCAAAACCCAACTCTTTTTCCATAGGTTGTGCTATGATGAATTGATGAAATGATTTTGAAAACTATTTATTTTATAGAAGTTATGATATGATTAAATTTTTAGGAAACTAATTTAATTTCATTGGTTATGATATGATTAATGTTTTATTATCTATTGTAACACATATATATCATTTCTATTATGTGATGGGTGACACCTATATATTCCTTCAATGCGTTGGGTAATAATGGATAACTCATGGGTAAATATGTTATGTGTGAACCAGATTACATATTCAAAATGTTATGTGTAAACCGCATGTTCACAATGTTATAAATGATCCTGATTACATGTTCATAATGTTATGTGTGAACCTAATTAGATGTGCACAATGTTCTGAATGGACCCATATTTCATGTCTATAATGTTATGTGTGGACCTAGTTTCATGATCATAAGTTTATATGAGGACCTTCTTTCATGTCCTTAACATATTGAGTGAACCATTATTTATTTATATATACTCAAAATGTTATAATATGATTCTTATTCCAAAAATCTGTGTATAATTCCAATTTCATCGTCTCACGGCTCATATTGTTTGTTTCCATTATGATTCATGTCTTATAATCTACCAATATTTATTCCATGACTCAAGATTATTATATTTGAAATAACGATTATAGCTTTTAAATGTAATGATCATGTTCTCGTGTAATTTTGTTCTAATTAATCATAATTTCCTCTCTTGTTTACCTTTACTAAGAATATGATCTCACCATTTTATATGATTATTTTCTCCACATTATGTGGAATTGTTTTGTGTATGGTATGTTTGTGATGAGTACTAATGGTTAATATGTTTAAGGGATATGTTTATGAACATTAACCAAATTAGAAGATTTTTTATTGAGTATCCAAAGATACTAAACTATTACGATCCTCAGGAAGGTGTTTATTTAATATAACGAATACTTATCTAAGAAGATGTAATATCAATTTATGAAAATCCTGGGTCATTATAGATGGTATTAGAAGAAATTATTAGTTATCCTTTGGAAACTAGGATGAAAAAACAACAATGAGATCCCTATAGATTTTTTCTTTGTATATTTGTAGGAATTAATAAAAGGATAAGTTTATCGATGTGTCGATGTATATGAAATTGTGTTCGAATTATATCAATGGATTGAGTCATTAGTTTCTATGAAATTACATCCTTGAATAGAAACTACAAGTGGATGTGGATCTAGAAGAGAGGTACCTAAGGTAATAACTCCGAAAAGTGTGCATTGAGCAAGACTCTATTATCACCTGGTTGATGAAAATGACCCTCTTTGAACACCGGTTTTGACACACCAAAGGGATATGATTTATAAATTCACAAACTTTTTATGAACCAACATGAATGATTTAAACAGTTGTTTACCATAGATGACCTAGATCAAACATAATGTTTTATATATTTAAAATATGGTTTCATGATTTAGACTTCATATGAGTTATTTATTCATGATTATGTGTTTTTACAATATTATTATTTTTTATCACATAATGATTTTGGGTTTTAGAGAATGGTGGGAACCATAAGGAATAGTGTTAGCATTGAATGTGACAAACAATTTTCAAATGAGCATCCAAATGAGATGATGACTAGAGTGAAGGATTTTATGAATATTTCTAATCATTTACCAGAAAAAAAAGATTATAAACATGCACATTAACTAAATTTCATTCAAAAAAGAATACAAGGATAGAGTTCCTTGAGTGTTTTTTATGGGAGACCATATAGGGATGAAGATTCATGTTCTTATATATCAACAATGGGGGAAGAAGTACTCAACGGAATGTCTCAGAGGTATGATATGATGTTTTCAATGGAAAATAAGGTAAAAAAGCATGTAATTTTACAAGAAAAAATAAAAAAAATTCAATTAATTAATTGGATAATAAAATTTTTATCCTTAAGGTATCATCATCTATTGAATGTTTTTAATATGGAAAGTACAGAAATTATGATAATAGATTTTCTAGGTGGAAAACGCATGAAAAGATTGAACATGGTTGTATGAGTGATGGCTTTCTATTGTTGACAAAGATATCACAAATGAAATATTAGAGTAAATAGGTATTAATGAATAATATGATATATCCTAGTCATTGGTTTGAGAAGGAATTGGTATGATTGAAGTATTTATGTATTGGAAATCAAGAATTATGAAACATAAAAGTATTGTTCATTATAGAATTTTGATTAATGATTTGAAAGAATATGTTGAATGATATTGATGAAATAGAAAAGCTATTTTATAGAAAGGTTATTTTTTTATAAAAAACATGTGATTAAGGGAATGATAACCCATAATATTATCCTAATATTGAGATAATCATGTTTGGATAATGAGATACTTCATGTGGATAAAGTAAATGGGATAATACTAATTACCTTGGTACTGATTAATGTTTTATTTATAATGATGTTTATGTTATCATTGATTGTTTTAAAAAAATCATTGTATCTATGTAATATATTCAATAATATATCGTTTCATTCAATTAAATAATAATCATGTAGTTTTTTATTGAGGTTTTATGGTAATCTTTTTTGACAAGCTTATAAAGAATATAAGACAAAAGTATTTATGTGTTTTTCTTTTAACCAATAATAGGTACTTAATCATATTTCAGTGATTATTGTTGATTTTTGTAAAATTAGTGAAATTTTTATAAATTTTGAGTATTATATAGTGTATAAGGTTAACCATTTATGGAGTGGTTGAAATTTGGACGAGGTTTTAGATATTAATGTATTATTTTACCAAATGAATATTTATCTACATCAGATAGCCAGTTTTTAACTTTTTTAATAATAGATGGAATGGATGTATTATGATTCTCTTAGAGATTTTATTTAGTGCTTAAGATATGAAAATTTCATCTTTTATAGGAAGAGATAAAGTGTAAATTGATCAAGGCCCAACCAAAGCATGATATTGTGCATATGAAATAGAATGAAATCAAGTTGTTATATCTTCTCAAAAAAAAATTCACAACATTATATAAATGATTATAAAATTAAATTATATCATATTACAATCATATTCATGATATTAATGAACATTTTCATGCTACATTGGTTTATGGATTTGTGTTCCTTAACAGTATCCTGACCATGTTCTCTATCACTCTCCATTAGAATATTGGTGTTAGATTTTCCTTATATTTACACATTTTCACATCCCACTTATGTTAGACTATTTGGAAACATATTCTGTGTTATTTCAGAGTATTTTAACAAATCCCTTTTTCTTTTTCGAGAGGTTGTATTATTTATCATTTTTAGGATTTGGGTTTATAAGAAGGAATTTTAAAATGTTAAAAGTTTGATAACCGAGAGGAATTACGAGGGAAAAATAATTTTTATATGGGGTGGAATATTACTCATGATATTTTGTGAAATATATTTTCTTCAATTTAATTTATTCAATTCTATATTTTGTTTTACACAGAACACATAGTTTAGTTTTTGTTACATGCAACCCATAGTTAAAATGAAACATTTCATGTTTTTAAAATATTTCTATTGTTACTGCCTAGATGCTGGAATGGTGTGTATGAATAGAATTTAATAAATTATAATAATATATGGTTTACAAGTGTATATAAATTATATTCATTAGTGAATAATTAATTATAAATAATGATAAAAAAATATTTGAAATATTTTTCAGAATAACTATTATTATAAAAAGAAGCATGTTTTACATAAATGAATTAGAATTTTTTTTACTAAATCATTTCAATTAATATTATATAGAATATATTTAATAAACTATTTAAAATTCATGTTACGTGTTTTCAAGAAAATAGGTAACAATAAATCCAATTTTACGCTTAAAATGGTATTATTCTAAATATAAATTTTGTTTCCATTTTTCTCTTATTTTAATACCAATTTTTAACATTTTTAGAAAATTTATTTGATAAAAAAATGTTAATTTTTAACCTATTTTCAAAAATATTTCTTAGGTTTAATTTTTGATAAATTTCTGAACAAATTATTTTTTGGATTAGTAGTGAAAAATACTAAATTTTAATTGAAAATGCCCTTTTGATTTAAATTATTTATAAAGTTAAATTATATTTTATAATTTTTTTAAATTTATATTAATTAAATTATAATATTATTAATTTAATTTACATCATTTTAATAATTTTCATATTTAATTTGGATATATAAACATTGTAAACATGTGAATAGTTTCTCTTTGAAAACTCGCATTTTCATCGCATCTGCATGATTTATTTTATAATGAAATTTACCAATTCTATGATTGGAATTTTGGAAAAATAATTCTATATTTGGAATAAAAATAGATAATATTTTTAAATATGTTCAACTGAATTTTTTACCAAAATAAATAGAAAAAATAGAAAAAATTACTTATCACGGTCAAGGTAAAAAAAGATTTACATGGGGTTATAATAAAAAGATAAGGTTTAAAATATTTTTTTTAAAAAAAATATATTATATAGCCCTATTTTGACCCTATAATTTCTATTAATCATGAACACTACATTTTTTAGCCTTTTCTGATGAGAAATTCATGGTTTCACCTTTTTCTATTAGAAAACATTCAATTGTGTTGCTCACCTCACATGTAAAAGGCCACCCCTCTCCTATCCCCTTCAAAAATTAAAACCATTTTAGTTAAAAAAATACCTAACAAAATAACATAATAAGATACCTAATATCATCATAGAATTGTTATTTTTTTTTGAATAACACCATCCTAGGAATGCTTTTGGTGAAAACATATAAAGGATACCCGAAGAAGATGCAAAATTATTCAACCAACTTTTTTATTTTATTTCTTCCTCCACCTATTTCAATTGTTATTAAACCATTATTAATTAATAAAATCCATAAATTACATAAAATGAGATAATTTTATGTGGATTTAAACACCTAGAAGCATCTCCACTTTCATCAAATGTGTTACAAAATCATTATTCGTGTGTATGGAGGATTACCACCCCGTGTTCTGATGTCATTCATTTTTTCTTTACCACAAATAAAAGTTGGGTATTATTATGTATATAAATAATATAAATTATATTTATAGAATCATTATACATCCAAAATAATTATATAATATATAAAAATTTAGTTTATATTTTATATGGAATACGATAACATCACTTGGGTGTGTGACGGACTACCGCCTCGTGAAGCGATGTAATTTGTTTTTCAATAACACATTATATGGAAGATAATATGGAAAGAGTTAATTATTTCATGTGATTTAAATTAAATAATTATGATATTAATGTAAAATTTATCATAATGAAAATATAATATAAGTTTTTATGTCTTACCTTTTCACTCACTAAAACATGATAACGTCATTCATGTACCTATAGATTTCCACAATCATGAAGGGATGTGACTATATATTTTCATCACCGCTCTACATGTATTATATGTATAAGTAAATTTAAAGAAATATTTTATTTTTGATATTACGATCATTATCTAATGATAAAATATCACTATCCTCTTTTTGATAATTATCATTGAAAAATGGAAACCCAAATCTTGAGTATGGATGACCTACCATCTCTATGATGGTAATGTACTTCATCTCTCCAAAACATTTTTCATGATTAGTATTAAAATTATAATTGATGTATAAATATAATATCTAATTAATTATTATTATTATGGACATAATGTAACCATGATTAAAGTAATAGGGATGAAAATAAAAAATCAAAACATAAAAAAAAAAGAAAATAAGTTTTTACATGAAATTTGATTTTAATAGGGAATTATTATCAAATGTGTACTAAATGGTCATATGTAAATCTTATATAATATATTCATAATAAACATATATTAATTATATAATATTTTATAACATTTAATAAGGAATTCGATACTTATGTTAATGGATTTTGAGTCTCTTTTTTATTTTTGGGAGATATATGAAAATTCAACACTCGTTTATTTAATATAGAGTATATAAAATCCATAAAATTAGTTTATTATTATCCACTATATATACTAAAACTGGGTTCCTCTAGCTTGATGTGTCACCTCCTCAAGCTTCCACGTCCCCCATCTCACTATTTCCATTCCGGTTTTACCCCCGTACGATCGCGTCCCTCTTCCAAACCTTACCCCACTCCGCCCGCGATTTGGATTTCACCGCTCCATCGAACCCTCCTTCTCCTCCCACAATTAGGGTTTTATCTCACCTCATTTACCGACATCGCCTCGCGCATACCATCGCCGACCTCGACAAGCTCATCGGAATCTCGATTCTCCTCTCCAGCCGTGCTTCTGTCTTCGGCTACTCTGACTACAGCTCCTCCGCTCGCGACTTCTCCACAACCGGCGACTCCTCCATCGGCTCTTTCACATCCAGGTCCTCCGCTCCACCTACGGTTCCCTTTCCATATAGTTCGCAGTGAGTAACCCCAGGTATAAACATTACTCCGACCACAGTCGGCAGTTCGTCCACGAGCTTCGTCCTTCCACCACGCGTCCAAAATTTGTCGACGAGGCTTACGGTATCATTTTTCTTTCGGTAGGTTTTTCAATCAGCTACTCTTACAAACATTTTTCTTAACATCTCTCTTCTTGCAGATCGTAGTATACTTCCAATCCTATGTCGGTCTTATTGTATCTGTGCATCGGTAAGCATCTTCGAGTCCACTATCTATTTTTCTGCATCTAAATGTCTGCATTTTTTCAATCTCTCTGATCCCATTGGACCAACCTCCTCACCTTTATTGTGGCCTGATTCAACAACACGCACATACAATTTCCAACTCTTCATTCCTTGCCCGCTGAGTGATTCTGCTCGTCAGAAGTTCATAGACTATATATCTCCCGGTGTTCTACTGCTGAAGCTAACTGTCAAATTATCGCCATCGAGTACAAAACCAACTAAGGTTTAAAACCATGATACTACCATATCTCGCACAAATACTTCTACGGTTGTACGCAAATACTACCATAAACCAGCACATCAATTTTTCTCCACCTCGCCCTCCTCCATTCTCCTGAAAGAAAACCCAAGGTTGGATTATTCTTTGAAAAATCCAACTCAGAAAAGGTAATATTGGTGATTCAAAACTCTGGTTCTGTATGAAATCAAATCATACAGAGAACTACAGCTTATTTTTTCCTAATCCTTCATATTTCTCATACTAAACTGGTATGTAGATGGATTTCGCTTTCAACAGAGACTGACTCTTATCCATTTTCAATTTTATCTCAGAAGATATGGGCGACCTCCACCACTATTAACTTTGTTCGTGATTTTTAGTGTAAAAGAATCTGTCAACATACCAAGAATTTAACCCTTTTTCTAGTTTATGATACTTTCTTTATTTGTGAGTGAACTAGGTTTTCCATGAAAGATTTCATGGTTTCAGATGCAGGTTGTGGAGTTGTGCTTGGTTGATTTAAATCGGGTTCACAAGATATAGGTAATCGCTGATTTATTTAATGAAATTGGTTTATTTAAGTCAAAGTGTGTTGGTGCAGGTTATAATTGTTCAATTGGATGGTAAATTTTCGTATGTGATGGAAAATTTTCACTATTTTTCTTATGCTGGAATAATTTAATTATTTCATTTAAAATCTTGACTCTTTGTGCACTTTCATGGTTTCAGATGCAGGCTGTGGAGTTGTTCTTTCCGGATTTAATTCGGGTTCACACGATATAGGTTATCGCTGATTTAATTAATGCAGTTGGCTTATTTAATTCAAAGTGTATTGGTGCAGGTTTTCAAGGTTCAGTTTGATGGTTTCGAGCGCCTCAATGTGATTTAATTCAATTTATATTCCTACCTTCTAATTTGAATTGGATTTAATTCAATTCATATTTTTTTTTAATTTTAGTATGTGGCAGCAGATTTCTGAATGTTTGAGATACATTGTATATATCATTTGTGATTCAATTTATAAATTTTATTTAAATTTACTTATTGTAGTGTATTGATTTCATCATTTTTAATAATGTCAAATTGTGCCCTATCAATATGCTTGGTCAAACATTAATGAGATGTTTGTTGTGATTTTTACAATATTAACTTATTTTCATTGGTCCATGTTTCTAATTCCAATTGGGTAGGGGCATGAGGCTGAAGAAATACTTCTTTGGTACCACAACATGGTATGAAATTAAAATCATTGGAACACTTTTTATGATAAACAGTTTTTCTAGCATCAAAACATATGATATTTTATTTTCTATTAGAAACATTTTAATGATTCATATTTAATTTGTAAATTCATGTTTTAATAATGACAGAAAAATGTTCATTGGAAGATGTTTTTTTCCATTCAACGTTAATCATTCAATAATCAAGGCAATGTTTCCTCCCATTTCAGAACCATACTTGACTAGACTTCTCATTGGGTTATACCCTTTCATGGGGTCGACAATGGAGTTATCCCATCAAACACAAGCTTTGATGATTGTATTCATATAGTAATGAAATTTTTTGATTTTTTTAATATGTATTCCCTTACGTGTCATTGAATATTCTACATGCACTTATTATTTACAGATCTTCAAAGTTGAATAGAATGGTGACATTTATTCTCATGCTATCCCAGTATTCAATATGTCCTCATATATATTTTTTAATTCAATATCATGTTTTCAGGTCTTCTAAAGTGGTTGAGAGATCCCTTTCAAATATGGGAATGGGTGAATGTCTTAATTCAGTGGAAAAAAATATTGAATCACCTCCGTTTATCCATTACTTTTCACTATTCACGTGAGCTTTAAAACTAGTAGTACATCACTCTAGACATTGAGTTAAGAAACATCAACATTCAATCTATCTTTATCAATTTTTTTCACTTTCATGTTGTCAGTTATTTTAATGTGGATGAGGGCTCTCTGTTGATGCTACTTCACATGGGTGAATGTCTCCATTCAGGGAAATGATATCTGTCTACCCCTCTGCTTACCCAGGATTGGTCTGTCTTCATGTAAGTTGTAAAAACAGTAACCTAGGTAGGTGTTTTTTTTCACTGCCTTCTATTTTCATTACATCTTTGGATTAGACAATGTTGTTTTTTGCAGTATCAATTTCATTATATCATTTAAACACAAATCCTTTTTTTACATACAATTGACAATTTGTGAACATCAAATTACTGATTAAATAATTACAGTGGTAAGTATTTTTTGTAAATTATTGATTTAATTCATCTCTTAATGTACAAAAAACTGTTGATAGAGTTTTATGATGACGATGTAGGGAAATAGATAGTTACAATGAATCATGACGATGCAACATCCACAAGCCATGAAAATGAACTAAATCCTCGTTTAAAAGAAAACATAAAATAGAATACTTAGGATATTGACATTATGTGGTGCATATGAAAGGTATCAGAAGAACATTATAGAACCTGTTCCTTTTCAAATTAGCTTATACATTTTTATATCAAATTTTAACTCTACTTTTATTATAGGATAGAGGAATGTTGTTGTAACATATATAACACACACGATTATCATTTCTCATCAGTATAGGTTGTATATTGTACATTTTTCCATGTTTCTTTCTTTTTTCTAGCATATAGACAGATTTTCTAGAATATAGACAGAATTTCCAAATCAGTTTCTGTTATAATTTTCACATTTCCGAAATCAATTTCAGTTAATTTTCTAGCATATAGGCAGGGGCTGGGTAGGTTGGAGGGGGAGGGGGGGAGGGGAGGGGAGGGGAGGGTATGGGCATGGGCTGGGAAGAGGCTGGGCAGGTTGGAGGGGATGAGAGGGGAGGGTGATGGCAGGGGGGAGGGGGCTGCTAGGGGAAATGGTTGGGCAGGGGGGAGGGGAGGGGAGGGGAGGTGAGGGGCTGGGCAGGTTGGAGGGGAGGGGAGGGGAGAGGAGGATGGAGGCAGGGGGAGGGGAGCTGTGGGAATAAAGTTGGGAAGGGGGGAGGGGGGGAGAGGAGGGGAGGGGAGGATGAGGCCAGGGGGGAGGGGGCTGCTAAGGGAACATGTTGGGCAGGGGGGAGGGAGGAGAGGGGAGGGGAGGGGAGGGGGGAGGGGGCTGCTTTATGTGATACCGCCCAACCTATGTGCTACTTTGAATGTTATTATCATTCATGTCCATTTATATATTATGATGTATATACTTCTGTTGTGTGCTTAATGTCCATTTGAATGTTCTTTTTAACTTGGATATTTCATTTATGTCCATTTCTTTGACTAATTTTTCTGTATCCAATTTTCCTATTGAGTACCATTTGGTTTTATAAAAAAAGGACCATAGAAATTGGAGGATATCAAAATATGAGGCCCAAGCATTCTTTCTATTTATGCACCAAGAGTTTTACATTTGGTAATTCTATGGGTGGCCATATTATGCACCACATGATGTATGGGTAATGCTGTTATTTTTTGACTCAGCAGTGAACTGTCCAATGTTTTTATTGTTTCAAAATATATGAACAGTATTGGAATTCCCCCAGATTTTTATAGCTAAAAAATTTTGATTGAAGTGTTCTTCGCAACTGGGGATCCTAAGAAAGGATTTTGCTTAATTGTAGATAATATTTCAGAGTAGTGTGTCATTTTATTTTGATGCATGTGCTACCTAATTAGATGTTATACATGGTTTGTTTATTGTTTTTATGTTTCTTGATCATTTTAATGTCGCCCAATGTAATTACATGTCTTCTTTAATTAAGTTTTTTTATCACCATCTAAGGTATGTAACATGAAATCATCATGTTTTTAAGGTGCAACATCAATAATGACTAACTATTGTGGCAAAAGGATTTGATGTATTCTCAAAGGTATGGTTGAATCCTTCTAAGACTTGTTATTGGTAATAATTTATTATGTCTTTAACTACATTATATATACACTGCAGTACCTGTTATGCCCAAATTTGAGATTTGTTATCTGAAAAACAATTTTTTCCCTCCCCCACTATCCCTCCCTATACTATATATACTTACATACATACATATGTATGTTTTCATGCATGCATGTATTTATTCCAACCATCCATGCCAATATATTTGAATTTTTAGTACAGATATAGAAGTATGAAAAGGAATTCAAGGAACACAAATTGACTGACTTGGAAAACAAGAACATTGAAGAAAGTTCCATTCCTAGAGGTACCCACAATCATTCTCTACTCTTTATTGGAGAATATTCCTCCAATTCAAATGCACACAAATATTTGGGCTGTTCAGAGTTTTTTTCATTTTTCTATGACAACTAACACTACGATTTGGTCCCATTTATTTATAAAATTCCGGATTCTTTAGTTTTGGTGGCTTCTGATGTGCACTAATCTCTTAGAACTAAAAAAATAGTCTTCCATGTCATCACTGTCAATAAAACAGATGTTGGCATGTATGAATGGTTTATGTTGAACCATATTACTCCTACAATAGTTTAAGTAAAAGGAATCTAATGTAACATTAAATGAAATTTAAACATTTCATTCCATACCAAACATTGAAAGGTTATTATAATTTCATTCTTTAAATTCAACGTGCCCAACAACCATGAAAGCAGTTGTATAGGTTGAGAGAATTTTCATAGCATGGAAAGGTTAATTTTTTTTTGTTGATATCATTTGAGATTTCAATAAAATTGTTAGTACTTATATTTTTACTGTGGATTATGTTGGTTGGGTGGGTTGGTTGGGTGGGTGTGTTCATTTTCATGCGGTTTTGTTACTTAGTTTCTTCCCCCTATAATAGTTTTCTGTACATTTATTTTCCTTTTGATTCCTCATTTATAATTTGATGATAAATTATGATCTGAAGTGTTATCTATACATTTTTTTCTAAAATAATTTCATTTTTCATGTGAGGTTTAGTTTTTTAAATGTGACCAATATGTTTATGTGAATTTAATTTTAGTTTTTTTAGTGTAGAATTTTACTAACTACTGTGTTGTTGAACAGATTTTCCAAGCCTTGTCAAGGTGGTATTTTTAGAAGATTATGTTGGGATTCAGTGGGATTTTTCAACCTTATGAGATATTGATCTCAGGGGAAAACATGGAGCTGTCGAATAAATTCCAAAGTGTGGATAGGGGTGATATCTAAAGAGATATTGGACATACTTAAATTTTTTTCATCCCTGCATAGACAAGATTTAGTATTGATCAATTTTATAAATGTGAAAAATATGTTTATATGAATATAATTTTAGTTTTTTTAGTGTAGAATTTTACTAACTACTGTTTTGTTGAACAGATTTTCCAGGCCTTGTCAAGGTGGTATTTTTAGAAGATTATGTTGGGGTTCAGCGGGATTTCTCAACATTATGAGATATTGATTTCAGGGGAAAACATCGAGCTGTCGAAAAGATGCAAAAGTGTAGATAGTGGGTGATATCTAAGGAGATATTGGACATACTTCAATTCTTCTCATCCCTGCATAGACAAGATTTAGTATTGATCAATTTGCTTGGGATTATGGGATGAATATATTTTATTTATATACATGGAGGACAAACATAATATGCGGCAATCACCTGATTTTAATTTTGATGATTATATTAACATGTGGCATGTTTAAAAATTATTTCATTGTTTTTAAAAAATAAAATAGTTATAAATATAAATATAACATATTAATTGTGTTTACTTTAATATATATAGTTTTTCAACATTATTTTGGTGATCAAAACCTCAATTGTTATCAAGGGTATGCAAAATAACTTCCATATTGATGAATAGTCTAATCCATATTTCTCTTTAGATACTAATTATCTTTCAATGACACAACATGGAATGCATTAATGTTTCCTACTAATCCACATATATGCATCGTTGCAAGCCCATAGAATCCAGTTAACCCTGGGAACATGAACATCTCTCTATTTTTCATTCCACAATTTATCTCAATCTCACCTCTTGCCTCCATCTCAGTCTCCACCTTCATCTTTCGTTTCATTTCTGTCTTTGATTCCCGCCTCTCCCATTGCATCATGTTCCATCTCTTCAAGAATTAGTCTTCAATACATTTCCATTTGTCACATTAATTCCACTCACTTCATAGAATACCACTCATTTTTTGTTTTAAACATTTGTAATTTTAATATGATTTATTATTTTTCAAAATTAGTATTCTATTATTGATAATATGATTTTTTTAGAGTGTCGTGCAAATGCACAGGCGGAGTACTAGTTATCATTAAAAATAAAGGTATTTACAATTACATTTTAGTTTATCTCATTCTTGGTGTGTGTGGTTAACGCATTACCAAAGTTGTAAGGGATTTTTGTCTCAATTTTCTATCTTTGAGACATGTGTTATGTGATGCACTTATATTTATTTATGAGTTTTAAAGAAACATCGACATATAGGGTCATGAATTTATTTATTATCATGATATTTTATTTTTCAATTAATTTTAAAAATTCATGGGTCTTATGATTTATTGTTTCCAATGTGGTATTAGTTTTATGATACAATCTCATCTTTTATGAGGATTGTTTAATTTTATGAATTCGATGATGAAATATTTTGATCCATATCTCAATAATGTAATTAATTTCATATATGTTGGTTTATTTCTAGATAATAACTATTTTCCATTAATTTTCATATATATCTGTTATCTAGACTTTAAAACAATGTGTTTAATATAAATCATCTTTTCAGTCAAAAACTCAATTTCTTCAAAAGCAATATTTTCTAAAAAAATATTTTTTGTAAAATATTAAAATTATTATTTAGAGTCATCTTTAACAATTTTTTAAATTTTCAAATTTTTTTAAAGGAACATCAATACATTTTTTCAAACAATCCATGTTTGGATTTTAGAAAAATTGTGAATGAAATATTTGATTTAACATGTATGAAATGAATGATATTTTCCGCCATCAAGACCAATATTTTATTTTTATATTACATTAAATGGTTTCATGTTTATTTTCCTGGAAAATTATTTTTAAAATGTTTTCTGATTTTTTAGTTTTGAAAAGTAATTATCAATGATTTTTTTTTTAAAAAAAAATGTTTCACGTGATAGTTCAAAATAATTCTCCATCAATGATGATATCATTTGTTGTGACTTGTAATTTATTGGTGATATAAACCAAGTTAACCATAATTATTGTTTCACTCAATGTTTTATCATGAAATTATTTTTATGAAACACATTTTTCTTCCACGAGTTCTCTATGATAAAATTCTTCTAACACCCAGCTTTTTTCCATGGGGGTTTCTATGGTGAAATGATAATGAAAAAAGTATGTTTTCAATAGGTGTTGATATAATAAATTTATTATGAAAGAAATTTAATTTTATGGGATATTATATAATTAATTTTTTATTAATCATTAGAATACATACATATTATTTTAACTATGTTATGGGTTGGACCTATTTCTCCCTCAAATGCATTGGGTAATTATGGACAACTCATGAGTAATGATATTATGCATGAACATGATTATATGTTCACAATGATATACATGAACATGATTCAATTTTCATATTGTTATGAATAAACCTTATTAAATGTTAATATTATAAGGCCTGAACCTTAATTTCATATTCATAATTTTATGCGTGGACTTAGTTTCAAGTTCCTATATTTATGTGAGGTCCTGATTTCATGTCCTTGACTTAATGTGGGAACTTATATATATTTAGAAATCTTCACAATGTTATACACTGATGAGTATGTCAAAAATATGTGTCCTCATACAATGTTATACTCTAATGGATCATATTATTTTATTATATTTTGATTAATGTCTTTTGAACCTCCATACATTATGCAATGACTATAGATTATGATATTTGATATGCAGGGTATGGTTTTCAAATGTTATGATCTTTTTCTCATACCATTATGTTCATGTTATTTTTATGTATCTCCCTTTCTTACTATTACTATTAATCATATATAAAACATTATTATGTTTCATTTCCCGAAGTTATGAAGAATGGTTTTATAAAGGGAATGTTTGTGAAGAATACTAAAGGGGAAGATCTTTGGTGAAGATGTTGAATATATTTCACCAATTTAGAATAATATGTACCTAGTATCCAAAGGTAACAAACTATAATGATCCTTAGTATTGTTTTTATTTAATGTAACGAATACTCATCTAAAAATATGTAATATCCTTGTATGAGAAGCCTGAGTCATTATAGTCATGCCATATTCCTAGTGAAAATTTATGAAATCATTTAAGTATTAAGGTGACTCATTCCCAAGGAGTGAAATGGTTGGTTAGCTATATAAAGATTTAAATGGGTTGCTAATCATTGTGGAGAATGCGAGAGTGAATGAAAATAAACCACAACCAAAATTTTTTGTTGAAAATATATCTTTTTGGTAATCATTTTGAGATAATTTTCCAAGATATTCAGAATAATTCAACCAAAATGGTGTCCAGCATGTCATGTTGATAGTCATGGTTAGAGGGGATTTTAAGATATAATTGTATTTACTTATAAGAGTTTTTTGTACCACTATCATATCAAACATTATATATGAATCAATTTTGAATAATTCATAGTAATTGAGAGATTTTAAAATATCTAGGGTCATAAATGGAGAGGGAGAAGTTTAAGATTGGTTGAAGGAAGCTGGATGTTTGAATTTGAGTTTGAAAACCAAATTCAAATTATATGTAACTAAAATTGTGATATTTTGATAAATATTAGGACATGTATATGAAAAAGATATAGGAATGGGTAAATATGGTAAAATAAAAAATTAGAGATTATATATGAACTAAAGAGAACATAATTAGAGACTATCCAAAATAAGGAAGGCATAGACCAAGATATAAAATATGAAGATGCTGTGACTTGCAATAGCATATGGGAAAAATGGAAAATAAATATGAACATGAAAACTTGATGGGATCTTAATTTAGTATATGTTTATCCCATAACTACAATTAAATTTTATCTAATTTTAATAGTAAAGAATTCACATATATATTCAAATATTTTGTGTAACAAGAATTCAAGGATATTCCTTTCTCATTTTAATTCATCATTTGATACTAATTTTTCATGTTATCAAGGTTTATAAAAAATAATAAAAAAATTATCCTTATCATTTTGTTATGTAACCCTTATAAATCATTTGAGAATTAATTTGTGTGTATTATCTATGTTTTATAGTGAATTAAAATCACTATAAACGATGATGAATTATTTTCAAAAAGTTTAAATAAAAAAAAACTCTAAATAAATTTTTGACCCCATCTCAATTATTTCACTAATCCCAAATATGTATTTTTATGTGGCATTAGATCATGATTCTGTTCAGAGACTCTGTGTGATTTTTAGTTTTAATTAAAGGCGTTTCTCTCTAGTTTATAATTTAGATAACATATTCATTATAAGAAATTATATACAATCACAATTCAATGTCCCATAAGGGGATTCTCAAATTTTATATGAAGAATTATCACATATATAAGGATCGTATATGGACATACCTTTTACTAGAAATATTGAATATATGTGAGGATTCTACCAATGCCTTTACTTATTTGGGTAAATTTGTGCTCATATCAAAAAATGATATAAATAATATTTAAAATTATGAGTGTTCTTGAAATTCAAATAATTTTTCTTTTCATATTTTTTTTGAATTTCAGAGGATTGAATACAACTAAAGGAATTTGGAATAAAATGGTGTTTTTTGAAAGTAATAGAAATTCTATGTGAGAAAACAATAGATATAGAGTTTGAAATATTTAAAAATAAGGATAAAGGATGATCAATATATAGATGGGTTTTTCATAAGGTTAAATGAAATTGTGAGCACTATCAGAATATTTGGTGATAAGTTGGTGGATTCAAATATGGTTTATATGATACAATATATCATTCTTGATTGGTTTTATTCTAATGTATCAGAACATGGTATAAATATCTAGGTACACTTCTATAAGACGATTTCAATAATATTCTCATATCCTAGAGATGTGTATTGAAAATGTTATCAACAGTATGCGTAATGTTTAAAGATAAATCTCTTTATAAGACAAAAATAGTATAATAGTAACAAAGCAGTTAAAGATAATGAATCTATATGTTATAACATGGAAGGACAAGTCAATGAAAAGTTTGAATTTATTTCTCTCTTATCTCTAGAAAAGTGATAACAATTTTATGAAAGTATAAAAGGGAAGATTTTACAATGATGATACAAGTTTGGAGTTATTAGGGTCTTTATAATGAACTTTCCAAAATTTAACAAAGAGGAATCCAATGATGATAATGATAAATTAAATATAACTCTCTCAAACAATAATGTTAAAAAATGAAATTTTATTCTATATTAAGGGGTAGTAATTTCTATAAGTGAAATTAGTTAATTTTATTATATATATATATATATATGAAGATTTTGAGAGTAGTGACGGAGAAGAGGTTGTTGAAATTTTTATGGATGTTCTTGATTAGTTACTTACAATCAATGTTAGTGAAGAAAATGTCACTAGTGATGAAAAAATTAATTATAATAGACAATAATAAATTGATATGGAGTATATAATGATGAGATAGTTAGGGGAGTGTCTTTAAAATAACAAAAAATTAGATAAGGTGGTCCAATAATGAGAAACAAACCCGGTTCTCTAAAATTATAGAAATTATTTTCAAATAAGAAACCCATTTTCAAAATTCATTGATGAATCGAACAATTTTTTTGGATGATTAGATGAAACAAAAATATCATGATTGAATAAATTATAAAGGAAAAAGAATATGAGCGTGAAATTGTTAACAAAATGTGTCAATGAAGAAAAAAAATTCGAATAGATCAGATTCAAATTTTATAAATAAATTCATGATGTTGGAGAAATTTATGAGAAAAATAAATCTTATGAATATAAAAAAACTAATACTAGTTAGTGAAAAATAAATTGAATTTTTTTGGATGCCTTTTTTGAAAAAATAAGTAAAGGGATAAAATTTGTTTCTATGTAAAATTTCACATAGAAATTAAAAATTTATGCAACATAAACATGTAATAAAAATATATTAAAACTGGTGATTCTATAAAGGTTGAAAATAGTTTATGAATAATTAATGTGGTTTTTCTTTGAAAAAAATAATTTTTAATCTCAAAAAGGACACAATATTGTTTCTCAATATTATAAAAGAAGTATGAAATAATATTTTGTATAGGAAACTGTCTGAAGATGAAAATATGGTTTTTATGAATACAGATATAATTAAAGAGTAATTTGGAATAGAGAAATTAATTTTTGTTTTAAATGTTGATATTTATAAGAATTTATAAATTTTGAGGGATAATTTTAGGTGGAATTATACAATTCGATGAATAAATATTTGGAGTAATGTAGAAAAATTAGGGAAAAAATTTAGAGAATAAATATCAACATTTAGAAAACTTTTATAAATGGTGTGACTATCTTAGTCACTATTCTTATGTTTTGCACACAATGATACCAAACCATATTTTCATGACTAACAATACTCAAAATCTTAAATATATGAATGATAAAGGAATTGAAGTATCTTTTTTTAAAGAATTTTAACTTAAGGATTCAATAGAGAAATTTCAATGGATATTGAATAGTTTATTTTCTTCACATTTGACATGAGATTTAAAACCATTAAAGATTGTGTAAGTATATAAATAAGTCTTCATGACCTTTAGAAATTATGGTTAACTCTGTATAAATGGTTTTATATAAACTATTATCTTAGATGAATTTTGAGGTCCAAGAATACAATGTATGTTGATGAGATGAAAAACAATATATAAAGTGTTTCACAACTCTATGATGATGAAAATGAAGATATTTTATTGAAAAAAAACTTATTGGTAGTGATTATAGAAGACGAGAGAATGGGGATAATAAGAAATAGAAATACCTGTAATTTATTTCAAGTTGGTGATGATTGAAATTCATTCTGCATTAGTATTAACGAATTAAATCAAATATGAAATGTATGGATTATCCATTTGGGAAACATTTTGAATTCATCCCCAAAGAATGTTTATAATCATACATCACATCCTTTTGAGCTTATTAATTCAGACATATGTATTCCCATGAAAAATATATCAAAAATGGATATAAGTATTTTATTTTATTTATTGATTAATTTAAACTTATTCCATATTTCATGTTTATAGAACATTAATAATATTCTATTAATATGCTTAAGTCGTTTACAAGTGTTTTTGAAAAGGATTGTGGATTATCATTGAAGTTAATCTGGATAGATAATGGTGTCGAATACCCTAATGGAATATTTTGAGCTTACCCTGAGAATCATGGTGCTCACTATGAAGTAAATTCAGCATAAAAAACAGAAAAAATTTGTGTGGAAAAATTTATTAATTTAATATCTATGTAGATGTAATGAATTATGTTGATAGTGAATGATACTTCTTCACACTTTTCAAGATATTCCATTAGAGAAATAATTCAAATTTTA
The DNA here is from genome assembly GCA_963277665.1 of Viscum album. Classification (NCBI taxonomy): domain Eukaryota; kingdom Viridiplantae; phylum Streptophyta; class Magnoliopsida; order Santalales; family Viscaceae; genus Viscum; species Viscum album. Next base: position 837,469,082 of record OY728137.1, read on the forward strand.
AATGAGTTATATATAGACCAAATTATATTATTTCTCTGTATGATATGTTTTATTAGATGAACCCTTGTTTTAAATACATAATTATTTTTTAAATCCACCGCATTATCAAATTCATAGGTGAAAATCATGAGATGTCGGATAGAAAATGCATTGGTATTATATTTTTTGGGTTATCCTCCAAATGAAAGAGGATAATGATATTAAAATATAGAGACATGAAAGATAATTCGAAATAATGATGTTAAAATGATGGAGCATGTAATTAAATTAGAAATGTCTTAAGTAACAAGTTCCAAAATTGATAATGATAATGTTGTTTTACAAAAAAATTGATGAGGTTTTAGAGAATGGTTAAAATTTTAAAGGAATTGAAGATGATTATAATATTTTTTCCAACCGTAGTGAACAAGATAAACCTTTCAGATACCATTCATTAATTATATCAATATTTAATGTCCAAATCATTAATAGAGATCATGTAAAGTATGTTTACTCCCAATGAACATTGAGGAAAATATCTCAAACCTCTATACTTTCATAGGTTGATCCAAAATATATTGAAGAATAATTGGATTACTAAGAGTGTATTGATTAATTGAATGAATAATTGGATTATATTGAGAATAATAAGATATGGGAGTTGGTATATAATCCTAAATATAATAATATTATTTGAAAAAATTGTTTTTTCTAATTTTTTAATGAATTTAGAGAAATTGCGAGGAATAATGGAATAGTTATATGAAAATTGTATTCTTAGGTTGAAGGTATTGATATTTATTATACCATTATAATATATTTATGACTTGAGATAAATATAATATTTATTTGTATTGGAAAAAATGTAAATAAAATATAGTTCAAATTGACTTTCATGTCTACCTTTCTCTATGGAGATATGTAAGAGGCAGTCTACATTGAATAACCTCATGGATTATTTCTTGGGAATGATGAGAAATATGATTTCAGGTTAAAGAATGATCTATATAGGTTGAATGAATTGCCATGATCTTGGTATTTCAAGATATATACCATCTTGAAGATGTTTAAAATTAGAAAAGTAATAGTTTATACCAATATCTATAATGAATATGAAAAAAATATCACTCATTATCATTTGTTTATGAACATAACATTATATTTACTTGAAATTAAGAAGGTGAATTTAAAAAAATTATTGGTATGATGAAGTTATTTTTAATTTTATGATTGTTGAAATGATATAATTTTTGGGTTTAAAAATTGTTCAACAGGAAAATCACTTTTTTCACTCTCAAGAGAATCATGTTTATGAACATATTATGATGTTTAGCATAGAAAATTAAAATCTGGTATTTATTTGATCACAATGGGAACTAATTTTTTAAAGGATGTGAAAAGAAAGTATGTTTATCTTTAATAATAATAGAATATTATCAGTTGTTTATTTTATATTAAAAATTATCGACCAGATATTGTCTACGTCTTCAACCTTTATTCCATATTTCAATATGAATAAAAAATGTCTCATTTGATATTTGGGTTAATAATTCGTATGTGCATAAGGAGCATAAACAATTATTTTAATGATAATAATTTAATGATTTAAATATTTGTAAAAATATATGAAAATTGGAAATAAAACGCTGATTATAGATGACATACATCTAGAGGAGTATTATTTTTGGGAGATGGGTGTGTATATTAGAAAATAATGAGCATATGGTTGTGAATTTGAGCACTAATACAGAATAATATGTGGATTAAACTCAAACCACCACCCAATTATTTTGGATGAGAATATGTTTGGAAGGCCTCATGGTAGAAGTTAAACTATTCACCCTTTTGGGATGTTCTAATCAAGGTTCTATTAATTTTAATAAAATCTTATTTTGAAATAGAGGGCCAAGAATTTTAATATCCAATATCAGTTCATCAATTATCTCATGGATATAAAATATTTGGAAATACTATTCTTCCTACCATAGAGAAAATATAATATGTGTTTACCAAACCACTATTAACGGATGCAATTTAAATATTATTGTTAGAAATAGAAGTTTATAAACATTCCTCTTATGTCTAAGATATAGTGTGTTCATCCCATCCCTCATAATTTTTGTTGGTTATTATTTTCAAAGGGGGAGAAAAATGAAAAAATATTTAAATTTAATGGTTATTTCGTTATGTTATTACAATGGGGGAAACCAATTTTAGAGAGTATTAACTGATATATTATTACCTAATGGGGGATATATTTATTATTTATGTAGATCGTGTAGTTAGAGATAGTTATTAAAAGTGGTAAGAGGTTATTTCATCATGTGGGTGTGTTTTTTTGAGTATTTTGGAGTTTGTGAACTATTTTATTCATTTTTTCCACATAAATGAAGGAATCTATTTATCATTGCTTAAATGAATAGTTTTTTAAAGTGAAATAATTGTGTTATTAATGTTAAACTCGTTTAGTTTAATAGAGATAAAAAATATTATTTTTCTAATCGGTATAAAATTAATCTAGGTCTATGAATATGTGAATGAAAGATAGCATTTTTTTGAAATATTATATTTAAATTCAGTGTTATTTTTTTCTATACTCAATTAAATAAAATAGGTTTATAACTATTTCATAATGATTCATTTCCAAATCTGATGAGCATGAAAGTGAGTTATTTTCCTTGGTTTCCTACAAATAATAGGGGATATTATTATGAATATGAATTTTTTTGGATATTTTTTATCCCATGGGTGAATAAAAGGTGAATATAAGTTTAAGGGGATATGATGGTTGTAATGATTTTTTTTCAACACATATATACTGTTCAAGGTGAGGTGTTTTATTATTATTCACTTGATATGATATTTTATATATTTTTTAGAATTTTTTAATAAACATTTTAGATTTATTATTATTGAAGTGTAGATATTAAAAGTTTTTGAGGTTTATGTTGAATCACTACACCACAGAAGTATATGAAAATGGGTGTAGAGATGGAAAGGGAAGTTAAAAAACTTGATTGGATAGAATAATAGGGTCTTGGTTGGCTTTGGACTACTGAAGAAGACCCAGATATACCATGGTTCTATATAATAATATACCATGGTGCTCTGTAGAACACTGGACAAAATGTAAATAAGGCATCCTGTAAAACATTGAGTGTTTCAAAATGTATTATTGTTGAATGTTTTCTATAAAGGAAGTGGAGAGTTGTGATATTTAGTGGAAATTTTATTGGTTACATGATAATATAAGGTTTTAGGGAATCAAAAATAGGATCCCCACAACATGGTCCAATCCTGGATACTGTTTTGAGAAGTCCTTAGAGTATTGGGGTGACTCATTCCTATAGAGTTAAATGGTTGGGTAGTTTCTTGATTTTTGAAACATAGATCTATATGATGTGAATAATTCCATGGTGAATGAATATAATATGTATCCAAAATATAAATCGGATACCATACTACGGTTCAAAATAATTTGGGAGAATTTTACAACTAGTTTAAAAAATATGGACCAAAATGGGGCGTAACACACCCTTGATCAAGCTGTTGTCAGGCTGGTAAAATAGATTTTAGTGGATATAATAATGTGGCTCATTTTATATCCCAATATATTATAATTATTTATCAATTATTTCATTTATCCTCAACACTGATGATTAATATATCTTAAATGATCCAATAGCTCAAAAGGTTTTGAGAGATTCTAAAGTGTGGATAAAAGAAGTTAGATATTTGAAATTTAAATTTTAATTATAAATTTAATGAGATTTTTATATTTCCATGAACATTTGATAAATATAGGGTCTAGAATAATTGAAAATATATAGGAAAGAGTGACTATAGGTGGTGAAAATATAGATAAGGAATATGTACCAAAGAGAATATAGTTAGATATAATATAGAATAAATAATATGATGAAAAAGACGGTGAATACGAATAAGTGACTCACAATAATGTAATGGATGAAGTGGAAAATAAAGTGGCACAATACAAATAAAATTTATTCTTATTCATTATATAACTCTCTTATTTTTATAAGAAAATAATAGATAATTATAATATTGTATAAGAACATACATTGTCAAGAGACATAATGAAACATGAGTTCAAGGATATTCCCATAGTATTATAACAATAAGTTAATACTAATGGGTCTAGTTATCCCAGATTTTTCTGAATCTCAACAAAAATAGCCTTTCTATTTTGGGATGTGAACCATATAAATCTATGGTCCCTTGTTCAATCGGTGGAGGGTAAGTTTTATAGTGAATAAAAATCTCTCTAACTAGTGCTGATGGGTTTTCCAAAATGGAATATAGTGACTCTCAAATTTACCCTAGTTGTACTGTTTAAGTGGATTATTATAAAACAACTTGGGTTTTAAAATCCTCAGAGACCTAACAAGAGACCTGAAGAATCATATATATTAAACTAGTGTGATTTGGAAATGAATTTGAAAACATGAGTTCAAATTGAGTGGATAATTATTTGGTTTTAAATACAGAATTGAATTAAATTTAAGCGAACGAATTGATCCTTTGTTATCACATGAGGTGGATTAGATGAATTCCTTTAAAAAATATTCCAATTTCATTAACTTAATAATAAATAATTTAATCAAATAAATATAAACTTATCACTTACGAGTTTAACACCTTCATAGATAGATTCTAACCACCTATACATATTGACGATTATTTTCATGAGCACCCCAAGGTAAATGATCATATTAACACATGAAATTGTAGTGAAAAAATAAAAAAATGAAGAGGCGAAAATAAAATAATTGAATTGAAAACTCAAAAAATAATTTAACAATAATTATTGAAATGTGAAATAACAACCAATCCATCCACTTAATAATCCCTTGGATCAACTCGAGTGGGTTATCCCAACACTAATGTTATTCTATTAATTGAATCTTGCTGTAGACTCCTGGGGTTGGAAGTGAAGAAGAAAATAGCGAAATAATGATTACTCAACAATTATGGGAATACTTTTTTCAAAATAAAATGTCCATAGGTGCACTCCATAAGGAAATTATGTCAATGTTTTATGAATAATAATTTAATAAGAGAAGAAGAAGAAATTTCTTTAAGAAATGAAGGTGAACAAAAAACATATATCCTGAAAAACAAAGATTCAATTACAAAATGAACGTGTTACAATATAGTTGAAAGAATAAAACATAAAAAATTTAATTCACAAAATCAACCATAAATAATAAATATATGGTCCTATGGTCTATTACCCTTTAATAAAATTCATGAAATGTAATTTGGATAGACAAAGGTGGGTTGGAAAAAAGGAAAGTAGACTTTTCAATGTTTACCAACAAAACTAGACCAGATTCATCCCCCTTTTTGTGTGAATATATTACTTTGAATATGTCCCAATATTTGATTGTCATTGAACAGAAATAGATTACTCTAGGTTTCCTCTAATATCATTCCAAATTTATATCAAACTAGATCGTATGTTCTGATTTTATGCTCAAAATGTTGTGCTAATGTTATGGGCCCTAAGATCTAACCCATAATTGTATCCCCAAATTAGGATCCATGGATCTACCTAATTAAATAAATTTTTTCTCTATCCACAGTTTAATGAAATGATCTATTTAATTTAATCTATCTACAATTAAAATCTTATATTTATTGGGATATAATTGAGGGATCCACATTTATTTGGTTGGCTTAATGCTAATTCTGCTCTGTTTATAAATTTCTGTATCTATATAAAAAATAGTCACATTTCCTTATTAATCATCCTTCGATCCTAAAAGAAAAAATTTTAAACAAAAAGTGATAAATAATATCTAAAATATATAAAATTCAAATAATAAAAATAATTAATCCCAAATGCTGATGATAACTTGTGACCATATTGAAAGACTCTATACATGAATTTCCCAATGATGTGGAATGATGTTCAAGTAAAAAAACTAACATTGGTGATTATTTACTTTGAAACAGATTAATATTAAAATATTTTCATGGAATAATATCCAAATTATTGTTTCTAATCACACCCCAACATTATTTTTCATAGTCTCGAGAAAAATGTATGTTAAAACTGTGAAATTGAATTACCTTGTGAAAATAATTTTTCAGAAACAATTATCATCGAAATAAATCATGACACACAATCACAAAACCTATCAAAATTATTTTACACATGATGAGCTCATAAAATATCCCAAGATAAATCCCATTTCTTAGTTTAAATTCATCTCCAAATTCATCAAATTTCTACAAAGCATGTTGAGGAGTTTTTCATCACAAAATACATAGGGCCCATTTTCTTAATCAAAGTGAAAATTGGAATCACTAGGTGGGATTCAAATTAAACCATAATATGAGTATCCAAGTTATTTTGGTTATTTTATTCTATTTTTTAACGAAATTAGTGATGAAAATACTAACACTCCAGAAGAAAAATATGGAGTCACAATCCCCGGGTGTTGAAATACAAAATAATTCAATTTCATACTCTATAATAGAGATGTAAATCTTTAAAACAAAACTATCATGTTTTCATCCTCAAGTTCTATACTCCACACATTGGGACCATTTTTTATTATTTTCTATTGGATAATAAAATCATATTAAATGTGGCCCCAAACCCTATGCTATGATGAAAGGGACCCAAGAACTGGAAATTAAACCCAAAATCCAATGGATATGCATTGTTGAATTTTGATTAAATTAATTAAAATTTAAACATTGAAAATTGACATCGAAAAACCTGTCATTCTAGAAACTATAATCATGAACATAAAATTCATCCTAATCATAATAAAGGAATTAAAAATAAATTTACAATCATTTTTCTTGTTTGAAAATATATATTGACATGTTAAAAAATAATTTGTTTTTTTATTATAAAATCTCTGAATTTCCATCACCCCAATATAGAATGACACTATCATTAGAGCTGATCAAGAAGAGAATATAGAGTACTAAATATTGAATAATGTGGAGGAGAATGTGATTTGAAAGGAATTCATGGAACAAAATAACCTGGTTCAATTTTTATGACCCATCAATAAGAAATTGATAACTTTTGATTAATTTCACTAGTAGAATCCTTGGGGATGTATGAAGGTAGGTTTTAATTCTATAAAGCTTGTGTTGCATTTAGAAATACTAAAATTATTCAGTTTTTAAATCTCACCAAAAAGAAACATTAGATCACAATAGAAACCCCAAGGGGGTTCTCTTAATATAAAAAGTAAAAAATGTAAATGATTATTCAGAAATTTTAATCTATGAGTCAATCTATAGTTAAAATTTGTGTTGCCTCCTAGAAAGAAATTTGTTTAATGTCATTAAATTGATATGGACAAAAAAAATAAAAAATTGGTTTTTTAGTTCATAGGTTGTGTATGTTATCTCTTATTATATTGAATTTTTATTGAATGATTCAATTAATATATTTAACTTATGCCCATGGAATTTGAAGATATGACAACGGGTGGGGTCTTAAATCACTATTTCCTCACTGTGGTGTATATGATGCACTTTGTAAATCCCCAACTATCTTGACCATGACATTCCGAAGTACAAATAATTTTCCGAACTATACAAGTGAAAATATTTATGAGTTCAAAGAGTTTGGAATTAATATTCGTGGATTGGTAGTCTTGAACTCATGATTTATCGATCCTTGGTTTTTTATATGCCTCTATCCAAAGTACCTCAACTTCAGTAATGTATAATTTCAAATTTTTTTAACAACTAATTGTAAAAGTCTATTTTTTTTAATTTCTAAAAAGTCCCTATGTTAAATTTCTATATGTCAATTTCAGTATTTTACATAAACCAATCTATAATGTGATATTCCAAAGATGGTTTTAAACTTAGTATGATATTCCAAATGGGTATCTAGGAGTTTCTCATACCAATATTTCCTTGTGGGACTGATAGTTTTTCCTAAATTTTCTTAATTTCGCTATATTATAACTTAGATTGACCATTTGTTTGATTATGGAAGGCAGTGGGGTCTTTTTGACAAAAACCATACTTTGACATGAGATATAAGAAGGGATGGTTGTATAAATGGGTTCCAAGATCACTAATGATAGCCCTAGTAATTTCCAATCATTTAAATTTGTGTTCTTTCATGAATCAAATTACATCTTGATAGGAAATTGAATTTTTTGGGAATGAGATAAACACATTCAGAGAGATAATCAATAGCTAAGAGGTTGTATAGATATACCCTAGAGATTGGGTGGGGGGACCCTTGAAATAAATTCCCCAATAATAAATGATTTTAACAACTTGAATTTGTGTAAGATGCTTTTGATTTCTTTTTGTTATGGATCATAATTAGTAACATCAAGGATAAATCTTTCAGAATTTGTAGGAATATTTTGTGAGGGTAGGAAAAATGAAATCATATTGTAGGACACTCACTACTGTTTTCTTTGAAAAAATTTGGCATCTGCAGGCCTCTTCGGATAGAATTTAAGAACAGAATCATTCTAGGACTCGAGAAAACATCTCATAATTACATGATTTGGATCAAATTTGAAGAGGTATAGAGCATCAAATACATTGTTTTGGATATTATAATGTAAATTCCTATTATCTTGGGTCCCGATGAATTTTGGAATGACACCCAAAACTAAGTGGTTTACTATGTTAACATACCATGGGAAATCACTCACAGAAAAAAGGATCGCATCATGAAATGAATTATACATAAAAATATGATGTAAGTTATATATGAATTCCATCCTTGAGAGCCGATAAACTACAAAATTTTTAACACCCTTTTTCCATAATTGTTACATCACACCCTTGAAGAAGGACCCACAAAATCACTCAAGTCATGGAATCTTGATTTTGTAAAATGTATATCACAATTGAATGATATCTAAAGGCAATAATGGGGGATACTAAGAGATATGACCGAGATTTTTCTAATGAAAATAAAATATCTAGAAACACTTTCTCTATGGTGGTATTGTTGATTTGTAATTCATTTAATTATTTACTTTAATATGCATCAAAACGTGTAGTTTTATCACAATATTCTCCTAATAATGATCCCATAGGAAAGGCATTCACATTACACTTGAGTTTGAATGGATGTTTCCATTTGGGAGATTTCATCAAATTTGGAGATATAAAATATTTCTAGAGTGTTGAGAATGAGTCGTCATAACTTTCTATCCGTAAAAATATATCATATTTCACTATTAGAGAACAAAGTGGTATGGAAATTGAGATGAAATTCATAATAAATCTTATTTAAAAATCAAAATGTCATAATAATGACCTCACTTCCTTGAGGGAAGGTTAATAGTGATATTATGCTTAGATTTATCAAATTCAATTCCTCTACTAGGGCCTAGATGGCCCAAAAAATGGCCTTATTTTATTATAAAATGAAATTTTCCCATTTTAGGATGACATTATTATCCTCAAATATAAAAAATACCCTTTCAAAATTTATTATGAATCCCTAAAATATATACTTGAAGATGGATAAGTCATATAGAAAGTCCTATATACTATCCCCTACCATGTTAGATTAGATTCCATCATGCACTGATGGAAAACATGAGGGGTATTACATAACCCAAAGTAAACACACTCCAAGAAAAAAGTGCCAAATAGACATTTGAAGGTTTCTTTTCCCTGATCTTCTAAGGATAAATCAATTTGATTATACCATAAGAATAAATCTTGGAAGTAGTAGAACTAATGACCTTCCATTCTCTTGAGGATTTCATTAATGAAGGGAAAAGGGAAATGGTCTTTCTTGTTAAACGAGTTTAACTTATTATAGTCAATGCACACTCTCCAAACATTACAAACCCATTTTAGGATAATATAACAATCCTAATTTTTACTCACAATGATTACATCCTTATTTGGAACATCATGTATTGGCCTTACAGACTCACTCTATAAAATTAGGGCATATGATATAAACTTTCAAAAAAAGTAAAATTTATTTCCTTACAACATAAATAAGATCAGGATTGAGTCTCTGCTGAGGCTGATTCCAAGGTTTGGAGTCAGATTCTAAAAAATAATATAAGTACTAATGAGTGCGATAATCCTTACAATGTCATACAATTTCCATATAATTTCTACCTTTTGATTTACTCAGACATAAAAATTAATCTTCTATTTATTTGATCAAGGGAAAATTAAATAAAAACAATGAAGGTTTGATTATACCCTAAGAATTCATACTTGATTAATGACGGATGTACCTTAAATTTGAGATAATGTTCATTAAAACATTCAAAATAAAGAAGTATATTTAAACCAGACATGATTTTGTTTCCAAATTACATGAAAGAACTGGTTCCCTTTGAAGAGAAGTTTCAAGCACCACAATGGCTAGATTAGTGTAAATAATTGATATGGACTAGGTTTTTTAAATTTCTATACTACATTCATTTATTTTTTATCAAAGAATATTAATAGAGTAGTTTCAAATAGATTAACTCCAATGAAAAAAATTTCCCTCGTTTTAATAGGTGAATTAGATCTCGTATTTACTTAATCACACTTAAAAAATTATTTGATGTTCCACATGATACCTATCAATAGTAACTATCCAATTGAACTCATGTATCTCTTCATCATCCTCAATTTGAGAGTTTTCATTATAAAATTTAAATTAATAGGCTATGTTTCGAATGGTTATTTTCATATACCCATTCATAACATGGATAATTGAGTTGATTGTTGCTAAGAAGGGATGTCCAAGAATGATTGGGGTTTTCTCCCTATGACTAAAGCTATGCTAATTTTCTAGGAAAATTTGGTTAGTAGGGTACATTTATTTTTAACATTCTCCGACATGTATTTCAATATTCCTTTATGAACTCAAAAACTATGACCTATATACTAGAGTGTGGAATAAATTTGTCTGAGATATTCAAACCCTAATTGAAAATACATGGTAAATCTAAGGTGGATCACAGTACCACCTATATCAAATAGGAAATTAAAAACATTTTTACATCTAAACACAAAATTGATGTATGGAAATATTGGGTCTTTTGACATTGGACGAGTAATCCCTTGAATGTTGGTACTAACATTAGTAGCTAAAATTAATTGGTTTTTATGTGAATCTTTGGTTTCAAAAGTTCTCTAGTCAATAAGGCACTTTGAGTATGCTGGAATGGTTTTAATTTCATTGAGAAGGACAATGTTCAACTCAACATGAGAGAATATTTCTCTCAATGTTTCATTTAGTCTAGGATTATATTTTCCTCTCATACATTGAGGAAAGGGAGTAGATTGTTTCATTTCTTAGTAAAGTTGGGGTTCTTTCACATTTTTATTAGATTTTTTATGAATATGTGGTTAGTTCAAAATGATTTTCATGTGATGTGGAAAATTTTAATTATTTATAATGGTATATTCAGGTTTTTCATGGTATATTCTTCTTCTTAAGATAGTCTATATTTTTAGTTTCTCATGAGAGGATTGTGTATAATTGGATTCTCCCCTCATGGTTAGGGATGAGATACACTATGTATGCATTATTGTCTTTTTAATTATAATTATTTTAAATTCATTTTTAGTTTATGATACTTTTGATTTTATTTTATTCAAAAAAAATCAGGGTTTGGGAGATGGATAAATTGGGTATGGGATTGTGCTCATTGGATTACCTTAGGATGATACTTTGTTTGTTGGATTGGTTGATGAATGGGTTGCCTAATTGGTTGTTTGTATTTGAAATTGGTATGTTATTATTGGGATAGTTGTGGTTGAAATTGATTATGGGTTTAAAAATACTATTTATTGTACTGGTTGAGACATTGTTTTAGTATTTGTGGTTGATTGTCCTTCCAATGGAAGAATTGATGGTAATTATAACATAGATTGAATGTGTTTTCAATATTAATTTTTAATTCCAATCAATTGAAATAATTTTGAAGTTCTCCAAAAAGAAACTCATTTATATATGGAATGGTTGGGAAATTATTGATCATGTGGTCATGTTTTTCATAAACTGTGAAAACTAGATCAATAGTTTATATTTCATTGACCATCCTATGATTTATCTTCTCGGCCATCCTAGTGAGTATATTAATTTTTCCACTAATTTTTTAATCGTATATATGATTTTGAATTAAAAATTATTTTGTTGTATTCTCATAGTACTATTACATTCCCCATGTTTTGTTCTATTCAACTTGATTTTCTAAATACTCATAAACATCTTTCCATGATTTGTTTTTGGATGTTTCATTAATCATCGTGTTAACAAACTATATGCTACCTAAACCTAAACAATTATATAAAACTCTCACTTATATTGGATTGATAAACCATGGTGTGGTACAATTTTTAATGTATCATTGAACAGTTGACATTCTTTATAGAATCTTTTCACTCCTTTTCAAAAAAAAAATATTCACTTTTTAAGTGAAATTGTTCTGTGTTGGGAGAAGTGTTTTTTGTAGAATTATAATTATAGATTTTAAAAAGAGTTAATCAAATATAGTCTCAAATTATTAAATAAATAATTTTCATTATCATTTAGATAATAGAGAAAGTGTATCAATTTATCTTATTCAATTTGATTTGGAGGGCACATGATTTAAATAATGTAATTTAAATCATTAACATGAAGGTAATGAATCATAAAATCCATACCATTAGGTTTTGAAGGTTTTTCAAGACATGTGGTGTGAAAACATATTAGGAATATCCTATTAAACCATTCTTAATTCATGATTGTGAATTGATCCATGCAGTTATATGGTAGTCGTTCATGGTCGGGTCTCCAACAATTTTCATTTCAGGGGCTTTCTCATTTTGGATTCTATTTGGGTTTCATCCATAGTTTAGGAATTTTTTTTGGAACATTATCCAATACATTTAATTATATTTTATCATCAAAATTAGTAGAAATAATAGGATCTATGTGTAGGACCCCATGATTCACTAAAATCCTCACCCTTCATGTTTTCCAACATAACTTGATGGTTTTAGTTTTTCATGAGTGTAGATGGACATGAACAAATAGAAAGGGGAAAATATAATTGAAATTTGGGTGAGATAATATAAATGGGGTATAAAATAGTTAGTTTTTAATATTACTTACTTTGGTCCCCATAAATTGAACCAAAATTTTTTGACGCCCAAATTTATCCAAGTTATAAGGTTTAAGCGGTTTCTTGTAGAACATCTTATGTTATCGAATATTAAGAGACCTATGAATAAACCAAAAAATAGTAATTCTATGGGGATTATTTGTATATGAAGTGTCTAACATGGGTTTGTATTTGGTGAATAACTAATTAGTTTTAAATACTTTCATGATTTCAAATTAATTGAATGATTTGATACTTAGTTATCACATGAGGTGGATTGGATGAGTTAATTTTTAAATTATTTCAAATTCATTAAATCAAGAAGAATTCATTAAATAAAATCATTATAACCTCATAAATTAATTTTTTAACACCTTCAAATACACATTCTAATTAGCTATAAACTTGGAGGATCATTTCCATTAGCACTTCAAGGTAAAGAATATTATTCCCACTTGAATGTTTGGAAAACAAATCCAATATGGAAGAGGAAGAAATAAAATTATTGAATAAAAAACTCAACAAAATAATTGATTAATAATTATTAAAATTAGAAATAACATCAAATATATCCCATTAATAATCCCTTGGATCAACTAATATGATGGTTACCCCTCTATTTATTCTATTTTATCAATGTAAGCAGTATGTAGACTCATGAGGGTAGAATTTAAGGAGAAGAATAGTGAAATAACGATCACTCCACCATTGTGTGAATAATTTAACAAAATATAATTTAACTAGATTTACTATATACGAAAATATAATCAATGTAAAATTAAAAATAACAAATTGATTTAATAGGAAGAGAAATTATTGGGAAATTAAGGTGAAGGAAAAAATTACATGAGGAAAAAATAAAGACTCAATTGTAAAATGATAGGGTAAAAAATTGAAAGAATAAAAATTCAACCAAAATTACCTCACCACCTCCACCTTAAATATTAATTTTATGGTCCTAGGATTGATCCCCAATCATTATATTTGATTCTATTTAATTTGGAAATTCAATTGTGGGAGGGAAAAAGGAACATATAATTTTCAATGATGACCTAAAAAATCTAACAAGATTTGTCCCCTTATTGGAGTGAAAATATGGCATTGAAGATGTATGAATATTGTTTTCCTTAAATTTGGAATGTATTTTTCTTAGTGTCATTTAACATCTGTAAAAATTTCTCTCCAATTGGTTCATCCATTCATATTTTTTTTACAAATGGTGGGATAATTTTTTGGGCCCTAAAAATATGGCCCATAATTTAATACTCAAATTATGATCCATGGATCTCCATGAAAAATTAAAAATTAGTTATAGACATAGATGAATTAAATGATCCCCAAAAGTTTTATTTATCTACAGTTAAAATTTGAGCATTATTAGGATTTTATTGTGGGATCCATTTTTTTTAATGGGACTAAGGCCCAATATGTTCTATCTATAAATTTATGCATAAATGGGGAAAAATACATATTAACTTGTGATTAATCTATTGATCCTAAAAGAAAAAAAAATTCAACCAAAAAAAATCAATAATATCTAGAAATATCTAATTCAAATAATCAATCTAATTAACTCCACAAGTGGATGATAATTTGTTCCCAAATTTAAAAACTTTAAACATTAATTGCACAATTATGTGAAATGAAGTTAAATTAATATAATGAACTAACATTGGGGTTTATAAACATTAAAAACATGAATATTAAAAAATAATTAATTAATATTATCCTATTTCATTTTATAATCATATTACATAAAAAGTACTCAAAATAAATGTCCCCCTTTTTTTAATTTCATAGATCATGTGGGTGGATTTTAAGATATTGAAATTGGGATTGATGTTTCAGACTAGTATTTATTTATAGTCCTAGAAAAAATATTTACAAATAATGTTATCTTTAGACCACCATCATAGGAATTCTATTTCGAGTTTATTTATGATGATTTGAACTAGGTGTTGGAGACATTTTATCAAATTTTTTTGAAATATGTACATATTTGATTATATGAACATCATAAACATTTAATTCATCTCAGTTTGATTACATTACAACTAAAAATTAAAATTTTATCTATTTTTTGTACTAGAGAATTTTCATATTTATTTTTAGTGGAGTAATGTGAATATTTATTTCGATCCTAATGTTATTATGTGTTTGATTAATAAGGAATATACTAATCCTCTTAATGTTCTATGTATGTTACTCCTTTATAAAATTGATATAGAGATCAAAGATAAATAAGTTTTTAATAATGTTATTGCAGATCATATGACAAAATAGCTTTATATATATAATGTTAGATCATGATTTGAGATACGTATACATTATTCAAAAATAAAGAGTATCTTTACCCAATCACCACTATGGTTCTGTGGTATGAAAACATGAAAAATTACATTATGAAATTTGATATACCTATTTTCTTTACTAAGAATCAGTATTTTAATTTAAAATCTAAGTTGAGGTTCTATGTCTAGGAATATCCTTATATCCAGTGATTATGTAGTAATCATATTATAAAATAATTTATTCCAAATGATATGGAACCTCATGTTGTATTTTTTTTATCAAACACTTTCCTATGGAGTTTATCTTAAACCATAACCAAATATTAGAAATGTCTTAAAATATAGACACTATTGATTTATATTTTTATGTATTCCCATGATTTTTACAAATAATGTTTTAGCTACTAGTTCAGTGGTTGTATTTTCAAAACATTATAGATGTCTCAATAAAAATTCATTATTATTGGATTTTTTATATCATGTGGAGTATATATTTTATAAAGAATATCTCCGTGTATTTTGGATTAACATACATATTACTAGTAGTTGAATAAATTTATAAAGGGGTTTAGGATATCGACACTCATATTGATGATCATGGGCTGTGATTTATTTTCTTAGATCACATATTTTATATAGATTTAGAGTTCCTTGGGAAATAATTTTTTTATCAGGGAAGACATATTTGAATTGGTGCCTGGAATACAAGATGAAATGATATATATTTTAAAAAAGACATAACAACTAACTATCCAAAAATTAATGGGAAAGATAATGTTTTTAATCAATATAATAAAATAATCTCAGAGAAAATAGAAAAAAATAGAAAGGATTATATTATTATTTTCTGAAAATTCACTATGGGAATATAAGACCATATTTAAATCAATATTTGAAATTTAACCATGTAGAATTATTTATTATAATCACTCTTACTAGAATGTTGAGTCCTAGAACAATGGACACAGGGCTGGGAAGAAATTTAATTTGGAAATGATAATGAGTGGAAAGGATAAGTGATTCCAAAAAATAGAGTTTTATGAGATGAGTAGGAAGATATAAATAATTTCACAATTTTGAAAGGTGATAAATCACACTACCTAAGAATAAATTATTTAAAATAAATATTTATAAATAAAACAAAAATTAAATCTTTTCTCATCATTATTAAAGTTCATACTAGGAAATATTCATTATAATTGTACTGAATCCAACATTTTATCTAATTTAATTCCATTTGGGTAAGTATAAATTATTTAATAAATATCATAGAAACCATTCAAGGTGATTGATTATCGACTAAAGTAGTTTAATTGGTGTTTTTATAAGGGATGCCTGGAGGATTCCAATCTCCTCCTTTTGCGTAAGAATAATTCCACTTTGTTATATCCAAATTTGTAAGTAATTTTTGATATATAATTATTTTTCAATTGAATTTTAATGATTTAAATCATAAGGTCTAGTATCATTAATTAGTGTGTGAAATATAAATTTAGAGTTATGATGTAAACATTTTTCATGGGTTTTTTCATGGTTTCCGTTATTATGGTGTATTTTTGGAACTTTTTAGATAAATATAATTTCCAATGAACTTGGGATACATGAAAATTATGGTTTACAAATTGTAAATTATGGTTAATTGATTTTTTAGGGGAATCAAATGTTTACATGAGGGAACAATGTTTTGAAACTTGATTTTTATCATTTTTTACTATGAAAGTGTAACACATCATGGGGTTATCGTAAAAATAAATTAAATAAGAGAGATGAATTAAAATATTTCAATAATACTAAATGAGATTAAATAATATGGGGGAATGGATATATACGAATTGGTATAATTTCATAAAAATCATTTGAGATTAAAAGGAACATATATAATAGTAATTAACACTTTTATATGAATAAGGGAAAATCATTATAGAGTTTTCAAAATAGTTGAAAGACAAGGAGATATAGAAGAAGGTGTTATATTTAATTAAAATAATCATGGGTTTTGTTATATTATATGAGAACGGTTGGTACTCATGTAAGAATAAATGGATACAATGTAATAATCGACCAGATTATAAAAAATCTCAATTATGGGGAAATTGTTTTTATCTCACCCAAAATATTTGGGACTGCCCATAGTGTTTTCAGTTTTATAAATTAATATTTTAAGTACCATGGGAGGCCTAAATTTTCAAATATTCATGTGTGGCTAGCATAAATGAGTTGTGGGTAACAAAGGAATATTTTTATAGTTAAATTAACCAAATATAGTAATGGAGAAAAACATATTTCAGATGTCACAAAACCCAAGAGACAAGAATTTATCTTATATCATATAAGTGAAACATTTAAAATGAATCCTCCCACAAAATGAACATTACACTTTGAAGGAAAAACTAAGGATTAATATAAAAATATCAATAGTTTCCATGTGTAATCAACTCAAGACTATACTTCATATGTAAACACAAACTAATCATAGGTAATTGACCATATCATCCTCTTTTCCTCTATAAAAGTGGTGTGAATCTACAGTAATAGGATTTACATTCATTTTATTTCAAATTATATCTTTTTTAAAGTTCGATTATAGAAAGATAAACCTCTTGTGGATGTGTTTAGGATAGTTCCCCGATTATCATTCTTGAATCTCTATGGTTTTTTATTTTAATTTATAGTTTTATAATATTTATGAGGATCCACATGTATACATGAGGTAGTATATTGTTATCATTGAGTTTGTGTGTATCTATCAATCTTCTTCCCTTTATTAAGATTAAAACAAATATACCCATGATATTCTTTATTACTCAAAGAGTGGTGGGAATTGATTTTGGATTAGGAGTGATTGAGGTTCTTAAGAACCTTATGAATGTTAGTGTAACATCATGTAGTGTCAATTTCATGTATCTACATTGAAAAAAAAACATAAAATGAGAGTGTGGTGTCTATGTTATTATGAAACTAAAAGAGAGAAGTAGGTGAGTGAATATATTTGAAATGATTATAATAGTGTGATTCAAAGTAATATCTGAGGATCAAACACTATTTCACATTAGTTTAAAAATCATTTTCACCAGGTCTAATACATAGTAGAATCCTATATAGAAGTATTGAAGTGAATTTTTTATCTTAAAAATATTTTATGACTAAAACATGAAAAAATAGTTTCTTGAACATGTATCAAGGGATATAAGAATATAAAAATAATAATAATAAGAATATAAAACTATTTGGAAATGGAAGATGAAATATAAAAAAAGTGATAGTAAATAATAGATGTTTTAGAGGAGTCTAGATTGATATAGATTAATGAAAATATATCTATTCATTTTATTATATTTTTCATAATTTTGAAAATCTAGGTATAATTTTAGTCGATGTCACCTCACCATTGTTCATCTAATAAAGTTTTTAAAATTCTATGGAATAATTATTTCTCAATAATTATCCAATATATTAATAATATTTTCATATAAAATGAATTATTCTGGGTTATTCTACTTTTTGTTTTTCAAACGTTACTCCTAATAAAAAAACCGAACCACACATAATTTATTATTTCTTGTTGAGTTATAAACATATACTTGTGAAAGGATTTAATACTAATAGTAGTGCATAAAAAATTCATAATATTGTTTTCTTGGAAACTATTATAACAATACATCAATTTATTTACAATTATGAATTTATTTCACAATAAGGAAAATGATTATTATTTATCTTAACAGAGAAATTCTTTAAAAAAATTAGAAAAAATAATTTCAATGTGATAAAGGATAAGGATATAAATATATAATGTTGAAATATAATGAAAAAACATTAGGAAATGATATAAATCCCTATCAATTCATTTACCCTAAAATAACTATCAACAAATGATATTCAATTAATCCTAGAAATAAATTTATAAATATATGAATGAAATAAATTGTCAAATGAATAATTAATAAGAAAAGAAATATTCTACATTGGGATAGTTTCTCTCACCATTTATTTCTCCGAATCTCTTTATATTCAAATAATCTACTCTACAAAGAATCTATGTCTTTTTTAATGTATCATGCAATGAAATCAGTTTTATAGAAATGTGTATTGGGTAATTATCTAGATATATGAAGTGAATTCCCTTGGGGGGTTTATATCTTAGCAAGGTGTGGCAGTTAAACCCTCCAAATTATGAGGCTATTTTTTCTTATAAAGCACTGAATAATATAGTGTATGTACGATGTTTCCTTGGACACCCAAGGTATTATAATATGTTCATAGCCAATTTCTCTCTCAATATAGAAACCATGAAATTCTTGAATAAGAATAGATATGATGTCACAAGGGAAGATTAATATTAGAATACATTTATTTGTCAAAAGGATGAGATAATTATTTCCCATATCATTCATTTTTAAGGGAAAGATTAATGTTTGAGGAGCATCTTGATGGTTCAAATATTATTATGCACTACATATTGATATAGAAAAAATGTGTCATATAATATCTTTCTTGAATGTTATTTATTAATGAATATAATTATTCTACGTATGATATTGACATTCTTTAGTGCCTTTTCTAATACATCATGTCATTAATCCATCAAAGAATGCTTTTTTTATTTACCAATCATATGATTGTTTAACTTTTTTCTCTCAACTCCATATGAATTCTTATCTTAAGGTATAGATAATTTTTTTATAGGACATAGAATTTAATATCACTTACACTATTTGTAAATGAATTGTGTTATTTGATGTGGTGAGAAAGAGCATGCAAGGTGATGTTTTTCATGAGGTTGGTGATGATTGATAAAATACAGAGGAACTTTTGTATTTTTAATTGGATATAGAAGAATTAAGTAGTGGTGATCTATTATATTATCTAGTGTTGTGCTCCCTTTTATTTAAATTTGTGTAGGCATCTCAGCTAAGAGATAATAAGGTGGAAGTAAAAAATATGTAATTTTTTTATGGAGATTCTCAAGAGAGATTTATAGATCATGGTTAACATTATGAGTTGTTTTGTGGGATTTTATTTATTTATTTATTATTTGGAAGGTAGTGTCTAGTGAGTTTCAATGAATAAATCTAGTAGTGCATCTCAATATCTCAACAATGTATGATGTTTCTAGGGATCTGTTTCGGTTTACATATAAAAATAGTATAGTTTCACGGTTTCTATGTCGATGATTTGTTTTTCAATGTGTAAAAAGTCATGCATTGTGTTTAAGAAGGTTTGTTTCATCCATTAATTGTTCCTTAATTGAAATAGAGAAATATTTTTATGGTGTTTTTTTTTGATTTTTTACCTCAATATAATGGATGATACAACTAAATTTGGGTAATAGTAATGAATTAATGAATTCACTTTATTTATTACATATAAGAGAGATGGGGATAGTGTATGTGTTGGAGAGGCTATATATAGAGGAAGTAGTGAGGCATCATGGAGTTCCAAAATTGATAATTTTTTATCAGTATCCTACAGTTAACACCAAACTATAGGGGAGTATATAGTCTAATTTGGGGTCATATATATATGTTGGTACTATTTTAATACTCCAAATTAAAGATTTATCGTGTTCTCAATTTGGGAGGATATTGGGTGAATAAATTATCCATAGTTGAGTTATATTATAATAATATATATCACCCTTCTATCTGAAAGATTATTTTAGAGATGATGTATTTGAATACATTCATATTTCAATTATATGGCACCATGGTTAGATATTTTTTAATCATGAGGATATATTTTTTATATAGTAAAATAGATAAATCCCATGTGTTTTGTTATTGGATGAATATTTATTGGACTCATGAAATGTATTTTGTGGATTGTGGGAGGAGATTCTTGGAGTTTGACATTGGGGGTCATGTCTTCTAAATGGTTTTTTAATAATTTGTTTTATTGTTTTGGTAGATTTAGTAAACATTCACTATAACTTGGTGGGCCTTTGGAGCTGTTAGAGTGAGTTGGAAATGTGTCTGATCAATTATAACTTCTACATGAAATTTATCAAATCCATGAGGTTATATATGTTTCACAACTTCTATTACATCTTCATGATGTATCCACAGTCGTATTCTGGGATGATTTAAATATTGAGGAAAAAATGATGTTTATAGAGAGGCCTTTCGATATTCATAATCATAAGGAGAAGTTGTTATGCGAACAAAAAATTACATAATTTCTTGTTTTTTAGAAGTATAATGGTTTATTAAAATTTACATGGGATTAATAGTTACAAATTGAATCTCAGTATCCATAGTTGTTTTGATATTTATAGTGATTTTGGTATTTTTAGATTCTAATGAATGATTAATCTTTTCTATTCTCTTTTATGATGAATTTGATCAAGGTGATGATGAGATTCTGGTATGATATGTATCTCATAGAGTGATTAGTTTTTAATTTTATTTTTTTCTTAATTTTTTATTTAATTCTTGAAAAAAATAAATCTTTCAGTGTAATTTAATATAAATTTCTAGAGTTTCCTAGTCCTATATTTGGTGGTTTGAGTTTCAGGTGTTGGGATTGAGTATAAAGGTGAATGGAGGAAAATGAGATGAATTTTTATAAAAGTAATGTCATGGAATTTATCTCACATCATTATGGTTAGTCTGATTTGTTCATTATGTTAACTCTAATAGTGATTTATTAGTTGTCTTTATCAAATGGGAACTTTGAGAAAAATATAGCCTTTTTAGGAAAGATTATGTTATGGATGTAGACTATGATGTAGACATTATCTCTTTTATTGTCATAATCTTAGTAGAATTGTTGTGGAGTGTTATTTCCCATTTGTGGAATAAAAACACCTTTTTTTGATCCATGGTTGAAAATGGTGTATTGGTCGATGATGTAACATTATTATTAATTAGATTTATGAGTGGGAGTCAGAGTACCACATAATGGTCTATTATAACCATGACATTTTTTATTCAAGGATAATATTTAATGAAGGGAAATTATCAAATAAATAATTGGAGTGTGTGTTATAATGAGAATTTGGTTTTTATCACAATTGACCAAGATGAACAAAAATGTGGTTTATGTTTTCAATGACATGGTTTATCCACACATGTATTTATTGTAAATAATGTCTCCCAATTTATTATTTATGGCTCCCATGACTATATCCAATATCTATATGTATATGAGCCTCAGTTTGGGGGTCCTTTATTACCCTTAGGGATTCTTATTCCCACGGAATCAAGGTATCATGTTTTTGAAGATGAGGGTGCTCTTGTACTGTTTTATTTTTTACTCACCCTTATTTATTCATTGTCAAGGAGTTATGGTAGTGATGGAATGTTTTATTGATATAGGTATGAGATATTATTTATTAAAATGTGATATATTTTATGTTGGTGAAAGTATTATTATGAGGTTGTTGGATATGGATCATTTTCTTCCACTTCATAGTGTTTTTCTATTTCATGTTTAATTTGAGAGACGTGATGGAGATTTTTTTTATTATGTTAGTATGAAATGATCATTATTTTTTATTCTTTAGGATTGGAGTTTAAATTAACTTAATGGTATATTCAACAATTTAATATAATATGGAGTAAATAGATTCATAGTTTTTTTACTATGTTTTATTATTGTGGTTTGGAGATCATAACTCAATGAAGAATAAAAAGAAATTAATTACCTAAGAATTAAATTAAATATAGTGGATACAAAATTTTGAATCCAGAGAGAGGTGTAGTGTTAAACATTTCATAATTTGTAAAATAAATATGGGATTCAATTTTATTTTATAAAATTAAACTAAAAAAATTGAATGTAAAAAAATTAGACTGATTCAATTGATGAAGTAGGTGAATGGTTATGGGGTTATATAACCAATTGATATGTTTTATATATCATTAAATGATTGAAAATTATTCTGCAATTTTATCAATGATAGATTTCAATAGTAATTAATCTCCCATTAATGGGTGGAAATGAGTGTGAATTTCAAATGAGCAGTGATCACTACAAATAGTTCGTCCTTTCAATGAGTGTTAATGATAGAAAATGGTGCCTTAAAAAGTTAGATAAAATAATTGGGTGAAGTAAATTATAATAAATTGTAGAATGATTCATTTATATCCACACTCATATTAAAAATCAATTTATAATTATCCATATAACTTGACCCATTCCATTTTACATAGGTATAATCAAGTGGAAGGAAAAATTAATTACTCACCCAAAAAATAAAACAGTGTCCCAAAAGGTAACTAAATAGAATCAAATTTAATTAAATATACCAACAATGGAAGATAAGACAAAATAACTAGAAAATTATTATATTGATAATTATGTTCATGTTTAAGTAAAGGGGTTTCCTCCTTGCTACCGCAATGGCCAAAATGTTTTTTTCCCTCCATGAGTAGGGTGATACTATAGAATGATCTAAATTACTATTGAAATTGAAAAATAGTCTCATCCCAAAAAATAAATCTTCCATTAAACCTACCCTTTTAATATATATAGATTTTCTAATTTCATACATTCCAAATTAACCTTCCATTTCAAGCTTGTAGATTTCCATCTTCCTTTTTTTCTATATGGATTGGGAAAGAGAGATTAGGAATTCCTTCCAAACTTCATTCTTTGATATTATTCCCATGATCATATTTTATTCTAATTTATCATTTAAATTTAATGCATCAATCCAAACGATCAATTTTTGTGTAAAATTGTGTGACGTATACTATAGAACATATTTAATCATGTCACACAATGAATGAGGAACTGACCACAATGTGTCTTTAAAAGAATTTCATATCTAGACACACTTCTTTACCCAACGTCACATAGTACATCACCACAATGTCATATTATATTAATATGATTTTGAAAAGTAGTCATTCAAGAATAATATAATTTTAATATGTGATATATGATTTTTACAAAGAGAAGAGTCACACATAACTACTCTGATATCTAATAAAACTCTGATATATAAAATTTAAAATATTACATTAGTGATTGAATTTTTTTCCAAGTAAAAAAATTAAATATGATCTAAAATATATTACAAATCCTCAAAATTTTATACACAACTTTTAAAATATCGTATGGAAGATTTTTTTATCATTTACATAAAAGGAAAAAATATTTAACATTTCTTCAACTGTAGATAATTTCTTCTATATCCCATAATTTCATATGTATCATATAAAATTTGTATGTATTATATCCTATTCTATATAAGAAGGTGAGAACCTTATTTAACAATCAAAGGATGTTATGGACTATATTAAAAATATTTTTCATCACTATTTCTAATTAATGGTAGAGAAAAATATCACACATAAAATCCAAAGGATATTATTTTTCACTTATAGAGTAGGTAATTTACCTATTTTCTTCCTAAATCAACATTATCTAAATAATTAATTATGTATGGACTTGGGAACACATATGTAACTTATTCCGTTACAAATATTACTATTTAGAGACCATTTATATGTTAATACTATAGTTTTTTAAGATATTTGACCATCATTATTCTTAATGTTCATCTCATAGATTCCAGTAATTTTTCATTATATTAAATTCATCTTCTGGAACTTATTTTTTCATGAGGATATATTTAAAGGAATAAATAAATTCAATATCAAAACATCCAAAGTTATTTATCAAAATAATTCTGATTAACCTCTACACATTCTACTTTATCTAAATTCTTTGAAAAAAATATTTAAAGTATATATCAATAACTAGACATTTATTTGATTTAATTAATTAATTAAATAAATTAAGTCAACAATTCATCCAGTTAAAAAAATATTGCCAAAATATAATTAAAATAAAATTTATTCATTTAATCATTTTACTAAGGATGAGAAATTTCATAGATGAAAAAAACTATTTTATTATGAATTTCTACAGAATTTAAATGCATCAAAATTTTAAAAAATTCATCTAAAAAAGGGGCCAATGACCATTAACAATAAAAATTTGAGAACGTGAGGTCATAAAAACTCACCCCATTATTCTAATTTCCATAAAAAATAATTTTTCTTCTTGATATTAATTTTTATTTATGTAAACCATGATTTCGAGCAGATCCAAATAGTTGTTCCACTGATCAATGAGTTTCTATGAGAGATGCATAAGGCTAGTTCTCATAGCTTTTATAATGGGGGTATAATCATACATTATCCAAATATCATTCCATATTCAATCCTTTTACATATCAAACACATTAATTAAATGAATAATTTCACCCTCTAAATTTGATGAAATTACATAAGGACCATATTAACCACTCATAATATCACCTTTTTTATGTTTAAGTATCTTTTAAAATCCAATGGTCTTGAGTTTCCAATTGATGATCCATCCAAATTTCTTTGGATCAATCCAATAAATAGAGAGTTGCATATGAATTCCAAAGTTCCAAAGGGGGGGGGACATATCAGCTATTCCATAGAGTATCATAATAGATAGATAATACATCAAATTGCTACACTAGATATGATTAATTGTGTTAGCATTCCTCACATCAACAATGATTCACGAAAAAAATAGTTCAAGGATACAAGGGGTATACTCATGAACCAATTTGTTCTAACCAAAAATAATTGTGTGAAAATTTTTAGACTATTCAATTTAAAATAAATTAAGGATTTATAGAGATATGAAAATTCTGGAATAATGATTAATATATTTCTATAAAGAACCATACCAAGGATGTCTAACATAAAAATCATAAGATGTGTCATTGCAGAATGTCAATGTTGTGACATTTCTCAGAATTCAATGATATTGGTCTTCCTGATGATTTAATTCTAAAGCATCCAAAAACATATTTAATTTGAAGATATTATAAAATAAATTAATTTAACATGAAAAAATTATAATGAATTTGTTACCTATTTAAATTCAACCAAACTTAATCCTTAGACTCATGGAAAAGATAACTTTAAAAATAATACCCAATAAAAATTCAAAACACTATATATTGTGAAATGTTTTTATATGACCATGTAAGTAATTCTTATCATGACTTTTACAAGTTATCAATTCCATTTTAACAAAGAGGTATAGTAAATTCATTATCACTTCTTTCATACTCCCAATATTATTCATACCTACCCCTATATAAATATTTATCTCATCACTCAAGTATGAATAAAAATAATGTATTTTCTCATTAAAAAAACATAGAACAGTCACCATAAGATTTATTAGTTTCTAAATCCCCCCAAAATCAGTCAATTACTTGTATTTATAATGTGGTATTTTATATGTTTTCTTATGGATAGGGCTTGGCAAGTTTATATATTTTCAAAATTTTGGGGAAGAATGGGGAGTTATGACTCTTTAAAGTAGTATAAATGCATAATGATGTGTGAATAATAATAAATTTTCCTCAGAGAGTTCCTTTTCAAATGATTTATCTAAACCATGATCCCGTTCATAATGGATGTCCAAAAATTAGTATCACTTCAATGGTTAATTACTTCTCTTCCCAAAATACATTTTTTATTTTTTTTAGAACCATTTTTTTCAAATTGAGAGAATGGAGGAAACAATTTTCAAAATTGATTTTAACACTATTATAAAAATAAATTCTTAAAAATCTTGATCATCATTCAAATATGATTTTTCCAACCTAGAGTCCATGAAACCACCACTTCACCAACACTAAAATTTGATTAAATCATTTATATTTCTGAAGAGTAAGGTAAGAAGTGATAATTAGATTGTATTTTGGATACCTATTTATTCTAGGGGTTTATAAAGGATAAAATTTCATTTTAGTAAAAAAATTAATTTTGATGTAAAATAGGGTTTTTTAACAAAAATAATTCCCAAATCATTTTCAACACAACAAACTTAATTCTTTATGGATATGATAAGAATTCATAATAAATAATGATTGATCAAGAATGGATTTTTCTCTCTCTAGAAATTAGGGTATTGTAAAGATAATGTACAAATGGTTTAGAATACTCACATGTAAGTGATTTATCATTAGATAGTACTTTATTTAATGATACTAATCAATAAGTGGCATTTTCATGAATTTCTCAAATCCTAAACAACAAAAAATATGTTAATTTAAATATTCATAAATGTTGAGTTTCCTTAAGTTAAATCTTTTAATAATAATTGGAATATGTTCCAAAGATAAAATTTTATGTAATATGATCTTGAATAGTTTAAATATCACACAAAAAAGAAACAAAAACACAAAAAAATAAAAATAAACAAAATTGAAATTTCTAAAAATTTAATTGGTATCCCCAGATAAACTATAATGGGTTTCCTACCCCAATATATGAATGATGTGATGTAAAGATTTTATTATAAAAATAAAATTGGTATTTTTATTAGATTTAAAATAAGGAAACAAATAAAAAACTTATGGAAGATTAAACCCTAGGGATTTATAGGTTGAATTGTTAGTAGATTGTGATTTCCTCCAATGGTAAATAGAGAAGATTTCCAAATTTCTTGTTTACCTAGATTTCATTAATATTAAATGATTTATTTAATTATTCTTTTATTATAAACATATATCTAAATTTATAAAAATTAGTGAAAATAAATTTTCAATCCCATTTGGAATTTTCCCCCGAGATTTACTTTTAGTTTTTCATTATAAAGAATCACCAGTTCTTGGGTATGTAAGTATCTTTATTGAATCAACATTTCATGTTTCACTCTTGTTCTCTCCTTATAAATTTGAAATTTCAAAAAAATTTCTCTACTTATTTCTTTCATATCTTTAATATTAAGTTAGTTTTTCCATTATATGTTTTCTATAGTCCATATTTTTCTCCATGAATTCCAAAAATTCATTGTGTTCCACTTCCATATGTTAATGTCATCATTTCTCATAAATAAACCACTAAGGGGTCATTCTAATTGAGTTTTTTGTTGGTTGTTCTATAATCCCACAAGTTTTCTTCTAACCTTAATCACTATTTCTTACTATTTGTATTGATAATATTTTTTATAAATCCATTAATCCACCTTTTTGTATATCCATCTTGTCTTTTTTTGGATGTTACATTGATGATGTTTTGAGGTGCACTCCATACATCATCATTAAAGCTTCCTTTCTCCTATGGAAAAATTTGATTCCTTGGTCATTGATGATTAATTTTTGAGATTTCAAAATTTCAAAAGATATTAATCCAGACATAAGTAATAAAAAACGTGTAATCATAATTTTTTTGGCTTTCACTACTACCCACTTTTGAGAATAATGTAAAAATAAGAAGATTTATGAGTGTATAAATGAAATGGGAAAGTTTAGAATTTAATTTATTCCCCATACATAAATTTTTTCACAAAAAGTAATTGGTTTTTGCTGAGTTTATTTTTTATTTGAAATATTTCTATAAAATTGAAATTGATCACATTCAAAAAAATATTCATGGGATTATTTATAGAGTGTGGGGTCGTATTTTCTATATTTTAAAATATTTATAGTAGTTAATTTATGTCCATAGTTTCCTATATAAGATAATTTAAGAAAAAATATATTAAAAATTATACCTTTATTCAAGGAAGAGATATTATAATCATTTGATAATTAAAAAAATTTCTAATGATATCAATCATCTCAAACATAAAACATTTATTTAGTGTTAAATAAAAAAATTATTATGTATTCAATGGTGACAGAACACACGAAGTTACATGAATAATTACCATGTAATAATACAAAATCACATATATTTCCATTAAAGGGAGATTTTTACTAGGGATAAAGTCACTATATTATTTCGTTTTAGGATTTTATAACATGTATATATGGGGAAAACTTCTCAAGTTGTATTGAAATTCATTTTCATCCCTCTACCCAATCTAAAGAG
The DNA here is from genome assembly GCA_963277665.1 of Viscum album. NCBI lineage: Eukaryota > Viridiplantae > Streptophyta > Magnoliopsida > Santalales > Viscaceae > Viscum > Viscum album. Next base: position 837,498,263 of record OY728137.1, read on the forward strand.
GTCTTTTCTTTCAAATAATAAATTGAGGCTTCGGCCCCAACCTTTAAAAAAAAAATTTCATCCCTATTTTTATCATTTGTGTTTAAATACATTCATTGAAGTATTAAATTAATGGAAGGTCTAATGGGCAGTATTGCATCAATTTCCATGGTATGGAACCAAAAACTACATTGTAAAAACTCTCTTCATTAGATATAATGTCTATAAATGGGATAAGACCCATACCATAGAGACTACCCTCGATGTATGAAATCTGTGATTGAATTATTTATGGTCTTCAATCAATATTTATCCTTCAAAAAAATGTTCTTTCACACCTTTGTGGGGTTTTTTCCATTCATTATAAATGAATAAAAAAAGATATAGCAGACCTTTATTTGAAGGAGGAATTGAAATCTTACTTTGATGATTTATATCAAACATTATTTATCAAAGAATAAAGATAGTGTTAATCCCTATTAAGGTATACTATGTTTATTTTATTCATATTCTATCATGTTGATTTGTCTTAAAATATATCAATAATTTATTGGTTATATTCATCATTCATTGTTTATATAATGTATACTCAAAACCCATCAGTGGTATTAGATACTAATAATTTAATAGATCATCATATTAATATACTATTTTCTAGAACATAAATGTCGTATGGTGTTTGAATACATATTATAAAAAATGATACATTGAAATTCATATGTTTTATTTATCTATATAGTATGAGTAATATATAAACTAGCATATGATATAATGTATTATCATGTATTTGAACTATATCATAGGATATGATATATAAAATTTTGAAATATTAATTATCTCAAAATTTCTGAAAAATAGAGCATTGTAACATATTTATTATATTGGGTATATCATTAAATATTAACATACAATTAGTTTAGTGGCCAAATTTTGTCTTGTGAAGACACAGACTAATTATGATTTTTGATCCTTGATACCTCTTCAAGGTTAAAACCATAAATTTACCCTAGTAGATAAACAATTAAAAATTATTTGATCCCTATGTTGATTCTTAGGTGTGGTGTTTACCCTCAAGATAAACTGATATGGAATTGAGAGTATGGTGGGACCTAGATAAAAAAATATAGATTTTTTAGTTTTTATTTTTATCATGCCCACATGAATTTATGATAAATTAATTATATCTATTAAATTATGTGTCATATAGAAAAAATGATAATGTTGTTTTTTTAGAATGCATTTTTACCCTTGAATCATTATAATATACCTTCTCTTCGGATATTTTTTGTTTGGAATATCAAATATGGGTTAATTAAATATTTAAATTGATAGAAAAAATTGATTAAATAATTGGATTATTTATGGTGTAACCATAAATAATTTATCCATTTAACCACTATTATTAATCTATTCTAGGGTTAGTAATTTCTACCAATGAAAACCCCTAATGGAGAGTGTAAGGGAAGTGAGTACCAATTATGGAGGGATAAATGGAGGATTATATAATGGAAGAAGAACTATGTCCACTATAAATATTGGAATTTTGGATTCAAAATAAATTAGATATCCATTTGTTATACTAGGATGTGAGAAAATGTTATTTATTTATTTTTCAATTTTTTTGAATACATACTATAAAAATGCAACAATTATTCATTATTTACATTTGATATAATATTAATTTTTTGTTATGATAGTTCCCCATAATTACACATAGTAATCAATGAATCACTGGCTTATAAATTCTAAACCCTCATGGTGTGAAATATCATGGTTATAATCAATAAATCTGAATATTCTTATAGAGTGTGTTTACTCATAGGAAATTTGATGTGGAATAATAACATTTTATTCTCTTTATATTTATCATATCTCTAAATAAACATTCTATTTTCACCTCTTTAACTTGTGGAAAATTGGTCTCTGAAAAATGTGTTGGATGCTGATAGCAACAAGTGGTGTTGTAGTTATAGTAAAGGAGGAGGTTCTAGAGTAGTGTTGGTGGTAATAGAGACTACATGGATTAGTGATGGTATTGGATCCAAATACCTACATAGGGAAAAATATGGGGAGCAGGGAAGTCAATTCCGTGGTGAGGTAATGATTTTGAGTTGAAAAAGATGGACACCCTCATCATGGGCCTATGGTTATAAGCTAAAAGAAAACTATAAGGAGAAAAATATGAAATTTGAGTAATGGTGGCACATATTCCATGATTATGATTAGATAGATAAAGAAGAAAAAATCATCTGTCAAGTGCCACTCATTTTTTATAAATTGAATTAGGGAAAATTTATATAGAGATTGAGATGTTTATAAAAAACTTACATGTAATAATATAAATAATGTCTATGTGAATCATAGAAGGGTTATGGGTGTTTAAACACTCCTACCCCAGAATATTATATATTTATAATAATAATAATAATAATATTGTTATTATTATAATTTTAATTTTGGTTGTTATTATTTACTAGGATGTCATATTGAAAATTTATGTGTGACCTAATGATATATACATTTTTATCAATGATTAATGACAAATAAACTAATCATAACTATGACTCATGAGTCAAGTCACTAGTCTCATTATCTAATACCTCTCATATGTGTGATGATGAATTTCTAAATGTTCATTGGAAGCATGTTTTCAACAAATAAATAACCTATCAGTAGTATATTATATCATATTTCATAATGGATTGATCTTTTCAGGATCCCAAGGATATTTTCAATGTGAAATACATATATTTTAAATTTATCTCTACAGAGGTAAGGATAAGGTTCAGGTATGATGATAAAATAATTTTTGTGGTAGGTACTTCTTCAATTAATACATATTCTATTGAGACATGGATCCATCAATATCCTTATTTAGGGTATTTATTCCACTTTTCATAGGTTATTTATAGTGGGGTGTGATATCCTCTAGCTATGGATAATATATGGTGTAACGTCCCGACCCAAGTTACCCAGAGTTGGTGCATTATTACATAACATTGTCATGATCACAAAATATCAAGTCTCAAAAGATCGATTGGTTTAGTATTATTTGAAACAAGATTCATACATAAGTTCAACATTACAAATTGAAAAGAAATACAATACGAATTTATTCCATTAAAAACATCCAACCTCCTAAAAAATTCCTTCAAGTCACTCATAACTAACTTCTTCATATCATTGGAAAATGAAACATAAGAAAGGGGTGAGATCAAATGCTCTGTAAGGGTAAGAAATATAGCATAAGATAACATAAATATTAAGCTTGGTGAATAATTGAAATCACACGCCTTTACCAATAATAAAATTAAATAATTTTATGGCTGTAATATGAGCTGAGTAAATAATTCCATATTAAAACATAATCATTGGTATTCTACTAGTCGAATGACCATATCAACCATCATTATTATTTTCATAATGAGGAAATGTATAATGCCGGACATTCTGAAAAAAAAATTTCAAGTTCTCGGCCAAGATTTCTAAAAATGATTAAGGCCTCGGCCAAAATCATATATCAAAAATTGGGAAAGTGCCTCAGCCTATTCCACATCTAGTTGTCTCATGAGACCTACCGATGCAAAGAGGAGCTATAGCGGGCTCCACCCATCACTTACTAAGTCCAATACATTCCTCATTTGAAAATGTTTAAACATATCATAAACATTCGTATTAAAAATAGCATACGAAATGTCAATATTTTAACCATAATACATGATTGGTATTAAAATAACACATCCACAGTCAAACATATCACAAAACCTTCAACACAATATGGATGTTTTGTATAATTATAAATCAATTTCAAATAAACATAAAATCCATCCAAGGATGTTGACATAGATGAAATCATAAACCTTTTTAGAGAAATATCTCTTTCTATTTTGAAAACTTTTAAGAGTCACATTATTATAAAGAAAAAATTTATTTTGAAAATATTTTTATAAGATTGTATGGGATTCTTTGATGATGTTATAAAGGTGGAAAATAGCCGCACCCGCCGTATAAGTTAAAATAAAATTCTTACCTTAAATTTGTCAAAAAGTTTAAAAAAGTACCTTGTTTGGAAAATGATGGAAAGATTCATTTCAAAAAAATAAGGGTATAAATTACATCAACCCACTGTCTAGTAAATTGTAAAAAAAATTCAAATACATTTTTAGGAAACTTGGATGTGGATGATAAAGAGGTCCCTGTAGATAATTACTTATAAACAACCTCAAATAATGAAGAGATTGTATAATTAACCCTTACACTATACTTTTCCTTGGTTGATGGTAGATTAACATTTTATATAATGGTAAAATAATTGTTATTAAATTATAAAAAAAATCATATACATTAATATGATATATTGTATGATCTTTTAACATTGCTTCGTTAATAATATCTTAGTATTATCGTTGTTTCGAGTGTTAACAGATTCCTTTTCCTTTATATACCTTGTTTTATGAGTCATAATTGGTATGTATGGGATGTATCATATTCGTACCCAGAATGATATAAAGTATTTAGACAATATTTTTAATCATATAATGAAAATTAATCTTGAATGGGTATGATGGGGAATAAATCTCATCGCGTTCGTGGAGACGGTAATCTGTATGTACGCACGAGCGATAATATCATTATTTTGATATTAAAATAATATATAATTTAATGTTATATAATATATACAGAATAATTATCATGGTTTATTATGATTATTTACATGAATTACACATCAATATTATACACATCCAAATAATAATGTATTGAATAACAATTAAACCATGACGTGGATGCGGTAAGTTGTACGTATGCACGTATGGTGACATGTCATTCAAAGGATGGATTGAATAAAGAATATAAACGTACCATATTTATAATAACATAACAGTATATAGAAGATACTGCATTTATTATTTTTGAATGGAAATAACAAAGAAAGAATAAGTGGAAGATGAAATGAACTTGAAAGAGGGTGGTGAAATTATTACCTATTCTTGAGTTCTTCCTTTTGATATGATCAAAAGGGCTCCATAAGAGAGATTTATGAAAAAATTAAGGCCTCTAGGATGAAGTGAGGGAATTTCATAGGATATTTGGGTAGGGGATGGCCGAGAAATAAGGCATTGATGGTATGAATTATAGATAAGGGGGAGTAACCTTTTATAAGAGGGGGAGGGGAACCTAAGGAAAAACATAAACTATTATTTTATAATAAATTCATATTTGGATTTTAATGGATCCAAAATATATTATTTAGAGGATAAGATGGGTATGGGTCGAAATAGAATCAATAAATATGTTTTAGACATGTTTGGGGGACTATATTAACCTTATATTTTATATTTAGCCCTTAGTTAATTAGTTTGACATTTACAATGTCTCTTTGTATTTTTATATTATTTGGTTATTAAACATACAATAAGCTGCCAAAACAACCCCAAGTGGTTCATTAATGACATACCTATCATAATATAATTCCTTTGGCAGAAATTTAGATTTTTAGGAATATTATATCAATTAATAATATAATATTTTTTTTAAAAACACCTTTATGTAAATTTTGACACTATTTAATAATTGATTTTTGATAAAGTATTAAAAACTTTATTAATTAAAAAAAATCATTTAATAAATATTAACATGTCATATTGACAAATAAAATTAATGTATGGCATCAAAACTTGCAAGTTACATTTATTTTATCATTTATAATACCAATTATTTGATTCATTCATTAATAAGAAAAATAGTGCTTCATCATTGTGTCATAAATAAATTTATTTTCTCAATGACTAAAAATTATAAATAAAATACCATCATGTAGGAAATATTTTTATCTTCCTAATGAATATTTATAGTTGAAAAGATAACATACATAACCCTATGTAAAAAATAGTTTTGTTAAAAGATATATGCTTATGTTATTTTTGTATTTACTTTAACTTAATTAATATAAAGTGTAATTATCACTTAAAAGTGAGTCCATGGGGTCCAAAAATCGACCCAAATATTATCATGGTCGGAAATTTATCATCCAATAGGGTTAGGAAATGTGTTAGGGTAATTTAATTTTATTATAATTGTATGCTTACCTTTATTTAGCGGATTTACCCTTTAACCATGGTAAATAAAATATTAAACGAAGTAATTATTCAAAATTTCTAAAAATAAAATTTACCTATTTACACAATTTATACCTCCTATTCCTAAATATGGAATCCATTTTTATAAATTCAAAACATAGAAGTGGCAGAAATTAATTTAAAATTAATTTTTGTTGTCAAATCAAAAAGCGTGTTTTTTAAGAAATAATAACTATTAAAAGATTGAAACTTGTTTATGTCTAGTTTATATGTGAAATTACGTTCAATGACCAAAATTGGATTAAATGGTAAAAATATCTTCTAAATATACATTAAAACCACTAAATAGTATAATTTATCACTATAAATGATTTGTTTTAAAAAAAATTTAATTAATGTTTATTATGTTTCTCTATTCAGCAAAAATTGGAGGTTCTCATAAAAATACCATAAATTCACCATAGGATAATTTCGATGTTCCAAATCCAAAAATGAAGTCCATTTTGAAAGTTAAAATTTCAAAAATTTAAAAAATTTGGTATTAATATTCATAATGGCTTGTTTGATTGATTATGGTGTGTGTTATAACTCGAAGTTGCACACAACAGATGCTATTGTATTATTCAAAGAGAAGAGTATCGTGGAAGCTTGGGGTGTTAAATATGGTAGGAATTTCTCAAACATAACAAGGTTGTACTATCCACTATCAATGGAGTTAGTATTTCCCAGGTCCAAAGATCTTGGATAGGGTACAAGATCCTCAACTGAAGTCGGTATTCCCCCCATATAAGGAATCGTCCAATGGGGATGGGATCCTCCACACTAGTTCCTATGTGATTAATTGGGTTTTATGGAAATTATAGAATTTATACATGATCAGTGATATGATTTTTATAGACCATATGGTACAATACTCCCTCGGCTGACATATATGATTTAATGATGATCAAGATCCTGATCATAATTTCTAGTGGATGTGTGAGAGTTTTAAATGTTGACAATAACAGATGATTCAAGACATGTGACTCTGTAATCACATGTTGGTTTTATGTGATATATGACATATAGTTGAGAAATCAAATTCAGGATTTTTGGACACTCTATTTATCTAAACATTATGTATCATTCGTGTTCTATAACATTTATAAAATTGGAGTAGTTATTGCTAGGGTTTTATTTTCATCAATGAGAATCCCATTTACATAGAATATCAAGGTTATTATTTATCAATATTCATTTGGTTAATCTTTATTAATGAGATATATGAGTTCACATGGTGTTCTTGTTTTTCTATTTTACTCCCTCTTATACACCACTCATACTAAGAGTTGAGGCATCTTATTTATTTTTTCCATTATGGTTCATAGGGTGTCTTATGTTGTATGTTTGTACTCACCCCTATATAGTACTTATACTTAAATGTGTTTATTCTGAGAAAATATGAATGTTTTTGTAGATAGTATGGGTAGATGTGGATTTGTATTTAACCTTTTATATTTGAGGCTAGGTTATTCGTGGTGATATATTATTGTTCATAGTGATTCAAGACGTATGTGATGACTTCTGCGATTGATGTTTAACCTAAAAGTACATTAAATGAGAATTAGAATCAATGTGACTCATGTTTTAATGTTTTTTTAATTGTATTATTTCTATTTTATTTATTTTCATGATATATTTTTATTTACTAAAAAACATTTATTGTATATTATTTAATTTATTATATACATCCTAATGGTATTTTTTGGACTATGTAATTGATTGTAGAAGTGTTTATTATGTGATATTATCGGCTAAGGGATTCCATGTTGTGAGATATTATTACTCAGTGCCAGTCACCGAACTTTGGATTATTGGAAGTAGACTTGGGATGAAACTCCTAAACTACCTTTAGCCTTGGAGGGGACTCAGTAGGTAAGGCCCTGTCAATGAGTTAACAAGGTATGTTGCTGCCAATTTTGGAGTTTTGGTGTAGTGTTCATATGAAGGATATCTTCGATAATTATGTAAATAATGTTAAGAGGGTATTGAGTTCTTTAATCACACCAGAGAGTTCAATTTAGGCATGGAAGACAACATATCCTTTTTCAAAACTCTGATAAACTATTAGATGATTTAGAGCTTTAAGGAATCACTATGGGGTATAACTAGGATTAGTTTTTATATCTAATAATAGTTTGTTTTGATATTCAATTACTTTTCCATGTCATCTCATCCATACATGTTCTTATCCTTAGGTTTTGACCCTATATTGTGGGATACTCGATGTTAGATAGCTTTTTTTGTTTTGGTTGTGTCATGAACTGGATCTGGTTGCCACTAGTAACGACACAAAATGAATCCCATGACAAGGACCGAAGGGATTTCCTTATCTCCACGGGCTGTCACAAGTGCCTAGGTATCATTTATCTTGGTTTGAGAATGATTTACTTGATTATATGTACATAAAACATCAAAAACATTTGATAAACAAAATCTGAAAAATTTATATCAAACAAGGTTTATACACAAGTCTAGAAATGAATACCTAAGTTCAAAAGCAATACAAAATCTACAAAGTAACAAATAATCAGTAGCAAAACAACCCCTAGGACTCCACACAAAAAGGGTTCATCCCCCATTAGTTGTCTCCACAAGTCTGCATCACGGATGGGAACTAACACCCCGAACCACTATCACCCAAAGCATTTCCTTTACCTTATTCAATAAAAATAAAGTCTAATTACACCCAAGAGGTGTATGTACGGTGTGAATCAAATCCCAATAGTTTACCACCAAATTATTCCAATTTGCATGCAATAAAATGTGAAAAACCATGCAGTTTTAATATGAAATGAAAAGTGGTGACAAATTCCATGAAATTCAACTTTCAATTGTAAACATTTTTCAATCTAAAACATTCAGAATGTTTACACATTTAAATGGCCATGTTTTCTAAAATAATATCATAAAAACACGCCCAAATACAATGGTAATTACCACAAAACCAATGATCAAATAAATTGGGAACACCCCTAGGCACTAGATAGTCTCGGGCCCCATGTACCTTGTACCTCAGTGTAAAGTAACCATAGTAAAATCTATTCTTATGCACAAAAAACTAGTAGGGAACATACCCATAACCTAGTGGTCCAACATAACCATAAATATAGTTTATTTCGAGTTGTCATTATCAATTTTCACAATAAAACACGGACGAAGCCCATCTAGTTCACTAGCCATCCTAGTACATGTCCACCCACCGAGGTACTAGGGATTCCCCCTTTCTTCACAAACAATTTCAACGAGAAAAACACATTACGTTGCATATAAAAACACCACTACTAGTCACACACAAATAATAAAGTATCTGTACGCACATTATTCCACTTAAAACACACAACAAAGCATTTTGATTTTCAATATACATCTTCTCAATATCTTTCATTATTTTTCACCCAAAAATATTTGAAATATCCACTTTGCACACTATGTGCACACTTGTATGTCACCAAAACAAAAATTTCAGTTCAATAACCTTAAATGAAACCAACCATTCAGTTATGGGGCATCCCCATGTAAACCATGAAGTTATATCTTTTAAAAAACACCCATGTCCACACAAACATGGAACTTAAAGTCCATTTGCATCAAAAATTCCATTTAAAGAAACTATCTCAGCAAAAACCAGAGAGGTTAAAAATTCAAAACATGATTTTAATCCCTAATAATGTTCAATAAAATCGTCTATGTAATTATAGGGAAGCGCCAAATGAACTAATAAAATATTTTTATGAAAACCCCCCAATTTCACATAAAATTGGCACTTAAAATTTAATTGCATTAAAAAACCACTAAAACCAATTTTTGCAGGATTATTAAAATTAAATAAATATTAAAATATCATAAACACAATATCTATGTAAAAAATATTTCCAAAACAATGGAATCACCAATGAAATTAATGAAAACCCTTGATTCCTTTGTTCGAAAACTCAAACGCACCACCACCGCACCTCAAGGAATGTAAAACAGACCTGAAACCAGAATTTAAGACCATGAAACACAAGATCAAACCCTAATTTTGAATCCCTAATTTATTGGCATTTGTAACATCAAGAATAAAGGAAGATACCCTAGCGAAATGGGGGAAATAAGGTTGAAAATCCACTTACTTGAGGGGTCTTGATGAAATATCCAAAAATACAGTAGTAGCTGAATTCGAAAACAACCAAAAATTCAATTGAGGATCTAAAAAATATGAGGAGGTCATGTAAGAAATAGAATGAGGAAAAACAAGTGAGAAATTAAAGAGTTATGATGGAAAAAAATCCCTCTTCAAATCTGGTTGATTTGAGAAATCTTAAGAATATTTTGTCTACTCTGCGACGGAATATGAGTTCCAAAGAGGGATACAAGAAGTTGGGGTCGTGACTAGGGATGTTGGGTTTGAGTGGTAGGTGGAATAACTGAAACAGAGTAAACAAATTAATACGTAATTAAATATACAAAAATTATTTTTAAGATTGTAAATGGGCTTTCGGGCTGGCCCAACTCCTTAAATGAAAAACAAAATACACCATGATTATGGGGTTTTAAAGGCTCCAAATTTACTTGTTGGTGTTAATAGGTCAGGGGAGGCCATGTATGAATTGGAATGGATGAAAATTGTTTACTATTGATGGTGTTATAAAAGAAATAAATTTTACTTTTAAATCTTGAAATGGGCTCACTATATGGACCTAATTTTGAAAACCCTCCATTTCCACTAAAATGCACAATAAACCCCCAAAACAAAGATATAATGATAATTAAATTAAAAATACCATTAAAATAAGTCATGTATGTTAAAATTATCTCCACCATGAGAATATTCCGTACTATAAAGTAATCCTGAAGCATTATCAGAAAACAGAAATGGATACTCTTCCCCAACCCATGAATTCCACTCCCATGTCAAATGAGTTTCACTACCATGATTCCAACGAACCCAAACCCGCGAAATAGACTTACCTCAAAGCACCTTCTCTTGGGAGTCCACTATTTTCACTAGCCACTCAAAAAATGACCAGTCAGGCTCTATCTGCAGCTCTTCCAAAATCAGAACATGAGACTGATCTGGGTTTTATTTCTTAAATTGGGAGACATGGTTTACTTCATGGATAGATGTAAACTAAGAAGGTATGTCCAACCTATAATACACCTTTCCAAAATGATCGGTGATTCCAAAAGGGACGACATATCATGACATCAACTACCCTGCCTTCTCAAGTCGACAATGGCCCAAACAAGGGGAAACATTCAAGAATACCATGTCACCCACAGAAAACACTAAGTCGCGATGCCTTCAGTTAGCATAATATTTATGAATAATAAGAGCTATCAAGAAACGCTGCCTGATCACCTTGACCTTCTCAGAAGTCTCCTGGACAAGGCTTGGCCCCAACAGGGATGTCTCACCACCTCAGTCGAACATAGGCGGACCGACATGGCCGACCATAGAGCACCTCCAAAAAATCCATTTAAATTGAGGATTGGTAACTGTTATTATAGTAAAATTCAACCAATACCAAATGGCTATTCCAAGAACCTCCAAAGTCCAAAACACATGATCAGAGCATGTCCTCCAGAATATAGTTTTCTCGTTCTGTCTAACCATCTGTTTGAGGATGGTATGCTGTTCTCATCTCAATCTGAGACCCCAAGGCCTTCTAAAGGCCTTCCCAAAACCAAGATGTAAAATGTGGGTCTCTATATGTGACAACAACTAATGGAACGCCAAGTAGTCTCACCACCTCCAAATGATACAAACGGCCCAAATCATCCATTTTAGTGTGTCTCTTTTATTGGAATGAAGTGGAATGATTTCGTCAGATGATCAATAAACACCCAAATGGAATTTTTTCCCCGAGTTATACAAGGAAAGAAAACAATGAAGTCCTTGGTGGCCTTGTCCCACTTCCAGGTAATAATGGGTAATGGATGGAGAAAACCGGAGGGCCTCTGATGCCCTTCTTTCACCTACTGGCATGTGTAGCATATCGACACAGATTCTTCTATGTCTTATCACATACCTAGCCACCAGAAATGTTTACAGACATCATAATAAATCTTGGTATATCCTAGATGGATATCCCACTAAGACTAGTGGCTATCCTACATCACCACCGTTCGTAGAGATAATGACACTACTGAACAGCCCTTGCAGCACAAGATGCCTTCAGGAGATGACAACCAATTATAGGAATTCTCCCCACCATGAAGAAGCTTCCTCAACCACTGAAAAATATCATCACTATACTATTCTCATGGAATCAACTCCAACAGAGAAGGAGTCAACTAGACGCTTTCTAAGAACGCACCTCCAATATGCTCCATGGTCTCCACATAAATCTAAGAAAATATTCCCATCAACGCCCATTCATCACTGGACTTCCTCAAAGACTGCACTGGAATTATTCTTCTCATGGAGTCAACCACCACATTACCCTTTCCATGGGGTATAGACAATGTCAAAGTCAAACCCCTTCAAGTCCTCGATCCAATGATGGTGCCTCAAGTTGAGGTCCTTCTATGAGAAGATACAAGCCATGATTTTTTGATCAGAGTGGACAAAAAAATTCTCCCCAAAGAGATAGTGATGACAAGACATCAAACCATGAATCACCAATGAAAACTCTAATTCATTGTTCGGGTAATTCATTTTATGTGTTCGGAATAGGTGGGTGCCATACGCCACCACATGATCATCCTGCATAAGCACACACTCATGACCCCGACATGAAGAATCACAATAGACCACATACCCCTTTACAACCTCTAGAAAAATCAAAATGGTAGTGGTAGTCAAACACCACTTCAAATCCTCGAATGATACATGATATTTTGGGCCCCAAAAAAACTTTACCACTTTTTGGGTGATCAAGGTCATCGACGAAGCAAGTCGAGAGAAATCCTGATCAAACCACATGTAATAACCCGCCAGGCCATTGAAACTCTTGATCTCGAAGACATTCTTTGGTTTCTCCCATGATATGACCGCACTGATCATATTGGGGTCCACTAAAACCCCCTTCTCAGAGATCACATTCCCTAAAAATTTCACTCCTATGATCTAGAAAGTTCCCTTTGACATCTTTTCATAAAGGTGATGCTCTTTCAAGGTTCCTAGAATGATCCAAAAGTGATGTTCGTGTTCTTCCTTAGAGCCAGAGTATACTAGGATGTCATCCACGAACACTATAATAATGGAATTGATATACTTATGGAACACCCTATTCATGAGTTTCATAAAGAACACTGGAGCATTGGTCAATCCAATGGGCATTAAAAAATACTCAAAGTTGTCGTACGAACTTCGGAAGGTCATCTTTGGGATATCTGTTTCATTCACTCAGAGTTGACAGTATCCTGAATGCTAGTATGTTTTTCAAAACCAAATTTCCGCCTTCAAATAGTCGAAAAAATCATCTATTCTAGGAAAAGTGTATTTTTAATTAATTGTTACCTTATTCAGCTTCAGGTAGTCAATGAATAGCCAGTGGGATCCTTCAGCCTTCTTCGCGAATAAAACAGGAGAAACCTAAGGAGAGATGCTCGAGCGAATGAATCCTTTAGATTCAAATTCGTCCACCTATATTTTTAATTCACTAAACTCGGTGGGAGCCATGGAATAAGAATTAAGAGATATCGGTTGAGTTCCTAGTGCCAGATCAATCGAGAACTCCACATCCCGCTCTGGGGGAAAAACTGAAAAATCATCTGGGAATACCTCCATAAACTCATTCACCACATGAGGTAGTGAATTTTCATGGTAAATAACATCATCCTCTAGCATGAGTTGTGACCACTGGAAGATATGACTTCCCAACTCTAGGATTGAAGGTCCGACATGATCCGACTGAGGATCACATTCTCCATGAAAAACCTGACGACTCCCATCAGGTGTCGTGAAACTCACTTCTTGCCTATAGAAATCAATGTGTGCCTGGAATTGTACTATCCAATCCATGCCATGTTTTATGTAAAATATATCCATATCTAGGACCAAGAGGTCTCACTACATCTCTTCCCATGACACAGAAAGCGCACATGAGGGGCACCTGAGACCCTGCTCCTTCTTCTTTCCCATCGGCCTCACCAACCCCATTGCAAAAGGCAACAACTCGGTTTTTAAATTCAGCATGTCCACACAATAGGACAAAATGAATGAAATAGAGGAACCAATATAAAAAATTGAAACAACTATACAAGATGTGATGAAAACGGTACCTTGAACAATTGACGATCCGGCCTTTGATCCTACTATTGCATGATCCACAACATAGAGATGTCAGATGTCTTCCTGAGGCTGACCAATAATCTATGGCTGTTCCCTAAAATAGACCTGCCTATAAAATGTCCCAGCCCTACTACCACGCCCACAAAAATGAAACCCACACAGCCCTCAATGGCTCGGACGGTGATGTCACTCCTCTTGGAGCCACGGACACTGCCCCACTTGGAAGTGGAAGTGCCACGCCAAAAAAGTGGTGTAAATGCTCCATGAATCCACAATGGTAACAATGATTTGGACGAAGTGTGTAGGATGGTCAGATGCTCCCAAGCTTCCTACAATGGTGGCACATGACCGATCTCACATAAGAAGCTGTAGACGAAAATTTCCTGCACGAGTAGCCTAAACTGCTACCTACTTTTTTCACATGTTCCTCTCACATACTTTTCTTCTCAGTGGAGATGCCATTGCCCACTACTAATACTGAACCATAGAAACCATCCATGCCTTTCCTATCAATCTATACTATGCACGCCTGGTCAGCGACCTTAGCGTAGGTCCTCAACTTGAACAAGAACACCTGGGAGTATATCTCTTTTCGCAAGCCTTTCTCAAACCTCTGGGCATTTTCTTGCTCTATAGATACAATTTTAGGTTCATACCAAACCAACTCAGTTAAACAGTTGGAATAATCCATCAAAAATAAATTTCCCTGAACAAGGTCCATGAACTCTCTGGACCTAGCATAAGCCAACACCTCAAGGTAGTATCGTACATTGAATACAGCCTTGAAATCTCCCAAGCGCATCTGCACATTCTTCCCAGTCAAACAAACTGATTCGCACCACCTGTGGCTAGGACCCTCAAGAAGAAAGGAGTAACATTTCACCCCGATCTCCTCGAGTGTATCTAGAAACTCGAACATGTGCTCGATCTTTTTCTTCCATTCTTCTCCTTCCTGCGGTTCTATGCTGCCTTGGAAGGTTGGAGGCTTATTTATTAGAAACATATGGGCCTTCTATTTTCTAGGACAAGTCTAATTCTCTCCATATAGAGCTAGAACATGATATGGTACATATCCTAATGTTTTTACAACCATGATCATAGACTCCACTAGCCTTTGATCAATTGTTCTGGGAGAACACTCTTCGTCTTCCTCTCGTGGGTGCATGAGAGCTTTCCGGGGAGGCATGTTTCTACAAAATGCAACAGTCACAAAAAATATTTAATACCAAAATTATGAAAATTTTAATCAAAAAAATAAAATATAAATAATTTAAAAAGACTAAAATGATAAATGAAACAATTACTTAACCCCCGCTCGATGTCCATGTGTGGTCTGTCGCCCACACATCTCACCTGGAAGAGAAGTCAATCAGACAATTCCAAAATCCCTTAGTGACTCAAGGTCATCCACAAGAGGTGTGGTCCAGGCAACCTACTCATAATGAAAACCTCGATCCATGACAATATGACCTATTGTCTATCAGAGCTCATCCCAAAATAGTTATATTCTCCAAAAACATTGTCCTCCTTCGATACCATTTGCCACGAACTGGATTTGGTCACCACTAATAATGGAACTAAATACAGCCCATGACAAGAACCGAAGGGCGTTCCATATCCCTATAAGATATAACAAGTGCATGAGTATCATTTATCTTGTTTTGGGAACGATCTACCCGAATATATATACATAAATCTTAAAAAACAGTTGATAAAATGAATCTGAAAAATTCATACCAAATGAGGTTTATAAAAAAATAAAGAACTGAATAATTATGTTAAAAAGTAATAAAAAAGGTCCAAAGACAAAATTAAACATTAGAAATACATCCCCATGGACTCCACACGTCAAGGGACCATCACCCACAAGCTTTCTCCATAACTCTGCCCTAAGGATGGGAATAAACACCCCAAACCACCATCACCCAAAGAAATCACTTTACCCGAGTCAAGAAAAATAAATTATACTTACACCAAATGGGTTTATTTTGGTTTTGAGCCTAATCCCATTATTTTTACACCAAATTATTCTATATTTAATGTAATAAAAGGTGAAAAATCAAGTAGTTTTAATATGCATAGAAAATCGGTGACAAATTCTATGAAATAAAACTTTCAATTGAAAACTGTTTTAAAGATAAAAAATTCAGGATGTTAACACCTTTAAATTGTAATGTTAGATACTATAATATCCTTACAAACACACCCAAATACAATGTAAATTACAAGAAATCCAATGAGAAAAAAAATTGGGAATACCCCTAGGAACTAGATAGTCTCGAGCCCCATGTACCTCGTACCTCGGTGAAATATAACCATAGTAATATCCCTTATCATGCACAAGAATCTAGTAGGGAACGTAACAATAACCTATTGTCCCACCATAATCATCAATAAAGTTTTCTTAGAGTTGAAGTTATCCATTTTCTCAGTGAAACTGGGAAAAAACCCAATTGGTCCAGTAGCCGTACTAGTACATATTTGCCCGCCTAGGCACCTAGGCTTCCCCCTTTATTTTCAAAAATAGTCATCAAGAAAAACACATTATTTTAATATAAAAACACCAATACTAGTCACAAACAAATAATATAGTAGATATACACACTTTATGCTGATTAAGGCACACAACCAAGCCTTTGGATTTTAAATAATCAACTTTTCAAAATCTTTCCTTATTTTGCACCCAAAAATCCTTGAAATTTCAACTTTGCACAATATGTGAACACTTATATGTCACTAAATCAAAAAATGTAAGTTCAATACCCACTAATGAAACAAAAAATTATGTTATGGTGAAGCCCCATATAAACCAAGAAGTTATATCTTTTAAAAACACCCATTTTCAGACAAATGTGGAACTTAATGTCCATTTGCTTCACAAACGCCATTTAAAAAAAATTTCTCAGCAACAAAAAGAGAGTATAAACATTCAAAACCTGATTTTCCGACCAAATAAAGTTCAAAAAAATCATATAATTAATTATAGGGCATCCCCAAATGAACCAATAAAAAATTTAACTCAAAAGCCCCCAATTTCACATAAAATTGGCACTTAAAATTCACTTTCATTAAAAGCACCACTAAAAACTATTTTTGTAGAAATGTAAAAATGAAATAAAAATTCCAACATCCTAAAAACAATATCTTTGTCAGAAAAATTGAAAATAAAATTTAATCACCTACCAAAGTAGTGAAAACCCGTGAATCCTTTGTGTGAAAACTCAAACGCACCACCTCCACACCTTAAGGAAGGTAAAAGATACCTAAAACTAGAATTTCGGACCATAAAACACAATATAAACCACTAATTTTAAAACCCTACTTTCTGGACATTGGGAAAATCAAGAATAAGGGATGAAACCCAAATAAAATGGGGGAATGAAGGATGGAAACCCACTTAATTGAGGGGTCTTCTAGAAATATCCCAAAATACAACAGTAGCTGAATTTCCAAACACCTAAAAATTAAAGTGATGTTTGAAAAAGTATGAGTATGTAATTTATGAACTAGAATGGGAAATAAAGAGTGATAAATGAAAGATTTATAATAGAAACAATCTACCTCTTCAAATCTGGACGATTTGAGAAATCTTGAGAAATTTTGCAATAATTCGCGATGGAAATGAGCTCTAAAAAGGGAGAATCAAATATGGGGTCATCCCTAGTTAGTTTGACATTGAGTAGGTGGTGGAATCATCAATAAAATATTAAACAATTAATATGTTATTAAATAAAAAAAATTTATTTTTAAAACTGGAAATGGGCTTCCGGGTTGGCCAAGCTCCTTATATAAAAACCAAAATACACCATGATTGTTGATTTTTAAAGGCTGAAAATTGACATGGTTGTGTTAATAGGCTAGGGAAAGCCAATTATGAATTAGAATAGGTAAAAAATTTTGAAATCTAATGAGTTATAAAGGAAAAGAGTTTATTTTTAAATTTTAAAATGGGCTCATGGTTTGGCCCAAATTTTGAAAACCCACCATTTCCATCAAAATGAATTTGAAACCCCCAAAACAAAGAAATAATAAAAAATAAATAAAAAATAAATTTAAATTAATTCATATATGTGACAGGTTGGGTAATGAAAAACTCGTGCATGTAGTAAGTTCTCACCACCATAAAGTGAGTAATGAGGCATTGTTTAGAGAATTATGTTGACACATTTCCTTACCATATAAATTGAGGAAACCATTATGCCCTTTTTTAAATTTTAATATTCATATAAATCATATTATTATTTTTTCTATGTGGGATGAAACCATCAATGATTAAATATGGTGTGTTCTTCATGATTATTAAGGTAAGACTGATCATAAGACAATAGGGAGTCAGCTAGAGAATGGGACTCTACTTTTTATCAGTTTTAGATTTCACTATCTATATGATGATTCTTGCTTTGGGGTTCATACACTCTACCTAGAGACATTGGATGGGAATTTTTTTTTATATTTTGTTGAAATTTCTATACAATCACTGATGTTTATTCACTATCATATGAGAGAGTTATGTTTGAGAATGTTGAAAATTATATAGGGAGGAATGACTATGTTCAAGTACACATTGTGACCTAAAGGAATTGTGATGTTTTTTGGTTTGTTTTTTAGTGAAGTTATTTTAGGCTCTGTGGTTTGGAAAATACTCTAGGGGAATGGGTTTTAAATTTTTTTCATATTTCATGAAAATATACCTTTTTTCAAAGAATAGTGAAAGTATTAATATCTATTCTAGGAATATTTATATCGCAATAGTTTTACTAGTTTATCATCTCACATGAACATAGTTAGAGAAGTGTTGTAGATGAACCATAACAGTGGATATAGTGATGAGAAAAAAAATATTCTTAGTATAGGGAATGTTGTCTACCAAGAGTTTTTTTAGGGAGAATCAGGTGGTGTGAATTTAGTTATATATAGATGATGTACTAATCCTTTCTTGTAACCACCACTATTGGTGATCATCTTGATGGTGTAGAGTGTTTTCAGTCATTGTTGTTGGATCCTATAATAAATCCACAATAGAAATAAATTAGAGTATAAATTTTATAATTCTTTATAAATTCATAAAATATTTATTGAAGGTTAAGCTACACAATTTTTATTATATATTTTGGAGTTAGAGATTCTATTGGAACCATGGGATTAACCCAAGTTAACTAAAGAAATATGACTAATGATCAATTCCATTCAATCACCCATTTGGGTTGTGTGAGTTTATACATGGTATAGTAATGGGGTTTTAATATAATATTAATGGTAGATAATAGGTGTTTTTGTCACCTCCTTAGTATAAATTGTTTAACTATTACAGGTATAATGGGGTATTAGTGGTTGAGAAAGTGAGGTAGGTCCCATGTTCAACAGTGAGTGAGACCCCCTCATGTTTGGAAAGACTATCCAACCCTATAAAATTTAATTTTATCTAACAATCATCTTTTAAGTTTTTATTGGAGTTCCATGTGGGTGGAAAAGAGATTCATGTTATGTTAATATTATAGAATACATGAAATCATCTAGAGGTTGACCTATGGTTCTTCAGTGATAAATTGAATGTATATTAAATAACTTTTTATGAGTATATTGTCAATTATTGATCAATTAGAGGGGGAACTTCTCTATTGATCTTGTGTATATTTCAATCTAAACCTTCCATTTTGATTATTTAGGTGGTTCATATCAGTAATTTTGACATTGACCAAGTATTATCTTGAGAGTGTTTGTTTTACATCTAGATCTCATACTATTAGATTTGGATTCAAATATGAATGTTATATTATGAGTGGTTTAATCTCTGATGTATTATGAAATTAGAATGGTGAAATAATGGCATGTTGATAGGAACTTCTTGGTGTAAGTCATTACATTCATATTGAAGTGGAGGTTCTTAGGTAGAAAGCTTTATAGAATTTTATTCTTCTGTATAGAGGGAATCACCAATCAATTATCTAGGTAGGTATTATTTTTTATCTTCTGGGCCATATTGGTTTTGGTGATGGGATAGTTTAGAGGATTCAATTCTAGTTATATATGGTCCTATGTATGTAATCCTCATTAAATCATTGGGGGATTACCCTCCAAATTTGAACCCATTTTATTAAATTGAGATGATATTCTTGATAATTTTTAGTTTTTGGTCACATGAGATGGGCTTCCCTTTGGTTTTGGAGTTTATAGAGTAGGGTCATATGAACAGTATAGACTATCCACTTTGTATTATGGTGGATTGGGCCACCTGATGGGTTGTGTTATGATGTGTGGTAGTTGTATGGGGTAGGTTATATACTAACTATGATCATTATTAACATTCATTAACATGAGAAAACAACTTAATTAGTTTAAAAGTGTCAACACGTGGGAGAATATTGGATATTATGTTTTTATGGGGGGATTCCCATAGATATATGTATATAAGGTTTGGCAGAAGGATCATATTTCTCTTTTTCATAGAACTAGAAAAAATGGTGCATGTTCCTCGTTTCCAGGTGGTGAAAGACGATCCTGTGTGTTGTGACCATATATATTTTCTAGTGATTCCATATAATATTGTAATTTTTTGTGTGTGGGGTGATATGTATTTATTTCTATTATACAATAATAATCTACAATACTCTTTAAGTAGGGGAGTGAAGTTCTCCTACCAAATTATATTTTCTAATGAAAAAATGTCAAATTAATATTAGATGATTATAGAAACACTTCATCCCATGTGATATGATTTAATTCATATTTAGATGTATTTTTGATGTATATGATTCACAATACTCTCTTAGGTTAGATTCATGCTTTTAATTTGGTCTTACTTCATGATCGGTTGTAGATGATGTCTTTACGATAGTTTTATTATAATATAGTTGTGTACCATGTTAATTAATAGTTCATACCTATAAGAGAAAGGAAGTGTGTACAATGGTAATTTTTTCATGGGGTTATCTTTTGAGGTTAATTATAGATACCCATGTGTTCCCTTTTAGAGGATGAATATGGTTTATGTAATGACTCAAGAATTTATAGAATAATAAATTTTCTTTGATATAAAAATTTATGAATAAAATATTAATTTTACATTTAAAGGGGATGATTTTTCTGATAGCGTACTTGACACACAAAAATTGGTTTCTTCAAAATCATATGTTGCACACAACATTGAGTTATACTGAAAAATAATATAATAATATTTTTATTTTAAATGGTATTTAACACTAATGCATTGGAATGGAGTGAATGAATAATATCATCTAAATTTTGAAATATGGTTTACACATTTTTAAATATTGATTTTTTGGTAACAAAATTTATTAGAAATGGAAATAAAACCCATTTGAATATAAAGGATGTGTTTTTATGAAAACCTATTTAAAATGAGAATAAATGTTTTTATTAAATCATATCACTCTTTATGGATTTTTATTTAATTAAAAATATATGTTATATATTAAATGTAATTTTTTAAATTCATCTTATATGTTTTCTAGATATGATATAAGAACAAATTCAAATTTTTAGATAAAAGAAGTATTTTTTCTAAAAATCCAGTTTTATAGTCTTTAAATTGTTAATCCTTTTTAAAGTTAGGTTTTGAGACCTTTATATATTCTATTTGAAAAAATAAACTTCATATTTAGAGTTGGTACATCAAAATTTATTATGGATGGTTTTTTTGATATTTTTCTGAAAACTATCATATTTTAAAGAATAGAAAAAATATGCTAAATTTTAATTGAAAACATCTTTGACCATCAAGATATTTATAATGGTTATATCAAATTATTTAATTGTTTTAAATTATAAATAAAATATATTTTTATCATTTAATAAATATTTGGTCATTGGAATTAATTTTAATTTTAAATTGGATATAAACACATGCCAATATTTTGATAGTTATTACTTCTTAAAAAACCACTTTTTAGATTTAAAAACGAGAATTAATTTAAAATTAATTATTTTATCCTCTGGGTTTTGAATTTGGAAAAGTGGATTCCATATTTGGAATCATAAGGTACAAATTTTGTTAATAGGTACCTTTTATTTTTGGATATTATGAATAGTAACTTTAGTAATTAGTTTCTTTACCATGGTTAAAGGGTAAATCTGGTAAATAAGGGTAAAAAATAATATTATTGTAATATTAAACCACCCTAACACATGTCATAATCATATTTCATGAAATATTTCTGACCATGGTCATCATTGGGTAAATGTTTGGACACCATTGAGCCACTTGGATGTGAAAATGAAATTTTATAAAAATTAATGTAATGTAATGTGAAATATAACATAAACATATAGCTTTTACTAAAAAAAAATTTATACGGGGTTATATAATTGATATATTTGACTATAAATAGTTATTATAAATAAAAAATATTTCTTACATCATGATATTTTATTTATAATTTTTATACATTATATAAATAAATTTATTTATGACACAATCATGATGTAGTGATTGCTTCATTAATAAAGGATTCAAATAAATGATATTATAATTGTCAAAATAAATTTAATTTGGTTATTTTGATGTTATCCAAGAATTTTCTGTATGATATTGACATATTATATTTGATATAATTCCTCTTGTTTGAAGGAATCAGGTTTTAATAAATTTGTAAAAAAGTCAAGTATAGATAGTGTCCAAAATTGACATAATATATAACTTAAAACAAAATATGTTTTATTAAATGATATTAAATTCATAAAAATCTATGATTCGTCCAAATTGTTAGTATAAGTCCAAATATGTCATATATAACTTTTTTTGGTCGTTTGACATGATATGGTAATTAAATTAACCCACAATGTGTAACTAACATGTTATCACAGAATGATTAAAAATGGTAAAATGAGGGTTAAACAAAAAAGAAAAGGGTAAATAAATATTCAAAACTTATCTGAAAATAATTGGATGATAGGTATTAGAACCAAAATAATTGAATATTTTAATTAAGTGAGTTTTTTACCTTCTGTAATCGAACTTGAGTTTCTAATAAAATAATGTTTCTAGACTTTCATAAAGTGTCCTTCATCTTATAAAAGGCCACCACATCTACACACATAGCTCACACCAATAAATCCCTTTGTATCCTCCAAATTATACTCAAATAAGATCCAAATATCCCTTCATTCTTCCTAGAATCCTTACCTTGGGCTGAAGGCTATTCAAGAAAGCCTTTTGGAACAAATCAAAAGAAGTTACCCGATTTAGATGTAATGTATAGTCTCATGTTCATTTCTTTTATTTTCCTTACCCACTCCATATGATCTTTTTATTCTTTGATTACATAAATACAACAGTATCCTCAATATACTAAGATGTTTGTACAATAATTATTTGAACTAAAATTACACACACATCTATATAATGGATACAGACATCCTAGTTCTTTGCACCGTGAACTACTGGCCCACGAAACGATGATTGTTCGATTTTACCCCACCACCTTTTATGGTGGAAATTATGATTGAAAAATTTTTATATAAATTATATGTTATATTTATATGGATTATATTATTATTTCATTTTTATTTAAAACATACCTTTATACTTACCATGATGTGTAAATGCGTTAATTTTATTTGAGGAAGTGTGGACTACCACCCCCTCAAAGTGGTATGACTCGTTAATGATATATGTGGAATGTATAAAGGATTGTTTTATTAAACCTATTATATATAAATAACATAAATATAATACGAGTATTATAATATACATTTATATCACTTTATTATTATTTTTTAGTATGAAAAAGAAATGAAAGTAGCGTTCATGCGTACGTACGGCCTATCGTCTCCATGAACAATGCATTTCACTTCTTAAATCCAAATATTATAGACTATTATAAATACATATATACTGGATATATATGATATTTTAATCATGAATATCATTATAGATATGATATACTTTTGACTACATGTAAAATTTATATCAAAATAAGTTCATTTTTGCCTCAAGTGTCAAATATCGATAAAATGACTGATATTAATTTAAATAATTACATAATTTTTACAACGTGGTAATAAGTGATATAGAGGGAATAATAAACTTGATAAAGGTTCTAAATCGAGTAGAAATTAACTTAAGTTTATTATTCAGGAAGAGAAAGGAACATGCGTTATGATTCAGACTCAAGGTATGGAACTTCGTCTCAATCTTCTTTCATTGAGGCATATTTTGATAATATACACCTCTTTATTTTACACATTTTATAATAAACCAGTAACATCCCAAGTAAGTAATTAATAATAGATATTTTTATCTATGTCTATTAATGAACTAGATAGTGTTTTAGAGGCTTAAAATGAAAATAAATCGAATCGTAAGCATGAAAAACACTAATATTTTTAAAAGATTGTTTTACTGCCTTTTGATGGAAAACCATTTTTAAATCTATATTTTGACAATTTTATAAGCTATGTTTGTAAAAATAAACTTATTCTTTATGACTGGGACATCAAAATTTACTTTTTGGGAATTTTTGGTATTTTTCTGACAATGTTCATTTTTTAATGAATAGTGAAAAATACTGCATTTTACATCAAAACTGCTTCTTAATCTAATTTATTTATATGATTAGATTATCTTTTGAATTGGCCTTAATGTGTAATCTGAATATATTTTTACCATTTAATCCAATGGTGGTCATTGGAATAAATTTCACTTTGAAATTGGACTTAAACTAGTGTCAATCTTTTGATACTTATTGTTTCAAAAAAACATGCTATTTGTCATGACAACGGGAATTATTTATTAAATTAATTAATGTGACTTATATGTTTTTAATTTTGTAAAATAGACTTCATTTTTGAATTTGGAATATCAAATATAGCTTAGGGTTAATTTTTGGTATTTTTCTGAAAAACTTCAATTTTTGATGAATAGTGAAACCACTAAGTGGTACTTATAAAAATTGATTTTCCATTTAAATGAAATTTTGCCGTAATTTTGTTTTGAATTTCAAAAATCCGACATACATGGTTGTCATTAAGACGAAAAATGGGTTTCAATGAGATTAAAATAATTTTTTGGTGAATAGTATCTTCTTAAGATTTTAATCGCGATTAGTGGTAATTAGTATAGTTTAAGGTAAAAATAATGCTTTAATAAAATGAGATGAGAATTACACATGTCCTACCCTCATTGGTTGTGTCATGGCCAACCAAGAAAAGCCATGGGTCAACTTGGGGACCCCATGGAGCCACATTGGTTGGGAAAAGACATAAATAACTTTTTATTTAATGTAAAAGTAAAAATGACACAAACATAATATGTTTTACGAAAACAATTTTTACATGGGGTTATAAAGATCAGAGTTTTGGTTATAAATAGTCATTGAAAAGAAAAAAATATTTCCTACATCATAGTATTTTTTTTATAATTTTTAGACTTTATATAAATTAAATTATTTATGACATCATGATGATGCAGCGATGACCTCATTATTTAACGATTTAAATAAAATGGAACGATAATGTAATATCTAAAACCTACACATGTCCAAAACCTATTGGATGAGAATATTTCGAAGCCTTATCATCTTATATTCGAAATATATCAATGTGGGATCTTAGAAATTCGAAACACTTTTGAAAATAAAATAATAGTTTCATGATTTCCAAAAGTTCCCCTCCTCTCCTCTTATAAAAGGCCCCCACCTCTACCTCATTTCACACACTCCTCAAGCCTTTGGCTCGTCCATCCCCTTCCCATTTACTATCTCCACATCACTCTCCTCATCCTAGAGGATTCCCTTTGGGCAGAATCCTTTCAAAGGAAGCTTTTAGGCTCAAATCAAAAGGAGTTACACTTTTAAAGGTAATTCATTCTCTCATGTTCATTTGTTTTATTTTGCTTCTCCATCCCCCTAAACTCTTTTTATATACTTCTTTTGTAACAACATCATTATCTCCAATATACTAGGATGTTGTTATAATATTTATTCGAGCTACACTCTCACACAACTACATCAAATGGTTAAAGAACATACGGTTTCTGTGGATGGTGAAATTCTGCCTCCCGAAACGATGATTGTTCAATACTCATTTAACACCTTCAAAGGTGGCCATTATGATGTCACTATTTTTATATATGATATATAATATTTTTATTATTTCCTTAAGCTTCTGTATTTTTCACTTATGTCATACCATTATTGTTTCCATTATGGGTAAACACGATATCTTCATTTTAGGAAGTGCGGACTACCGCCCCCTGAAAGTTATTTGATTCGTTAAATACCATATGTGGGATGTGTAAAGGATAAAGTTAATGATATTATATATGTTATTATACTGGAATTATAATATACTCTTATATCATTATGATTCCATTCCAAAATATACAAAATAGAAATGGAAGTAGCGTTCTTGCGTACGTACAGCTTACCGTCTCCATGAACGGTGCATTTCATTTCTTACCTCTAAATGTGATTTAATATTATAAATACATTTATATGATGAATATATATGATTTATATGTTATCCAAATCATTAATATCATTCTGGATATAACGAACCTTTGACCAAATTATCATCATGTAAGTGTAAGAAGTCTATTTTTGACTTAAGAACCAAATACCGACAAAATGAACATTATTAACTCAAATGATTACATGATGTTCATAACATGGTATAAAAGGAATAATGAACTTGAAAAAGGTTCTTAAGGAAGTAGATATTAACTCAATTTTATTATTCAGGAAATTAAATAACGATCGAGTCATGTCGGACCCGAGGTATGGGAATTCGTCTCAATATCCTTTCATTGAGGCATATTTTGTTTTATACACAACCTTCTTTTATACGGTGTATAAACCCCTTTGACTTTTACGTTTATCCAAAAGGAATCTTTTTTTATACGAAGTGTTTTACTAAACAACAAAAGGGAATGTTTTTGTCATACGTATGCGGTGACAACGACTTCTCCACCACCGTGACCGTTATTTGAGTTTCGGCTTCCTCTACAAGCCATACCTTCTTTTTAAAAGAAACATAAAAACCATGTTTTAATTTTATTTTATTTTGGTATTGAAAATGGTATTCATGGTGTTTTTATATCAATGTGTTGTATTGATATCTTGTGATTGAAAGGTGGAAATGTTATGTTTCATTTATGCATGTTTTATGTGATACAATTATGTTGAGGTTCTTGGGCATTATTTTGAAGACGGGTGGTTCCGTGATAAACTAAGGGCGGGTGAGCCCGATATAGCTCTCCAATGCATTGGGTAATGTGAAGGAGTGAAACGATAAGGTTTCTCCGAAGAGATTTAGGGAATATACTGTGATGGGTATTCCAAACGTAACCAAGAGGGTTACTCCCTACGTAAGAATGTTATGGATTCCTCATGTTACCTTTATGTCTTATGATTTCTATGATTTATTCATGATTTGATGAGGTATGTTAAAGTGCATATGTTTTATGGGTAAAGTATGATTTCATTATTATATATATATATACCCATGTATCCATTCAATTCTAATTATCATTTAATGATTAATAATACTATTTAAGGACTTGATATCATTATGGATATGAATATGATACAACATATCCATAACAAACACGGCTTATGTAACAAAACATATAAAAGAAAATGAGTATGTTAACACCCAAAAAGACAATAATACTAAGATATTATTAACAAAGAATTATTAATAGATCATATATGATATCATATTAATGTATATGATTCTTGTATAATTTAAAAACAATTATTTCACCATTATACAGGAGGTTAACCTACCCCCAACCAAGGAAAAGTACAAGGTAAGGGGTTTTCATCTCACTCCTTATTACCGTGAGATTCATGCCATATTGCCACTATTCCCTTTTGTGTGGTGTATGTACTTCCCATAAATTCATACTTTATGTAATACACTTTAATTTATGTGTATATACATATTAATTTTATGATACCTCTTTCATGGGGTGTATGTTTCGTAAGTAACCAAATTGGTAAGGGTTAATTTCACAATCTCTTTATTATCTGAGGTTGTTTTTATGTAAGAATCTATTGGGACATATTTATTATCCATGTCCATGTTTTATGAAAGATTTTTCAATGGGATTATTTTAAGGGAATTTTTACTAAGACATTATTTCAAATGTTTTAAATATTTATTCCTTTAAATATTTCTAATTAATATTCATGTCTTCAAAATGGTTTTAAAGGATTTATTTATATGGACATGAATGTTTTTAAAATTTTGATTCCATTCAAAAGATTCAAAGTGGTATGGGAAATTTTGATTAAAAAATGTATTTAAATGACTTATTTTCGAAATTTTGTGACTTTTAAATGTTTTCATGAAAAAATAGATATTTCTCTCAAATAGTTTTGATTTCATCTATGTCAACATCCTTTGATAAATTTTACACTTTTTTGAAGATGATTTATTATGATAAAAATCATCCATATTGTATTTAAGGTTTTGTGATATGTATGACTATGGATGAGTCATTTTTATGCCATTAATTGATTATGATTAATGTTTTGGAATTTCATATGCTATTTTTAATACGAATTATTATGTTATATTTCAACATTTTCATAAGAGGAATGTGCTGGACTAGTATGTTCTGGGTTGGGGACCGGTAAAATTAATCCCTCCGGGTTGGTGTCCGGTTATTAGAGGCACTCCGGGTTGGTGTCCGGTTATTAGAGGCACTCCGGGTTGGTGTCCGGTTATTAGAGGCTCTCCGTGTTGATTTCTGATTATTAGAGGAACTCCGGTTTGGTGTCTGGTTATTAGAGTCACTCCGGGTTGGAGTCTGGTTACAAAGGCTCTCCAGGTTGGGTTCTGGTTACAGTTATCCCATAGTTCTTGGAACGAGGCCTTGACACAGAAATTAAAGTTCAGAATTATGCATTCCATCATTATGAATGTGTTTATTGATATTTCATGTGATTATTCTACTAGTATAATATCCATTTGAATAAGTAATTTTTATTATTTCATTTTATTTTTCCCATATTATGCTGAAGTTCAAGTTTAAAATGCTTTTGTTTTAGTTATACATTTCCTTATATGTTTATGCTTATTTATGAATGTTTCTTCTATATTGTTTTCCCTACTGAGCATTTGAGATCACCCCATTCAATGTTTTATTTTTCCCAGGATGTTGAGAAATATTTTATGAATGAACTGTAGGGATATTATAAGGGGATATGAGTGTAGCGAAAATATGTTGTTGTAGTTTTCACTTAATGATTTAATGTAGACATTATGAATATATCTAGTGTTTCCAAGACTACTAAACTAATTAGTCTTTCGAGACTTTATCATTTGTGATCATGCCAATGTGATGTAATAATGCACCGACTCTAGGTAACACGGGTCAGGGCGTTATAATAGAATACTATGGGATTTTATTTAAGGATTAATGGTTGAATTTTTTATTTTGTAAGAATCAATGTTTTTATTATAGACATATAGTGATTTGGGTTATTTATGGAAATGATTATCCTATCATATATAATATATGATTAGGTAAATTACTTTTCAGTATGAGAATTCAAGAGTATCCAATGTTATTTGGAGATAAATGTTAATATTTTTTGTCGAAGACTGTGTGATAAAATCCTTCTATATTTTGGGTTTCAAACATAGTTTGGATTATTTTGAATAATTTTATGGACAATTGTTTATGGAATGGTCTTTATTAAACTTTGGGTATAGTTTTTGGAATTTTTCATATTAAGAGTATTATTTATTTATATAAAGGTTTATTTTTTCGGAATTATCTAATATTTTAATACCCTTATTGGTTTTTCATAATTTCTAGATACAGTAGAAATATATAGTTTATCTTTTGTGGATTATGTGATTCTCTAGAAGTTAATTCTAGCCCTTCAGGAGTGAACAAGTCATCTAGAATACTCATCTTTTAAAGAAAAGCAATGTCTGTTGTAGATAATTATTAAAGGCTGGAACTCTACTTGAAAAGTAAGTATATTTCCTTATGTTCAGAGTAAATATTATAAATAAATTCCTTAACTTTATGAAAAGTAACTTCAAAAAACATTGTTTTTTTAGTATTCCATCTAGGGAATGAATTTCTATTTAACCCATCACAAGTTTATGGTTTTCTGGTATTTATCTTTCTCTTGATCATGTTTTCTATCACTATCCCTCAGAACTTTATGGTTAGTTTTTCTTTCATATAAAAGTTTTCTTAAATGGAATCGTTGTACATGTTATCTTGGGTGACAATTTTACTTCTCTTTATTTCTCTTAATGTGATTGTTTTATTGACTCTTTTTCCGATGTAGGATTTTCAATGGAGTTTCTGAGCCCATTTTTAAAATTGTGAGGACACAATTTCCAAAAGGGGGGATTGATGTAATGAACCAATTATTTATAGAATTATAATTTTACTTTTCTATTAATATTTATGAATAAAATGTTAATTTTTCCTTAAAATAATATGTGTTTCCCGATAGCGTACTTGACACACCACAATAGGTTTCTCTAAAATCATACATTGCAGACAACATTGAGTTATACCAAAAAATAATACAAAAATATTATTATTTTAAATGATAATTAATGCTAGGACATTGGATTTTAGGGAATGAATAGTATCATCTAAAATATGATATATGGTTTACACATGTTTAAATAATTATTCTTTTGTTACGAAATTTATTTGAAATGGAAATTAAAATAAACTTAATATAAAATATGTATTTTTATGAAAACCTATTTAAAAATTGAATAATTGTGTTTATTAAATCATATTACTATTTATGGATTTTAATTTAATTAAAATTATAACTTATATATTCAATTTAATTTTTAAAATTCATCTTATATGTTTTATAGATCTGATATAAGGACAAATTCACTTTTTAGATAAAAGAAATATTTTTCTAAAAATGCAGTTTTACCACCTTTTGATTGGGAACCCTTTTTATATTTAGTATTGGACACTATTATATGTCATATTTGACAATATAATCTACATCTTTATAAGTGGGACATCAAAATTTCTTTTCGATTGATATTTGTTTCCCAACTATCATGTTTAGATTAATATAAAAAATACACTAAATTTTAATTGAAAAAATATTTTTCCCCCAAAGATAATTTATATGGTAAAATCATATTATTTAATGGTTTTAAAGTATAAATAGAATTTTTTTTTTCATTTAGTCCAAATTTGGTCATTTCAAGTAATTTCACTTTTAAATTGAATATAAACACATGTCAATCTTTTGATAGTTATTACTTCTAAAAAACCCACATTTTGGTTTTGACAATGATAATTAATTTTAAATTAATTACTAAAACATATGTGTTTTGAATATGAAAAAATTTATTTCATATTTGGAATCAAAAGGTCCAAATTGTGCGATGAAGTACCATTTTTAGATATTATGAAAATTAACTTCATAAATTATTTTATTTACCATGGTTAACGGGTAAATCTAGTAAATAAGGGTAAAAATAATATTATATTAATATTAAACTACCCTAACACATGTACTAATGCTATTGGATGGGATATTTCTGACCATGGGAATCCTTGGGTCGATGTTGGGACCCCGTGGAGCCACATGAATGTGAAAATGACATTTCAAAAGAATTAATTTAAAGTAATGAAACATATAACATAAACATGTATGTTTTATTAAAACAATTATATCAGGTTATATAATTGATCTCTTATATTATAAATATTCATTATATATCTAAAAATATGTCATACGTGATGATATTTTTTTATATTTTTTAGAAAATAAATAAATAAATTTAATTATGAAACAACGATGATGCAGTGATTGATTCGCTAATAAAGGATTAAAATAAATGATATTATAAATTTTTTAATAAATGTAAATTGTTTATTTTTATCTCTTAAATGAATTTTATATATGATATGGTAATTACATTTAACCCATAATGTGTAAATAACATGTTATCATAGTAATATTAAAAAAGGTAAAATAAGTGACAAACCAAAACGATATGGATAAAAAATATTAAAAAATTGTATAAAAATTATTATATGATGGGTATTAGGACCAGATTCATATTATATTTTAATTAAATTTGTTTTTGACCTTTTTTAATTGAAATTGAATTTATAATAAATTAATATTTCTAGACTTTCCAAAATTTCTTGTACTCCTTCTTAAAAAAGGAAACCACCTCTACCCAAATAATTCACATCTATAAAGCCCCTTTTATCATCAAAATTGTGCCCAAAAAATATCCCATCATCCTTACCTTCTTCCTATAAGCATTATCTTTGGTATACTTCAACTCTAGAAAGCCTTTTGGATCAAATCAATATAGGTTACCCGATTTAGAGGTAACATGTTCTCGGAAGTTATTTTCTTTTATTTTCCTTCTCCAATCTGTATGATCTCTTTATTATTTTATTAAATAAAAAAGTGGTATCCTAAATATACTAGGATGTTTTTATGGGAAGTATTTCAACTACACTAACACACACCTCCATCTAATGGATACAAACATTCTGATTTTGTGTACAACGAACTTTTGCCTCACGAAATGACGATTGTTCAATTTCCCCCCTACCAACTCCCATGGTTACCATTATGATGAAAAAATATTTATATGATCTCTTTGATTCTGAAATTTTTATTTATAAAATATCTTTACTATTTCTATGATATATAAATATGATAATTTCATTTGAGGAAGTGTGGTCTACCACCCCCTCAAAGTGATATGAATCCTTAATGCTATACAAAGAACATATAATGGATGGTTTTATTAAACATATGGTACATAAATGACATAAATATAATACTATAATTATAATATATATTTATATCATTTTATTATTGTTTTTTAGTACGGAAATGAAATGAAAGTAGGGTTCATGTGTACGTAAGACCTACTGTCTCCAAGAACAGTGCATTTCATTTCGTATATCCAAATGTTATAGAATATTATAAATATATATATATTATATATATATGATATTTAAATAATTAATATTATTCTTGAGATGTTTTATTTTGAATACATGTACAATTTACATGAAAACAAGTTCATTTTCTACCCAAGTACCAAATATCGATAAAACAACTGATATTAATTTAAATAATTATGTAATTTTTATAATGTGGTAATAAGTGATATAAAAGGAATAATAAATATGAAAAAGGTTCTAATGAAAGTAGAAATTAACTTAAGTTTATTATTCAAGAAGAACAAGAAACATACGTGACATGTCAGACTCAAGGTAAGGGTCTTCATCTCAATATCCTTTCATTGAGGCATATTTTGATAATATACACCTCCTTATTTTACATGGTTTATAATAAAACCCTTTGAATTTAAATTTCATTCAATGGTAATATTTTTTTCTATGAATCATTTTACTAAATGAAAAAATTAATGTTTTAACATATTTAGTGAAACCAAACTCTCTGCCTCCGTAATCGTTATTTGATATTCGACATCCATTATAAGACTTAATGTTTTCAAAAGGAAATGAAATCCCTTATTCCCTTTTTGGTTGTTTTGGTATTGAAAAAGATTTTTGAAATGTAATGAGTATTTCAATATCTTTAAATTATTTCTTGTGATTTAAAATTAAAGGTTATTAGTGAAATTATTATATTTGAAATATTTTATGTGTAATTATTATACAATGTTTCTTGGAAAATTTATAGGTGGTTATATGATAAACCAATCACAGGTGGTTACGTGATAATCCAAATGATGGGTGGTTACGTGAGAAACCAAAGATGGGTTGTTATGTTATGAGCACCAATACATCATGTATAGAAGTGGGTCGTATGGCTATTCAATTTCGTGATTTGTGTAGAAGTCGACCATATAGTTATTCTATTTAAGTATGTTTATGTCCCTAGTGACCTTTATATGCAATATGTTTCATTCTATAGGATTTATGGTAATATTTTGGTTATAAAAAGGGTATGAAATGAGCTTATATTCAGTGAATTTTTTATTTACTTCATAAAGATGAAAATTATTACTTTATGATAAATTTTCATAGTTTACATGTTTTTGAAAGACTAACAGTTTTCATACATTATGAAACCATTACTGAGATTTTTATGCTCATCCCATGTTTCAAAAAAATTTCACAGGACATAGAGATGAGTAGAGTTAAGGATAAGATCAAGAAAAAATTATGCTGTTAAAACATGAAACGATGTATTGTTTCTTTATAAAGAGTTTATGTTTTATAAAAAAATATATAGTAAGTTGAAGTTTCTACTTATAATATTCAAGATGTTATTTATCAATTATGACATAATTCCCTAAAGATATAAACCGGAAAAGATCCAAACTTTTAAGTAAAGTCAATTTTTTGACTTCTCTCAAGAATAATTAATGATTAAGGACATGGCCTTATAGTTTATGAATGATAGTGTGTAGTGAAATTAATGTTTTTGATGAAAACATACCCAATTTTTGAGTTTTGATCCCTTATACCTCTTGAAGGGTATAACCATTTTCTATAGAAGGTGAACTTAGAAAAATTATTCGATGGTTTAGTTTATTAAATGGTGTAGAGTTTACCCTCTAGAATAACTTTAATGATGTAGAAATCATTAAGGGACCTCAATAAAAAAAAATTAGTTATAATAATATAATTTTTATCCACCTGAATTGGGTATTTATGTTAAAATTATTATGTCTCATTAATAGAGTGTTTTACATGGGTAAGGATGATGTTGTTCTTTCTAAAATGAGTATTTTAATCTATAAGTACAATAATTTATGTTAGCATCTGAGTTTCAATGTATTGGAAATCATTCTTGGGTTGATTAATTATTTTAATTAATTTCAATAATTGGATGATTCAATTAAAAATTATATCATCCATCATCATTAAAACCTTATCATGACTCTTATCAATGGTTAGTGATTTTTATTAATAAAATTTTGGGATGTAAAGAGAATTGGGAGGGAGATCAATTTATTGGGTGATCGAAAAAATATCATTAAATAAATGTGGAATTATGATCACTATGATGATTATAACACTGGTTAAAAAATTAATTGTTTCTTTGGCCACTATTGGATGACTTAGCTATTTTTAATTTTATGTTTTCTTATTTTTTTTTATATGATATAACATTGAATTAATATAATTTTCTTCATATTAAATGGTATATTAATTATAAGTTATAATTTTTATTCTTTAATACCAATAATATTATTTTAATCTTTAATTTTTATAGTCTAATACCTCAATGAATAGAATATATATGTCGGAATCATTAAATATGATCTTTTTATATATTTAATGAATTCATTATTATATTTATGAATAAAGTGAACTCATTATTCCCTATATATCTCTCTATTATTCGTACAACTATCATTTTAATTTTCACCCCCATAGATGATGGGACGTCAAACTAGATGTTAGCTACCAACTGTGATGGGTGGTGAGAATTCATCATTAAAGATGGGTTTGAAGGGAATAATGGGTGGCGATGGTGACTTAATGTATTGGTGAAGGTATTGGTGACGAAATTTTTCATAGGGAACATCATAATAATTGAGGAAGGTGTGACGGTTACTCGAATGGGTTATTGATTCGAGGAAGAGGTCTAGTTTAGAATTTCATGTTGGAAAATAGATGCAAGGTTGCCAACGTGTATTAGAAGTAGTGATATCTTTTCCTCCTTAATGCAGATCAAATAGATGAGGAACAAGGAACCACATGAAATGATCCTTTTATTTATTAGATGTAGAAGAAGGAAAAGAAAAGTAGGTAGAGAGAGAGTGATAAATTTTAAATAAATAAAAATATAAGAATAACAAGGGCCGCATGAATCATAGTATGTGGGTGGTATTGAAACATACTCCCCTATTAATATATGAATATGATATATTTATAATATTTTTAAAAATATTTTTTTATTATAATTTATTGTTTTATTGGATATTTTTACTAAGACATCAGATTGAATTTTTTTGAAGCATCACAGTCTATACATTGAGACAAACAATACAAGATCAATTTGAGATACATAATTGCAACTCATGAAAGAACTCCCATGTACTATCTTATAATTCATATCATCTTCATTACAATTAAATGGATAATTTTCATCAGATCCACATTTTCAAAAAACAAATGTCCAATTATTATTATTTTTCACAATGATATTAATGGAGTTATCCGTTTGGATATAAAAGGACATTTATGAGGTGATATATTAGAATTAAAATTTATCTCTATATGGATAATGATTTGGTTCAAGTGTCATGACAAAAATGTCTACGAGGTGGATGTTTCCTCAACTGATGTGACATACAATGTGGTATAACTCACCCATTATCCTTAGGTATTTTTTGTATTCCCCATGACTATTGTGTATTCTAGTGGTTCATGGGATCCTATACCTGTGGATAATATATGTTAGGTGTTACACCCACCTTCTCATTAAATAGTGTCCCCAATCTTCAGAGTGGGGATTCTACATATTTAAATAGATTGGATTGGGAAAGGTATCCTCCAATAGAGAAGGAATTACCCTCAACTGTGGTGCTGATTAGCCACTAAATGAGGATTATGTTCATTTCTATAACTTTAATATTCAGATTCATACTTATTCATAAACACCATTTTTAATTCATTTTACAATATGAACATTATTCCACATCATGATTGCAGTTATTTTTTAATGTGCACTATTACATGGTATATTTTGAGAAAAATTATCACTCCTAAATGGA
The DNA here is from genome assembly GCA_963277665.1 of Viscum album. NCBI lineage: Eukaryota > Viridiplantae > Streptophyta > Magnoliopsida > Santalales > Viscaceae > Viscum > Viscum album. Next base: position 837,535,283 of record OY728137.1, read on the forward strand.
TCCTAATTGGAATAAAATATTTAATTATCTTGTTTAAAATTACGTTGGGAACATTGCATACTTCTGGAGAACATTTATATCCAAATTAGAAGACCACCATTTGTGACATTCAAACTATAAAATTTTCAGTAATGTGAACTGTAAAAAATCCCACTAAAATAACTATAGAGGACATGATAAAATATAAATTATGATAATATGGAAATTAATATAGATAAAATAACAGGTAAAATTTAATTTTATAGTATACAATGTTAATTATGAAGTTTTAAGTGATTTCTAGATGACCCAAGTTGATGATGAAATTTTGGGCGAGATTATGTGGCCCTAAATAAAATCCCACTATTTCTATCATATCATTGAAAAAAAATTAATTGTGTTTAAATTTTAGATTATGTTAGGTAAAATCATAGGATTCAATAACTTATATTTTCCACCCAAATTAATCCATATAGAAGTTCATTTTGGTTGCTCTATTTGGTGGATTCAAGCTGGATTATATTTTCATCAAGGGTGGAAATGATAACTCTCCCTTAAAATTCCTCCCACCAATGCCTACCATCCTTAATTGGTAAGACATGAAAAGTTGGGGTCCTGATTAAATCTTCTTTAAATACCTATTTATGTCTATTTGGGTGAAGTAGTTGAAGGATTTTTTGTTTTTTTTTCAATTGTACTGTTATGCTGTTGTTTTGTATTTATGTGTCTTTTCTTATGTAAGGTGTTATAATTCACATAATTTTCTTAATAAAAGTTATTTTCATCCCATTATTTAGTTCTTATTCATGTAAAGTTGATACCATTTCCTCATTGTGGAAATTTATTCACAGAAACAGTTGTGAAAAGTTTCACACAACGGTGGAGTGATCATTATTTCCTTATTTCTCTTCTACAATTCTACCCTTATTAGTATAATCTATTAATCCATTAAGATATTTTCATCCATTTAGGGTAATAATATTATGTATTGATCTAAGAGATTATAAATGGGATTAATTCTATTCTATATCTCAATATATAATTGTTTAATAATTTATTATATATGAGTTTTTTCATTCGATGATTTTCTTTATTCCTTTTCCTTATAAAATTGTATCACCGCACTTTTCTTGTAATAATAAAAGTTTATACCTAGGAGTGCTCATAAAAATGATCTTCAATGTTTATAGGTGATAATAAAGTGTTTTTATAGGCTTTAAACTTTTTAGTGATTAGTTCAACTTGATTTCATTGAATGAATCCTCTAAAGATAATGAAATTGAAATAATTCAAAATAAAATTCATCCAATAAGTCATTTTTAATAACCCAGGATCAACCATATATCATAGATTTAATTCACATAGTTATATTATTTATATAGTAGTAAAACTAAAATACACACCAAATTTGGCTACTTTTATCCAAAAAAATATCCCCAGAATGATTTTCTGTGGCTTCTTCTTAGGTCTCTGTGGATTCGACAACCAATTATATTCTACAAGACACAGCTTCTACATTAGTTTAAATTTTGGAGATAATTATTTTGTCTCTATTTATATGAAACAATATAAGTTATATAAGACAACTAAATCTTATTCTCACCAACTTTTATGTTCACACCCCCAATTTCACTCCTATAGAAGGCCTCTTTGGAAAAATACAAACATGGGGAACCTCTAAATATATTTACTACCCCACACCAAGTGACAAATACAATGACCATACTGTATAATATTGGTAAGATAGTTAGAAACCCAATAAACCATAATGTTTAAAATCATATTCTCTAAAAACAATTCCAACCTACTATGAGCTTCAATCCCAACAAGGACAATGTGAACATCATGTGGTGCAATTCCAAAAAGATAATTATCCTCGTCGAATATACCATCTAACTCATCTTCATGTCCACCCTGATCCACTAAAATTAATGGGGAAATTTTGTAAACAAAATCCAAGAATTAATTTTGAGGTTTCATCATTAATATTAAAACTATAAATAATTGATTTTGTTATGGAACCCACGAACACTCTGGTTATCCTCTCATCAACATTGATAGATGAATATCGTTACACAGAAACATGAAATGGAGAACTCTACATTGTAACTATTTCATTGAGTGTGAAAAATAATTGAAACCCTAAACCATTAATTCCCAAAACATCAATCGAATCAAAATAAAAGTAAATTATTTATGAAAAAAATTAGAATCTATGAAATCATATTTAGAAGATGAGGTTAATTTGTGATGGAATATAAAAATTCAACTTGGGGAACCTGATTAAATTATTAAAGAGTTTTTAATTTGAGGGGATATTTATTTTACATTTTGAAATGTGGGAAATTTAAATTCATGGATTCATTTCCATGAATATTTCTTCATTTATTGATTTTCAATAAAAAAATCATAAAAAAATTGGGAAAATATTGAACATTTTGTTTATACCAACCCCATATACTGAAATGGAAAATAATTATGGTAAAATAATATTTTTTAAAGAAACCAAATATTTATAAAAAAATTTAAATTGATCTTTATTTTGATTAAATATCAAAATTTGTTTCATGAAATATCATCCCACAATACTCAATTCATGATCATACCTACCACTCTCATGTATTAATTCACAGGGGGTTACTAGGTCCTTATTGTTCTCATTCATTCATCACTAAAATACAATAAGGGATAATTATACATGATGTGTTAAGAATGATTAAGAATGAAATTAAATGGAACATTACTGAAATTCTCAGTATTATCCCACTCATCAAGACTTGTTGTTTTGTTGTTAAATTATATTCTAAATTATATAAAAAACCACAATATAGATTCAATATTAATCTAGATTAATGTGTGAAAAATAAAATCATCAATATTAAAAAATATATTATTAGGTAATTCTTGGGGAGTGTAATTCATTGTAACAAATTTAAATAATGTTCTTTCTAGTAGGAAACCTAACATCACCATGGATTTTATTTTATTTTATTCTACTATTATTTTTGGGTTTTATATAAAATGATAAAAGAAATTTATTTTTTCATTTTTTGTTACTTTTTTTATTTTTCATTATTTTTGTCAGTTTTGTCTCTTCTTTGGTATATTTATTTTATTTTACTTTATTTTATATGTTTGGGGGTTTAAAAATATTTTTTTAAAAAAATATGAAAAAGAATAAATTTTGGCATAGAGCATTGTAATTACTTAATTTGTGTCTTTTGGCGCATGAAGATCAAGACTCTATACTTGTATGGACTAGATTTATGAAAGTTTTCTCATTTAAATATGATTTTTTATGGATTTAGGTAACACGGGATGATGCCTATGTGTGTGATCTTATCATAGGGACCTATGGTTTTAGAGCATGAGATTCATTTGAAAATTCTTTCTATAAGGTTTTATTTTTTTGTGTGAAATTTCAATTACCATGATAAAATTAAAAATAAATTATAAAAAAAAAGAAAATAACATGAATACTCACCTTAAGGTTAATATTTGATTCCAGCAAGGTATCTCATATTTTCCCCTTTGAATAAAAATAAAACCCCATATCAATTATGATGCACAACACAACATAATACTAAATTTAAATGAAATTAAATGTTATGATTGAATTGAAAAATGGAATGGATAGAGGATTGTAATATACAAGTGCACAAATATATTTTTTAAATATTTTGATAAGATTAATGATTTTTTTGAATAGTGACTTTTATTAGGAATTGAATATTAATTTTTTTTTTGGAAAATGGAATTCTATTTCATATTTTTGTGATACTTTTTATCACGATTAGAAAAAATAAATTTTCATTTGGGATTATCCACAAAATATGGATAACATTAGTTGTTTATAATATAATACTCTTGTTATTACTTATAAATAAACACCATTTTTAGTTCATTTTAAAATTTGAAAATTATTTCACATCATGATTTCAATTATTTCTTAAAGAACACTATTATTTTTTACATTTTGAAACAAATTTTAAATCCACCAAATCTCTTAATTTTAATTTAATATTTAATTTTCATATTTTAAATTCTATTTTGAATATTACATCCCTTTGGATCACTTGAATATTATCATTAGAAGACCACCATTTTGAACATTCACCCTAACAAAATATTGGTGAAGTGAATAGTAAATCATCCCGATAAAAATAAATAAAATGGTAATGTTACAATCCAAATGACGATACAATTTTATTTAGAGATACAGGTCATAATTCGTAGAATTTCATTAAATATATTCTATAAAAAATGGTTGTTTTAAGGGAGTCCCTGATGTACCAAGTTAATGATGAAATTATGGGTGAGATTTGTGGCCTAGATTGAAATTCTAATATTTCTATCATCTATATGAAAACAAATTTCCAACTGGGTTGAAATTTTATATGCTTCATAGTTAAATAAAATGATCCAAATTTTTTTTCTATTTCCCACCTGAATTCGGCCTTCTAGAATATTATTTTATCGACTCTATTTGGTAGAAGCAGGCTAGCTCAGATTTTTATCAAGGGTGGAAAATTCTACTCGCACTTCACTTTCTAGAAACCTAGGAATAACATAATTAATTGGGATGACATGTAATAACGTGGGATATACCCTAAACTCTTTAAATTCATATTTAAGGTAGTGGTGTTGATTTATAGGAAGGATGTTTGGTAATATTTCATTAGTAGTATTATGTTTCTGTTTTGTATTTGCGCATTTTTTTTTTCACATGTATGTTGTTCTAATTCAATATTCTTCATAATAAACATTATTCATATCCTCTTATTATATTCTTTTTGATATCAAATTAATATCATTTCTTTATGGTTTGATCTTATCAACACCAACACTTGTGAATTTATTTACAAAATATTGGACTGATCATTATTTCAATTTTTTCTTCATTAATTCTACCCTAATGAGTCTACTCTCATATTCCGTTATGAAATTTGCATCAATAGATGTATAACCATCATATTTATTTTTCAAAGGGTGTATGGACAATATGGTATGGGTGTTATTTCTCACCCAATAAATTTTTAATAATTTCATTTAAATGCGTTTTTTTATTCAATGATATCATTTCATTATTTTCTTTGTTAAATTTTATCTCCACACATTTCATGTGATAATAATATCCTTGAAACTGGAGTGCTCATGAAAATTATCCTCTAATTGTGTAGGTGATTAATAGTTTTCTAAAGTTGTTAAAATAGTAAGTTATGATGTTATATTTTTTTAATTGAATAAATATTTTTTTAGTTAATGAATTTGAAATTATTTAAAATGAAATCCATCCATTCAACCCTTTATTATAACATATGATCAAACATTTCTCATAATATTTAATGAACATAGGTATTTTAGATCTTTAGTTATGGAACTAAAATCAACCCCAATTTTTGCCTCTTTTTTCAAAAAACAATCATTAGAATGTGTGTATGTGGGTTCTTTATAGGCCTCTAAGTATCCAACAATCCCTTCTTTGTTGTAAGTGACCGCATCAACCTCAGGGTAAATTTGGACTACACCAGGTGCCTTAAAATGAGGATGGGATTATCTAAATCAGTTCATTTTAGTGTAATTGGGATTCTTAGTTATTATAGTATAGATACATAAATAATTGTATTGAATTGATTGATAGGTTAGTGAAACACTCCCTTTAACGATGACCATGCTTCAATGATGTGAAGAGATATATTAAAAGTTTCTAGTGGGAGTGTAATAGTTGGAAATGATGAGTAGATTGGATTATTTTAATATTTTGATTCCTAATGAACACAATTGTTTCTGTGATTATGAAATATATATAGGCTGTGATATTCATTCATTTTGGACTCTTTAGTGATATGAGGTTTATATGTTTCTAATTTGATATGGATTTTAAAGAAAAAGAGTGATGATGACTGATAAATTCCTTGCATCACTGAAAATTATAGTTTTATAGAATATATATATTTTTCTTCCCTTATATTATTTTGGTTAAATTGTAGTAATATGAACTTTAAATAGACTTAGTGTTCTTGTTTTTTCATATTTTTCTTCCTCCAAGACACCTCTCAATTTATGAACTGTGGTGGGTTATTGCTTTATATTTCCATTAATGTTTTATAATGTGATCTATTTGGTATGTTTATAATCACTAATTAATGGGAATTGACCCCACACATGTTGTGTCTATATAGATGATACATAGGTTTAGAGATAGTCTAGGTAGATGTGGAGTTACTAGTGATTTTTTGAAGCTAACACCAAGTGATTATTGGAAATGTATTGTGAAGTGTGGTTAATTGAGATGGAGGAGATAACCTATGTGGTTGGAGTTTTATCATGGACTATATACATATTAGAGTATAGTCTCATTTATTTGTAATTCTAATACTTGTTAGATGTTCTGTTCCAATTATGTTTAATTCATTAGATGAATATTTGATTTATTTTCCCATTTTTGAGTTGTATATTTTTCTGTGGATTATATTTATTCTTATCATTAATTGGTTATCCAGCTTATTGGTTATGTGTTTATGTGGGTTGTTATATGATATGGTATATGATTTTGACTAATATGTCTACTATGTTATATTCACCAGCCTTTGGCCTATTGGAGGTAGGCTTGGGGTGGATCTCTCTACCTACTATTGGCCCATATTAGGAACTGCTCGGTTAGGTTTAGTCAATAATGATATATTAAATTGTAAGTGGTAATATTAACCAGAGATTATAATTGGATTATATTATAAAATAAAATTGGTACACATGGTTACCTTTATTTATGAGTCACATATTATTACTAATATTCATAGTTTCAGTAATAGAGTAAAATATATTTCAAAATGATAATTTTTTTAACATTTTAATATATTTTTTGATATAATATAATTTTTTTAATAAATAATATGCTTTTGGCCATGTAAAATGTTATTTACTATGTATAATTTAAACATTAAGAGTTTATATTTTTCATTAATATTTTAGAAAATAAATAAAGTGTTTTTTTAATACTTATAGAATGTTGATATTTTTAAAATTTTAAAAATTTTGAAAAAATTTTATGCTCAATTTATGTGATAAATTATTTATTTTGTAATTTTTTTCCTTTATTTAAATGAATGGTATGAAAATCAAAGATTTATTTTTCACTTATATTGAATTATGTTTTTAATTATAGTTATATGTTCCAATTTAGTTGTTAAATATATTTTATACATATGAGGTAAGAAAATTTTTATGAATTGGATTCATCCTTGGGTATGCATCCCAAAGAAGAATGATTTTGGGATAGACATCCCACTCTACTGGATTATAGAAAGGTGGGGGATAACTATTTGTGGCTTCAGGCTTACACAAGTGAATATTTTTAATCTCATATAATAATATTCAATTACATCAAAAATTAATGTATCATATATATTAATGATGAGATATAAGTATAAAACCATTGAGATTTTAAAAATGATTCATAATTAGGTAAAAATTAAAATTGAAATTTGTATCATGGTTTTATGATCTAATTAGGGTGGTGAATAATTCAATATATAATTCGCTGTCTTCTAAGAGATTATAAAATATTTCTTTTACTAACTCCTCCAATAACACTATTATAGAATAGTGTGTTTATTAGGAGTAATAATGATCTATTTAACATAGTTGAAACAATAATATATTAGCATAAAGTTATTATTTTTATTCTTAGGTTATGGTCTAGAAATAGATGTATTGCTACCGACCCTCAATCCATTTAGAACAATTATAAAGACACCATTTGAGACATAATATGAGAAACATCATAGTTTTTATTTTATGAGGACATGGAGTAACAAATCATTCATATGATGAATAACTTATTATAATATCATATCCCAGTTTGAGAAATTATTATTTGTTGGTTATCCCAAGGAAACTATAGGTTATGAATTCTATAATCTTATTGAAAAAATTGTATATGGCTCAATATGGATTTTTCAATGATAATTATCACATGAGTTGAGGTTTGACTATGAGTAATGTTGGACTTAATGAAGATTAATAAGAGAATATATGAATTTATCCTAAGATGAATCCTGAGTTAGTTTGATAAAGAGTTTTGCAATAAGTATCTTATATTATTACAGAAAAACATCAATGGTTTAGTTGGAATATTCATGATCTAGAGAGATAAATTTATTGTTTTAAAGGATGATGGCATAATATTTATAGAACACGAACCTTATACCTGGTGGGAGGCCTTTGGGACTTCTGAGTTTATGAAATTTGAAAAATCCTTGGAAACCATGATAGACTCTATGAACTCTAGACATGTTGGGAACATGGTAGATACAACTAATGGGGTGAGACCCAAATGCTGAAAGTATATTTTCCGTAAAAAGTCATCGATGGAATATTGACTTCCAATAATGCACACCTTGTGGTAAAGGGTTCCAAGAAAATTCAAGTATTTACTATAAAGAAATCATTTCACCTATTGGAATGATTATGCTCGTTAAGACATTTCTTTCCAAAACATCTCATTTTGATTATGAGATTTTAAAAATGGATGTCAAATTAATTTTCCTTAATGTAAATTTGTTCAATAATATGTGTATGATATAGACATATGATTTTTAAGTGCCAAATGTTTCTAATTAGGTATTAATATCTCAACTATTCATTTACACAGGGAAGAATGTTTCTCTAAGTTGGTATATTCCATTATATAATGAAATTAATCATTTTGGTTTCACCAAGAACATATATGATTCTTGTGAACATAAACATGATTTTAAGATTCTTTTAGTATTGATGATATTTTATATAGTTGACATAATTGTTATTGAAAATGATAATATCGAATTACATTTTTAAATTATGTGTTTTGTTAAATGTTTCTCAAAGAAATACATGGATGAAGAAGTATATATATATATAATATATGAAGATCTATAGAGAATATTTTAAGAGGCTTATTGTGATCATTTTTAAATCCAAATTGGTAATTTTGTAAGATGGTTTAACAATTAGGACACAATTAATGAGTCTTTACTAGTTTTTCAAGTAACAAATAATAAAAACATCAATGATTATTATAAGGATCTGGAAAGTATTTATAGATTTCCCTATATCTGTCATAGGTTCAATCATGTGTGCCATATGGCATACTCATCATGATGTCACATATGATCTTGGAATAAATAGTAGATACAAATCAAATCCAACTGAGATCCATCATATTATTTTTAAGAACATCATAATGTAATAAATAAGTACTAAGGATTTGTCCTTGTTATTTATATGAGATGATGATCTCTATGTAATGGGTTACACTTACTTAAGTTTTAAATATGAGAAACATGACATTAAATATTAATTTGGTTTAATGTTTTTCTTGAACGATGTACTAATCAGTTGAGAGAGTTATGAAAAATCCATCATGGATGAATCAAAAATAGTGGTAGAGTACATTGATACATGATATTATATGAATGAGGTAGTTATGATTAAGGATTTTATTTTTTATCTTTGTGTGATTACTATAATGAAGAGAGATGTTGAGATATTCCAGGAAAATAATGGATCTGTTGTAATGATAAGGAACCATGATGCCACTAATCGAGAAAACAACTCTTTTGGATAGACAATATCATACTAGATATCATTTTTACATATAATATTAGCATATATTGGGTGGATATAGAGGAACAATATAGCTAGTCCATTTAAGAATCCATTACCATAGAAATGACATGAGGGTCATTTTAAATCTCACAGAATAAAATATATAAGGCATTGAATGTAATTTTTATAAATGTATCATAATTTTATTTTAAATATACGAATTGTTTATAAATCATTCATGTATCCCATAATTTATTTTACATGAATAATATAATGATAATATCCCCTCAAATTATTACTTTGATTTGTCCTTAATCGATGATAATAAGAGAGTATTATGTGATGAGATGAAATGTTATTCTTATCATGAGTATAATATTGTAATTAACACAAATTATTAATCTAAGGTAAAAATAATAGACTCCTAGGGTAATAAGTAAATACTTATTACATGGAATTCCCTCGAAAATTATATCCCATAGATTTTCTTATATTCACAAATACACAATCCATGATTCTTAGCCAATCAGGGGTGGTTGGGAATGTTGTTTGTCTTGTCATCGAGTTGATCAAGAATAGGTTGGGATTTTTTTCACATGTATAATGTTATAAGTTATCTTGAAACTTTATTCAATTTTATAGAAGAAATTATTTTCCGTTCTTCATTGAGTCACAAATGATGTTCTTGGATACTTAAAAAGATGGATATGTGATGTATTCATCAGCTAGATGAAGGAAATGTGATCTATTTGTTGACCTAATTAACATGTTTTGGAAAATCAAGAATATATGAGATAAAATATACTAGTTTATATGTTTCATATATAGTCTTCACTCAATTCCATGGATGAAGGGTCCATATAAGTGTATATATGATTTATATGAAACAAATTATGGTGTAAATGTTCATATTATGATTTGACTATGTTTTTTTGTGATCACCCCAGACCCCTGATTAGCTTGAGTATCATTAATGCTTTGTTATAGAGAGATCTTTTCTTATAATTATTAAATTTTTATTTCATATTTATTGGTAAGTATAAAGGAAATAGGGGAACACAACTAGGCCATTATATTAAGCATATATTTTTGTAAATGTAATTGTTCTGAAATGAAGGATGCTTCATAAACTGCATCGATAATATTTTTGAATGGATTCCAAAGGAGATTTTAAGTTTTATATAAAGTAAATATTTATTTTTTTATAATTGATATAAAATGGGAGGTTTAGTAAAATATGATAATTCATTATATGATATCCTATATATCATGGATGATTATTTCTATATGATTTATCTTTGGCATTTAGATATTTATAATCAAAATGTAGACTTAATAAAATATTAATAATTGATTTTGACCTATATAATATCAAATTAAAGAGATGTATTCCATGAAATTATGTTATCGTAATGTACATGAGTATTTTAGTTTAGATTACATGGAACTTCTGTGTCATCCTTGACAAGATCCATCAATTATAAATCAGTTTAATTAATTTATTAATGGACTTTCACACCAGCTACATTCATTATTGTATTCAAAGAATGGAAAATCAATCATGTTGTAATTTATCATCTTCCATTAGATTGTATATGATGCTATAGTGTTTTGATTATATTTGTTAAAAGAATAGTGTTTATTGATGAGATGTGGTCCCTCCCATGGAGACTAACCTCAATGCATGTAATCCAAAAAGAATCTATATTCACTATGAAGTCATTATTTATATTTGAAAGAATGTTCTAACACCTCATTGGTGGTTCATGATCCTCTCATTATAGAAATGTATGAAAAGGAAAATTTAATCCCTTATATATATAAAAACTTTTAATACTAATTAAAATGAAAAAATATTAAATATTCTAAACCATAGAATCAAAATTGAGTTTATGATTGTTAATGTACACATTTTTTTTGTTTATTATGATCATTCATGCTGGTTTGGTTGAATATAACATGAGAATTTTTTATTTTAATTCAACTTCAAAACTTTATATTATAAAAACGCAGAACATATTTACAAAAAAGAATCTACTAAAATATACTTTATATAGATGGTATAATTGTTTTATAATTCATCTAGTCATCTTGATGCATATACAATGTTAAGGTTGTTTCTATCAAATTTGTTAGAAAACTTTGATCCAACAATATGGTTTGAAGCATTATGTGGAATCTCAAATGGATAATATTAATTAGGTGCATGTAAAACTAGTGGTATGGTTCATTTATATTTCATCTCATCAAAACAATTCCTGTAATGATTTGGAAAATTAAAATTAATCTATTTAAAAATTTATCTTTAGAGTGGAGAATATATTTTATTTAAATCCTTCATGAATCATCTATAAAATCATGTATTTTCAAAATGGGATCTAACTTATTTTCCCAAAATTTAGATAATATAATGAAATGATAACATAAATTTTAGACTTCTCAACCGCAATCACATTTTATGAATTATATTCCCAAGCCCACTAAATCATTCAACAATTAAATAAAAAATTTCAGGATAAAAAAATGGATTCATTTCAATAGATTTTTTCAATAATTTATTTATATTTTATAAACTGTGATAGATATAATTTAAAAACATACTGAAATAATTTATAAAAATTTATAATAAATTCTAAATAAAATCATATAAATTTACTATTATTTATCATTGAAATTTATTTTGGGACCTCTACATTCCAAATAAATATCTCAATTAAGAAAGAGTACCACAAGGATAGATAGAGGTTGTTTATTTCTAGTCCTCCAATGAAAGGATAACACTAAAAAATATCAAAACCATTATAAAAAGAAATAATAGGTTTTCCTGAAACACGTTCAAGAATTTGTTCCAAAAATGGTATTCAGAGTTGAAATTTTCATGAGAATTAATTCTATTTTCTAATGTCAATAAAATAATTCTAAATGATTACGATCCTAAAAGGAATTAATTTATTCATTTCATTCACTATAATATCTAGTCAATATTTTTTTCACTATATTAATTTGGATAACATATTGTAATTAGAAATTAGTAAACTGGTTTCAATTGAAAACAAATATTCATAAATAATTTAACCATTTCCATAATTATTGGGATATGTCTTAATAGGGTTTCCTACAATATTTTTCATCATTTCAAATAAAATTTAGTGCATGTATATTTTTGAACTGATTTTATGTGTGTCACCTAAATTCAAGCCTATAAATCTCACATTTTTTCACTCAAAACATATATAATCTCTTGTTCTTGATTGTAATTCAATTTTTATGAAATAATTACTAGAAATTTGTTTCTATATAAGAAAATGAATATATTAAATTAGGAATTAAGTGTTTTGAATTGATATTTTTGGGATAAAATAATGATGAAAATAGATTTGGTTTACATATCTCAATGTATTGGACTTCACATACAAGAGATAAAGAATCAGCCACCTTATAATTAAATAAAAACACATGCCCATTAAATAATTTATATGTAACCCCAAATTTAGATGGTTGTACAATTTTCTGGTTTTCTTTGAAGTATTTTTAATAAAATTTTCAAACATCTCAATTTGTTACCTAGAAATTTTTTTTATACTAATAAACCTATTTCCTCACATAGTTTAGATTTTAAAAAATCTGAATGATAAAAAATTGAGTGATATTGGAATTTTATAGGATTAAAAATATTAAAGTACATAGTTGTATCACTAAAACACATTTTTAATGCACCTTCATAGAAATTTGTGATTTTAATTTATATTTTAGGATGGTTATTCAAAAAATTATGGGTAACTGTACCAGTTCATGTATTCTTTTTTATGTAGCACATAGAAGTCATTTCGGAAGATCAAATTCTATAATCAAACTAGAACATATTCAATAAACTCAGTTGAGAAATCCAAAGGATATATTTTATAATTATACATCCATAAATTATTGTTTAGTCAGTCTATTTTGTAAATAATAAAGATGGAATGTGGAATGAAATTAATATAAGATTATAGATCTCTAAATGAATATTTTAAAGTTATAGATCATAATTTTAAACAAATAAAAATTTTCATTTTACCATAAATTTTTGTTGGTTGTTTTTTTGTTATCAAGGATGATATATTCTCTAAAAATCACACTCTCGTTTCCTTAAAGTATTATTTTAAGAGAAAATTAACTTTGATAAATTTGGAATTTGTTTGAGGCATTCAAGAGGAGTTATGTTAATTTCAAACATTGATTTTTTTAGAATTTAAATTTATAAATATTCCTCTTGAATATTTAATGATTGTACCATTCATGAAGAAAATAGTGGTGAATTATTTTATTTTTATAATTTTATATTTATAACGTGGTTTCAAATTTTTTCTTACTCTTCTTAGTTACATATTTCTTTTCATTTTATCAATTATCAAATTATTTTCCATATTTATTTATATATTCCGTCATATTATTTTCAAAAAACTCTTTATCCTATTTTTCAATGTTTTTATTGTTCTAATTTGATTGAGATTTGGAAATTGGGTAAATAATATTTCTAGTATATGTCACCATACTTACATTACCTTTTGGATTTTGAAAAGTTTGATCTTGTAATTTTCTAATATGTTTTACCATTATATACATAAATATTCATATCAGTTTTTATAATTATTCTATGTTAGATTTAAATATTTAAATATTATGAACATGTTGGTTCTCTATATGTAGTTGTGAATTGGTTGAGGGATATTCAAAGGAATTCCATTACAAAAAAAGGTGTTGGTTGGAAGAAATATTTATTTTATGATTAAATAATTTTTTTTGGAATGGTAGAGGTATATGATATTTTTATTGAATGGGTGGTTGTGTTTCATTTTCATGACTCATCCTCGGGGCCCATGCTGTGACTACCCCATGCTCACCTTCCAAAGGCCAGGGGAAGGCGACTAGCACCAAAGGCATAAATCTCATTAAAAGGGAATTCATTGCCTTTATAAAAGTAAAGAAACACAACAGAGTACACAATAGAAGAAAGAACTAAGTAATACTAAAAACATAAGAAAGTGCTGAAAGGAAAGGGGCTGGAAATACAAGCCCAATAGTAAGTACAGTACAACTGAAAAGATAGTGTAACTGCAGTAAAGTAAAACAGAAAACACTGAGTCATCCTCTGAGAATCCCACCTGACGGGTTGGTACAGATGACCTCCTTAACACCTCGGGTCCAGCCATCCGCTCAGTGTATGTCTCACAATGTGGTCCACCTCCAGGTACCATCTAGCACAACAAGCCTCCACCTTGATCAGTGTTGTCTGTCGTCTCAATCCAACACAATGTAGTGCGGGCATAGCCCATGTAGGGGTGAGTATACGATACTCAATAGGGACCCTGAGACCCCTGAATGTCTCCCAGAATCCACGAAGGATAAACCGTAGAAGAAATATACAATCACAAAGTATCAACCAACTCTACTTAGGTATATTCCCATACATATACCTATGTTATCAATCATAGTTCGGCTCCAACACTCGAGCCCCAACACAACCCAGTACGCATAAGATAGTAAGTGAATCACATTGTTGATAATTATTGAAAGGGGAGACTCATCTCACACATGTATACATATTTTGTATTGTGATAGAGATGATCAGATGTAGTCATTGATTCATCGAAGTTGTCAAACCCATGTAGGATACTAGACCTGCTAAGTAGTTGGACCCATATAGGATACTAGACGAGCTAAGTTGTTGGACCCATGTAGGATACTAGACCAGCTACTCTGTTGGACCCACTCAGGATACAAGTACAAAAGTCAATCTATCAGACCCACTTAGGATACTAGTACAAAAGTCAAACAGTCGAACCCACATAGGATACATGTACAGTAGACATCGCTGTTGAACCCATGGAGGAGTCCAGTACAGTTTTCATCGTCGCCAAACCCACGGAGGTTTCTATTGTGGTAGACGTCGCTGTCAAACCCATGGAGGATTCTAGAATAGTAGTCTTCCCTGTCAAACCCACGAAGGATTCTAGTACAGTAGTCGTCGCAGTTGCAGCCAACTCTAGGGTTTCTGCACACAACACACTCGATTCCGGGAGGGTCCGCTTCTCGATTCAAAGGTCGATATATCAACTATCACGATGTCCAGAGTTTATGTATCCCGAAGTTCCTTCACATCAAAATGAACTCAATGCGATAGATGGCACGTTAATCGGATGCCCAGTCTGAGGGACATTGGCTTTTCCATTCCAAGGACCCGGTTGTAATTACGCTCGTTCTAGACCCGGCCATTTTCCAAAGTCATCAAAAACACACTTAGAGTATCACAAAAGGACCGTCTCTTCATGAGAATCCCAATTCTGCAGATGGCGCGTCGATCGGACGGACGGTCTTAATGTTTTTCTCGTTTAAGTAAATCTGGCCCGACCCTGCAGGAGGGGCGGCCCGACCCGATGGTGCGCGGCACGGCGCGGCCCGGCGAGTCATGACCCGGCCGGCTGAGCGATGCGAGGGTGGGGGAGGTGGGGAGGGGGGTTCAGCCCTTCGCATTCCCAAACCGGAGACTCCACCCTCCTTTCCGGCCAAAGCCGACCGGTCTTCCCGCCACGAACGGCCTGCACAACGGGCCACTGTCCTCCCGCGGGGCACCTGCGGGTGTCGCGGCCTCCTCCAACCCGGTCAGCTGACGAGCCTATCAGTTCATCCGCCGAAGCAGACTATAGAGCGCTGGTCACGATCCTCTGCAGCATGGCACAATATGGCTCCACAGTTCCTCCAGCTCGGCCTTCTACGACCGGGTGGTTCTTCTTTGGTCGAGCGGCCTGCGGTTGTGGTCTATGGTTATTCCACATGCGGTCGGCGCACGACTGCCATTATCTCCAGTCTCTATTGCTTCTGGTTTTCATTTCCTCTCCCAACATCACTTCTGTTTCAAATATAAACATGGATCAATGGAGGGTCGTTGGGCCTTGTTTTTTCGGCCCGCGCCCTCCGTGTTAGGCGGTATCAAGTGGCCAATATGACCACTTGCATTCAAAAACGTCTAGAGTATATTTTTATTAAACTAAAATTATACAAACCCCCTACCTTGAAATTGACGTCGCACGTCGACAAGTTGTGAAAGGCGAGTGTCGCAGTAGTCGGGCGTAGCGGAAGACAGCGTTGCGGAGAACAGTGTCGTCCCGTCAACGTTGGAGGAAGAGTCATTGTCATGACATGGAACGAGTATCTGAAGACGGCGTAGTTTCCATGACGTCAGGGTCCATCCGAGGAGGAATCGTCGTTGGAAGAAGTCTTTCCCGTTATTCATCGGGGATGTTCTTCGTTGAAGAACGATGTTCTATGTTGATAGAGGAACACCTTTCTTCTAATTCTCTAGAGGATTCCCCCACCAATATATTTTCTAAGGAAAATATTATATTAAAGCTTCCCATTATATTCGAATTTCCATGAAATTCAAAACAATTCAAAAGAATTGTGGACACAAAAGTTAATTAAAGTTGGCATTAATTATTTGGGTTGGCACAAACTGTGAGAGATGAGGTGGCCTCATTAATTCATGGTAATTCCATGAGTTTCAAAATTCAAAGAGAGAAGGTGGAGAGTTCACATTAAATGAAGGGGTGTTAATAGGGAGTTTTAGGGAAGTTGAAAGGTTACGGGGTCGTGTGGGCCTCACCTCACATTATCCTCTCATGGGAGGTTATGTGGGTGTCGGACCCACCTCTAACTTCCCATTGTAGGAAAAAACCCCAACGAGCATCCCACACAATGGCCCAACAAACCAAAAGATACCCTTGGATTTCCAATCCGAGTTACCTTTTAAAAGTTATGAATTTTACAATAAAACAATTTTCACTCAATTATGTTATTTGCGGCCAAAAACTAACATTCTCTTGTGGCCCATGCCGACCCAAGTTAGTATCTTCTTAAAAAAAGATCACCCTCACGAGTTCAGCAGTGGTCTCATATTTTTAATTCGAGTTACCGTTTGTGAGTTATAAGCATTTGAAAAATAAAATTACTTTATTTAATTATTTTATTTAAATTTATTTTCCGGTTTTCTCACAGGAGGCTCGTACCGACTAAACACAAGTCAAGCCTAGGGTAAAACCTCCATCTTGAGAACAATGGTGGCCTCATATTTATGATCCGAGTAACTGTTTAAGATTTGATCCACTTTTTCAAGAAAACTGCTTACGCGCTTTAATTTAATCTTAAAAAAACTTCGACGGATCATTCCGGGCACTTCGGGCCTTGAAATCGCGCACCGTTAGAAATTGTGCACTTGTAAAATTCCAAAGAATTTATGCAAAAAAAATTCATTGAAATTTTCGGGTCTCTACATTACCCCCACCACAGGTCTTTACGTCCTCTTAAAGTTACAACATACACTAGGGAAACAAAATTGGGTACTGAGCACGCATCTGAGCCTCCCGCTCCCATGTGCTCTCTAGGTGGTTCCTGAGCTGCCAACAAATGTGCACTTGAGGAATCGACCATCCACGTAGGACCCGCTCATATCGATCCTCAATCTCCACCGGGACCTCCGTGAATATAACCATGTATTCGATGTCTATATCCCCATGGTGGATTATGTGGGATGGGCCGTGCACGTATCTTCTCAGCTGAGATACGTGGAAGACGTCGTGCACCCGGTGAAACTACAGTGGAAGGGCCAGGTGGTAAGCCACCTCCCCCACTCTTCTGAGGACCTAGAATGGCCCGATAGAATGTGTAGATAACTTTACACCTCGGCCAAATCTATGTAGACCCCGTCAAGGTGAGAGCCGTAAGAAGACGTGGTCACCATCCTAAAACTCCAGTGGTCTCTGTCTCTTATCGGCATAGAACTTCTGTTTTCTTTGTGCAGTCTTCATCCACTCCTGGATGATCTGGACCTCCTCTGTCATATCCTGAAGATGGGTGCACTATTCAACCTTTTCCTCATCTCCTGAAATCCTTGCCAACATCTATCTGACCAAATGAAAGGTTTCCCCTTCTTCATCAAAGGTGATAGTTGTGCTGCAACTCTTGAGAAGTCTGGAACCAAGGTAAGTCTGGTCGAATCTTGAGTGATCGATGACACCCTCTTATGCATGATTTCATTCTATGCTACTTGGGTTTTCCTTTTCAATGACCAAAGAAAACTTCAACCCAACGTTTTAGATAAACCACAACCTTTTACCTAATACAGTCAATCTGTGTATGAACTACAGTTGCCCAGTCCATACCCAAATCATCGTCGTAATGACTCAATGCTGACACCAAGAGGTTCCAACCGAAACTCTTTCTTCAAGGGTCGGATCACACCTTCGGTGTACGTGTGATTATTGAGTCGCATCCCCAAAGGTATATCCAGACGTGTGGTTCAAGTTAATGGCTTAACCGAAAACTCTAGGTCTGGGACTAGTTTCATGGAATGAAGGAATGATTAGTACCTATGTCTATTGATACGGTTTCTAGTAGTAGACACGTACCATAAATCATTCTTAGAGCCCTTGGGTCACACTCCTTAAATGCATGAAGCTACTCTCTTCCCCGGACCACCAGCTCTATGAGCCTAGCCGGGACTACAACGGCGGGTGGTTGTAACATATCGAAATGTTCACCACCTCATGCTTCTCTCCTAGATTTACTTCCAGGCCTTCTTCCATGCAAATTCATCTATCCTTAACACTTCTTCTTCATGAAGCATTTTACACGCTCAAGTCTCTAAAACAGTCGTCAGTTTCATTTATTCCAAATATTAACATTCACTGGCTGTATCTGCTGAGCCAATGAACATTCAACCACAATGGTTATCTCTAGCACCCTAACACAAGTTGTAATGCATAGAGGAAAAAGAGATAGCTTAGATATCTTTAAACACCCCTCGCTCCGAGTTCCAAAATCTAAAGCACCGATCATATCATATTCATGGAGTACCAGATAATATTGGTATGCCTCGATGAATACTCAGCTACCGACACATCATCCTGCCGAAGCGGTATAATCTCTAGAAAACACTAAGCCGCCTCCTCAAGCCAGTCCTCAACCGCCTGTGGGTTGGTCTCACCTTGGAACTTCATGGATATCCGGTGCTGAAACAGAAGTAAGGCACTAATCCAACAAGTGTCTTCTACTGGTACTTCCGGTAGTGTCTGCTGACCAACAGGCAATGATATAGTTGGCACAATGCTCGAAGATACCATCTTAGAAAACGATCCATGTACTGAAACTTCATCGTTATGCTGACCATCCGCATGGTCACTCACGGAAAAAAACTAGTAGCTAAGATCATCATCTTCTCTACTAGTGTCTTAACTAGGTGGAAAACTCCAGTAATCGCCTCTATCTAGTCTTCTACTGCTTGGTAATCTGTCTCGCCTCGAACCTCAGAGGCCACTACTACTGGAACTCGTGCAATGTGCTCTGTCGGCGTGCACCATCTGCTAGTACGGATGGTGGAATCTTCTACCAAACTGGTTGTTCTACTTCTCGTACACCACCGGATGGTGACAACATAGTAAGAGGGCCCTACATCGGAGCCTCGTCGCTCGGTGGGCCGTCATCGTGTACTCTTTCTCAGGAACCCTAGCTGGATGTCTTCACAGCGGCATCCCGATAAAGAACAGGTGCGCCACAATCAATAAGTTATACCTAGTGAGTTGACTCAAAGAGACCACAAAGGAAACTCTTGACACACACATGCAATCAGTTTTTCTATGCACTAAGTTGGAAATCCGAGGTCAGGGTCCTGGTGTATGGATACTTCGGTCACCGCACCGACACTGGACTTCCTGGACTGAATACCATACTCAGTACTCTTAAAACTATTTCTTCACATAAAAATAAAGATCAGAGTCCTCAGTTCTGTGGTAGAACCGACTCCTCTGATACCAATTTTTCATGACCCGTCGTCGGGGCTCGTGCCGTGACTACCCCAAGACTGCCTTCCATTGTCCAGGGGCGGCGACTAGAACCAAAGGTGTAAATCTCATTATAAGTGAAGGCATTTCCTTTATAAAAGTAAAGAAACACAAGAGAGTACGCAACAGAAGAAATCACTAAGTAATACTGAATACATAATTAAGTGATAAATGGAAAGGTGCCGGAAATACAAGACCAATAGTAAGTGCAGTACAACTGAAAAGTTAGTACAACTTTTGTAAAGCAAAACAATAACCACTGAGTTGTCCTCCGAGAATCACACCTGAAGGGTGGGTAGAGATAGCCTCCTCAGAACCTTGGGTCCATCTGTTTGCTCCGTGTACGTCTCGCCATGTGGTCCACCTCTGAGTACCGTCCAGCTCCACAAGCCTCCACCTCGATCAGTACTGTCTGTCGTCTGCATCTAACACAACGTATTGCGGGCATAGCCCGTGCAATGGTGAGTCTAAGATAATCAGTAGGGACCCCGAGACCCCTGATGGTCTCCCAGAATCCAAAAAGGTTAAACCACAAAAGAAAGTTACAATCACGAAGTATCAACCAACTCTACTTAGGTATATGCCCATACATATACCTATGTTATCAATCACAGTTCGACTCCAACTCTCAAGCCCAAGCACAGCTCAGTACACACAACATATTAAGTTAATCACATCGATGATAATGATTGAAAGACAAGACTGAACTCACAGAGGTATACATCTTTCATATTTCCGTAGAGATGATCAGATGTAGTAACATATTCATCTATGCTGTCAGACCCATGTAGGATACTAGACCAGCTAAGCTGTCGGACCCACGTAGGATACTAGACCATCAACCTTATCAAACCCACATAGGATACAATTACATAAGTCAAACTGTCGGACCCACATAGGATACAAGTACAGAAGTCAAACTGTCGGACCCACTTAGGATACTAGCACAATAGACATCGTTGTAGAACCCACGGAGGATTCTAGTACGGTTGTCGTCATCGCCAAACCCATGGAGGATTCTAGTACGGTAGAAGTAATTTTCAAACCCACATTGGATTCTAGTACAGTATTCATTATTTTCGAAGCAAAGGCGGTTTCTAGTACAGTAGTCACCGCAGTCGCAGCCAGCTCTAGGGTTTCCAAACACAACACGCTCGATTCCGGGAGGGTCCACTCCTCAAGTCAAAGGTTGTACATTAATTGTAATGATGCCCAGAGTTGATGTATCCTGAAATTCCGTCACATCAAAAGGAACTCAACACGATAGATGACGCGTCAATCGGATGCCCGGTCTGAGAGATATTGGCTTTTCTGTTCAAGGGGCCTGGTTGGAATTACGCTCATTCCAAACGCAGCCATTTTCCAAAGTCGTCCAAAACATACTTAGAGTATCGAAAAATGACCTTCTCGTCAAGAGAATCCCAGTGTTCTAGACGATGAGTCGACTAGATGCACGATCTTAATTTTATTCTCATTTTAGTGAATCGCGCTTGGCCCGTCAAGCCCAGTGGGTTCAAGGGGCCTGACCCGATTTGGCTGGTCTGACCTAGTAGGGGGGGTCGGCCCTGCCCAGGGGGGTCTGGCCCAGCCCGGGCGGAGGGGGGGGGGGGGGTGGCCCGTGCTCGCGGGGCATGGCATGGCCCAGCCAGCCGAGCGCTGCGAGGGTGGGAGGGGGGGTTTCTTTCTCAAACCGGCAGTGTCGAGCGGCTCCGCACTCCTATCTGGCCAACCGAAGCCGTCCGGTCTTCTCTACGCGATCGGCCTGTAGAGCGGGCCGCTGCCCTATCACTTGGCACCTACGGGTGGCGCGACCTCCTCCAACCTAGCTGGATAACGAGCTGGACAGTTAATATGTAGAAGCGGCCCGCGGATCACGGGTCGCGGTCCTCCACAGCGCGGTGCCATAGGGAGCCGTGGTTCCTCCAGCCCGGCCGGCTACGGCCGACCGATTCTTCTTCGGCTGAGCTACCTGCAGTTGTGGGTCACGGTTCTTCTGTACACGGTCGGTACGTGACCTCCATTATCTCTGGTTGTCGTCGCTTCTAGTTGCTATCGCATCTCCCGACATCTCTACTTTCGCCAATATAAACATGGATCAACGTAGGGTGCATCCGAAGACGATATAGTTTCCATGACGCTAGGGTGCGTCTGAGAAGGAAGCGTCATTAGAAGAAGTATTTTGCATTCTTCGTCGGGGATGTTCATCGTTGAAGAACGGTGTTCTTCATCGATAGAGGAGCACCTTTCTTCTAATTTTTCAGAGGTTTCCCCCACCAAAATATTTTCCAAGGAAAATATTATAATAAGTCTTCCCATTATATTAGAATTTCCATGAAATTTAAAACAATTAAAAATAATTTTTAACACCGAAGTGAATTAAAGTAGGAATTAATTACTTTGGTTGGCAGAATTTATGAGAAAAGAGGTGGCCTCATTAATTCATGGAAATTCAAAGAGTTTCAAAATTCAAAGAGAGAAGGTGGATATTTCATATTAAATGAAGGAGAGTTAATGGATAGTTTAAAGGTTATTGAATGGTTAGGGTCTCATTTGGGCCCCACCTCACATTATCCTCTCATGGGAGGTTATGTGGGTGTGGGCCCCACCAATAACTTCTCCTTGTAAGAAAAAACCACCAATTATAAATAAAATTGTGTATCACCACAATTTAATTTAATTTAAGATAAATCCCCAAATTAAAACATTCAACTTGCATAAAACACAACTATGTTAAAGGTCCCCTTAAGTGAATACTGGTGCTACGAGTTCACCGGTGTCCTCAAAGTTCAATTCCAAGCACCGGTTCAAATGATATAAAATCTAAACGTACGTTTACTAAATGTTCTCGAAAAAAAGTTCGGAAAAATATTAACATCCACCCTAGACCCGCTGCAGTCGAGGTTAGGCTTTGACTAGGTGAAACACGACCCAATGAACTAAACGGTACCCCCATATTTTCAATACGAGCTACCATTTAAATGTTATTAATTTTACAATAAAATAAATTTCACTTAATTATTTTATTTACGGCAAAAAACTAACTTTCTCTGGTGGCCCTTGCTGGCCCATGTTAGTATCTGCTTAATAAAATATTACCTCACGAGTTCAGCAGTGGTCTCTGATTTTTAATCTGAGTTACCGTTTGTGAGTTATAAGCATTTGAAAAATAAAATAACTTCATTTAATTATTTTATTTACAGTTACTCCATTTTCGAGTTTTCTCACACGAGGCTCGTGCCCACTAAAATTAAGTCACGCCTAGGGTAAACCCGTCATCCTGAGCGCAACGGTGGCCTTAGATTTATGATACGAGTAACCTTTTAAGAGTTATTCCACTTTTTTAGGAAAACTGCTTACGCGCGTTAATTTAAGCTTAACAAAACTTCGACAGATCATTACGGGCACTCCACACCTCGGAATCGCACACCGTCAGAAACTGCAGACTCATAAAATTCCAAAGATTTTAATAAAAAATATTCCTTGAAATTTAGAGGTCTTTACATTGGTCTTTTTTTTCCAAATCCATATTAGACATTTGATGTGTCTCTCCTTGGTAAGATTGTTGAAATTTCTTCTATAGATTATAAGTCTCAATGTTTTCATTTTCCAACACATTTTCATATTTATAATTATAAAGACTGTTTAATGAAAAAATTCCATGATATATAACATGAATGAGTTGATAACATGATTTATTATGAGTATCTACATAACCGTATAAGTAATTTTTTCAACTTTATAATATATTATGGTTGATTAAGTTAATATGAACTCATTAAATCCACTTGTTCTAGTAACTCTTGTTCCATGTTTTTCTGAATCATGAGATAACTTCTTAATTAATCATCAAGATTCAAATCATAACATGTAAATAAAATCTCTTTTTAATGATTTATCCAATATATTTCAGCCACTATCTAGAAAATAATGATAAAATCAAACTAATAAATGGTGTTCCTTAATGTACTGGTGTGGAAAATATGCTTGTAACTTTAGAAATAATTTCTAATGATGATAAAGTATCTCTATTATAGCCTATGTTATTTAATAAATTATCGTTATTTTTAGCTGCACTCCATCATGCTAGTGAGAATATTTGAATAAAATTCCTTTTTTGATCATCTCAATCATTTACATCTCTAGACATTAAGATATAAATAAATTATTTTTCTAATACATATAATTAAATTAAGATGTCTTTTCATTTGAATTGGTCTTCATCTATAACCAGTGCCTTATGTTTAGAATAATCCAATATAAAATAATATATATACTTCATTATTTCCTTCTATGAAAGTCCATGAAACATTAGAACAATTATTCTCTATCGATTTTTCAATTCAAAAACATATTATAATGTAAGTATTCCCATTTTATAGTTTTGAATAATTAAATGGGGTTCCCAAATATCTATAATGGTTTAGTTTTAATTTTTACCAATGGAATTATATTCATTGGGAACACATGATGTTTCACTTGATAATAATAATGAAATTATTTGAAAATATCATTAATGATTTAATTTTATATGGTTTGTTTTCAAGGTTCTATAATTATATATATCATGAGATGAAATATAGAAAGTGTTACAATGGGTCATTGACATTACGGTTATGAAACTTCACACCCCTTATCTTTATATAGTGTGATTTATCTGACACACCTATTCAAATATAGTAAAAAAATTATTTTCATATGGTTAAAATATAGATTAGTGGGGACAAAAGGTATCCTCTAAAGAGTGGTGAAAAACCAAAATTTTCATTATTACTAAAATAAGGGCATGATTTCAATTGATTTGAGAAAAATAATACCGATCATATTTGGAAAACAATTCGAATTATGCGATAATATATTTAATTGGAAAAGCTGTTGGATCATTAATTATTATTTTATTCCTGTCAAAAACTACCAAATGGGCATCAATAATTTTAGGATCAAAGAAATACCACAATCATAGGTATTATTTCTACTGAAAAAAAGTAAGGTGTATCCTAGCTATATGATGATGAGTCAGCTAGGTTACATGGAACATGTAATCCCTATGAAGACACATGATCACGTATCATTGAGAAAATACTATAGAAGAATCATGAAATTTTCATGATATAGGGATTATCATGTGATTCCACTCCAAAAATACCTCATGATCATTATATGGCTAGAAAATGAATTCCTCATATCATGTAACATTCAACTGGTGGATTCCTAAAAATCACTAAAATCCCTAAATTAATTAAAATTTTGAAAAATGAGTAACCTTAATGTGA
Organism: Viscum album; assembly: GCA_963277665.1. Classification (NCBI taxonomy): domain Eukaryota; kingdom Viridiplantae; phylum Streptophyta; class Magnoliopsida; order Santalales; family Viscaceae; genus Viscum; species Viscum album. Next base: position 837,560,994 of record OY728137.1, read on the forward strand.
TGAAAGTCACATTATTTTTCATTCGAAGGGCTCATATGACTGAAATGATAAATTTAAAGATCATGTGTATCTCGAGAGGCTTGGAAGTCATGTAGTGAATTTTTTTTGGATATGTCACCTCCATTATTAAATGGCCCTTGGACATATATACTCGATCACAATACAAAATATAGAAAAGAGGGGTGATCGCCCACAAACATGTTTGGGCATCATCATGAGATCCATTATAGATCATGTGATTCTTTAATGAAAAATAAACGGTAAAATTCTAAAAGCCATGTAGAATAAAGAATAAAATATGAAATGTAAGAGCCCTAATGAGAGGAAAAGATATGAATTTTTTCAAGTGAAAGGGTTTATGCACCCCATGTGATCAACACATTGATTAAGTGAACACCCTTTCACATGATAGAATGATCTCAAGAAGAGACTCTCACATTCCTATTTGATCTTGTGAAATGCTCTGGAAACGTTTCCCTAGATCACATGAAAGCCTTTTCAATAGGAATCTTGAACTTATGAAGACTCCCTAACATGTTATCCCAATCTTTTAAAGAAACATTGACTTTTCAAAATCCATTTGAAAATACACAAGTTTGATAAATATGATAATGAAAGAGTGATATTTTAGTATTTTTTTAATAAAAAGGGATGATATCATTGATTTACCATATTTATTTCTTGTGAAACATATATTACACCACATGTTCAAGTCCATATTAGTTATATGAGATTTGTGCAAGGAATCGTTGAACTGGGGAAGTGAGGCTTATAATTTCCTCTCTATCGGCAAAAAAAACACACATGAGATAAAATGATCTAAATATGACTTCTCAAAGAATAAATCCATGATATTATAATTTTTTTCACTATGTAGACATAGGTAATTATTTAATGATTACACAACAAGTATATATGCTTCAAATGATCAACCTATTGATCATTTGAAAAACTTATGGTGTGTTAATGAAATTATAAGAAGGAGTTTATGTGTGTCCAGTTTTTCATGTAAAACCTCAATAACCCTATTATTAATAAACAATGAGTAACATATGAAATAAAGGATAAAAAAGGATAGAATCCTTATGGGATGATGGATACACTAATTTAATGGGAATCCTTCGTAAACTTTAAAGACCTATATATATCGTTTGATATCACTTGAATATGCTAGAAATGTCACACAACACCCTTGGATGTGTATTATTAGATCATGTAGTAGCCCTCAGTCATGTCATCCTAGTTCACATGACACCCTAGTATGTGTCTTAATCAATCACATGAAGACCCCAAGAAAATATAGTTGAATCATATGGAAACTCTCTAACATGAATTCTTCAATCACACTAAGCACCTTAGACATGTAATCCTTATCATGTGGTGGTCCACATACATGTATTCTGCATTATATGATAGACATCCTTATATATGTCATGAAATCTCCAGACATATTAGATAGAAATCCATGACATGTCTAGTAGACATCCTCGGCATGTCAATCATGTCGTCCAGACACCCTAGGATGTGATAACCTTGAATAGTAGATACACTCATTCATACACAATATTAAACTATATGGACTCTAATTCCTTTCCAATCATGATATGTAAGAATCCTTGCAATGTCTTGAACTACAGTATGGAATCCACCTCAATGTATGTACTTTCATATTTCATAAACTCTAACCCATGGGTCCCAAACTCTTCTATGGGTTTGTCATCCATCCTTATCCATTACAAGGTTGATGGAAAAATAAACATTCAGGACTCTAATTCCTAACCAAATAGTAAGCATATGATCCCTTCCTAAGGCTCTAGATCATGTTAGGCATCCTCCTCAATATAGGCAACACTATATTTTCGACATTATAACCCATGGGATCCAATGTCACCAATGGGTTTATAATTCTTCATCATCCATCGACATATTAAGAAGACCATTAAATTATAATGACTATAATTAATAATACAAGAATGATACATATGACACCATTATAAGTCTTGAGATCTATATCGAAAACCCTAGTATATCTTCCATAGTGCATAAATCCCATATCAATATGTGATGAGTTTGATCCCCTGTCATCCATTTTTTCTAACACAAATCATAAATCAAGAAGTCTTAGAGGTTTGCAATGATCATACCACTAGAATAATAAATTTTACCCGTCAAAACCTCAGTTTATAATCCATGTTTTGTGGAATGATTAAACTTCCCCCATACTATAGAATCCATATTAGGGTAATTATGAAAGGCATTATCATATTGTAAAACCCTAGGGAAATACACCTCATGGGAATTAATTATCTATCACAACCCATTAGGGGTTGGGGGAATATTGAACGATATGGATTCAGATTCCTATCCAAACAAGATAGGTAAGACACCAATCTATATGATGATATCTGATTAGGCATCAAACATGATTTAATTACCTCTATATTCCAAACACTATAACCCATGAGACCCAAACTGTCTTGTGGTTTTACAGTTCTTCATCATCCATAAGTGGATAAAGAAGCTAATCAAAATATGATGACTCTGACTCCAGTTATAAGTAAGATGTGTAAGACATCATGCTAAGGCATGATCTCCATATCTTGTACCTAAGTTCCTTCATACATGTCCTATCCACATGATGTTAAGCTACATGGCTTGGACATAAATGAACTATGTGGGTTTTAATTCATGTTATAATAAGGGTATGTTGAATTCCTCATTAATCTTCAATCCCATCATAAAAACAAAATTCACTATCCTGGATAGAAGAAAACTCAATATTTCTTAGTTATATGAATTCAAAATATTATCAACTACCCACATTTATGAAATAATTGGAAACTAATAGAAAACCTTATGTAAATATTGATGATCTAATTAATATAACCCATTTACATAGAGAAGAATTCAACAAATAATCATTTTATTAGGGTAACAAATACCATATTGAGATTTAGAAACGATTTCATAACATATCTTAAATCTATAATAGATTCCAATAATATGTGATAATTCCTCCCAAAAGATTGAAACTTTCTCAATGTCCCATCATCTAAACCAATGTGTGTCCTTAATTATCATTGGTTTTGAAATACAAAATGATCGACTACATTTGGAATGTTGGTTTTTATGTTGATTGGGGTGTGGGAATCATTGGGAGTTTCTATGAATGAAACTAATGTAATTAACCACATGAATGATGTTAAAACCATACTTGAAATCCCCAAAATAAATTTTTAGAGTCCTATCTCACATAGAGAAACAAAAATAGATAAATAAGTGTAAAATAATGTAATTAACGAATTACTAAATCTTTATAGTCATTGGAAATCATTTCTCCTAGGATTTTGGATCTAAACACATATTTTGAAGGAATCGAAAAATGGTGAACTGGATATGAATTTCTCAAATAATAAAAACTACATGTTGACCATGTGTCAGGACATTTTTTTCCATATCCTATGATAAATGAAAAACTTATAACTAATTTGATATCCTTTAATAATAAAATTTATTAGGGGTACCCTTGAAATAACTACATTCTTTCAATGAAAATTCCATATGAGAAAAATGTATGAATCGAGAATAATAAAGGATAATTTTGGTACATGTTCTTAATTTGTTTATAATGTATCGAACATGCAATGAAGAACTAATTATTGAACATGTTACTGATTGAATTCGTGATATAGTATCTTTATACATAAATATATGTAATTAAAATTATGCCTTCATCAAGTGAATTTTATATAACCAAAGTAATGGAAGGAACCTCCGTGAGTCACAAAACAACCTCACCCCACTAACACTTTAATATTTGTGTGAAAATCATAATGGTTATGGAATACCACTTACATGGTATGATCCTAACCCTCAAATATTCACATTGATGTCTCTAGATTCTGAAACTAACAAGCATGTCATGTATAGGGGAAGCTACAATGAAACGAGTTGCACTTGTCACTACCATCAATCAGTTCAAGATATTATACCCTGAACAAAAAAAGAAGCACCTTATATGTCATAATAAGGTGGATCAAAGAGTTTATAATGGAACTATACCTATTCAAGAGCTTTTTAAGAGGTCTCCTATCAACAACCATCACCATAGCCATCCTTCCAATACCCCTCGGTCACCTTCTAAGACCACCCCAGAAAACAATACCATCCATGACACCCATTCATAGGTACCAATGAGATCTCTCATGGTGGAACAATCTATTGATAAATGGGTGTTGGATCATATCCCCACTTCCACTAATAAAGAACATTAATATATTCGGATGGTATCTAGTGATAATTATGATATCCCTTCTTACTCGGATCAAGTATGTATTCATATTCATGTAGTAATCACGGTGGATGAACATAGCCCTTCACCAACACATGAATACAATCGGTATATTTTTATGGTACAATGAGGAAAATAGTGGGATTATATCCCCACTTTATTAGAATACATCTACCAATATGTCTTGTAGAGTAATAATGTGTAGGACTATATTCCCACACACACATTCCTAAAGTGTCACTACATTCTAGAAATAGTAGAGAGCTCTGTCAGCATATTCTGAAACATGTACAGATAATGGGATAGATGCATATCCCCATCCTGAAATCTAGAGTATCATATCACTATGATAAGTAAAAATAGATGGATACTCTATAAGAAGAATAAATTCTTGCTCATATATAGGATTTTTTTTGATATATTACAATGAAGGATGAATCACATGACATGGATCATATCCCCATTTCTATTGAGGCTCACCAAACCAGTATGGAACATGACTCTAGAAATTCATATATTCCTATAAAAAAATAGACAATATATTACAAAAGAAAATAGTCCTAGATCATATCCTCATTCTAACCAGGGCCCACCAACCCAGAGATTTTCATGACTCAAAAAAATCAATCATTCCTATTGAAAAATATTGGATGAATACTACAAAAGAAGATGATTGGTATCATATTCATAAACATATCAAGTAATGTTAGTAAAATATGTAGGTCACATTAGATAAGGATCATATACCTACCAATGAATCTACTTAGCAGATTCTCGAAGCTCAAAAAATCCATTATCAGATACCTACTTCCACCAAAGAATGACTACCCCAACATAATTCTGATAATATACATTATAATTATCATATCACCCCTTTTATTACAAAGTGTTTCATCATATTACAATGGGGAATGTATATTTGAACTAGGATCATACCCACCCTTCATCCAAGATTGACCAGCATATTCCGGAAACCACATACATGCTAGATCATATCAATTTAGATTACACAGAAGCTCATGGGCATACACTAGAAGATTCTGAATAGTAAGATCATATCCCCACAATACAGGATGGTTAAAAACATATTTTGGAAACTGTCATGTAGCATGATCATACCCCTTATCAGCCCTAAAATCTAGGTTAGTGTATTTCATCCAAGATGAAGAATGCGGCTCATATCCCAGACCATCTCAATGTCAGTGTCCTTGAAGCAATATTAACCATATATACAATAGCTCAAGGGTTAGTTGAATCTTAAACTATATCATAAGGAGGTCATTGTCTATATAGTCAACCTCATGATAGTGCAGAGATGGATCACATGGACTCTACTCATAAAATATGATGCAGTCAACCTCCAAATTGTGATATCTCTCCCATGTAAGGAAATATTACCTTTTTTAATACAAATTTTTATTAATAGGTTCTCAAATATCACAAAACATTGTATGGAGATGTGATTTAAACACTAGGGTTAATCGTATATAATGCCCCATCATGTATCAACATCACTTCACCATATTCTGTAGGAGACCGAGTGAATCAATATTTGTGGTCTGACCAGGTGTAGGAATATAAATATAATTAATAAGAGGAAAACATGGATTTATTGATGGGGATAGAGATAAAAAACCCCCCAACCTGAATCTTTCCAATCACCACTTCCGACTATGAGATCCATTATTATCTAGAAAAGTAGTTCATAACTTACCAATGACAAAACATGTAGGTCAATCATCAGTGGTTAAAAACCAGACACATCCCCTATCTAGTATTTGAGGGTGACAATAAGACCATACACATATTCTCTTGTCAAATGGACCTGCATTCTATCTCCATGTCCTGAGATCCAAGACTGAAATAACATAGAAAAAATTTATGGAATTATTTCCACCACCACACCATAACCCCTACACAAATGATTTTTGATACCTCTTCCATAATATATATTAAATTTTGGGTAAATTATAAATAATTTCACTTCACTTCATCTTCATAATAACATAACACCCCAACTATAGCATCTATTAATGTCATTGTCGGAAGAGAAAGTTAGGGATCAGGTAACTCGAATGGAATTTTTTCAATAAAATGAAACTACCACACTTCAATGATTAATGTAAATAATGAATAGAGGGAGATTTATACCAATAGACACTTACGATAATCCCCTAAAAAATATGGGGAAGAGTTTTCGAAATGGAAGCTGAACTTGTGGACTCCTTGAAAAATTCTCATTAAAAATGACTCCCATCATATGAAGCCACTAAAATAATCACATACATGATCAAAATTGATCAACATCAAGTGTATCATAACATTAGACACCATATAATACATCCTAGAGCATATCTATCATACAAGTATGGATGAATTTTTACCAACACCTCCACCCCTTTGGACATCAAACCCTAAGAGGATCCAAGAAATATTAGAAATAGCTGAAAACATACACCATCCCATAGGGCTGTGGGAATTTTTTCTCAACTACTATCAAGATGTTCATTACACCCTGATATGGTCCTAGATAATTTAAAATTGGTTCTATATAAACCCTATCCCATAATACATGGGAATTTATACGTCAATTTCCATCTAAACATCTATTAGATCGTCACTAAAATAACTAAATAATTAGCAATAAGATTATTAAGTTCCAATAGTAGCCCTGAATAGTCCACACCCAAAAGGACTTGGAGAGTTTTAATCATTATCATCACCCAAAAAGAATCAGTCCACTCTATTTTGGGAGGTTAATATCATCAGTTAGAATACCATATGTTCCTCCCACTATAAGACACACCATTCCTATTTGGGTCCCATTAGGCAAAAACGATAAAAAACTCCCTTAAGTTCAATTTACATAGATTGATATAGATGAAATGAAAGATGAAGGTAATAAAATCCCATAAGGGACATTTTAAAAAATGGGCTGATATGGCCAGAGGTCAGAAATATGACTTTGATGCAACCCTTGAAGGAGGATTTTGTGGTGTAGAACCACTATATTAGATGGAGAGTAATGGGTTAACTACTACTTCCCAACACATCCTAGTGAATTTTTTCACCACAAACACAACATATGATAGATTAAGATGAAAACATATAGGGGTATAATGTATAACACATTCCTTAAGTGGTAGGTGACCTATATACACAAATTGACACTAAACATATGAAGAATCAAAGAATGTGATAGAACGTGGAACCTATAAATGATGAATTTACACCTCCACTGGGGAATGATGCCATTGATTAAGGGAAAGGTGTGGATACATGTCATTCACCTTCTAATGGTGTAGAATTTTTATCTGTGGAGGAATGGATGGAACAATACGATAATGAGATACAAAATAGTAGAAAACTCCATGAAAAACTACTCAGAGGCAACATTCCCACTAGGTATCATATTCCGGAAGAGACAAACATCACTCCCCCATGTAAAGAGAGAAAACATATGACTATTATAGAAGCATATAAGTGTATATATGGATATGTATATAGGTATGTGGTCTACAGAAATGAGGAATTTTAAGATGATCACAACATTCCTCCATTAAAACGGCTACGTATCCCCCATCAGGATGATCATTCAGTCCTTGCACAGATCAATAATCTGGATGATATGAATATGGTTCCACCTCCTAAAGCTTTTCCTTCCCACTTCATATAAATGGGAGGTATTCTATATAGTAATACCTATAGAACTCCTCAACACCACTTAATCCTTGTATTCGTAAATGGAATCCATTGATGGGCGACAAAATCCAATGAAACATAAAAAGAATCCATCTCACGAATGAGTGGATGAAACCTTTTCCCTAAAAAATATCAAAATACCTAGATCCTCAATCATTAATGGAGTGGGAGATCCAGAATAACATATCATCCACTTCATGTCCCGATGCTGCCTGATGATGGGCCCTCGATATTAGTAGGAAGTGACATAAAAGGGTTACTTTATAAATGGTTAACAAAATTACTATAAAAAGCTAAGATAACCCCAAGTGGTTCATTATAAATGTATCCAGCCTTATCTAATACATTTGGATGAACCTTATATTTTTTTGAATATTATATCAATTAATAATATTGTATTTTTTTTAAAAAACTCATTTATGTCAATTTTGACACTATTTTGTATTTTTTTTGTGAATGTCATAAAAACTTTGTCACTTTGAAAAAAAATTATTTAATCAATTATAACATGTCATATTATCCTATAAAATTTGTGGAATTCATCAGAAGTCTCAATTTAGATTTATTTGGATATTTATAATATCAATTATTTTAATCTTTCATTAATAAGGTTATTACTACATCATCATTGTATCATAAATAAATTTAATTATTTAATATATAAAAATTTTAAAATAATACCATAATGTAGGAAATATTTTTATCTTTCTAATGAATATTTCGAGTCTAATTTATCTTATGTAAAACTCTATATTAAAAATGGTTTAGTTAATAAACTTTGAATTTAACACTTTTTACTCTTCTTTAAATAAAATAAGAATAAATGTCCTAATCTAATACAAGGGGACCAAAAGGATCATATTTTAATCCTATGGATGATTTTAGTCGAAATTAACTTATCCCACAGAATTAGGACATGTGTTAGGGTAATTATAATATCATTTTTACCTTTATTTACTCTATTTACATTTAACCATGGTAAATAAAAGTTAAAAGTTACTATTCACCAAAAATTATTTCTATCATATTGAAACACATATTACTTATAGATGTAAACCGTGTTTCTTGGATTTTTGAAATTCAATTCACAGAAGTGGTAAAATTACGTTTTATTCAAATTTGCAAATGTTACTAGAAGGTGGGTAAAAGATGATAAAAGGTTCAATAAAATTTTATATATCTAATATTATTATAAAATGACACTAATTAATTACATTGAACATATATAGGTATTATTTATCTATTTTTATCTAATATAAATTTAAATAAAATAACTAAATATTTAAATAAAAATTCAGTTTTAAACAATAAAGGAGTGATTTTCACTATTAATCACAAATTGAAAGTATTCCGAATATACCAAAAGTTCACCCTAAGATAATTTTAATATTAAAAATCCCAAAATGAATTAAATTTTGAAAAATAAAATTTATAAAATTTCAAAATGTGGGTATTACTATTCATAATGACTAGTTTGTTTGGTCGTGGTGTGTTAAAACTCTACGTTGCGTACAATGCAAGCAATTGCATTATTCAAAGGGAAACATACCGTGGAAGATTAGTATGTTATATAAATAAAGTTAATTATATATTTAACACTTAATCCTATAAATATATTAATTTATAGACCGTTTTCCATGATGATTTAATGGATATTATGGAAATGAAATAGAGTTGAAAAAATGTCACAATCTTACTTTTAATAAGTATAATTTTTTGATATGGATATAAATAGAAGAAATGAAACAATATATATATTATAAGGAAATATATTTTGTTTATATACAAAAAAAAAATTATTTTCATTTTTTTAGGAAATAATTTTCATTAATATTTACAAAATGATGAAAGATAAATTATTCAATTTATGAAATAATCCTTTAAATGCTATTATAAATATTAATATAAATTTATTTTTACCTAATTAAGAATATAAAATACTTTTATAGGTTAATATGATTTTTTTGGGGAATATTAAATTTATTTTTTAGTAGTTATCATGTATTATATATTTTATTAATTTTAAAGTAATGAATAGTTTCAAAATTTACACTTATGATATTTGAGGAAAACAATTTTTTATTAATTATTTATGAAAAATAAAATTATTAAATAAGAACAATGGTATGATATATGGAATAATATATCTTTAATTTTTCTTTTATTATATAATTAACACTTTATATGTCAAAATTACACCATCTTAATATTGAATAATTTGTTACCATGGTTAAAATTAAAATGGCTTAACTAAGGGTTAATCAAAATGATAAGATCTAAAATAACACAAAAAGTTATCTAAAATATATTGGATTATTATATTAAAACATTTTATTATATTATATTTTAAAAAATTAATTTTTTTATGAATTTGGATTGATATTTTATTTATTATAAATTAATCATTTGAGAAATTCCAAAAGTACCCATATTCTCTCTTATAAAAAGAAACCACTTCTTCTCTTATATTCACATATAAATATCTATTTGGGTTAAGAAAAATATATCCAAATATCTTACAAAATTTACCACCATAATAATATATTCATTAAATTTGGAATAAATCCATCCAATGAAGTCCTTTTGTGCAAATCAAAAGGAGATACCCAAAGAAGAGGTAATGTTCATCAACGAACAGTTTTGTTTTATTTATTCCTTAAACCAAATTAGTTAATTTAACATTATGATTATATAATATCTTATGTTTGTTTAATATAATTATTTTTTGTTATATTAAGGTATTTACTAACACTCACATAGTATTCCATCAGATGGGATATTCAAGCATCGCTCTTGTGTACGATAGACTACCACCTCGCAAATTGATGTCATTAATTCTTCAATTTACTATTTAATGGTTGATAAAAATGATTTATTCCTATTTTAATATGATATATTTTATATTTATGATGTATTTAATCTTATTTAATTACTATATAATACGTACCTTCAATATTTCTATTTTTAAAAAAATGATAACTTCGTTTATGGTCGTGTCGACTGCCGCCTCCTTAAAATGATGTGAATCATTCGAACATTACATGGAATGTATTAAAAATTGGATTAGTGAAAATATATTGTATATATGAATCAATAACTCTACTTTAATTATACTATATATATATACATATTTGTCTTTTAATTTCTCCATTTCAATATATTGGAAACCGTACGTACGGCATACCTTCTCTATGAATGGTGTATTTCATTTTCTAATTCTATATTTTATATATTATAATAAATAAATATATAAAGAATATATATGATACTTATATATATTTTTATCATTCTAGTGATATTGAAATCCTGATATATGTAAAAGGAAAAAATATAACTAATCGAAATAGTGCTTAAAACAAAGGGGATATTACTCAAAGCCTAGCATTAACATAAAAATATTAATAAATGGGTTATATAAAGTCATAATAAAATCAAATATGGAATTATATATATGAATAATTATCCATACTATGTGTATACTAAACTTATATTTATTAGATATTAATTTTTTTATGATTATGATGAGATTCACAACATAATGTAAGGGATTTCCATCTCGCTTTTGTTTTCCATGAGATACAAGAAATGTTCACCACCTATTTCTTATATGTGGGATATATAATTCCCATTAATATTTTTTATTAGAAATATATAGAATATTATTGTATGATAATATCTATATAATTTTTTTAATTAATTTAACATAATATTTTTCAGATTATATAGTGATGAGTGTTTATTTCACAATCTCATCAACATTCCAGATTGTTTTATTTTATATCTCCATTGGGAAATATTTATATTTTAGGACCATGTTTTCTATAAATGTTTTCAATTTTTCTACTATTATTCATTTCATACTGAAGTCTATTTTTACCCATGTACTAATTTTTAAGAAACCATTTGAAAATAATATTTTCATTTTCATTTTTTGAACAAAGATCTTTGTAACTTTACCACAAAAAATATACCGAAAGAATATTTTTTAACTTATATTATATGAATGAAATATTCTTCCATAATGAACCCATATTAATTTTAATCATCCTTTATAATCATAAAAGTTCTTTTTCAAAGAAAATATTTTATTTTAAATGTATGCATCATTTTAAGAGAAGAAATCATTTTCAAGGTAGAAATGATATTTTTTGTCAATAAATATTTTCTTGTTACCTCTAATTTTTTTTTTCAATCTATGATAAAATTCAAAAACATTATTTATGATTTAATTCGAATATTTTTTATGGTTACTATACCAATCATTCATATGGTTGGTCTATGTTTATGATGGAATGATGTCTATGAATTACATTTCTTGTGACCGAGTTATGTTACAAAGAAATGTTTATGAAAACCATATCATTTGCATGCATTATGATTTATTTTAATGTGTAAAAAATATGTATGTTTTAATTATGTGATGGTTGAGACCTATATATCCCTCCAATTAATTGGGTGAATATTTATATCTCTTCATATAATTATGGGAAACAAGTCAATTAACTAGATCTGCTATGGGAAGATGGGGAAACCCGATCCACTCTTGGAATATGGGGAAAATAGATCTGATAAAAAGAATGGTCTACAACTGGTCATATTGTTTTTTCCTTTTTATAGGTGTTTTCCCCATCAAGTTCCCTGATAAATATTGGAAATTTGCCCTCAGTTATAGAGACTAATAATACATGTGTATGATTTTGAAAAAAATCCTTGTCTTCTATCTATGTTATGCTTTCTTGGTTTATGTATATCAATCCATTATGATTCATTCCTTGTGAGACAATAAATATTTATTACATTAATTATTTATACGATTTTTAATATGCAGTTTTTGATCTTTAAATATTATGATTATGTTCTTATACCCATATTTTCATGTTTTTCTTATATATATCCTCTAGTTTACCCTTAATAAAAAATATGCTCACCCTTTATTATGTTTATTTTCATATGGTTATGAGGAAATTTTTTATGTAGGAGTGATATAGGGTAATATCATTATGGAAAATGTCAATGATATTTCACCGAAGTAGAATAATGTGTTCCAAATTTTATAAATGAAATAAAGTGTTACGGTCCTCTAGAATATGTTTGTGTAATATAATTAATATTCATCTAAAAATATGAATATCAGTTTACTAAATTTATATGTTGTTATAGATTTGCCAATAATTCGGTAGAATACCAATCGCTCATTTCCAGCTTGAAATGATCCCTTTATCTATAGTTGGCCTATATTAATATCAAAGGTTATTCAAATCTACTGATAAAACAAATCAATGTTTAATATTCCATCAATAAAGAATAATTGGCCCTTATCATTTTTTATGTTATTGGTATGATAATTTAATTACTTTTAAACCCAAATTTAATTTCATTAATTGATCACAAAATTAATTAACTAGAATGAAGTGGTTCTCTACATCAAAAACTAAACCTTGGTATCATCATTCATTGTTTGAGATATGATGGAAATAAATTAGATCAACACTACTCTAGATAACTGTGAATCAATATAAAACCATAGATATGTGGTACCCATGGTCTATTACCTCTAAAATGAAAACCTCCATTTATATCCTTTTTAAAGGGATCCGATTCGACATCGTGCAATGAATTTTTTACTTTGGGATGCGAAAAATGAGAAAACCCCCTAAAAATGAGGATTAGATGGAATCCTCTTTAGATTCCGATCATAATGAGAGATTTTAGAACTCATGAAAGAACGGAATTCTCTTCAAAATGAGCTGGGAAATAAACCTCATTGAAGTCAAGACGAATAATAACATTAAAATTTTAAAGTCCCACATCATCACTATATTCGGTGTCCCTCCCATGATATTTATGGAAAATGACAAAAACATATATTCTACCAAAATGAAGAAATTATACCAGGAGTAAAATATCAAATCCAACCATTCATATCACTATCATGAAGTGTAAAATTGAAAAAAAGACCATCAATAAGACTCATTCAAAGATACTACAGAAAATGATGGAAAAGGTAAATAATTACTGTCAAGGAAAGATCATTACTTTTTTATTGTCCTACCTTACCACTACACATACTATCACACAAGATAATCCATATTCATTAGTGTATGGAAATGAAATATCATTTTCCTTAGATGTCTAATTTCACATAGATCGTATAGATATCTTTGAAACAACATGATATGGTTAGAAATAAAAAGACATGAATTATTTGTAACCACATGATTATTAAATTTTTCTTACATATAACCACATCAAAGATCATCAGAATTAGATCACATGAGCATTCAATTAAAAAGTTTTCCATCATTCCTTTCTTTAGGGAGAACTGGTATGGGCTCTCATAACCCCAATGATACTATAAAATAATCCTAAAATTATATAACATATATGTGGAGGTAATTCAATCATAAATAAGGTCTATCCAAATGGATCATTCTAGTTTTTGAAGATGGATGGGGAACAAAATATGCTTTCCACCAATGAATGGTTTCTCAAAACGTTATTTGTATAGCTGTTGTAAACCACCCTATTCCCTAAAGGGAATACTATTAATTTAATGGCATATTTAATCCCCTAGACATGACATTCAACATCATAAAATACATCCTTACCACATGATATTAAACTACCTATAGAACGTTACTTCCTGGATGGTTTACTTCTAATGAGATAGATATGATTGAATGAAAAATGATGTATTATCATCCATATGTGTTATTATGATCCACATTTGGAATGAGTCCATTATGGAAATACATTTGGATTTATTTGTTCAATCATAGGATACATATTGAATCCAAGATTTAAAATACAGGGTCTAGTTGCAACATAAATGGAAAAAATGTGATCCCCTATGTAGGGTTAACACATATGTGGAGATTTTTCCATTCAATATTTTTGTGTGTATTTATTCTTACCATAATATGATATGTAGGGATTATCAGAACTCAATTCCTTGGTCTAGAAAAAAAATAATAAATAAAATCCCCACTATGTATATGGGTTAGACCGTTATGGATTGTTTTCCGTTCAATGACTGCTTATGGATTGATTCCAGCCATTATAGGATATATAATGACACCCATATCTCAATTCCTTTGTCCATACACAACATAAAAAATACCCCATATTCATATATTTCAAATCTATGTAGATAGTTTCCATTCAAGAATATTATGTGGATTGATCCTTGATACCATCAGATACATAGTGACACCCATATCTTAAATCTCAGGTCCATCCACCATACAAACAGAAAAAATTACTCCACCCTCTTTTTATGGGTAGGACATGTGTGGAGTGTTTTCCTTTATAAATCTATGTGTGGTACGATTCATTCAATCACATGATACATAGTGATTCCTAAATATCAAATTCTTGGAAAAACCATAATATGTATAAATTTGTTTTCACCCCTCTGCGTGTACTATTCGGAACTGCGTAGGGAACCATTTGAGAACTACGTGTTTCTTGATTCCTACTATCATAGAATATGTAGTGACACTGATATACTCCATTACCATATTAGTAACAAGTAATCTTATCTCCCAATCATGTCCATCGATGATATTCTAGTCTGTATAGAGGTTATAGAGAAAAATAAATTGTGAACATCACTATAATCTTCATCATGTACTCTCATGTTTCTTAATCTATAGCACAGATATCCCATGTTTATCATGCCAATAATTGATAATGTGAGCCTAAAGGGCTTGGAAGATAACCCTGGTTAGTGTGAATAAGACATATCATGGATAGGGAACCAAATCATAGTAACATTCTATTAAAATACATGACCACATCCTAATCATAGGAAATTAAACTACATGAAAAGAGGTATTAAAGTTTAATAGATTATACCCTTGATGATTTTGTACTCATAAATTAAATCTTTTTTCCCTTATCCTTGAGATGTGTTTAATACATTCTTAGGTAAACTTTTAGGGTACTCTAACTCCTCTTATATATTACATTATCCATGAACAAACATCATATCCTTGATATATGAGTTGATACCAACCAATTCATCAAGACTGTGTTCTCTCATGAAACCCCACAGACCATCGTCTTACTTGCACATAGTCTATACCTATAGAAAACTATAAAATGAACTATATAATCCAGTCAGATCCCACCATGGTTTAACAAATAATTGAAACTCTGCTAAAGAGATTGTTCCTAGAAGATGTTTGGTCTAAAATAGAGTCCCCCCTTAAATCTTGGAGTAATTTCTATAAACACATGGAATACGGGATTTCACCATTATCAATGGTTGACCAGTACCCACAGATTTCCACCACCAGTTGACTTAGATATTCATGTTTTATGATTTAAACCTTTCATAACCTAACTATTCAGAAGGATTCATAAGCTCCCAATGTTACATTACTTTTCATCATACCCATTTTCGAAGTAAGATTATGACATCATATTCTTATACCCTTCCACATTAGGTACTTTTCTTTTATAAATACCATGTTACCCTAATTTAGTTCTTCCCCTTAGAAATAAATCATATTCTCATGATGTTAAACTTCATGACAATATCCAACTCGCATGAAAATAAAATTAATGACATATGGTCCACCCTAGAAGACTTAAAATTTCTTAAATCGGGCCACCCTATCTATGAGTCTGTGGTTGGGGTGAATTGATAAATTCTTTACCAGAATTACATATAAAAGTTCCCTATACCTATATATGAGATAATACTATTTATATGACCCCTTAGTTGACCATAGTGTAATGAATCACTACGATAAGAAGATAAAATGACCCTCTTCCCAACATATGAGTCAGATCTATATGGGGGATCTCCATAATTGAGCTAATTATGGATTGATTCATGAACATACAATTATAAAGGGAAACCAATGGATGTCCAACAATAAAATATGCAAATACCTTTTTTCAAAAATGGACAAGTTTTATAAACACTCTCTTCTTGTGTATGAGTCATATCTATAGTTGGCTTTCTTTCTCATGAGATAAATCTATTCAAAAAGGGATCCAGTATATGGATCCATGTAAATAACCATGTGCATGGGTAAAATCTATTTCACACATTTAAATTCCATGGACTAGAGAAAATTCCAACCAATGATATATAGTAAAATTTCACATTGGTTCTAACATCCCTACCATATGATGAAAAAATGTAAGGAATATTTTTTTATCTAAAGTTGTTAAACTACATCACAAATGCATCACCACTGCATTATGGTAAACTATATAGACCATCATACATATTCATTCCTTATCGAATGATTGTAATAGAATTACCCTAGTCAGTCAATGTTCAGGGAGATTCTATTATCTTTTTGATAACATTAATCAATAAATTACACTTTGTGTCTTAAAGAATCTGAGTTGCAAAATACCTTTCATGTACCTCACAAAGAAAAATAGACCCCTCTTTTTGTCCAATTAACTAGTAGGTTTTCATATGGTCTTTAAAACCATCAACTAAAGGAATATTGGGCCAACATTAAGGTCCTTCAAATCCTTGGGATCCCTAACATCATCACAGTGGATCATGTCACCTTTGAGTGATTCACGATCTCATGGCCAAAATGATGTTAAATTACATTTTACCAGGGGAACCCTAATTAATATGATGTGTTGGTGTCACTTGATAATAGGTCCACATGCATCAGGACCTTACACTGCAGGCACTTTGGTCAAAGTTGTACAACCATAGACTTTATCTTTTGAAATTGTAAATCCTAAGACCCTAAACTTATAGTGAGAGAGAAATAAAACTATTCAATATAAAACCCCACAAAGGGAGGTATGAAAAAAAATTCAAGTCTCCTCTCACTAAACTATTCATATATTGAGTTTAGAAAAATTTTAAATCATAAATAAACATGGAATAATGATCATGGGGCCGACATTATGTCCCTAATAAAAGATGAGTTATGCTCACCGGAACCCCCTAGAGTAGAAAAAATTTAAAGAAATATTTATTAACATCACCACATACTAATAAGGTTTTTACATAGAAGAAGGACAATTTATAGGGTTCATGATCCCTTATAGAATAATACTTTTTCTATACACTTCCACCATGTATTTGAAATCGAAGTTGATACCAACCAATTCCTTAAGATGGTGTTATTCTCTTAGATCCCCACGAACCATGGGCTCCCTAACTTCTAGTTCTTCCATATATAAAACCGGTAACATGTATTTGCTAATCCAAATGGACCCTCTAGGATTTACTATAAAATTAAAACTATAGTAAAGAAATCTTGCTTTGAGGATCTTTTCTCTTAGAGGGGTAGACCCTCAAAAATCAAGGAGTTATTGTCTTGATTGCATGTAATATGGGCATCCTCTATTATCAATAGTTGACATGTACCCAACATTTTACACAACAATTAGGATCATATATTCCAATATCATGATTTATAATCTCTATAACAATAATATTCAAGAATATCTGATCTCCTCGACATTATGTCACCATGAATTATTACCTTTATCAAAGAAGAAATGTGGTATTCTATTCTCATACCATTCTATGTATTACACTACCTGAATCAAAACCACATGGTGTAAGACCCAAGATTCCCAAATAGGAAATATACGGCCCAAGTATTCCAAAACCCTTCATGGATATCTATTTTCTTCATACCCCACATCATTATCCAGACATCTGATTCTTCAAAAATCATTCATGGACCTTTGAAAAGAGTGGGAAAACCATTACCTGACCATTCATGTAAGCCAGTTGGGTTCATGCATAAGGGCCTCTGACCCACCAACTAGAGGTGTTGCCTCATAGGAATGGATGTCCTAGCCTCATGAGACCTAGAAAAAATGTGTTAGAACATAGCACCTACTCGGGTTTTTGGTCATCCTCAACATGTTTTCCCCTTTTTATAATCATCAGTTCAAAAATTTAGATTATGATTTACACCATCCATAATCTAAAAATCAATGTGGGCTCAAAATACATAATATTTCACCTGACATTAGACCGAATCAGTTTTATGATTTAGGGTGCCACAACACATCATGGAAATTCGAACTTCGTGTTTTCTGCAAGATTATAGGGTTCCAAAACCCTTCAGGGACATTAATTCCATAGAATATCAATTATAAAAGTTGGGTATCTGAACCCTTCAAGAACACTCTTTCTTAATTATACCATCATGAATTTTGATTCCTCAAAACCACCAATAATACACATATTTCACTACTAAAAATAAGTTTTCTAATATACAAGACCCTAAACTACAAAAATATGTAGTAGAAACTAAAACACACTACATTACATCAAAAAATGGACTGATCTATAATACCTTAAACTGTAGAAATAGATGATCCAATCTTAAATACCAAAAACTATAGAAATATATGGATATATGTAGAATTAAATAAACTATTATAATATATAGTTTGTGGTAAAATACTATAAACTACAAAAATAGAATGTTGAGATAGAATACCTTAAACTATATTAATAAAAAGCCTGACCTAGATGAACCTATACATTAGAAATCAATAATGTGAGATAAATTTCCATAAACTAAAATAATAGATGGTATGATATATACGGACTTATACAATTATAATAAATGGTCCATGTTATAAGAATATAAACTAATATAATAGAACATCTATGCTAAAATACCCATAACGATAGAAATATATGGTCTGATAATGAAGAACATAAACTACATAAGAAGATGGTATGAGATAGAAGACACTAAAATAAAACACATTCATGGTATAGTGTTCAATACCATTAAATAAGTAATTGAACGAGAAACAATTATCACTAGGTTGAAAAGCGTAAAATGGAAATTTAGAAAAAAATTCAAGTCACTACTTGCTAGACATTCACATTGTGTGATCCAGGAAAAATTTATCACCTATATAATGGAAAAGGAATAAAACTTGTTTAGTTGAGAACCAGAAAAACGGAGTCCTAAGAAAAAACCAAATCCACACTAACTATTACTTTCCCATATGATGTTAGGAAAATTATAGGAAATAAAAAAAGATACAAAGCTTTTGGGGGTCATTATTTGTCCCCATAGAAAACAAAACTATGCTCACTATGTCCACTGACTTATGAAAAAATTAGTGAACCTTCCCTCTAGAATATATTTCACTATGTTATCCATTTAAAAAATATCATCTCAGTATAATCTGATCAGATACATTAATGATGAATCTCATGTTAGTAGTCATCAATGAGCACTTCTCATGAAAAACTTTTTATGACTAAATGGTTAAAAATAATGAATTTGGGTTTAAATGGTATTATAAAAAGTATATATATATATATATATATTATTATCTATATAATATCATATCAATGAAATTTAATGCATATCATGAATAAAATAAATCTTAAAAACAATTTTCATTATTAAAAATGGTTTAATCCTTGATTATATACAGAGAATGGAGGAATCTACACATTTTAGAGTCTCTATATTATTCCAACCAATGAAAAAAACATTTTGAAATGATTACAATAATACATAATCTGATTAGATTATTAAATCAGCTAGACCATATTGATATGTGTTAACTAAGAGCTGAAGTTCCACCAACTCTATTTATTCAACCGAAACCTAAGGATGAAGAGTATCGATCAAAGAAGTCAGATCTTCATTTCCTTTCTGAGTATTGTTTAATAAGGATGATGATTTCATAATATGGTAACTTTTGTGAGAATTGATATATTAATTTTATGAGATCTATATAGTCCATTCATACCTCTGGACATGCATATGTGAGATATTTTTCTGTCACTATTCCAAAACATTTGATGTTTCTTTTATTAATTCAACTAGTCGATCCCCATTATTAAAACTGCACAAGTACCCCTCATTATTGTAATATTGTTTTAGATTTATTACAATTTGTATCATGATATCATATAATTTTCATATATTAAATCCACTAGATCCTAATACATCAATGATCCATTGAAGATGTTCTTCAGGAACATGAATTTTCACTAAAAGAGTCAATGTAATAAAGGAGTAGATTTTATTCCAAATTATCTTTCATGTTATCAAGTCTTCTAAACAAGGGATTGATTTAGCTGATAACGATATAAGAAAAGGAGTCTCAATAATTTCTATCCTAATAGGTACATCATCAATTACTATAAATTAAGGATTTTCCTCCTCATAAAACCTGATCCTACTAATGGGAATATGATCACTTGAATGAGATAACATCCTTGAAGTAAACCAGATAACCTGAATCAACTCCACTTATGTTATAGTTATTATTAGTCAATTGAAAATAAAATTCAGGTAATCTCCCACCCAAGACATAATATAATCCTATGATAAGAACAAAGGGAATCGATAGGTCAAAGAATAATCTCAGCATTTATATCTATGCATGATATCATAATCCAAAATTGGAATCTAAGCTCTGTATGTCTTTCTCCCCACATTCCAACAAAGGGAAGAGGGGAAACTATTTTAATATAACATAATATGTGAGAAAATCTATAAGGGGTATATGGATCGAATATAATATGATATTCTATGAAAGATGTACATCCCAGAGAGAAATTTTATATAAAAAATCATCAAGAGATTAAAAACATTATCAATAATTATCCATTAAAATGACGGATAAGGAATGAAGGAGAAATTTTTATGACGCCTCAACGTATCAATTATCTCTTCCATATCTAAGGTAATCACCTCTACCTTATAAACGTTCAATAACCTATGATAAAATGAAACATATGGAATATCAATAGTGTTTTATTTGTTTTAACACCATAAATGATCTCATATCCAAACAAAAAAACAATTATAAAGGACCTCCAATATATTAGGGGTTTTCCCTTGTTGACTATGTTCATAGAGATAATAAAGACATAAAAGAGTTGACATAACTAGATTAAGAGGCTTCCCCTATTCCAAAAAGGATTTTATCACCAATATTCCTACTTTAATTCTTAGGAATACATCTCCTGCTAGAAAAATCTATGCATTATAAAACATGTATAAAACATGATTGACCAAGGTATTTTGGATATTTTTATTCTCACTCGATAACTCCATGGGGTGTGCTCTCTAGTTTGTAGAATGGAACATTAATATCATGTGATATGTAAATTTTTTTAAAAAGGATCTTAATTATTATTTATTGTGGTTTATCAAGTCCTAATATGAGAATGAATTATGTTGATCGAATAATTGAAAGGAAAAAATATAGTGCAAGTTTATATCCTTTTTTAAATTCTCCTTTATAATGGTGAGAATTTTCCCTTGTTGAGGATGACTATTTTTTAGGATTATATGAAATATCCACAACATAAAAAAACATATCATACTTATCCCTAAGAGTAGGTATTCCACCCAACTGGTAAATATCCCATGGGATGATCCCTACCAATCCATGGTACTAATGAAAGGAGTTAGTGATGGGAAAACAGTGGCTAATCAGCAGTCTGAGGAGTTCCAATTGATGATACCTGACAAACTGTGTAGTCAATGTTTCCTCATAAATATGAATAAACTATAATAGATTATAGAATTTCTCAAAAACATTAAAAAACCAATAACGAACATTCCAATTCATCAGATAAGTTACCTTTAGGTTCAAGGTCCCATTATGAGCACTAATAAAATCTCATATTATTCATAACAGATATAAGTATGTTTGAATAACTCTGAAACATTTTCTGATTGGTGATACGGCAACCTTATGGACACTAATTAGAGTTATCCAACATTTATGATATCCTATATAGTGGCTCAACAACCTATTGGATATCTTTATAATTTATTTTCAATAAACATATCATAGAACACAAATAGTGAGATGGAAGATTATAGTCGGGCAAAGGGATGGTGGTATCATCTGTAATACCAAATCCAATCAAAGATTACATGTTTGATAGAGGCTGGTTCTAATTTTTTTTCTGGTGATTCCCTTTCAAAACCTTGATGTTATAGAACACTTGGTACCAATGGTTGGAAATTTGATTCAAAAAAATAAAATCCCTATGGCCGACCACATTAAGAGATGTATGTGAATTAGATTATATCTATACAAGTGTATAAAGCATACTTTTGAATAAAAATATCCTTAAAGAAGAGTTAATTAAATCAATCATGTATAGTAGGCAACATCACATAACTTTTGTGACCCATATATGGGTTTTTGATCGCATTACCTAACATAGGACTCACAATACATGTGTCCCATGAAACCTTTTTTAGATCGCATGAACCATTTAAAAACATTATATGGCTTAACCATGGTTAGACTAATCACATTTTGATTTATTTTTCCCATGAAAATCCTTTATATCATGTAAGAAATGTGGAAATATCCCACATCCACTGAATTTTTCATGGTTCAACCAAATTACAATTAATCAGCTAGGAATTTTTTCCATGGGTCTTCGAGATAATATGATTATGTGAAGTAATTATGGGGTGAGATAACAATATTGGATCTCATGAATGATTATTCTAGTGAGGTCTTATGGGGTTGTCATGTGGGAGAGGAGGTTACAATAGCTCAAAATTATTGGGTCTCTAGTTGAATGAATTCCCCTTCACTCCCCTATTTATAGAGAACCTCATAGAATACCAAAGGTCACCTATAGAAAAAAAATATGCTTGTTACACTGACCAATGGAATCCTCAGGGACTCTGATGGTCATTTTATTTACTCAAGACTAAGTCCATGTACCTATGGACCTCGCTTTTGGGTGAATTTGGTGTCACCCACCAAATGAGAATAAAAAATTTCTAGATTGAAGAAATACATGATGAAAATTATTTCTTTTTTCTACCAAATAAAGGAAGGACAAGCGTGGGTACATGAACATCATACATCTTGGTTATGAGGATCGCACGAATCTTAATAATACAAATGATCATGTGACCCTGTGAATATAATCCATATGAATCATGTGGTTCACGTGATCTGTGGTTGATCATGTAATGAACCTCCAATAATCCCTCATAATAATGAAAAGGCTACTAGAATAGTTCCTCCAATCATGAGATATATCGACTAAAAGAAACATGAAAAACACCCAAATACCATTATGAAATAAAACCTAAAAAAGGAAGTACCCTCCTATGACAGATGTTATATTTATTTTCAAATTAAGGGATCATATGTCCTAGATTATTAGTTTTACAAATCCCATAGTGGCATGAAATTAATGTCACATGAAATCCTTTGGGTATGTCACCATTATCATGTGAAGGGCTACAAAAATGTCCCTCTGATCAGGGAATTCACCCAAAAAAGGGAAGATTCCATACACGATATTTATCATGCCCTATATTGGGATCCATTATTGATCATGAAACTCCCTAATAGACAATAAATGGGAAAATTACAAAAATATTATAAAATAATGAATAAATTCTATAAAATATGGTACTATCATGTGATGAAATATTATACTATTTTTCATATGATGGGGGTTATGTTCCCTGTAAGATATGTTCATTAATCATGAGAAGCCACTTTGACATGCTAGTGTGATATCATGTTGGGCCTCTGACAAGAAATTTTGATCTCACAATGGTCCCAAGAGAAGTCTCCCTCAATCTTATGAAATCCTCTTTGATATGCTTCTTGATCTCACAAGGACTCCTTGACATGTCATCCTAATATTGAAATGTAACATTGACATGTCAATTTCATTATCTAAAATACAATTGGAAAGCCACATGTCTGATAAATATGCCAATTATGGAGTGATCAAGAAAATGTTGTTCATTAGGCAACAAAAGGATGACATCATGGATGAATTGTGACTGTTTCATATAAAATACATGATGATCCATAAACTCAATCCCATATATATATTATAATAACAATGTAGGCAGCATTAAACTGTGTTAATAAGGCTTATAAATTACTCTTCGTCAATATAAAAATACACACACAGAGGGGGGCATATAAGTGATGGAGGACTTATCGGGGTTGAAAGCTATGAAATTTCAAGGGACATCCACTAGGTAAAACTATGGAATGGCATAAGGGTTACATGAAGTATATATGAACTTTCTGTTATCAAAATATTGATCACACTATGGGATTAACTTGTGCAGGAAAAATTATGTGAAAGAGTTTCCACATTTCAATTTGTTCGCAGGAAACCTCATCATGCAATTGACTGACAAACATTGTGATATACATGAAATAAAGCCTAAAAAATATAGAAGATTTACATCATAAAATATGATATTATTTTAATGATTAAGAATCATTCACTTCATGTGACCTATCCTAATCATGAGATAACACCCAAGCATGTCATCCAAGTCACTCAACACCCTTGGACTTTTCTGCGCCGATCATGGGGAAACCCTCCAATATGTCATCCCTAATAATACGACACCCTTGGATATGTCTAAATTGATTAGGGGATTTCCCACATATAATTCATAGTAATCATGTGGTATCCCAATGACACAACTACTTAAATTTTGTGAAGAACCATGGACATGTTATCCTTGTCATATGATGTCCTATGTGAAAGTCATCATGATCATGTGGAAGATACCCTAGGACTTGTCCATATATACTAACACATGTCAGATAGACAACTTGGACATGTCTCACAGACACACCCGACTTTTATAGCATGTTAGGAAGACACCTCAGGTGATGATAACACTTTCCAGTAGATACAAATGCATATAAACCATATTTAACAACGAGGACTTTGATTCTTCTACGAATATGAAATGTGTGACTCCTTCTTAATTCAGATTCCCTAATTTAAAATCCCCCCTAGGGTAAGTCACTCTATATTTCAGAAACTCTAACTCATGGGACCAAAACCATACCATGGGTTTAACGTTTTTTCTCATGCATCAGTAGGTTGAGGAAAAAATGAACTATACAAAATCTTATTCTTGTCGAAACAAGATTTGTAGGATAAAGTCATAAGGTCTGAGCTCCAATTGGGCATCCACCTTGATGTATGTACCAACATGTTTAAAACACTCTATCATTAACACCTAAAAACTTTTTGAACATTTTTTTTATTTTCAAATGTATTAAATTCCTTTAATGTATAATTTTATATTCCACACTATATTAATCTTGCGATACACGCATCACTGATATAGCTTTCAATATAAGAAATAATGAGTTTCTACAATATATCATTTTATTACTATTATAATTTAATCAAAATAGTTATAACCTAGCCATTAGAATTTCATGTATGAATAATATTACCTGAATTTTCAAAAAACAATTACACATAAATTATTGAAAAAGTAATTATAAATTAATGTAAAACCCTTTTTTAAATAACATGAAAGGTTTTTATGAAAAATTATTTAAGTTCACATATGATTATTTTATACCAATAAATAAAAAATCGATCTAGTTGAGTTATATTAAGAATATATATATATATATATATATTCAATATAATGTTTAAAATTCACTTTATTTGTTTTCTAGAAATGACTTAAGAATAAATCCAAATATACACATAAAATAAGTATTTTTCTAAAAAGGTTGGTTTTTCCCCATTTGATGGCACACTTTTATTAATTTTTTTGTAAATTTATTAATTATATTTGAAAAATTAATCATTTTATTTAAAATATTATTATAAAATTTTACATTGGTTGAACATTTTGTATTTTTCTAATATGTTTATTATTATGTTGAATAGTTAAAAAACTGAATTTTATTTGAAAATAGATTTTTCATCAAAAATTGTTATTGTGATAAATTCTATATTTAATTAGTTTTAAATTATAATTAGATAAATTTTTTATCATTTAATCCAATTAATTCATTTTAATCAATTTCACATTAAATTTTGATATAAAAACAATTCATTCTTTTGGGTACGTTCAGTATTAAAACCTTTTTTCTCATTCTGTGAACAAGATTAAAATTAAATTAATTTTATATAATTATGTGTTTTGAATTATGAAAATTGGATTCATTATTTAGAATAATAAGGTCCAAATTCATCTAGTTATACACTTTTATTTTTTTGTAGTGTGAATTGTAACTTTGGTAATTTTTATTACCATAGTAAAGGGGAAATTGGGTAATTTAAGTTAAATAATAGATTGATAAGAACTATAAAATGTGAATCAACCATTATAAAACATAATATGATAAATTTAATTATAACCTTAACATATAAATATTTGAAATAATTAATTTAATGGAAATTTTCTACGAAAAAGACTTTGATATTATTAAAATTGAACAATGTGACTAAATTTTACAGACATACTTTGTATAAGTATAATATATTTAATATTTGATTAAATTTAAGGTATTTTAGACTATATATATTATTATAAAATATAAAATTATTATATACATCATATAAATTTATTTTTAATTTTTATTGCTGAAATAATTATCATAAATTATTATAAAATTATGATTCATTAATCATTCAATTAATTAGACAATCAATGAAATGATTTTAACAATTTTAAAAGATAAATAATTTGAATTAATTAAGGTGATAAACCAATTTTTAAGGTCAATATAAAATATTATGGGTGTATTAAATGAATTGGTTTGAATTTATATTTCCTTATTGATTTTCTAAATGTCAAATTAATTAATAGTGAAAAAAATTGACTCTTAGGATATTTCTTAAAAATGCTATTTTATTAAATTAATCAAAAATCATAAAAATATAAATAATAAAAAAAGGATTATATATGGTCTTAAATATAATTTTTTCTATCTATGGTCCAATTGACACTTTATAAGTAAAAATATTATCATCTTAACGTTGGAAAACTTTTTACTATAGTTTAAATTAAAATGGCATAACTAAGGGTTAATAAAAATGATAAGGTTTAAAATAACACTAAATAATGCCTAAAATATATTTTTTGATGATTTTAAAAAAATATTGAATATTATATTTAAATAAATTATTATTTTAAGGTATTTAGATTAATATTTAATTTATCATAAGTTAATGTTTTGAAAAATATCAAAAGTGACCCTCCCCTCTCTTATAAAAGGGAACATATTCTTATCTTTTATTCACACTTAAAAACTTATTTGGTTATGAAAAAATATATCCAAACATCCACCCAAATTCCTTACCTTAATCTTATAATCCTTAACTTGGGTATAAATCGATCCAATAGAGTCCTTTTATGAACTTCAAAAGGATATATACCTAAAGAAGAGGTAACATTCATCAATGAATGTTTTCTTATTTATTCCTTAAGCCCATAAAATTATTTTTATTTCATGATAATATAATAAACTAAGTAGCCTGAATATACTAAGATGTTTTTAAATTAATGGTTTTACTTACAAACACACACACACACTTCTATCAAACAAGATACTCAATAATTGTACGTGTGTATGGTGGACTACCGCCTCATGAACAAATTTCCCATGTTCTTCCATTCAAACCTATAAAGGTTGAAAATAATGATGAATGTTATATTTTTATTTTGTATATATGATATTAATTATTTATTTGTATTCTATAATTTTTATATAACACATACATTCATAATTTATAATTTTTAGAAATATGATAACTTTGTTTGTTGATGTGTGGACTGCCACCTCTTCAAAGGAACATGATTTGTATACACTTTACAAGGAATGTATTAAGGTTTTTTAGTGAAATTATATAATAAATATGAGATAATAATAATTATTTAATGATATTATATATATATATATATATATATTGCATTTAATTTCATTATTTCAATACATCTTGAAATGGATGTAGCGTTCATGCAAATGTATGGTCGAGTGTCTACGTGAACAGTGTATTTCATTATATATTTCAATAATTTATATATAACCATAAATACATATATAATGAATATATATTATATTAATATTATGGTTTTCATTTTGGAGATAATTAAACCATGTTCTATATATAAGGACCTTGAATAACAATTCAAAACATGTATGAGAAACAAAGCATTTATTACTGAAACATAACATAAATGTAGAATTATTTATAATAGGGTAGTATAAATTAATAATTAAATCACATATGGTATCCTATAAATGAAAATGGTTCTGTAATAGATTTATAATAAACATATATTTATTAAATATAAGGTTTTCATGTGTATGATGAGATCCATGATATAAGGTAAGAGATTACCATCTCACTTTTATTTTCTATGATATAAAAGCCATGTAAACCACCTATTTATTATATGTGGTGTACATAATTCCCAAGAATTAATATTTTGTGAATTATACTAAATATTATTGAGATATAATATCATTTTATTATACTTCTTTCATGGGGGTTACGGTTCAAATGTTACCAATTTGGTAAGAAACTTTTGTCCCAATTTTCCTTTGTAGAGACACATATTATGTCATGCACATATATTATATTACAATGTTTATATACTTAAATTTGACATTATGTATCACTAATATTCTTATTTTCATGAAATTATAATTTTTATGTAATTTTATTGTCTTTTTGGTTGGAAATATGTGTTCCTTCAAAACAAACTTTTCAAAAGTTGTTTTAAAAAGTCTTTAAATAATTTTTAAAGTATTTTCATGTAAAAGTATTTCTATGATGTTCAAAATATTTTTCAAAGAATAATTCAGAATTATTAAATGTTATTTTCAATGAAACATGTTTTCTAAGCATTTTATTGTTTAAAATTAATATTTCAAAATGGAAAGGATAGTTTCCTCAGGAATTATATCAAGGGATATTTCAAAATCTTTGTCCATATAAGACAATGTTATTTGGTGACACTTATGTTTTAATGAGATATGACATAATGATACCATTTTTATTATTTATCTAAATGTTTAATGTTCCCAATTTATTTATCTTATGATTTTGTTCTTTTCCATAATTAATGTTATGATGAATTATTTTTGAAACCCACTTTATTAAGGGTTTTGATATGATTTATATTCTCTTGGAACACAAATGTATTATTTCATTATGTGATGTGTGGTTACTATTTCTCTCACCAATTAATTGGATAATTATTTTTTTCTTATGAGATAATTATGGAAACAAGTCGATGGTCTTGATCTACTATTGTATATTAGGAAATGTGATCAACTATGGAATATGGGGAATGTCGACCCTCTATGGGATTATGGGAAACCTGACCCAATATAGGAATATGGGGATACCTAATAACTTATAACGAAAGGAACGTGGAAAGGGATGGAGGCATGTCTTTCCAAGTAGGTTTTGTCCCCATGAAGTTCCATGTTATGTTTTTAAAATGATCCTTGACTTATAGGGAATAATATTAAATGTTTATCCTTATCCAACAAATTCCATGAATTATTATTACATTATGATTTCATGGATTATGCTTATTATTTCTACATTATTAGTGAGTTATGAAATACCATTTTTTATCCCATGACTCATGTATATGATCTTTGATATGCAAGGTATGATTTTATTTTGATAAACTCGGGATCTCATATCCTTATGTTCATGATTAGGCTTACGTATCTCCCTTTCATACCCTTACTCTGAATCTAATCTCACCCTTTCTTATATTTCCTTTCCCCATTTTATAAATAATGGTTTTAATTATGAGTTCTAAAGGTGAAGATATCTATGGGATATGTTGAAGATTATTCACCAAATTAAATAATGTGTTCCATGTAACCAAAGGTAATAAACTATTATGGTCCTCGAGTATGTGTTTGTTTAATGAAGTGAATATTAATCTAAAAAGATGTAATATCCATGTTTGAAACACCTTTCCCATTATAATAGGTATCATAGTAAAGTCTTATTCATTCTTTATAAAAAAAGATGAGAAATCATTATTTATCTGCCTATAGATATTTATAAGGATATATCTTGGGACGTCAGTAAGGATAAGTATATGTATAGGTTATAACCCTAGAGTTATTAAAACAACCATGAATGACCTAGGATTAAACATATGATTTCATATATTGAAATATTATTAGTAATTTCCATTAATTATTTTATTCTATCACTGTGATTAGTGTTTCTTACCCTATAATTTATAGTTTTAGTCATTGGATATAACCTAATAAGGTAATATTAGTGATGAATGAAATGGGAAAGGAAATGATTTTCTTACTGAAAAACTAAATATTATTTTATAAACACTTTTATAACTTTTTTAAGATATTAATCATGTTGGACTTCCAAATGAGAAATTAAGGGAATAAAATTATTCTGAGTCCTTCATGAGGTGGAGTCCTCTATTGTATAGTGGGTATACTGATTGAATAGTGGATGATAAATGGATTAGTACCACAACAAATCTATTTTCATTTCTCCAAAGTTCATAATGTGAGAAATTCATTTGGGTTGTATATATTTTGGAAGGTGAGTTTGATCAATGGTTGAATGTTTTCAAAAATATGGGGAAACATGATGAAATTGACTCCATGGAAAGGGACAATTTCAAGAACATTATTTTCAACAAGAAATATCCTCATATCATTTATAATAAAATGGAAAAGAAATTCATTATGTTAAATAAAAAGGTGTTAAATTTAATGGAACATATAAAGAAAATTTTACAAGAACTGTGAGGTATGATTCTTTCACTATCATTCATCTTGAAAGTATGGTTGATATATTTTTCAATGGTTGAAAACAAATTCTCCAGTGGCCAATATTAATAATGATTTTTTATAGTTAATAAAAAATCATCTAATGTTCTATAAAGCTGTATATTAATGTTGATATTACATATTAATCTCACGGTTTTACAAGAAACTGAATATATAGTTTAATGAAAAATATAAACACCATAGAGAAAAGAAGATGAGTTTTTTTTATATTCAATGTGTTGGAAGAATAATGTTGGAGACTGTCTTAAGGGGAAAGGTAAATGATTCATGTTTGGAAAGTAGGTCATATGTCTAAAAAAATTATGTAATGGTATGAAGTTATATAGTTATTTCAATAGAGAGAAGGATACTCCAAATGTCCCCACCCACTTCAAGGATTTCAGTGTAATGAAAATGAGAATTATGATAATCAATGCTCAAATATATGTGTTAATGATGAAAGTCAATGAAAAAATACTCTTAAATAGAAAGAAAAATGGGAATATAATGAGATCACTATTTTTGATTTGTAGGATGACAAAAAATTGGGAGAATGATTGAGTATTTATGTAATGGATTTCAAGAATAATGTTCTAGAAGTACATTTACTGTATTATTGAACAGTGAAACATCTATTTATTGGTACAATATAGTTTTTAAAAAAGGATTTAAGAGCTTATGTTGAATAGTAATGGTCACCATGAAATTTGATTGAGGTGATAAGATGATATATTTGGAAAATGCATGATTACGAGAAGGTTAACCCATAATATGTGAATGATATCAGGATAATATAATAGGGAAATCTTTGATTGTGATAAAATAATTGGAATAGTGTTTAAAAAAATTTATTTGATTAGATGAAAAGGTGGTTTATTATATCATGGAATGAGGTTTTTTTGGATTTATGGTATGAGGAAATAATTAATTTTTAAATCATGAATTTATTCACTATGGTTTTATGGTAATTCGGGTTATTTGCATGTTTAAAGAGAAAACATGATAATGGAATTCACATGTCTTGTATGTAAAAATTAATAAATACATTAAGTATTTGAGGGATAAATGTTAATTTTAGTTATATTATTTTTAATGTATTGGATTTTAATCATTGGGAAGGTTTATAAGGGTAACTATTTATGAAATGTTTTACATTGAAATTGGGATAAGGATTTAGAGATTAATGTTTCTATTTATGAATATGGGATAACATGTGCTAACCATTTGGATTGAATGATAACTTCGGATATAAATAGTGAATTATCATCTCATTATAGATCATATGATCCACAATTTATTTAGGCATAACAATTTCAACCTCATTTGTTGGAATAGGTGAAAAAGAAGAAATTGATCAAGGCATAGTCGTTAGAAGAGATCATTCATAAAAAATGGAATGAAATCAATTATCTATATATTTTTGTAAATATAACAATATTAATAAATATATTTTGAAACAAATATTTTATCATAGTACCTTCATTTTCTATGAATCAAATGGCCCACTAGATCATCACACATTTATCATTCTGTGATGATAAACATTATAATGACTATATTCTATATCACTCTCCATCAGAACATTACATTTTGAAGTCTGTTCCATGTCTGTTTTCACATTAAAATAATCATAGATATGTGGCGAACTTAACCTTTTATTTTCCATTTGATTATTGTGAATTTTTATTGACCCTTTTTATGATGCGTGTTTCCGAAAAAGAAATTTTTCAAACAACCAAATTTGATTTTTGAAGTGTAATTTGAAATTGGAAGGATGTAATTTTTTTAATTATTTATCATATTAGAATTATATCCTATTCATTGTAACATCCACTAAATATCTCTCATATTCATGATATGTTCCATGTAATTAATTTTAGGGAGTATACACCCGATCCTTCACATGTAATAAACTCAGAGGTCATACCACTTGATCATGATCCATCCTTTAAAGAGAAACTTGTATAAACATTTTATCATAGATATAATGTTATAAAAAACAATACCACTCACCTGGTTAATGTATTGTGGAGAAAATAACTAGTTTGAAGAAGCTGTATGGTAACATGTGGATATGAAGAGGTGAAAGTATTCTCATTTTTTTATTAGAATGGATACTTTTGAGGAAAAATTATTTTTTATGGGTGTAAAATATAACATCATGAGTTTTTATGGACATTTTTTTATTTTCAAATAAATTAAATTTCCTTGATATTTTTTGTTATATTCTATGCCAATTTATTCTTTCACTACACGCAACACCATCTTCGCTTTCTATACATGAAACATTAAGTGTCTATGAGAAATTTTATTATTATTATACTTATTTAAAAAATATAGTTTTAAACTAAACTTTTTAATGGTAGGTATGACTAGGATTAATATAATTATGAAAATATGGTTTACACATACTTATTTTACAAATTAATTGCAATACAATGTCGTTCCCCTTTTAAAATAAACGGAAATTTTTTTTGAAATTTTTTTTTGAATATGAATAAGTGTGTTTTATAAAAATAAATCAAAAAATCAATATTATTTTGTTATAGTAATAAAATATATAAAAAATTTATTCAATATTATATTCAATATTAAATTTTTATGTTTTCTATACATGATACGAGAACATGTACAATTTTAAACATTAAAGAAGTATTTTTTCTCAAATGTAAGTGTTTCCGCCTTTTGATGGAAAATTTTTTTTAAATATAGTTTTGAAACCTTTATATATAATATATGAAAATATAAAATTCATAATTGAATGTTTAATATAAAAATTCACATTGGTTTAAATTTTCTATATTTTTGATAAGTTTCTTGTTTTGAATAAAAGTGAAAAATAATAAATTGTAATTGAAAAAAAAATTCCTTGAAATACAATATAGTGTTATAATATATGATTGATTATTTTTTAAGTATAATTACATAAATTTTTTATCATTAAATCCATCATATGTCATTGAAATAAATTTCACAAGGATTTTGGATATAAAAACATATCAATCTTTTACATGTTTTCACTTTAAAAACATGTTTTCCATGTCTGTCAATTAGATTGATTTTAAATTAATATTTGGAAATTATGTGTTTCTAAATATGAAAAATGTATTCCATATTTTGAATAATAAGGCCTAAATTTAGTAAATAGCTCTTTATTATTTTTTCCAATATAAATAATAAATTTGATAATTTTTACTACTATGGATAAGGGGAAATTGGGAAATTTAAGTCAAAAAATAAAGTGATAAGCACTACAAAATTACCAAAACACGTGATCAAACTTTATTGGATAAATTAAATTCCAAACATAACAAATAAGGTTTTAAATTTAATAATTCAATGTAAGTTGTTCAATTAAAATGACCCGGATATGGTTAAAATTAATGAGAGTGAAAAAATGTCACACTATTACATTTGATATGTATAATATTTTTAATAAGGGGTTAAATTGATTATATGCTAGACTATATATATTATTAATAATTTTAAAATTTTTTATTTATATAATATAAATTTATTTTTAATTTTTATTGAATAAATAATTATCATAAATAATTAAAATTTGATGATGCAATATTTATTCAATTATTGAAATAAACAGTTAAATGATATTAGAAATATTATAATAAATATGATTTGAATTAATTATGTCTAAAAAAATAATTTTATTGGTCCATATAAAATATTATGGGTGTATTTAATGAATTTTTGTAAGTTATTTTGATGAATTTATTTTCTAAATGTCAATGTAATGAATAGTGTTAAAACTTACACTTATGATATTTTATGAAAATAAAATTTAATTAAATTACATTGAGACAATAAAAATATTTGGTACTGAAAAATGGTATTAGATATGATCTAAAATATCAATTACTAATCGTTTATGTTTCAATTGACGATTTATTAGTAAAAATTTCAACCCCATCATATAAAAAACGTGTTACCATAGTTAAAAATTAAAAGGATTAAATAATGGTTAATCAAAATGTTAAGGTTTAAAATAACACCAAATTGTTTCAAAAATATATTTTTTATGTAATTAAACCCATATATATTATCATTGAATCAATGGACATTTGGAGGCATTTCGATTGACATTTAATTTTTTATTAATAAATTATTTGAGAATTTCCAAAAGTGTCCCTCCTCTCTCTTATAATAGGGAAGCTCTTCTTATCTTTTATTCACAATTCATAAACTATTTGGTTTGGGAAAAATATTTTAAAATTTATATACAAAATAAATCAATTAATCCTATCATCTTTACTTTGGGATGAAATCCAACCAAAGGATTCCTTTTGTGAAAATCAAAAGGAGATACCCTAAGAAGAGGTCATGTTCATCCATGAACATATTTATTTCATTTCTTCTTTAATAACCTTAAATTATTTTTATTTAAGTTTTATATAATAAACATAATTTTTTAGATATCTTATGATTTTTTATATTAAGTGATATAACTAACCATACACACACTTCCATAAAATGGAATACACAATCATTATTTTCTATACGGTTGGCTACTACCACCTGAACCGCTATCACTCACTCTTCCATTGCCACCTTTCAAGGTTGTAAATAATGATGGAATTTATATTTTTATATTATATTAATAATATTTATGATTCATTTATGCTTAATGAATTATTATATAAAACATACCTTAGTACATTACTTTATTAGAAATATGATAAATTTGTTCTTAGACGTGCGAACTACCGCATCCTCAAAGTGATGCGATTCATTCACACATTACATAGAATGTATTAAATATGGATTTAGTTCAATTGTATGATATATATAATGAATAATAATTATATTAGAATTATTATATATATATATGTGTGTCATTTACTTTTATTCTTTCAACATGATATGAAATAGAAGCACCATTCATGCGCAAGTATGGCCTACTATCTAAATGAATAGTGTATTTCATTTTAAATTTATATAATTTATATATAACCATAAATACATATATAATTAATACATATTATATTTATATAAATTTTATCTTTGTGTACATAATGAAATAATGGTTGAAGTATGAGGGCCCTGAACAAGAAGTCAAATATTTTATGAGAAACAAATCTATTATTACTCGAAACATAGTATTAACGTGGAATTTTTTTAAGAGGGTAATATAATTTCATAAGTAAATAACACATGTTAAAAAATACATGAATATTATTATGTAATATATGTACAATAAAATTATAATTATTATATAGGAGGTCTTCAAGAGTTCGACGAGAGCCAAGATATAAGGTATGGGATTTCAGTGAAACTTGTATTTTCTGTGAGATACATGCCATGTTCACCACCTATTTATTATATATGGTTTATATACTACCAATTAATGTCTATTTTGATTATTATAATAAATTTTATGGGTATCTAAAAAAAATTTATTATTTATATTTCATGGGTTTTATAGAACAAAAGATAGCACATCGTTATAAAAATTTTGTCCCAACCTTCCTTATTTGAGACACATGTTATCTTATGCACCTATATTATTTTACAAGTTTTATATATTAACATTTAAAATAATTTATCCTATATATAATTATTTTCATTATATTATAACTTTCATTTATTTTATTCTCTCTTCGATTTGAAATATTTTTTTCTTTAAAAACAATTTGTTTTAAAGATGCTGAAAAAATGTTTCTGAATTATCATTTAAGAATTATCATTGAATTTTTTTCAAAGATGTTTAAAGTTGTTTTAAAAGAATAATATATATATATAAATTGTTATTTTAAATAAAAAAAATTTGAAAAATGTTTTATTATTTCAAAAGTGTATTTAAAATAGGAAGAATATTTTCCTCAATAATCATTTCAATTAATCATTCAAAATTATTTTACATCTAAGATAAAATTATTGGATGTTACTTATGATTTAATTGGGATATAACCCAAGGATGCCATTATTATTATTTATCCAAATGGTTTTTTATTATAGATTGATATTTATAAATTTTGTTTCTTTTATATGGAGAATGTTATAGTGATATATTTATTAAAACCACTTTTTATGGGTTCTGATATGTATTTTATTTATATAGAGAGAAAATGTATGGCTTGAATTGTCTGATGGGTTTTACCTATATCTTTGTAAAATTAATTGGTTCATTAATTAAGTATCATGATATAATGATGGAAAAAAAGTCAATGGGAAAGATCCACTATGAAAGATGGGGAAACTTGATTCACTATGGAAGATGGGGAAACCCGATACACTATAGAAAGATGGGAAAACCCGATACACTATTGTAATATGGAGAACTTCAATCCTTTATAATGAAAGGAATGTGATTGAGGATGGTGGTGTGTCCCATCCAATAGGTGTAGTCCCCAATAAGTTCCTTGTCATGTTTTGGTAATTCTCTTTTACTTATAGGGAATTTTTTCATTTGTTTATGTGTCTTCCACAAATTTCATGTCTTATTATTATGTTGATATTTCAGGGATTATCCTCTTGAACTTTTCATGAGTCATGTCTTATGAACTCCCATTGTTTATTAATTGAATCTTTTATATGATATTTGACATATATGGTATGATTTTATAATGTTAACCTAATGTTCTTATATCCTTATGTTCATGATTATGCATATGTATGTTCCTTTCTTACCCTTACTGAGAATTTGAGCTCATAAATTCTTATGTTTCCTTCCCATTTGTTATAATGGAAGGTTTTATGTATGATTTATAAATGGTAATATCTTTAATGTAGATGTTTAAGATCATTCACCAAATTATAAAAATGTGTTCCATGTTTTTAATGGAACTAAACTATTATGGTTCCTGAGAATCTGTTTCTATAATGAAATGAATATTAATCTAAAAATATGTAATATCCATGCATGGAAGACCTGTTTCATTTTATTTAATATAAAATTAAAGGTTTAGTCAACCTTTAGAATTTAGGATGATGAAAAATTAGTGATATCCCTAGAGATATTTCTAAGGATATATTTAGGTATGTCTCTAAGGATAAGTCCCAGTTTTTGTTACAATCATATAGTTTTCATAATAATAAGTAATTACCTAATATTAAACCTAATTTTTCATAGATTAAAATATTATAAGTGATTTTACTTGATTAAATGGTTCTGAAAATATGATTAGTGTTCCTCATACTATACTTTATTATTTTATTCATTGTATGTAAGCTAAAGTAACTGTGTTAACGATGAATGTGATGGGAGATGAAATTATTTTCCTTTTGATCAACCAAATGTTATGGGTTCTATAATGAAAAATGTAGCTATTATATTCACAAGACATTATCAATCTATGAATCGTGATGGTCTTCCAAATAACAAATGGATGGGACAACATTATGGTGAGTCCTTCAAGATTCAGCATCCACATTCTTTCAGTGGGTATACTGATCCACAAGTGTATGAGAAATGGATCAATACCCATAAGAAGATAATTTCATTTCTCTAATGATTAGAACATGAGAAAGTCAGTTTGTATTTTTATATTTTTAAAGTTTATATGGATCAATTGTGGAATCTTATCAAGAATATGAGTCAACGAGATAAAATTGACTTCATGGAATGGGAAGAGTTTGAGAACATATTTTTAAATAAGTACATTCATATTATTATTAATAAGAAAATGTAAATGAAATTTCATGAGTTAAATTAAATGGATGAAGAATCTATTGGAACTTATGGAGAAAATTTTACAAGACTTGCAAGGTTTTCTTCTGATATTATCATCTAACTTGAATGTAAGCGAGATCTATTTTTTAGTGTTCTTAAAAAATAATGCGATGATAATTATCCATAAATAAATTTTGTATTTAGGAAGAAATCATACAATTTTTCATCAAGGTGTAAATGAATGTTATAGTTACATATCAATCTCATGGTTTCTTCAAGAAAAGGAAGTTTATGTTTAAATAAAAATATATAAAATATATACCAAAGAATATTATTTTTCCTTTATGTTTAATGTTTGGGAAGAATATTAGTGGATATTTTCATAAGGGTAATGGTAAATTATTCATGTCTGAAAAATTTGGTTATATGGAAAAAAAATATTTATGTAATGGGAAGAAGTTAACTAATGATTCCAAAAGAGAGAAGGCTACACAGAATGCCCCCCCAACACACACAAAAACATCAATGATTTATGTGTAAGGAAAATGGTATTTACGATAATAAATTCCCAAATATAAGGTTTAATGATAATAATAGACGATATCGGCCTTTTAAATCCAAAGACACAAGGAAATATCATTTGATCATTATTGGTGATGTGGATCATGAAAAAAATCGGGTAGAATGATTGGGTATTTAGGTAATGGATTTCAAGAATAATTTTGTTTAAGTACATTTATGGTATTTCTGAATAATAAACACATATGTATTGGTCCACTATAGTTTTTTCATAATGATTTAAGAGAATGTGATAAATGGAACTCATCACCATGAAAAGTGATTGAGATGGTAAGATGATTTATTTTGAAAATAAATGATTAAGGGGAGGATAACCCTTAATATGTTCTTGATGTTGAGATAATTAAATATATAAATTTTTTATTGTGATAAAATAAATGGAATATTATTGATGAACTTTGGGTTGATTAGATGAAAAGGTAGATTATGATATCATAGATTGAGTTTATTTATTTTTTGGATTTATGGTATGAGGAAATAGTAAATTTTTGAAAGTGAGCATGTTTTCACTGAGGTTTTATAGTAATTTAGGTTTTTCTCACATTTCATGAGAAAAAATGACAATGGACATCACATGTTTAGTATGTGAAAATTTAAAACTATGACCTTTTTGAGGTATAAATGCAAATTTTAGTTATTTATTTTAAAATTATTGGTTTTTAATCCTTTGGAAGGTTTATAAGGGTAACTATTTATGAAATTGTTTACATTGAAATCTAAATGAGTGTTTAGAGATTAATGTTTTGATTTATGAATATTGGATAACATTTACTAACCATTTTTTGGAAACTATAAGTAGGGATAGAAGGAATGAATTATCATATCATTATGTATCCTATAATATACTTTTTCTTCAAGCATTAAAATTTCTACCTCATTTTTTCGAGTAAGATATTAAGAGGATGGTGATCAAGGCACAATTGATGGATGTAATCATGCTAACAAAATGGAATGAAATAATGTAAGTGTATCTTCTTGTGAAAACTATCAACATTAAGAAATGTATCTTGAAACAAAAATTTAATCATGGTACCTTCATTTATGATGAATCATATGGTCCCTTAGATCATCATAGATTTATCACTCTGTGATAATAAACATTATAATGATTGGATTCTCTATCACTCTCCATATGATAATTATAATTGGAATTCTCTTCCATGTCAATTATTTAACATTCCAATACTCCTAGTTATGTGGTCATGTTAAACATTTAATTTCCATATTTGTGAGATGATTTTTTATTGACCCTTTTTATGATGTGGGTTTCCCACAATTAAATTCTGAAACACCCACCTTTAATTTTTGATGTCCAATTTCAAATTGCAAGGATGCAGGTTCTATTAAATTATTTATCATATAAGAATGGTATCCTATACAGTGTAACTTCCACAAAATCTATCCCATGTTCTTGATATGTTCCATGTATATATTTTGAGGAAGTTCACTCCTAATCCTTCACATGTAGTAAACTCATAGGTCATACCACTATAGAATGAGAAAATATTATAAACAGAAACTTGTATAAATTTTTTAATCACAGAGATAATGTAATAAAAAATATATTACACACCATGTTAAATATTTATAGAGAAAACCACCAATTTTTAGAAGCTATGTAGTAATTTTATGTAACAACTCAGTTCTTATTTTTGAGGTATGGGTTTCTTATTTTCCCTTTTCCTTAATTGATTTTGATAAAATATGGAAATTGGGAAAAAATGATAAATTGTGTGGGTACACGTCGTGTACTTTCCACACACCATGTACTCTGGCTGTGTGGGATGATTACACGGGGGATGTAGGCCTGTAAGTGATGGAGGGTGTAAAAAATCACTACACACCGTGTATTTTTTACTTACACGCTATGTAATCAGTCGGCAGGTGAACAGTATGGCAGTGGAGGTAGCTGCAAGTGGAGTATGGTCCCTCACGGATGGGAATTTGGTACTTAGGTGTTTGTTCCGTGTTTTTCTTCTGGGTTCCTGAGTAGTTTTTGAGGCTTATAATCCAGAAAACCCAGCAGAAACGTCATGTAGTTCTATGGACACATGTCGTGTGTTATTCTGTTTGGGAAGAAAGGAAAAAAATTAAGTACACATTGTGTACCCTATGTACACATTGTGTATTCTCTTACCATGTCATATGACGTGTGGGCAGAGACACAGGGTAAGGAAGTAAGGGGTGAACACAACATGTATTTTTTGAACACACCGTGTCGTGTCGACCCTGTATTCGCTCGTGTAACTAACAAAATGGACAAAGGAACCTTAATACATACACGTCGTGTCGACCTTGAACATTCCATGTAGTTTGACCCAGGTACCCGGCCATGTCACTAACAACACAGGTCGGTGTCACCCTACCTAGTACACTCTGTGTGCTTGTGGGACACACTGTGTAGTGTCAATCGTGTAGCCGACCGTGTAGTGAGAAACACGGGTCAGTCCTGGGCTTCATTGAACACGCCATGTCTTTTTGAACATGCCGTGTAGTGAGACCTGGGTACACAGGCCATGTGACGAACAACACGAGCTGGAGAAAGCCTGTCAAGTACATGTCGTGTGCCTCTAGGACACACCATGTAGTTTTGTTTTATAAGAGTCGTGTGGATTTTCCTTGTAGAATGAATTTCCCAGCGAAAGAGGATTCAAATACAGGTCGTGTATTTGGGGTGTTACACGACCAGTTGATGCTGGAGTACACGCCCATGTGGATGGCCTATGAGAATACACTGTGTAGTATTTATACATGCCGTGTAGTCCAGTTTTGTGTATCTTTAATGGTTTTCTTCTCCTGTTTCCTTCTTACATTCATTTTATTTAGTCCTTGATGACCATAATCTAAGGTGCGTATTTGACCTTGTAGATTCATGAAGGTGAGATGACCACCGGTTGTTTCCAAGAGAACGAAAACAATTATACTCTTGAGATGGTAGGTCATGGGATACCAGTGGATCCTCTAGCAGATCCAGATGCGGAATCAGTCGTTATATCAGACACAGAAACGGAGGCTCAGTTCCGTGAAGGCTTCATGCGGTTCATGCAGACCTTCCAGGGACCACTGTAGGCCGCCACAGATATGGTAGAGCTGAATCATATCATCAAACAGCATCACCGGCCTTTGTTTTCATGGGATGATAGACAATAGGATATGGAGTCATGGTTGGATTCGATGCAGATGATATTCGATCATCTGGAGACACCTCTGGGGAGGAGGGTCGAGATGGCTACATACATGGTGTGTGATTCCTCCTAGATGTGGTGGGATGTTACACCCAATCATAGCCTCAACAATACATGTCATGGGATGATTTTTAGGCATCGTTCTATGAATTATTCTTCCCAGAGATGCTGAGGGTAGATCGATCTCGAGAGTTCATTAATATGCAGCAGGGCACGATGTCAGTGATGGATTTTTCTTCTCGCTTCACCGAGCTACAACAATTTGCAAATGTTCTAGTAGGTGATGAGATGTTGAGGGCTAGACTCTTTGATGATGGTCTTCGCTAGGAAATCCGAGCGCTGGTAAATGTTTTTAGGTTTCCTACCAAATATGATATTATAAACTAGGCGTTGATTACTGAGAATAACCTGCGGAAGCTAGTGGTGTAGGCTAGGTAGGTTTGACACCAGTTGTTGGTACTATTTATACTGGTAAAATGATGAAAAAAATGGATTGCTCTCACGTTGGTAGTAATATCCAGAAGAATACTTCTGGTGGCCAGGTCATTTTATACCAGAGTGGTAGTGAGGGGCAGAAGAGACCTCAGTGTTTGCGAGACCCAGTGGAGTGCTGAGCTTGAAGCAAGATGGGCCATCTACAGTGTTTCTGCAGGGCAGTCCTACCGGTGGTTAGTGAGATGGGTTCTCTGCTGGCTCAACATGTGGGAGCAGGACCAGCAACTTCTTACCATTCGGAAAATTTTGGTACGTCATGGCGTGTAGGAAGAGATGGTGGTCGTGGACATGGTATCCAGACACCAGGATCTCAAAGTATGCAGGGAGGGTCAGCTCAGGGTATCCAGGCTGTGTCGCAGGGCCGTGACACTGGGTAGGAATATGTAGTGCAACAGACCCAGAAGGAGCAAGTTCTCGTACCTTCCATTGTCAGAGGTACTACTCTAGTAGCTTCTATTTTATCTTATGTACTTTTTGATATGGGTTCTACACATAACTTTATTTATGTGCCTGTTGTAGAGAGCCTTGGGCTCTGATTCTATTATTCATCTAATGTTATGACGCTAGACACTCCATTGGGAACTAGAAAGGCTGGTGTGCATCAGTGCAAGTAGTTCCCCCTTAAGTTTGGTGGGTGTCACTTTCTATGGGTCCTCAATGTCTTAGAGATGAAAGATTTTGATGTTATTCTTGGGATGGACTGTTTGGTACCCTTTTGAGCCATTGTAGATTTCTATAGTCGCAGGGTGAGTTTCACATTCACCATAGGGCAGAGAGTTTCTATATAAGGGAATGTGGGATATCCATGCAAGCTGAGATGGACCTGAGCATCGTGGACGAGGTGGTG
Source organism: Viscum album (assembly GCA_963277665.1). Lineage (NCBI taxonomy): Eukaryota > Viridiplantae > Streptophyta > Magnoliopsida > Santalales > Viscaceae > Viscum > Viscum album. The sequence goes on from OY728137.1 coordinate 837,605,276, forward strand.
TGACAACCCAGATTGCGAGCTTATATCTATATGATCATGGGACTTTTCAGAAGAGTTTCCCTCCGATTGTTGATCGTTTCAGGGATTTCTTCCCAGAAAACATTTCAGTTTTTCCTCCAGAACGAGAGGTACATTTCTCTAATGATCTTCTTCTAGGAGCGGCACTAGTGTCCATTCCCCCTTATAGGAGGCTTCACCTGAGTTGTAGGAGCTCAAGAGGCTATTAGAGGAGTTACAGGGAAAGGGTTTCATCCAACCTAGTACTTCTCCTTGGGGTTCGCCTGTCCTTTTTGCCAAGAAGGTAGATTGTAACCTCAGACTATATTTGGATTATCGGAAGTTTAACCAACTGATGGTCAAAAACCGGTATCCCTTACCACATATTGATGATCTTTTTGACCAACTTCGCGGAGCATGAGTGTTCTCGAAGAATGAATTGAGATCATGATTTCATCAGTTATGCGTTAGACCATCAGACATACCGCTTACATCTTTTTGGAGCAGTTATGGTCTATACAAGTACATGGTTATTCTATTTAGACTCAAGAATGCGCCAGTGGTTTTCATGGCTCTGATTAATCGTGTGTTCCACCCTTATATGGATTCTTTTGTTGTAGTCATCATGGAATATATCTTGGTGTACTCTCACAATCGACAAGACCATGCCACCCATCTTGATATCTTTTTTAGTACACTGAGAGACCATCCGTTATATTCTATTCTCTAAAAGTTCTACTTTTGGATGGACCAAATTCACTTCCTAGGACATATTATTTCATAGGTAGGAGTTTCAATAGACCTAATTAAGGTGATACAGTAGTTTCATGGGAGCATCCTAAGACATGTTTGAGATACAGAGTTTCTTGGGGCTAGCTGGTTACTACAGGTATTTTATGCAGGACTTCTCCCACTTAGTTGTGCCATTAACGGGTTTGACTAAGAAGGGTGTGAATTTCGTTTGGTTAAAAGATTGTGAGACAGCCATTCCGGAGCTTAAGGGTTGGTTGACATCAGCACTAATCCTGATACTTCTAGAGAAAGAGAATATCTATACAGTTTACTGTGATACATCGGGTATTGGGATGGGTACATTGTTGATGCAGGGTGATCGAGTTGTTTTGTACGGGTCTCGGTGGCTAAGGCCACATGAGAGTAATTACCCGACTCACGACCTAGAGTTGGATGCAGTTGTTCATGTGTTGAATTTTTGGAGATATTATCTCTTGAAAGAGTATTTGATGGTTTTCACTGACCACAAAAGTCTCAAATACATCTTTACTCAGTGTGACATGAACCTATGATAGTGAAGGTGGGTCGAATACCTTCAGTCCATCGACATTGAGCTTGCCTATACACCTGGTAAGGGTAATGCAGTAGCTAATGAACTGAGTAGGAAGACACATACATAGGCAGTGCAGGGGGCCAGTGGTGAGTGGAAGCTTATGGCATTGTTCTCTGAGATGCATTTGGAGGTTCACGTTGGTCAGGGGAAATCCTATATTTCATACTTAGCTATGACTTCTACCCTACTAGATAGAGATAGGATGAGACAACTATCAGATTCATAAGGACTAGTTCTACAAGAGTTGGTGGCAAGTGAGTACCCTCATCCTGGATGGACGATAGCCGATAATGAGGTACTCTGTGTCCATGGATGAGTGTGGGTTCCAGGGGATATACGTGATGAGATGATGCGAGAGTTTCATGCTTTAGCTTGGGCATTGCATCCCGGAGTTACCAAAATGTACTGTGACTTGAGACATCATTATTGGTGGCTGGGTATGAAACAGGAAGTAGCTGGTTTTGTTACTAGATGTTCTACCTATCAGTAGGTGAAGGCAAAGCATCAGAGGCTAACCATACTATTACAGAAGTAACCCATTCAAGAGTGGAAAATATATGATGCCGTGATGGGATTCATGACCGTGTTGTCGATGTCACCTCAAGGCAGTGATGTTGTGTGGGTTGTTGTAGATAGACTTATGAAGGTAGCTCACTTTTTGTTGATCAAGGAGACCTTATGTGTTGACAATCTTGGGAAGCTTTATATCCGAGAGGTAATACACCTTCATGGGGTCCCTCATTCTATCGTTTCAAATAGGAACTCCAGCTTTACATCTCATTTCTGCAAGGGATTTCATAGGGCACTGGGTACACAGGTTCTTCTGAGCACCTCATACCACCCTTACATTGATGTACAATCAGAGTGTACAATACAGATGTTATAATTCATGATGCGTGTTGCGTCCTAGACTTTGGGGGGCTTTGTGTGAAGCACATACCTCTGGTCGGGTTTTCATATAATAATAGTTTTCAAGAAACTATTGAGATGACACCATATGAGGCTTTATATGGTAGGCCATTCCGATCCCCGTTGTGCTAGTTGGAGCTAGCTGAGGCAGCTTTACTAGGACCACGTCTCGTATAGGAGACTTTTGAGCAGGTCCAGTTGATTCAGAAGCGAATGGATACTGCACAGTCTCATCATAAATCTTATGCTGACCGTCGTAGATGGCCCTTGGAGTTCATGGTCGGGGATCAGGATTTCATGCATGTTTCACCGAGGTTTTGACACAGGCAGATCATGAGATAGGGTAAACTTTCACCGAGGTATGTGGGCCGTTTGATATTCTGGAGAGTGTCGGGTCAGTTTCCTATACGTTGTAGTTACCAATGTAGTACCAGGTCATGCACAACGTCTCCCATATATCTCAACTACGCCGCTATCATTCTGACCCATCTCACGTTTTTATCCTGAGGAGGATGAGTTGCCGGTCAATGCATCCATTGAGGAGAATCTGATTCATATTGTTGATAGGAGCACGAAGGACCTCTAAGGTTGGTTAGTTCCTATCGTTCGGGTGCTATGGAAGCATGGAAGAGTGCATGATGAATCCTCTGAGTGGGAGACCGACGTACGTGCTTAGTGTCTGGAGTTGTTCATATCTGTATCTTCACTACCCTTGGAAGGGAAATTCGGGGACAAATTATTTTAAGGGTGGAAGTTTTTAAGAACGTAGTTCTTATTTTTGAGGTATGAGCTTTATATTTTACCTTTTCCTTAAATTTTTTTTATAAAATAATGAAAATGGTGGAAAATCCCAATTTTTTCTGGGTAAAAGTCTTGTACTTTCCACACACCATGTAATCTGGCCATGTGGGATGAGTACACAGGGCGTGTAGGCATGTCAGAGATGAAGGGTATAAAAACTGAATACCCATCGTGTACTTTGTACTTACATGCCGTGTTATCAGTCGGTAGGTGAACAGTAATGCGGTGGAGGAAGATGCCAGCAGAGCGACAATACATGCCGTGTAATCATGAATACACGCTATGTATTGATGTTGACAGATGAACAGTGTCGTGGTGGAAAGAAGTCGTCAGAGGAACAATTTAAAAAATGTAAAGTATATGTCGTGTACCTAAGGGTACATGCCATGTAGTTTGTTTTTTTTTGTCTTAAAATGGGTAGTATCCTCCTCATTCCGTAGAGGAGGCTTTGAGTTCGTTTTGTAGATGGGAGAGGAGGTCGGAGCTTCAAAGATCTCCCGACCGGACACCGGGAATCTAAGTCCTTCTCTAACGGTCTCGATTGAATCGAGTGGGTGAGTTCTTCCCTATCCTTTTGTGTTTCATACCAATTCTTTTTCGAGGGAATGTTATTTGAGTTTGAATGAGTGAATGTTCATTCCCGATCTACATCATTCTTGGACGATTCAGGAGGCTTTGTTCATGTATACCGATCAGAGGTGATCGAGGTAGGTTTTATAATGTTTATTTTCAACTGTTTTGTTGATAGTTTGTATTGTTCTGCTACGTTCCCATGGTCGGTGTGTCATATGGTTGTGCCCTTTGCTAAATGTTATCAAGAATTACATAGATAAACTTTTGATAAGTTAAAATTGCTTTTTGAGATCGCTGCATAGATCCAGGACCACCCCGGGGGTGTGTTCCTCTGTTTATCCATTTGGCCAGAATACCTATGGGTATACCCTGAATTTTATAATTCTTTGAATTTCAGGGAGAAGAATTGTATATAATTTCTTGCTTATAAGTTGGGCTCGGCCTGGTTACATGTATATCCTGAGGGTAATGTTCATTTAGCCTATGGGAAACTCTTCTTATGCCTGTGGGGAATAGACTCTGTGCCTGTGGGTGACACCTCATATGCATGTAGGAAATATTCGATATGCCTATGGGAAGACACCTGTGGGTTTCGATTCTAATTACATGAGAGTAAGGATTGTATGTCTGAGGACAGAGTTATTTAGAATAATCACTGTGGTGTTTTTGTATGTTGTACCTTCCTAGACGAAGCACAAGCTTAGAGGTGATATGTAATAATTAAAATGGCAGTGAAACTTGTAGTGATAGTTACTTTTGAGTTCTTAATAGTTTAATCCATTAAATTTTGCACATTGCTGCTGCACATTTTCACTCACAATTGGGCACATGCCTTTGGTGGGTGCCTACTAGGATTTATTACTCGCACCTTATTTGGGTCATGTCATTGGCGAAAATAGACTATATTATTGCAGGTGTCGACAAGGGAAAGGGTCCCTATACTGGTACATGATTGTAGAGGAGGAGTAGGAGAGCATGAGACCTATATTAGGATTCTGATGTTGTTGCGTTCTGTTTACTCTGCTTTGTTTTGTTTTGATTTACCTTGTACTTTGAGTTGTATTGTATTGTATTGTAGTGTATCCTATTATGGATTCTTACATAGAATTAGTGACATGCTTCATCATTATATATATGAATTTTGATTCTATTTACTTTAGTTCGCCATTTCAGTTGTATATTGTTTACTTCTAATACTGTGGAATGTTATATTTCTTTTCCGCTGCGCTACAATTTGACAAATGAGGGAATATTTTCCCCACTATCAAACCTATTCCCTCGCTACTAGTCGGCAACCTCTGGAATTTAGGGAAATGTGCTTGAGTTCATGTGACCAATTGGGTTCGGGGCACCCGTTGAGTGGCAACCAGATCTGGGGCGTTACAGTTGACGATTTGATGACATATAAGTATTATCATTTTTTTTATTAGAATAAATAATTTTGAGGTAAATAAACTTTTTAAGGGGGGTAGAATATGACAGCCCTATTTTTTATGAACATTATTTTCTTTTTGAAAAAATTAAATTAATTTTTTGTCTTGTGTTATATGTTACCCCATGTTCTTCTTGCACTACACGTAAAACCGACTTGGCTTTATTTACATGAAATATTGAGTTTCTAAGAAACATCACTTTATTATTATACTAATTTGAAAAATATAGTTATAAAATAGAAATTAAAACATACCAAATAAAAATAAATAACTGAACTAATAAATTAATTTTTACATATAATTATTTTACCAATTATTTATAATTTAATGTAGGATGGATTTTAAAATAAATGTAAATTTTTTTCAGAAACAAATATTTTAATAATCAAAAGTAGGATGTATAATAATAAATTTACAAATCAATATTTTCAACATATATTACTGAAATATTTATTCAAATTATTCTATATAATTTTTATCATTCACATTGTGTTTTTTTCTAGACATGATATAATAAGATATCAAATTTTACGCATAAAAGAATTATTTTTTCTAAAAGGAATTTATGCATCCTTTTGATGGAACATTTGTTTTGAATATATTTTATCTAAATTTTAAAAGTTATATTGAAAAAAAATTATTCTTTGAATTTGTAATATCAAAATTTACATTGATTGAACTTCTTTATATTTCTGATAATTTTCATATTGTGATTAGTAGTGAAAAATTCAAATTTGTAAATGAAAAAAATGATTCATTGAAGTAATTAATAATGTTAAATTATATTTTAGATTTATTTTAAAGTATAATTAGATCAAATTTTTATCATTTAATCCAATTTAGGTAATTGGAATCAATTTAACACTGAATTTGGATATAAAAACATATCAACCTTTTTTAAATTTTCACTTTAAAAATATTTTTTTTTTCAGTCAATGAAATTAATTTTAATTTAATTTTATAAATTATGTGTTTTTAATTATTAAAAATGTATTTTTATATTTGTAATCATATTGTTTAAAATTTATAAAAAATCCCATTTTATTGTTGGCCAATACGAGTAGTAATTTTGGTTATTTTTATTACAATGGTTAAGGGAAAATTTGGTAATTTAAGTTAAAAAATAAATTGATAAGTACTATAAAATGACCCTAACACATGACCAAACATTATTGAATGATGTTAATTCAAACTAAAACACATAAGGATATAAATTTAATAATTTAATGAAAACTGGTCCATGAAAATGACTTGGATATATTTAAATTCAATGAGAGAGACAAAATTTCATTCTCTTTTTTTAATAAGTATATTTTTTTAATATGGGGATAAATGAAATATATACTCAAATATATATGATATATTTAAATATAAAATTTTTATATACATCATATAAATTTATTTTTAATTTTTATTGAAGAAATATTTATACTTAATAATTAAAAAATTATGATCCAATATTTATTCAATTAATGAAACAATCAATTAATTCATATTAGGACTATTAAAATAAATATGATTTACATAATTAAGGTTATAGAATAATTTTTTAGGTGATTATAAAATATTAGGGTTGTATTAAATTTTTTTTGATGTTATTTTGCTCTATTGATTTTAATAATGTCGAAGTAATAAAGAGTTTAAAAATTGACACTTATGATATATTATGGAAATAACATATTATTAAATTATATTGAAATCCTAAAACTATTAAATAACAAAACATGGTTTGATATATGGTCTAAAATATCATACAATGGCCATTTTTGGTCCAATTTACAATTTATAAGAAAAAATATTATCCTCTTCATAATGAAAAAATTGCTATCATTGATAAACATGAAATTGATTAACTAAGTGTTAATCGAAATTATAAGGTTTAAAATAACACCAAAATTAGAATAAAATATAGTTTTTAATTACATTAAAAAATTATAATCTCCAATATTTGAATAAATATAAATTTGGAGGTATTTGGATTGAAATTTAAGTTATTATAAATATAATCATTTGAGAAATTCCAAATGGGCCCCTCTGCTCTCTTATAAAAGGGAAAATCTTTTTATCTTTTATTAAAAATTCATAAACTATACGATTCAACCAAAATAGTTTACAATCTCAATAAAAATTAAATACCTTAATAAAATAATCCTAACTTTGCAAATAAATCCAACCAAAAGAGTCTTTCTATGCAAATCAAATGAAGATTCCCAAAGATGAGGAAACATTCATTAATAAATAATTTCATTTAATTTATTCCATAAAAAACATCAATTATTTTTATATAATTTTTTTTATAAAAACCTCATTATCAAAAATATACTAAGATTTATTTATACCATGGTCTATAACTATACACACGTAGACTTCCATTAAACGGGATACAAAATCATTATTTGTCTGTATGGTGGACTACCACTTTGCGAACCTATGACACACATTATTCCATTGGAACCTTCAATTATGGAAGTAATGATATAATTTATATTATTATATTATATATATGATATTTATTTTTTATTTTTTATTATAGAATTATTATATGACACATAAACTCATCATTTTCATTTTCTGGAAATACCATAACTTTGATTATGGACGTGTGGTCTACAACGTTCTCAATGTGATGTGATTAAATCACACATTACATGGAATGTATTATGGATTTATTTAGTGAAATTATATGATTTATATGAACTAATAATTATAATATGATGATATATATATATATATATATCATTTACTTTCTTTCTTTCAATACGACATAAGTGGAAGCAGCATTCAAGCGTACGTACGGTCTTCTGTCTCCCTGAACGGTGTATTTCATTTTCAATTTCTATATTTTATAGTTAGACATAAATAAATAAATAATGAATATATGTGATATTTATATTAGTTTTATCATTATCTATATAATGAAATCCTTGTCTAAGTACGAGGACCATGAATAACAAGTCAAAACTTATACGAGAAACAAAGTGATTGATACCCAAAACATAAATTAAATGGAATTGTTAGTAAGTGGGTAATATAAAGTTGTAAGTAAATTATATTTGATATTATATACATAAATATTACACTATAATATATTCTTAAATATATTATATTATTATACAAGAGGTTTTCATGAGTATAGTGAGATCCATGGTATAAGGTATGGGATTTCCACCTCACTTTTATTTTATGTGAGATACAATCCATGTTCACCAACTATTTATTATAAGTGGTGTATATACTACCAATAAATATATTATGTGATTATTATCATTAATATTATGGTTATTAAATTTCCATTTTATGATCTCTCTTTCATGGGTTTTACTGTTCAAAAGTGACAAAATCAGTTTGGGATTTTTGTCTCAATTTTCCTTCTTTGAGAGACATGTTATGTTATGAACCTACATTATTTTACATGCTTTATATATTTTTATTTTACATGTTGTATCATGAATATTATTATTTTCATGATATTATAAGTTTCAATTAATGTTATTATCTCTTCGTTCAAAAATCTTATTTCCTTAAAAATTATGTTTTTTAAACATGTTTAAAAATTGTTTTTAAATGATAATTTAAGATTTATCATAAAAAACAATTTAAAATATTTTCAATATAGATTTCAAAAATTATTTTCAAGTTATGATGGATATTTTCATTTAAAAATGTTTGATATACTTTTTATTATTTATAATTTTTTTAAATATTGAATGGAAATTTTCCTCAAGAATTATTTCAAGTGATCTTTCAAAATAATTTTACATCTACGACATAGTTATTTGATGTTAATTATGTTTTGATAGGAATATTACCCTAGGATACCATTATTATTATTTCTCCAAATGGTTTTTCTGTATTATTGATTTATCTTTATGAATTTTCTATCTTTTCCCGGAATTATGTTATGATAAAATATTTGTTAAACCCATTTTCTTAGTGGTATCTGATATTATTTATATTGTTGTGGAAAATAATTTATTGATTTTATTATGTGATGGGTGGGACCTATATGTCCCTCCAATTAATAGGTTATATATTTGTGTCTCATGATATAATGGTGGAAAAAACTTGAGGGGTTGATTGACTATGGAAGATGGGGAATCCCGATCAACTATGGAAGACGAGGAAACCTTATCCACTATGGGAATATAGGGAAACCTGACCAGATTTTTTAAGATAGAGAAACGTGATACCTTAGAAGGAATAGACTATGAATAGGGATAGTGGTGTGTCCTACCCATTATGTGTAGTCCCCATGAAGTTCCCTATCAGGTTTTGGCATTGCACCCAGACTTAGAGGGAATGATATTACATGTTTATGTGTCTTCCAAAAATTCAATGTCATATTCCAATACTAATATTTCATGGATTATTCTATTCATTATCTCATGATTCATTCCTTATGAATTTATATTTTTATGCAGTGAATCTTATATATGATTTTTTAAATACAAGGTGTGAATTTATAATGCTAAGATAATGTAATCATATCATTATGTTCATGATTTTTCATATATATCTAAATTTCTTATGTCACATACATGACATATTTTAAAGGATTTTTTAATTAAATTTCCATTATTTCATTGTTTTGTGGGTTTCCCATGCATTTTTTGATGAATGGGAGAGTTTTCATGAATTGGGAAAAATTGTGAGCCCAATTCCATATTTAAAATAAATTCTATTTCCTTTATAACTCCATTTTCATCATTTTTCATCCATTAAAATTCTTACATAGCCTCCCCTGACCTATTAACACCACCATATTAATTTGTACCATTTAGAAATCCGTAATCATGGTGGATTTGGGTTTTTATTTAAGGAATTGGGCATTCCTGAAAGCCAATTTCTAATTTTAAAAATAAATTTTGATTATTTAATAACATAATATTTTTTAATATTTTTCGGTGCTTCCCCCTACAACTCGAATATAAGATACTTAGCCACACCTCCATTGCATTTCCCACATTTATGGAGTGCATATGAATCCTTAAATAGGGTAGACCTTCATAAGATTTATCAAATCGTACAAATTTGAAGAGGTAGCTTCATTCCTTCATAAATCTTTCATTTCTCACTCTTTTCCCCCATTATCATTCCTACATGACCTAATCATCATTGTTTGAACCTCGCCTAAATTTTTATCTATTTTGAAATTCATATACTAGTGTATTTTGGGAGATTTATTCAAGATTCCTCAAGTAAGTGGGTTTCTATCATTTTTGCTCCCATTTTCATAGGGGATCTTACCTTATTATTGAATATCCTATTGTCCAGAAAGTAGGGTTTCAAAATTAGTATTTCATATTGTGTTTCATGGTCTAAAATTTGGGTTTTAGGTATATTTTACCTTCCTTAAGGTGTGATGATGGTGCGTTTGATTTTTTTTTCATAAAGGATTCAAGGGTTTTAATTACATTGGTAGGTGATTCCATGTTAATGAAATATTTGTGTCTTATCATAATGTATTTATCATACATTATGTTTTACAACATTTTATTATTTCTGTAAAAATTATTTTTAGTGGTGTTTGTATTGCAAATGAATTTTAATTTCCAATTTCATTTGAAATTTGGGTTTTTTCATGAAATTGTTTTATTTTTTTTGAGGCTGACCTATTTATACTCCAAAATCCCATGACATGGTAGAAATTATTCCTAAGAGAATGTATTAAATAAAAGTACAAATGAGTCAGACAAATAGAGGATCATTACAAAACTGAGAGTGCATGACACCCATCATATTCACTTATACCATTGAATCACAATAATCGGGGGCCGTAAAGGACCACATCATATCCATCTCCAAAATCGACTGCTTGGACAAAGCATCCGCCACCACATTGGCTTCCCTATAAGCATGTGAGACCACCAATTGTAAATTAGCAACCTGGTAGAGACATTAAACCTAGTGAGGTAACACTCTCCAGGGGACATTTCACATTCTTGATTCCAAGGCATGAACTGCATGTTGGGAATCTGATTCAAACCATAACATGTTCCAGCTATATTGGACAACATACCTAACAACATGAATTATCGCCCATAATTCATCCTCATAAGCAACCCCAATAACAGTAAGTAATAGAAGCACCCCATGAAAAAGCCACGATTTGTTCGAAATATGCCACCGCATCCGGATAGTCCTGGAGCACCAGAAGCGGCACAATCCACGTTGACCTTGAGCCATGGGATGATCAGAGGTATCCATCATATGTATTTAATAACCCAACTCTTATGAGGCCATCCGAAAACACCAAGCCGTCTAAAAATATGCAACTCAGAAAAACAATTATGCATTGTACCTTTTTGAATCTGTGAAGCAGCATGAACCTCTGAATGTATCACAGCCATGCTGCATTGAATAGGGACACGAATGTCGTCAATGAGTAGGGTGTTGTGAGTAGCCCATGTGTCCATGATCACAACTGCAATGGCCTCATGAAAGAGATTCCCAAATTCTATGTTACAGCGCAGCTTGGACAGCCCAAGTAACAAATCATGTAGCAGCATAATTTTATCAATTACAAGCCCAAAAAAGATTCCAACATAATCCCACAGCCTCCTAACATATATGAATTCCACAAAAAGTTGATGACGAGTCTCCTTGGTAGCCATGCATATATGATAAGCTGACACAAATTGAAAACCAGCCCGTTTGAGATGATCATGAGAAGGCAGTCTATTTTTCCATAATCTCTTGATTAAAAGGAATCTAGAAGGCTAGATAGAATTAGTCCAAAATTTTAAGATCTAGAAAGGTGAACGACAGGACCGTCCACAAATCATTTGAAAAAAATCCTTGCTCATGAACTTCCCATCGTAGTTATGCCTCCATATCACAGTATCATGGTCCATGAAAGTGTATCTTTGAACTTCCGGCTCCACTTGTTATGGAACAATGCTGGAAGAACATTGCATGTATGAAATAAAATCACTTATGGAAAAATGACCTGCACCAGGGGGGACATCCTTGATTTCTTACAACGGCCTATCGAGCCATGTTGTACTCTAGAAATTGAGGTGAGAGTACCAGCAAACCATCCACTTAGTGTCATGACTGAGTTTCATGAAGGATTTCTTGGGAGATGCCCAAACTGATGATGCAATATAGTGCTTATATCCATTAAGAATCCTTCCTATGAATCTATTTGTTAAAAAGACACTAGACCCATCCTTAGAGATCAGACCCCATGTGAACTTCACGATAATACCATCATTGAATGTCCTAAGGTCTCAGACTCCAAGGGCTCCCAATTAAACCTGATTGATATATTCTTTCTAGGTAAAGTGGCAACTTTACTCTCATGAACTGACCCCATCCAAACAAAGTTATGTATCATACATTGTAAATCTTTGTTGAGACCCCTAGGCCATCGATAAAATGAAAAGGAGTAAACAAAATTAGGGTTGATCACTAAGCTGACAAGGCAGACCCTCCCATCAATTGACATCACTACCCTTTCCTGCTAGAAAATTGTTTCACAACGTTAGAAGCTATTCCTTCCATATACTGCCTCCTCACCCTTCCCTAGAATAAAGGGACCCTTAGATAATTGAAGGGTAAAGATCCCTTTTTGACACCAAGACATTTAACAATCTTATTTTTCTTAGCAGTCATGAATCCATTACCAAAAAAATTAAATATTTATCCTAAATGAATGCTTGAGTAGCCACCTCTTCATAATGCTCAAATATGGCCTTAATAGAAGAGAGGGTTCTCCGTGAGCCTTGAACAAGAAATAGAATGTCATCAACATATAATAAATGAGATGGGGAAAAGTCATTCCTCCCAGCCTTGATTTTCATTAAGAATCCAATTTGAGCAATATCATTGATGAATTGAATGAGATAGTCCCCATCATTAGAAAAGATAAGCCTAGAGAGTAGGTCACCTTTCCGTACACCCTGAGTGTAGGAAAAAATTCCTCTGGGTGTGCCATTGATAAGAATGGATAGCCTTGATGAGCAGAGGATATTATTAATCAGTTTGATGAACTCATTGGAAAAGTCATAGCTTTTGAGGACAACCTTGAGGAATCTCCATTTTTATGTGTCAATATAATTTGAGATGTTGATCTTCATTGAAAATTTATTGTGTTTCCATTTCAGATTGTGGTAAAATGGAGGTTTTAAAAAGTTACCATTTCATGGTTCACAAGGGGATGACATAAAATATATATTTTGGTTTAATGGAAATGTATTGGGAATACATTTCAGTTTTGGTAACTTAAAAGTGATCACATCATGTATAAATTGGGGTTTTAAATGAGTTTTTGGTGTAAAACAATGCATGATTTGAGAAATTGTTTAATAAAAAATCAATGTGTTTTGTTTTGTTTTTTAAGTGATTTTAAATGTTTATATATACTATACAGATTTTAATGTGATTGTTAGTGGTGTTTCATATGAAAAATGTATTTATGTATCATGCAGAAATTGTTTGGTCACAAAGGTGGAAGCACGAGTACCTAGGTGGTGCAGATTTGTACTAGTACGACTAGTGAACTAGATAGGTATTGTCCCTATTTAACATAGAATTTTCATGAGTAAAACTCTATCTAATCTATATTAATGTTGAATGGGGACTAATAGGTTATGGTTATGTTCACTACTAGTGGCTCATGCACAAGAACAAATTTTTCTATGGTTACTTTACACCTAAGTACAAGGTACTTGGGGCTCGAAACAATCTAGTGCCTAGGGGTGTTCCCGAAATTGTTTCACATTGGATTTTTGTTATTTAACCTTTTATAAGTTGTGTTTTGTAGTAAAATACAGAATATAAAAATTGTATTTATATGTGTAAACATTCTGAAAATTTTATCTTGAAAATTTTTTTCAATTAAAAGTTTATTTTTGTGGAATTTAACACCACTTTCCATTGCATATTAAAATTTATTTCTTTTTCACCTAGTATTTCATGCAATTTGGAATATTTTTGATGTATACGATTGGGCGTAGGATCACACCCTACTTACACCCATTGGGTGTAAGTAGACTTGGTTAATTTTGACTCAAGAAAAGGTAATGCCTTCGGTGAAGGTAGTTTAGGCTGTTAGACCACTCCTGCGATGTAATGTTGTGGAGACGGCTCGGGGGTGACCACCCTATTTTTGTGTGGAGTCCTAGTGGATGTCATGCTTATTTTTTTATTTGTTTTTGGACCTATTGTACTGTATTCAAAACCATGTATTCAATTATTTTTGTTTTCTTAAGACTTGTTTGGATGGAAATTTTTGTTTTATATTATGGATTGTTTTTAAGGTTTTATGCTTTCATAATCTGTTAAATCATTCCCAAAGAAAATATTTTGATACCCAGGAACTTGGTCAAGAAAATGGGGATAGGGAATACCCTTTGGTCCTTGCCACGGGCCAAGTCTGGTACCTGTATTGGTGGCGACCAGATTTAGTTCATGACAAAAGGATATCACAGGCGACCATTGTTTTTGGATTATATTACTATTTTGGGATGAGTCAAGATAGACATGAGCTAGGATTTTCAGGGATTAGGGTTTTGTTTGTGAGTATAGTTACTGTCCCGCACCTCTCATGGTAGAAATTAAGTCTCGAGGGTATGTTGGAATTGTTTGATTGACTTCACTTCTAGGTGAGACGTGTGGGATGCAGACCACACTTGGAAATCTAGTGGGGGTGGAATAGTTCTTCATTTTATTACTGAAATTATTTTAGATTGTTTATATTTTATGTATTTGATTAAAATTTTCATAATTGGGGTATTTACTGTTGTTTTTGTGACAATTTATTTTTGTAGAAACATGCCTCCCTAGAAAGCATTGATACACCCATTGGAGGAAGCCCAAGAGACTTCTCCCACACCAATTGATTAGAGGATAGATGATTCCATGATCTTGGATGTCTATTCTCTATGAAAAGTACCATCTCATGTTCCAGCTTCTGTGGGTGAGGGTGATAATGGTCCTAGAAAGGAAAAGGCCCAATATTTCCTGAAAAATAATCCTCCTTCCTTCCGAGGTAGCCTAGAACCACAGGAGCAGAAGAGTGGCTCAAAAAGATAGATCCCATGTTTGAGTTCATGGATAAACCCAAGGAGCATAGGGTGATGTGTGCCTCCTTTTAGTTGGAGGGTCACAGCCTTAGGTGGTGGGAATCGGTTCTTCAGACTGGAACGAATGGGAAGATGTGTTGGGGAGACTTCAAGGTGGTATTCAATGAACATTATTTCCCTGAGGTGTTGGACTATACTAGGTCCAGATATTTCATGGATCTTGTATAGAGGAATATATATGTGGTAGAGTATGCCATCATTTTTGCTGATTTGGTTCGTTATGCTCTTGAAATCATCTCTAATGATCACGTGAAAGCCCAACATTTTGTAAAAGGCTTGCGACAAGAGATATACTCCCAGGTGATCTTGTTTATGGTGAGGACCTATGCTGAGGTCATTGATCGAGCATGAATGGATGGGATTGATAGGAATGGAAGGGTTGATTTCTCTGGTTCAGTATCACTAGTGGGAAGTGGAAGCTCCTCCGAGAAGAAAATGAATCGATAGGAACATGTGAAGAAAGGAGGTGGCATTTCAGGCCACTCTACTAGACATTTTTCGTATGCGGATTCTGATATGAGATTGGTCATGTGAAACTAGTGTGGGAATCCAGGGAACATCCGACCATCATGCCCAATTCCACTGAATCCCTGTCACCATTTTTGAGGCATGGGGCATTTAGAGCGCTTCTAATGATGGCATGTCCACTTCCGAGTGGGATAGGGTCGGTGGATTCAAGAAGAGTGCCAGCATAGTCCGAGCCATTGAGGACTGGGGGATCACGTTTTTGTGTCCATGGTGGTAGGGTTGGGTCATCTTCTAGGAAGAGATAGTTTAGGGCACAACCATAGACTAGTGATCGTCCTCAGGCAGAGACCAGACATCTCCTTGCGGTGTATCATGCACCAGTAGGATCAGAGGCGGGATCATCAACAGTTCGAGGTATTGTTTTGTTCACATCTTCTATAATTACTTCCCTTTTTTGATATTGGTTCCTCTGTTTCATTAATTTCTTTGCATTGGGTGGAAATTTTGAATTTTGAAACTGATTTGTTGTCTTTTGCGATGGAGTTGGTGACACCGTTAGGAATGGAGAATGAACTGGGTCTCAGGTGCCCCTTGTGTGCGCTATCCGTGTCTGAGGTTGAGATTGAGTGGTGTAACACCCCGATATTTTATGAAAAATATTCTTTTAATTTCATTAATGTCTTGTGTTGTATGCTACACCAAGATTACCTTGAGCTATAAGCAACACCGTATTAGCTTGCAGTATATGCAACACTATTCTTGGATCGTGTTACACACAATTTTGATAATAGTTATTCCACGCAACATTGAGTATATATATATATATAGTCAATGTATAAATGAAATATGGTTGGATTCTGTTATACGAAACAACGAAGGATTCTTTCACAACACGAAACCCTGACTTGGCTTGCATTACACTCAATCACGACCTTCCTCGATAGCGTGTGTGGTACGCAATATCTAGTTTTACTAAACAACGATATAATATTATAATATTATTATGATCTAGCCGTTATGAATAGTTTTAACTAAATTTTAAATTTTATAACATTATTATTCATCTTACACATTTTCTAGAACATGGTATAAGAAGAAAATAAATTTTTTGGGTAAAATAAGTATTTTTAAAAAAATGCAGTTCTGCCGCGTTTTGATGACGCACCCACATTAAATCTAGTTTTTGAAATTTTTATAAGTTCAATTTGACAAAATATAATTCTTCTTTGGAATCATGAAATAAAAATTTACTTTGGATACATTTTTCATATTATTCTGGTAACTTTCATATTTTGATGAATAGTAAAAACACGCTATATTTTAATTAAAAACAACTTTTTCATCGCAATAATTTATATAGTTCAATTATAATATTGAATGGTTTTAAAGTATAAATAGAATATATTTTTACCATTTAATATAATGTATTTCATTAGCGTTGGTTTTACATTAAATTCATAGGTTAAATCAATTCAATCTTTTTCTATGTCTTAAAGAAAAACCCGTTTTCTTTTGACAACAGGATTAATTTTAATTTAATTTCTGAAAATTTTGTGTATTGAATTTTGAAAAATGAATTCCATATTTGGAATCAGTGGGTCTAAATTATGTTAATAAGCTACTTTTATTTTTGGGAATTATGAATAGTAACTACGGTAAATTTTATTTATCATAGTTAAAGGCAAATCAGGTAATTAAGGGTAAATATAATATTATAAAATTACCATAACACATGAAAAAATTCTATTTGATGGCTAAACGTAGACACATATAACCTAAGGGTCGAATTAGATTCATTTTATGGACTTTTGACCATGAAAATAATTTAATTATTATTAAAACCAAAGAAAGTGACAACATTTCACTCTCTTAAATCTTATAAGTATAATAATTTTACTTTAGTGATAAACATCATAAAACATTGAACATGAATAGTATACAGAAAACTAATAAAAGTATCTAAATCATGACAATTTATTTAGAATTTTTAGGGATTAAATATTTGTCATTAATGGTGATACATTAATGATACAGAAATTATTTATTAAGTGAAAAATAAGTAATATAGTTTTTATTGAAATAATAATCCCCATTAAAAGGCACAAAAACCTGACCAAAACTTATTGTTAGTGCACATCTACACCTTAATCATCCAATTAACTAATATATAACTGTTTGGTGCCTTATAAAAGTGATTATGACACTTATATTATTTTATTTTAAATGATGCCAAAGTTGTCACCTTCATAATTTAATAAATATAAAAATTTAAATATTGTTATTTTAAGATGATATATTCTAGGTAAATTCTTATTGTGAAATTTAATATATTTATCTTCATCATAGGTATTTATTTTTAATTTTTATGCAACAAATAAGTATATTAAATAATTATACAAAAATGTTGTAGTAATTATTTTATTAAGCGATAAACCAAAATAATGGTTTTAAAAATAATGACATAAATATTATATAAACTATTTAATGTGATCCACTAATTTTATAGATACATATGAAATTTTATGAATCTATTGAAGCTTTTATTTCGAACATATATTCTGTATATATTTTATTTGAATTCAAATAAATGAATAGTGTCAAAATTGACACTATTATTATTTTATAAAAATAACATATTATAAAATTGTTTAAAAATCACAAAAATATTTAAAAATTATAAACTTAAATTTATATGGTCTATAATGTTATAAAGTAAACAATTATGGAAAATTCACAACAAATAAGTTATTATTTGTTATAATTTAAAATTTAGAATTTTTTTACCACAAATAAACTTAAATAGATTAAATAAGGATAAATCAAAATGATAAGGTTTAAAATAAGATCCAAATATGCCTAAATTTGATTGGATGATGATATTACAACCCTATAACATCTAATATTCGACTATGAGTCATTTTTCGAGGTTTTTAAGTGGGTTTAGATTTATTATAAATTAATATTTTTAAGAATTCCAAAGGTGCCCCTATCCTCCCTTATAAAAGGGCACCTCCTCCCTCTCTTCCACACACCACTTTGAGCCTTCAAGTTCGGCCAACCCCTGCCCAATTCTCTTCTCCACTTCCGTAGAAACATCCTAGAGGTCCTGGTATTCTTCAAAAGACCAATTTTAGTGCCCTAAGAGGAGGTCTCAAAGAGGCTTTTCAAAGAATAGGTAATTTCCATTACCGATTCTTTCACTTTTATTTCTTCTTCCACTTCATCTTCATAGGTTGTTTCATTATGAAGTAATAACATAAGTATCACTCATATACTGATATTTTATTATAAGTATGAAACAACCCTATTTCACCATCTATCCATCCTACAGAAAATGAAATCACCGCGCGTGTGTACGTACGGAATACCGTCTCCACGCCGTGGTGTAATCTATTTTCCACCACCACCTTACTTGGATGGTTATAATGGTGTAAATAAAAACTATATATAATTATTGTAAAGTGATACTGATTATATAATAGTATACATACACTCCAATAAAATTCCACTATCATGGGAATGATATCATCGCTCGTGCGTACGTACGGATTACCGTCTCCACGACGCGATGAGATTCATTCTCAATGATTAACCATTCATAAATTATTATAAAGTATATATAACAAGTAATAATGAAATAGATGACATAATAATGATACTGGATTTATGTATATATATATATGTATGTCATCCAATTAATTCCATTCAATTCAATGAGGAAACGAAAACGACGTTCATGTGTACTTACGGCCTACCATCTCCATGAACGGTGTGTTTCATTCCATTTATCGACCTATTATATATATGTACATTCTGAATATATATTATATATAAATCATGTTTTAAATTATTTATGTAAGTAATCATGATATAAGTAATCATATGAATAATTACAAGTCAAGACACGGAAGACAAATGAAACGATTTTACCCAAAATGCTCTTTAACATGGAATTTACAAAAGAACGGGTAATATAAAGTCATAAGTGAACCATATATGATATCATAACAATTAATATGATTCTATAATAAGTCAATAACATTATTTAAATCATTATACAGGAGGTTCGGATACATACGAAGCATATCTGACCTAAGGTAAGGGATAATTTTGCAAATCTCATTTTTATCCGAGACTGATTATTCGTAAGTATTTACTGGGGCTATTTATATCATGTCCATGTTTTATAAAAGTGTTTTCGTGTATGTATAATGTCCTTTTTACCCATTTTTGACTTTTACTACATGGTATGTATGGAATCTTTCTCTTATTTATGTTACGAGGTACTTTTTGACTTTTCTGACAAAAGTACGAGGAGAATTTTATTTTTAACTTATACGGCGTGAACAGATTTTTACGGTTTTATAAAGCCTTGTTTTCATGAAGCTTCCTCCAAAAGATTTCATGACTATTTTCATAAAAATCTCTTTCTTTTAAAATTTCATGACATTTTGTGAAAAGAAAATGATTTTGAAGAAGAAAAGATATTTTCCTCAAGAATTCATTTCAAGTGTTTTATCAAAACCATTTTTCATATAAGATGAAATTATTTCATGTGTGTATGTTTCAAGTATAATGTCTCTATGATTTACATGGTTTCACTTTCCTTATTATGAAATGATATCCATTTCTTTTATATGTATTATGTAATGATGGGATGATGTTTATGAAACCCATTTTATTTATTGGGTTATTATGAATGATGTATGTTTATTTTGTGTCACAAGTAAGAATGATTTCATTATGAGATGGGTGGGACCTATATCTCCCTCCAATGCATTGGGTAAAGATTTATATCTCATGAGATAGACATGGGTGGAATGGAAAGTTAAACCGGTTCAGTAATACAGGACTGGAATGAGGAGTGAACTCAATTCAGAAAGGGACTTTGTCCACTAAGATAGTCTTGGCAGCAATGCCTTGGCTAGTATGGAAATCATATCATGTGCTTCATTGTTTCCACAATTACATGTTTTATTCCTATGCTATTTTATCATTCTTAATGTTTCTTTATGATCTATTCCTTATGTACTTCCATGTTTTTTGTCATTTCTTAATCTTTTGATGTTTAACCATTATGTTCATGTTTATAAGTTCAAATATATATGTTATGTTTTATTTTATCAATGCATACCCTTACTAATCATTTGAACTCGCCCTTTTTATGTTTTCTTTTCCCCAGGATATAAATAAAGGTTTTAGGAATGAAAAAAAATGGGAAGATCTTTATGGGAGATGTTGAAGATCTTTCACCACAATTAGAAGATTACGTTCCAAGTTTCCAAATACACTAAACTATTACGGCCCTTGTGTGTATGTTTTTGTTATGTATTAAGTACTATGATAATGTAATGTAATTTCCATGTATTTCAAGCTTTGGGTCTCTACAGTTGGTATAAGAGGAAAGGTTTAGTCAACCGTTAGAAACTAGGATGCGAAAACGTTAGTGAGATCCTTAGAGATATTTCTAAGGTATGTCTAGGGATGTCCCTAAGGATAAGTATACGTATAGGATACAGTCCTAGAACAATGGTAACGATCATAAAATTTAACCTAAGGTGTTGGATATTGAGTATACTCCCCCTTTACTATGTTGTTTTCCTTAGCATGATTTTTTCCTCTCACACTATTCTTTTTGGGTTTTAGAAAATGGATGGAAACAAAATGATTCACGATAATGGAGGATATGATAGACAATGGAATGATTTTCATCATGAGAAACCAAATTAAATGGGATATAGAAGTCCAAACATCGTTATTATGCCTAATAAGAAATATCATAATTTGATCAATAATCTCATCTTTGGTAAGTTTCCCGACTCAGATAATAAGAGAAAGATGGAGTTTCATGATGATCATAGAGGAAAGAAAGTTTAATTTCCCTAATGTAAATCATGTGGGAAGAGAAATCAGGGAGATTGTTTCAAAGGAATTGGAAGATGCTTTGGGTGTGTAAAAGAAGGACACAAAGCCAATAAGTGCAAAGGAAAAGGTTCAGTTAACACCAGAGACAAGGATAATGGTATTCCTACGACATCAACAATGATTAGATGTTTTAAATGTGGAATATACAGGCATTATGAAAACCAATGCCCTAATGGAAAATCTCATGAAGTGAATCAGCATGGTCATATGGGTAGTATTTATGTGCATGATGATGAGGAGACTACAAAGGATATATGAGCTGAAAGAAGTGTTGAAGCTCCGTCTGTTGTTTTAGAAGGAAGTGGAATGATTTTATGTTTATCGAGAGTTATGTTGTATAGTTAATGGTACTATGGAATAAAGAATCATCTAAGGATTGTTACACTATTGTTTTTCCTAAAAGTATTTGAAAGTATATGTTGAATGGTATCAATAACCATGGAAGGTTATTCAGATATTTTTGTAAAGTAGATGATATGCGCATAATGAAGGAATACGAAGATAATGAGATGTTTGATTGTATTCATAAGCTCATGATTGATATAAGGACTAAGTGATATCATGGTTTGAGTATATAGAATTTTGAGGATTTTGGTATGTAGAAAGTGTTAACTTTTAACTGCATTCATGTTTTCACTAAGGTTGAATGGGTATTCATTTTTCAATAGAATACATGATTAAGGCCTTCGAATGTTTGGAATGTGACCAACAAGACATATCTTATGATATATGAGGATCAACGATGGTATTAAATCTTTGGTAATCGTTTTCACTATATTATCAGAGTGGAATGCAGTATTATGGATAAGATTAAATATTGGAATGGATTATGTTGGACATAAGTTAGTATTTTTTAAGGATAAATGTTTTTTCGATATTATTGATGGGATTTTGTTGTAACATAGTTTTAGAAAAAGGACAACATGTAGGACGAGTGACATTCCATCGCGTCGGACAAGGCTGTGGGAATCAAACCCACAACCAAAGTGCAACTGGACTTTATTGCCTACCAATGGCCTACAGGAAGTCCCTGGTTAGTAGAAACTAGTTTTATTTTATTAAGCAGTACGATATATGAAGTATAAGTTCATTTTTGGAACCATATACAATTAATCTAACCATAAGACGGACTTATAACTTTTTCTAACCTTTTGTTTAAAAGAGATGGAATGACCCATCATTCTATCACATGATCTTCTAACACATCATGAATAAAAAATTCAGCTTCATTTCATTAAGGGATGAAGTGGAAATTGTTCAATTCATGAACAATAGTGAGATTGTACCAAAATCATGAAAGTATTTCTTTTAATTCATCAACTTTGGGGAAATGATCTTGAAAACCAAAAAAAATTTCCTGGTTCCATTATATCCGATGATTCAGATGGTACCTTAGATCATCACAAATCAATAGCTTTGTGATTGTTGGCTTTTTCATAGCCATTTTCTTTACCACTCTTCATCCGAACTTGGTGGTTAGATTTTTCTTCCATATCCATATTTTCACTAATGTTCTCTTACTTGGAAACCCAGTGATGAGTTAATTTGGGTAACCATTACATTTCATACTTTAGTTTTTAAAGCCATGTTTTGGTATTCTTTTTTACGATGTGGGTATCTATTAAACAAACTTTCGAGTAGTAAACCATTTATAACACCGACGAATTTCAAGGGAGAAATTCATTTTTTTAAGGGGGGTAGAATGTAACACCCTGATATTTTATGAAAAATATTCTTTTAATTTAATTAATTTCTTGTGTTGTATACTACACCAAGATTACCTTGCGCTATACGCAACACCGTATTAGCTTGCAGTATACGCAACACTATTCTTGGATCGTGTTACACACAATTTTGATAATAGTTATTCTACGCAACATTGAGTATATATATATATATATATTAAATGTATAAATGAAATATGGTTGGATTCTATTATATGAAACAACAAAGTATTGTTTCACAACACAAAACCCTGACTTGGCTTGCATTACACGCAATCACGACCTTCCTCGATAGCGTGTGTTGTACCCAATATTGGGTTTTACTAAACAATGATATATTATTATAATATTATTATGAACTAGACTTTATGAATAGTATTAACTGAATTTTGATTTTTATAACATTATTATTCATCGTACACGTTTTCTAGAACATGGTATAAGAACAAAATAAATTTTTCGGGTAAAATAAGTATTTTTTAAAAAATGCAGTTTTGCCGCCTTTTGATTGCGCATCCCCTTTAAATCTAGTTTTTGACATGGTTATAAGTTAAATTTGACAAAATAAAATTCTCCTTTGTAATCAAGAAATAAAAATTTACTTTGGATTAATTTTTCATATTATTCTGGTAACTTTCATATT
Organism: Viscum album; assembly: GCA_963277665.1. Classification (NCBI taxonomy): domain Eukaryota; kingdom Viridiplantae; phylum Streptophyta; class Magnoliopsida; order Santalales; family Viscaceae; genus Viscum; species Viscum album. The sequence goes on from OY728137.1 coordinate 837,629,182, forward strand.
TTGATGAATAGTAAAAATACGCTATATTTTAATTAAAAACAACTTTTTTCATCACAATAATTTATATAGTTAAATTATAATATTTAATGGTTTTAAATTATAAATATAATATATTTTTTCCATTTAATATAATGTAGTTCATTAGAAATGATTTTACATTAAATTCGTAGGTTAAATCAATTCAATCTTTTGCATTGTTTTAAAGAATACCCCGTTTTATTTCGACAACAGGATTAATTTTATTTTAATTTCTGAAACTTTTGTGTATTGAATTTGGAAAAATGGATTCCATATTTGGAATCAGTGGGTCCAAATTATGTTAATAAGCTACTTTTTATTTTTGTAAATTATGAATAGTAAACACGATAAATTTTATTTACCATAGTTAAAGGTAAATCGGGTAATTAAGGGTAAATATAAAATTATAAAATTATCCTAAAACAAGCCAAAATTCTGTTGGATGGCTAAAAGTAGACCCATATAACCTAATGGTCAGATTATATTCATTTTATGGATTTTTGACCATGAAAATAATTTAATTATTATTAAAACCAAAGAAAGTGACAACATGTCACTATCTTAAATCTTATAAGTATAATAATTTTAATTTAGTGATAAACATCATAAAACTTCGAACATGAATAGTCTCCAGAAAGCTATTAAAATTATCTACATCATGATAATTTATTTATAATTTTTAGGGATTATATAATTGTCATTAATGCTGATACATTAATGATACAGAAATTATTTATTAAGTGGAAAAAAAGTAATATAGTTTTTATTGAAATAATAATAACCATTAAAAGGCCCACAAACCTGACAAAAACTTATTGGTAGTGTATATCTACACCTTAATCATCCAATGACCTACTATATAACCGTTTGGAGCCTTATAAAAGTTATTATGACACTTATATTATTTTATTTTAAATGATACCAAAGTTGTCACCTTCATAATTTAATAAATATAACAATTTAAATATTGTTATTTTAAGATGATATATTCTAGGACAAATCTTATTGTGAATTTTAATATTTTTATCTTCATCATAGGATTTTATTTTTAATTTTAATGCAACAAATCAGTATATTAAATAATTATACAAAAATGTTGTAGTAATTATTTTATTAAGAGATAAACCAAATAAATGGTTTTACAAATAATAAAATAAATATTATGTTAACTATTTAATGTGATCCACTAATTTTATAGATACATATGACCTTTTATGAATCTATTAAATCTTTTAGTTCTAACATATCTTCTGTATATATTTTATTTAAATTCAAATAAATGAATAGTGTCAAAATTGACACTATTGTTATTTTATAAAAATAACATATTATAAAATTGTTAAAAAATGAAAAAAATATTTAAAAATTATAAATTTAAATTTATATGGTATATAATGTTATAAATTAAACAATTATGGAAAATTCACAACAAATAAGTAATTATTTGTTATAATTTAAAATTTAGAATTTTATTACCACAAATAAACATAAATAGATTAAATAAGGATAAATCAAAATGATAAGGTTTAAAATAATATCCAAACATGTCTAAATTTGATTTTTTGATGAGATTACAACCCTATATCATCTAATCTTTGAATATGAGTCATTTTTGGTGGTTTTTATTTGGGTTTATATTTATTATAAATTATTATGTTTAAGAATTCCAAAGGTGCCCCTCTCCTCCCTTATAAATGGGAACCTCCTCCCTCTTTTCCACACACCACATTGAGCCTTCAAGCTCGGCCAACCCCTGCCCAATTCTCTTCTCCAATTCCCTAAAAACATCCTAGAGGTCCTGGTCTTCGTCAAAGACCAATTTTAGTGCACTAAGAGGAGGTCTCAAAGAGGTTCTTCAAAGAAGAGGTAATTTCCATTACCGATTCTTTCAATTTTATTTCTTATTACACTTCTTCTTCTGAGGTGTTTTAATTATCAAGTAATAACCTCAGTATCAATCATATACTGATATGTTTTTATAAGTATGAAACAACCCTATTTCACTATCTATCCATCCTACAAAAAACGAAATCAACACCTGTGCGTACATACAGAATACCGTCTCCACGCCGTGGTGTAATCTATTTTCCACCACCACCTTACTTGGATGGGTATAATGGTGTAAATAATAACTATATATGATTATTGTAAAGTGATATTGATTCTGTAATAGTATACATACACTCCAATAAAATTCCATGATCATGGGAACGATATCATCGCTCGTGCGTACGTACGGAATACCGTCTCCACGACGCGATGAGATTCATTCTCAATGATTAACCATTCATAAATGACTATAAAGTATATATAATAAGTAATCATGAAATATATGACATAATAATGATACTATATTTATGTATATATATATGTATATCATCCAATTAATTCCATTCAATTCAATGAGGAAATGAAAACAACGTTCATGTGTACGTACGGCCTACCGTCTCCCTGAACGGTGTGTTTCATTCCATTTATCGATCTATTATATATATGTACATTCTGTATATATATCATATATGAATCATGTTTTAAATTATTTATGTAATTAATCATGATCTAAGTAATCATATGAATAATTACAAGTCAAAACATGGACGACAAATGAAATGATTTTACCCAAAACGCTCTTTAACATTAAATTTACAAAAGAACGGGTAATATAAAGTCATAAGTGAACCATATATGATATAATAACAATTAATATGATTCTATAATAAGTCAATAACATTATTTAAATCATTATATAGGAGGTTCAGAAACATACAAAGCATATCGGACCTATGGTATGGGATAATTTTGCAAATCTCATTTTTATCCGAGATTGCTTATTCATAAGTATTTACTGGGGCTATTTATATCATGTACAATTTTTATAAAAGTGTTTTCATGTATGTATAATGTCCTTTTTACCCATTTTTGACTTTTACTACATGGTGTGTATGGAATCTTTCTCTTATTTACGTTACGAGGTACTTTTTTACTTTTCCAACAAAAGTACTAGGAGAATTTTATTTTTAACTTATACAGAGTGAATGAATTTTTACAGTTTTATAAAGCCTTGTTTTCATGAATCTTCTTCCAAAAGATTTCAGGATGATTTTCCTCAAAATATCTTTCTTTTAAAATTGCATGACATTTTGTGAAAATAAAATGATTTTGAAGAAGAAAGGATATTTTCCTCAAGAATTCATTTGATGTGTTTTTATCAAAACCATTATTCATATAAGAAGAAATTATTTCATGTGTGAATGTTTCAAGTATAATGTCTCTATTATTTACATGGTTTCAATTTCCTTATTATGAAATGATATACATTTCTTTTATATGGATTATGTATTGATGGGATGATGTTTATGAAACCCATTTTATTTATTGGGTAATTATGAATGATGTATGTTTATTTTGTGGCACAAGTAAGAATGATTTAATTATGAGATGGGTGGGACCTATATCTCCCTTCAATACATTGGGTAAAGAATTATATCTCATTAGATAGACATGGCTAGAACAGAAAGTTAAACTGGTTCAGTAATATAGGACTAGAATGAGGAGTGAACTTGATTCAGAAAGGGACTTTGTCCACTAAGATAGTCTTGGAAGCAATGCCTTGGCTACTATGGAAATCATACCATGTGCTTAATGGTTTCCACAATTAAATGTTTTAATCCCATGCTATTTTATCATTATTAATGTTTCTTTATGATCTATGCCTTACGTACTTCCATGTTTTATGTCATTTCTCAAGCTTTTTATGTTTAAACATTATGTTCATGTTTTTAAGTTCAAATGTATATGGTATGTTTTATTTTATCCATGATTACCCTTACTGAGCATTTGAGCTCACCCTTTTTATGTTTTATTTTCCCCAGGATATAAAGAAAGGTTTTAGGTAAAAAAAGTTGGAAGATCTTTATGGGATATGTTGATGATCTTTCACCACAATTAGAAGATTACGTTCCAAGTTTCCAGAGACACTAAACTATTATGGTCCTTATATGTCTGTTTTTGTTATGTATTAAGTATTATGATAAAGTAATGTAATGACCATGTGTGTCAAGCTTTGGGTCTCTACAAGTGGGACCTCTTGGTCCTAGATATGGAACTGTTCGATATAATAATTGGAATGGATTATATATTTCAATTTTATTCACACATTCATTACAACAGGCCGCGTGTGAGTTTAATGACACCTGATGTGAGTCATCCGGTTCTCCGTGGAGAATGAGATCCTTGGTCAGGTTGCGTAGGACCTCGAATCCTGGAGTTTGGAAGTCCTATCTTATATTTATCCTCCCTCATTCTAGGGGAATATTTTATTACCCATAAAGGTTCACTACCTCATGTAGTGAATGTGTTTTTAAAGGTAGTCTTCGATGATTTTTCAGGTTTTTCCCCAGAGTGGGATGTGGATTTTTCGATTGATCTACCACCCGGAACACATCCCACATATCTTCCCTCATAACGTACGTACCCTAATAAGGCAAGGGAATTAAGGATACAACTAGACAACTTGGAATCTAAAGTATTCATTTTCCCGAGAGTTTCTCCTTGGGCCGCTCTTGTGTTTTTCATTAAGATGTCAGACAGATCCCTCCGGTTGTGCATTGATTACTATAAGATGAATAAGGCCAATATTAATAACCAATAGCCTTTTCCAAAATATATTATTTGTTTGATCTATTTTAGGGGGAAACATTGTTTTCAAAAATAGACTTGTGTTCGGGATACTGTCAACTTTGGGTGAAAGATTTTGATATCCCAAAGACAGCCTTCCAAAGAAGGTATGGCCACTTTGAGTATTTGGTCATGCCCTTCGGATTGAACAATGCTCCAGGACTTTTTATGGAACTCATGAACAAGGTGTTCCATAAATACCTTTATTAAATTTTTGTGGTGTTTGTGGATGACATGCTAGTGTACTCTGGCTCCGATGGAGAACATGAACGTCACATGATTATCATTTTGGGTACTTTGCGGGGTCACTTCATCTATGAAAAGTTGTCAAATTTTACATTCTAGATCTGGGAGGTGATGTTTTTGGGGAATTTGATCGTAGAGATGAGTGTTTCAGTGGACCCTGAGACGATCAGTGCGATTATGGCATGGGAGCAGCTGATGAATGTGTTCAAGATCAAGAGTTTCCTTCGACTTGCTGGTTATTACATGTGGTTTGTTTGAGATTTCTCTCAACTTGCTTCAACGATGACTGCACTCACTCTCAAAAAGATGAAGTTTGTGTGGGGCCTATAATGTCTAGCATCATTCAAGGAGATGAAGTGGTGGTTGACTACCACCCCCATTCGGATTTTTACAAAGGATGGAAAGGGGTATGTGGTCTATGTTTATGCTTCAGGTATGGGTATGGGTGTGTGATTATGTATTATGATCACGTGGTGGTGTATGGATCTTGAAAAATCTGAACACACAAATAAAACTACCTAACCCATGACTTGGATTTGAAATTAGTGGTGCATTCATTGAATACTTGGCGTCACTACCTCTTTGGGAGGAAGTTTGTGGTCTACTCTGATAACAAAATCTTGGCCTATATCTTCTTGTAGATGAACCTCAACTTGAGGTAGTTTCGTTGTATCGAGTAATTGTAGGGGTTTGACTTTGACATTATCTATACCCTGGAGAAGGTTAATGTGGTGGCTTATGACTTGATAAGAATAGTTTCAGTGCATTCTTTGAGGAAGTCCATTGATAAGTTGACATTGATGGGGCTCTTTTCTCAGATGCATGTGGAGACCAGGAGCATAGTGGAGGTGCATTCTTGGTGTGCATCCAGTTGAATCCTTCTCTGTTGGAGTGGATTTAGATGGAACAACCTAGTAATGAGCTTTTTCAGTAGCCGAGGTAGTTTATTCATAGTGGGGAGACGTCCACTGATTGGTTGTCATACCTAAAGGTCATCTTTTTTGCTTCAAGGGCCACTCAGTAGTGCTATCATCTCTGTAGAAGATGGTGATTTAATATTGCCACCCGTCTAAGTGGGATATCCATCTGGGTGGCACTAATATGTATTATGATGTGCGATGACATTTCTGGTGTCCAGGTATGCGACAAGACATAGCGAACATTGTGTCGAGATTCTACACATTCAAACAGGTGAAATAAGAGCATCAGAGACCCTCTGGTTTTCTCCACATATTACCCATTCCTACCAAGAAGTGGGATTAGGTCACCATGGACTTCATTTTGGGCTAACCTTGTACAAGTCAGAGTAATAATTCCATTTGGGAGGTGATTAATCATCTGAACAAATTAGCCCACTTTATTTCGATCAAAGATACAACTAAAGTGGATGAGTTGGGCCGTTTGTATCTTCAAAAGGTCATGAGTCTCCATGGTGTGCCATTAGTAGTTGTCTCAGATAGAGACCCATGTTTTACTTCTTGGTTCTGGGGAGGCCTTCATAAGGCTTTGGGGTCTGAGATTAAGATTATCATGGCATACCATCCTTATCGGATGGTCAGAGAGAGTGAGAAAATCTTATTTTAGAGGACATGATCCGTGCATGTGTTCTGGATTTTGGATGTTCCTAAGATATCTATTTGGGATTGGTTGAGTTTTTTTATAATAATAGTTACAAAAATTCAATTTGAATGGATCATTTTTAGGTGCTCTATGGATTTCCGTGTTGGTCCTCCCTGTGTTGGGCTAAAGTAGGTGAGTCTTTACTATTGGGGCCAAGCGATGTGTAGGAGACTTCTGAAAATGCAAAGTTGATCAGGCAGTGCCTATTGACTACTCAGAGTAATCATAAATCATATGCATACTGGAGGCATCAAGACCTAGAGTTTTCTACGTGTGACCAGGCATTCTTGAATGTGGCCCCTCGTTTGGTCCATCGTCGATTGTGAAAGTAAGGGAAGCTGATGTCGCGATATGTCAGTCCTTTTGATATCACAAAAAATATTGGAAAGGTGGCATACAGGTTTGTAAAGACCCGTAAATTTCAAGAAAATTTTTTCTTAATTTTCTTTGGAATTTTACAAGAACGCAGATTCTGATGGCACCTGATTCCGAGGCCCGGTGTGCCCAGAATCATTTTCCGATGTTTGGCTTGGGTACGTTCAGTGAACGAACGAGCGGGGTTTTCTAACTTTTGAACCAGTGGTCGGAATCAAATTCCGAGGGCACCGATGGAATCACAACACCAGTACTTGCTTAGAAACGCCTCTTCCAGAGTTGTGTTTTCATGAGTGTGGTTTTTATATTTTTGGGGTTAAGTTAAGAAATAAAATAAAGTGTGCGACAACTTTATTTTTATTTCACTTAAAGCCACTTAAAAGCCACTTAAAGCTGCTTAAACTGAGTTTAAGTCGATAGGGTGCAATTCAAAATATCCTACCCTCTTGGTAGGATATTTGTGGGGTGGAGCCCGCACGAGCCCCACCATTTCTTTTCCGCTAAGTAATACACTCGCGAAAACCCCTATTAAATGAAAGTCAACTGGGGCGTTTTCTTAAACAATTAAACGCTTCTATTAATTGGGCAGTTAATTCATTGAAATTAATTCTATGAATTAATTTGTTCGTTTCTTAACCTGTTTTCAAACCGTTGGCATGTTAATAAAATAAGACCAATGCACCTTTCTTGAAGATTGTTCGTTGAGAGAATTTGACAGAACCTTAAGTCCTTCATCCTCATTCTCAAAGAACGTGAAGAATGCGAAGAACGCGAAGAACGCGAAGAACGCGAAGAACGCGAAGAACGCCCGACCCCCAGAGATCGACGTGATGCCGACGCTTCTTCCACGACGTTCTTCTCCCACGACGTTCTTCTAAGACGTTCCTCCTTCTGCGACAGATCTTCGATCAACTGCTTGAGATCGTCGACACGACGCCCTTCTGCGATGACGTGACGCCCTTCCGCGACGCGACGATCACCTTCTTCCGCGACAGTCAATTCCGCGAAGAACGCACGCTCGATGACTACGGCGAGGTAGGGATTTTATTTGAAAATAATATTCTATTCCCATGGTTGTTTCCTTCAAAAACAAAGAGCCGAGATCAAAGTGCAATTTTAACTTATTAAAATTGTATCTTGATGTGTTTTCATGTATTGATCAATATTTCCCGATTTTTATCACCTAACGCGGAGGGTGCGGGACATCCAAACACGGCCCGACATCCCTTCGCAGCTCTTCGTTGATGTGCGAAAGGGCGGACGACGACAAAATGGTCCATAGAGATGATTTGTTGATTCCAAAGTGAATAATGGGACCCGAGAGGAGCTACGGCGCAGGCAGAAGTGGAATCGAACCACCGGAGCAACTCTGGTGGCCCGCGGAAGCCACCGGCAGCACGGGTCGCCGGCGCGGCGGCGCCGGCGGCCGGAGGCGGCAGCCGACCAGAAATACAACCGCGCGGGTCCGGAGAGACACAGGACGTGGCTTTGCCACGTCCACTGACCAAGCGCGGCCCCACGCGGGGCTGCGGCTCCTCTTCCCGCGGGGGCTGCACACCCCGCGGCTCCCCTTGCTCGGCCACTCGGTCGAGCCGAGCCGGGCCGAGCCGACCCGCCAGCTAGGTCGCGCCCAGGCCGGGCCGGGCCGCCCTGGCCAGGCTGGGTCATGCCAAACCGGGTCGGACCCGGACCCGGTTCGGGCCGGCCCAGGGGGGGTTGGGTCGGGTCGGTACGGGCCCAAACCCCCCATTTCCGGACATTTTTCGGTCTTTTGCTAATAACTTGAGCTACGGTCCTCCGAACGACGCGCCGTCAGTGGAGATGCGATACTTGGATAGAGACGGTAGTTTTTGTATATCACACTCAAAGTTTCGAAATACTTTTGGTTCGGCCGGGTTGGTTCGTACACGAAACCAACTGGGCCCTCAGAGCGGAAACGCTCATATCTTGAGCTTCAGACGTCTGATTGACGTGCCGTCAACTTTGTTGAATTCCCTTAAGTAAGACAGATATTTTGGAATACTCCACCCGAGGTTTGGACGCAGGTGGAGTACGGTCGGGTTGATTTTTCCTTGAAAACCAACCGGGCCCCTGGGATGAAAAGGCCAATAACTCTCAGACCGGGCGTCTGATTGACGCACCGTCTGCGACGTTGAGTTACTGTTGGCGATACGGAACTTTTGGTTACATCAACTCCGGACTATGTGTCAGTTGATGTATCAGCCTCTCGGCTCGTGGAGTGGACCCTCCCGAACGAGCTTACTGTGTGCGTGGACCCTAGAGATAGCTGCGACTACTACTGTGATGACGGCGACTGTACAGAGATCCTCAGTGGATTCGACTGCGAAGATGATGAAAACAGTATGGGAATCCTCCGTGTTTTCGGTAGTGACCTCTATGGTACATCTTGGGATACGTCAACTCCGGACTACATGTCAGTTGATCCATCGACCTCTTAGTTCGTGGAGTGGACCCTCCCGGAACGAGCATGCTGTGGGCGGAAACCCTAGATCCGGTTGATACTTGATGACTGCTGATCGAATGACTCGGTGTGTTACGGAAAGCCCAGTGGGCAGCGCTTCGTTGTAGCGGCAGACCCATTGCGGAGGAGCGCTTGGTTGTAGTGGCAGACCCGCGGTACTCAACATAAGGAGTACCTCTAGAGGCTACGAGGGGGAGCGCTTGGTTTTTGCGGCATACCCACGATGGAGGAGCGCTTGGTTGTAGCAGTACTAGGGAGCGCTTGGTTGTAGCGGTAGACCCACGACGGAGGAGCGCTTGGTTGTAGCTGCTGAACCGTGGTACTCAACAGAAGGAGTACCTCTAGAGGCAATGAGGGGGAGCGCTTGTTTGTAGCGGAAGACCCATGGTGGAAAGTGCTTGGTTGTAGCAGCAGGCCCATAGTACTCGATAGGTGGAGTACTACAACAGTCCAAGGTGAGAGGGAAGCACTTGGTTGTAGCGGCATAACCATTGTACTTGATGGAGAAGGAGTTTCCCAATAGCTTTGGGTTCAACATCATGATCGATCCTGTGTGGGTCATTGTGGGGGTTAGTACCTACAGGTCCTTTGTGGGTCCGATGTCTTAGATGAATCAATGGCTATATCTAATCATATCTAACGTCATATGAAGAAGTATATCAATATGAGCTAAAACCCTGTTTTGCTTTCCTTTGTGGATTGTGTTGTGCTATCCTGTGTGGATTTACGTTTTTCTTTCCTTTGTGGATTGTGTTGTGCAATCTTGTGTCGGTTTACATTTTTCTTTTCTGTGTGGACTGGTTTGTACTTGAGCTCGGATGTTGGAGCCGAGCGAGAATTGAAGACTTAGGTATAGGTATGGGCATATACCTAAGCCGTGTCGGATGTTACTTTGTGATTGCATCTTTCCTTTGTGGATTATCCTTTGTGGATTCTGGGAGACCTTCAGGGGTCTCAGGGTCCCTACTGAGTAGCTTATACTCACCCCTGCACAGACTATGCCCGCACTACATTGTGTTGGTTTCAGACAATGGACAGCACTGGTCGTGGTGGAGGCTTGCGGAGCAGGACGGTACCTGGAGGTGGACCACTGGGCGGGACATACTCGGAGCGGTCAGCTGGACCTGAGGAGCAGTGGAGGCTATTTGTACCCACCCTTAAGGTGGGAATTATAGTGTATGGCTCGACGTTGTGGATTTAATTTTCAGTTGTTGTTTTCCCTTTGGAGTTGTACTTTACTTTCAGTTTGGATTTGTATTCTGGCCCACTTACTTTCGCACTTACTGTTGTACCAGATTTTACTTAGTGTTTACTTCTTCTGCGTGCTTGCTCTATGGTGTTTGTTGTTTACTTTACAAGGAAATGCTTTCCCTTTACCGGGATTTATGCCTTGGTGCTAGTCACCAGCCCCTGGCCTATGGAAGGCAGGCTTGGGGTAGTCACTACACGGGCCCCGAGGACGGGTCGTGACAAATTTGTTTCAGAGGAGTTCGGTTCTACCGCAGAACTCAGGACTCTGATCATTCTTCTATGTGATGAAATAGTGTTAAGGGTATTGAGTGTGGTTATCAGTCCAGGGAGCACAGTATTGGTGCAGTGGCCGACATATCCGTACACCAGGACCCGAATTTCTGATTTCCGACTTAATGCACGAAAACATTGATTGCATGTGTGTTTCAAGTTTTCTTTGTGATTACTTATGTCAGCTCACCAGGTATATTGTTCTGACCGTGGTGCACCTATTTCCTTTTCAGGATGGCCCCACGATGGCAGACAGCTAGGGTTCCGAGAGTTGAGCGGGACGACAGCCCATCGAGCGACGAGGCTTCGGTACAGGGCCCTATGACAGCTGAGGCACCGGCGGTACCTTTACCCACCGAGCCACCGATGCTTCCATCCCCAGCCGCTGACGATGCACGTCAACATAGTGCACTGCATGAGTTCCAGCTCCAGCGACCGCCCAGGTTCGGTGGGGAGACGGACCCCCAGGCAGCCGAGGACTGGCTAGAGGCCGTTGTACGAGTTTTCCGGTTAGTGAGGACACCAACAAACCTCATGGTGATCCTCGCAGCGAGCCTACTGCACGCAGCAGCGGGCCGATGGTGGATCTTGATGCTCCAGGTGCACGATGAGGCATCTCTTCTCTGGGCGGACTTTGAGAGCCTCTTCCGCTCGGAGTTCATCCCAGCCACCCTCCATGCGGTACGCATCCAGGAGCTACTACAGCTGCGGCAGGGCAGCATGACAGTAGCCCAGTACGCGGCGAGGTTTACCAATCTCTCGCGCTATTCAACGGACATGGTACGAGACCCATTCTTCAGGGCCCGAACCTTCGAGTATGGGCTCAAGTGAGAGATCTGAGCATCAGTGGTTTCTCACAGCATTCCGACACAGACATGGGTGATGGAGTGATCCCTCTTAGTGGAGAGTTTCCATGCTGAGCAGTCTCCAGCAGTAGGACCCACCACTAGCCAGCCTGCGACAGAGTCTTCTGCAGCGGGTAGTAGACAGATGACGCAGGGGTCCAAGAGGACTAGACCTACCAGTGGTCGACCGCATGACACAAGATCCTTTGTGCGAGGCACCCAGGGTGGACAATGACTTACCTTGAGCGGATAGTGTTACTCCTGCGGCGGGGTTGGTCACATGGCTCGTGACTGTCCGACCTGCCATACGGATGGCTGGAAGATGAACGAAGGACCTCCCAGGCATAGGCAGAGGTTCGATCGAGGCGGATCACATGGAGTAGGAGACCGTGGCAGGGGAGCTGGCCATGCATCTGGAGGTGGACGATGCTTCGAGGTGTTTCCACCACCACCACCAGGAGGACCACCCACACTGCAGGGAGCTGGTGGACATGGGAGAGCTCAGCTTTAGGCATCTGAGGCATACGATCATGGAGCTCTGAGAGCATATGGACAGGAGCGGGACTAGCTCCAGACCTGGGGACTTTTGTTTATGCTTCCTCTAGCGTTGTTGATGCTTGTTTGTACATGTTTTGTGTCTTTGTACTTTGAGTTGCAGTAATAAAAGACACTTTTCTTGTGGCTTTTACCTTCCTATCCTCTCTTTTAGTTGTTACTAAGAGGTTCCAGTTTAAAAGCAGTTGACTTGACCCTCACATTGAGATACCTACTGGAGGAGACCCAGCGACCACACACTGATGCCGACAGTGTGACTCAACCCTTGGAGGCGAGAGTAACGGTTGGATATCTTGGTAGTAGAATCGAGGCCTTACGACGTCATCCTTGGTATGGAATAGTATCATCCATGTCAGGATTGACATTATTAGGCGAAGAACATGGTTCATCCAGGGGATGAGACCAGATTTATCTTATCGGCAAAGAATAAATCTCAGCAGCTCTTGTAGGAACAGAAAGGTCCAGGTCATCCATGAGCGGATGAGGATAGCTCAGAGTCGACAGAAGTCTTATGCTAACAGGAGGCGGAGGCCACTGGAGTTCGAGGATGGTGACCATGTCTTCTTGCGAGTCCCACCTCGACGTGGTTAACGAGGATTTGGCTGAGGTGGCAAGTTCTCTACATGCTTCATCAGACCATTCCAGGTCCTCATCAGGATCGGCGGGGTGTCTTATCGCTTGGCTCTACCACCTCAGTTGCACTGGGTGCACGACGTCTACCATGTATATCAGTTGAGGAGATACGTGCACGACCCGACGCATATCTTTGACCATGGGGAGCTAGACGTTGATGATGGGGAGACTTTTGCGGAGGTCCCGGTGGAGATCGAGGATCGACAATAGCGGGTTCTACGTGGACGTTTGATTTTTCTAATGCACATCAGATGGTAGAATGGGATCCCCCAGGAGAGCACTTGGGATCGGGAGTCTCAGGTGCGCACTCAGGACCCACATTTGATTCCCTATCTTATGATGTATCATTACGGGGACATAAAGCCCTATGGTGGGAGTGATTTAAAGACTCGTAAATTTCAAGGAAATTTTTTCCTTAATATTATTTGGAAATTTACAAGAACGCCGTTTTTGACGGAACCAGATTTCGAGGCCCGGTGTGCCAGGAATCATTTTCCGAAGTTAGGCTCGGGTACGTTCAGTGAACAAATGAGCGGGTTTTTCTAATTTTTGAAATGGTTCTCAGAATCAAATTCTGAGGGCACCGATGGAATCACAGCACCGGTACTTGCTTCAAAACGCCTCTTTCGTAGTTGCATTTGCTCGGGTCTGGTTTTTAAATTTTTGGTGTTATGTTAAGAAATAAAATAAAGTGTGCGACAACTTTATTTTTATTTCACTTAAAGCCACTAAAAGCTGCTTAAGCTGAGTTGAACAGATAGGGTGAAATTCAAAATATCCTACTCTCTTGGTAGGATATTTTTGGGGTGGGGCCCACACGAGCCCCACCGTTTCTTTTCTGCTATGTTACGCACCTGCCAAAAATCCCTATTAAATGAAATTCAACTGGGGCGTTTTCTTAAACAATTAAAGGCTTATATTAATTGGGTGGTTAATTTGTTGAAATTAATTTTATGAATTAATTTGTTCGTTTCTTAACCTATTTTCAAACCGTTGGAATGTTAATAAAATAAGACCAATGCACATTTCTTGAGGATTGTTCGTTGAGAGAATTTGACAGAACCTTATGTCCTCCATCCTCCTTTGCGAAGAATGTGAAGAACACAAAAAACGCGAAGAACGCGAAGAACGCAAAGAACGCCCGACCCCAGGAGATCGACGCGACGCCAAAGCTTCTTCCGCGACGTTCTTCTCCCGCGACGTTCTTCTACGACGTTCCTCCTTCCGTGACAGATCTTCAATCAACTGCTTGAGATCATCGACGTGACGCCCTTCCGTGACGACGCGGTGCCCTTCCGCGACACAACGATCACCTTCTTCCACGACGGTCAATTCCGCAAAGAACACACACTCGACGACTGCAGCGAGGTAGGGATTTTATTTGAAAATAATATTCTATTCCCATGGTTGTTTCCTTCAAAAACAATGAGTCGGGATCAAAGTGAAATTTTAATTTATTAAAATTGTATCCTGATGTGTTTTCATGTATTGATCAATATTTCCCGATTGTTATCACCTAACGCGGAGGGTGCGGGCCAACCAAACATGGCCCGACAACCCTCTACAGCTCTTCGTTGATGTGCGAAACGGCGGACAACAACAAAACGGGCCATAGAGACGATTTGTTGATTCCTCAGTGAAGAATAGGACCCAGGAGGAGCTACAGCGCATGCATAAGTGGAATCGGACCATCGGAGCAACTCCGGTGGCCCGCGGAATCCACCAGTAGCGCGGGTCGCCGGCGCGGCGGCAACGGCGACCGAACAGACCGGCGACCGCGTGGGTCTGGTGAGACACGGGACGCGGCTTTGCCGCATCCGCTGACCAAAGGCAGCCCCACACGGGGCCGCAGCTCCTCTTCCTGCGGGGGTTGCACACCCCGCGGCTCCCCTTGCTCGACCGTTCGGCCGAGCCGAGCCGGGCCGAGCCGACCCGCCGGCCGGGTCGTGCCCAAGCCGGGCCGGGCCACCCTGACCAGGCCGGGTCGCGCCAAACCGGGTCAGACCCTGATAGGGTTCGGGTCGGGTCGGTCCGGGCCCAGACCGCCCGTTTCCAGACCTTTTTCGGTCTTTTGCTCATAACATGAGCTACGGGCCTCCGAACAACGCGCCGTCAGTGGCGATGTGATCCTTGGATCGTGACGGTCATTTTGGTATATCACACTTAATGTTTGGAAATACTTTGGGTTCGTCCGGGTTGGTTCGTACACGAAACCAACCGAGCCCTCAGAGCGGAAACATTCATATCTTGAGCTTCAGACGTCCGATTGACGTGCCGTCGAATTTGTTGAATTCCTCTAAGTGAGACAGATCTTTTGGAATATTTCGACCGAGGTTTAGACGCATGGGCAGTACGGTCGGGTTGGTTTTGCCTTAAAAACCAACCGGGTCCCTGGGACGAAAAAGCCAATAACTCTCAGATCGGGCGTCCGATTGACGCGCCGTCTGCGACGTTGAGTTCCTGTTGGCGATACGGAACTTTTGGATACATCAACTCGGGACTATGTTTCAGTTGATGTATCAGCCTCTTGGCTCATGGATCGGACCCTCCCGAACGAGTTTGCTGTGTGCGGGGACCCTAGAGCTGGCTGTGATTGCTACTGTGACGACGACGACTGTACAGAGATCCTCAGTGGATTCCACTACGACGATGATGAAAATAGTATGGGAATATTCCGTGTTTTCGGCAGTGACCGCTACGGTACATCTTGGGATACGTCAACTCTGGACTACATGTCAGTTGATACATCGACCTCTTAGCTCATGGAGTGGACCCTCCCAGAACGAGCATGCTGTGGGCGGAAACCCTAAAGCCGGTTGAGACTTGACGACTGCTGATCTAACAACTCGGTGTGTTACGGATAGCCCAGTGCGGAGCGCTTGGTTGTAGCGGCAGACCCACGACGGAGGAGCACTTGGTTTTAGCAGGAGACCCGTGGTACTCAATAGCAGGAGTACCTCTGGGGGCTATGAGGGGGAGCGCTTGGTTGTAGCGGCAGACCCACGACGGAGGAGCGCTTGGTTGTAGCGGCTGACATGTGGTACTCAACAGAAGGAGTACCTCTAGAGGCTATGAGGGGGAGCGCTTGGTTGTAGCGGCAGACCCATGGTGGGAAGCGCTTGGTTGTAGCAGCAGATCCACAATACTCGATAGGTAGAGTACTACAGCAGTCCAAGGTGAGAGGGAAGCGCTTGGTTGTAGTGGCATAACCACTGTACTTGATGGATAAGGAGTTTCCCAATAGCTTTGGGTTCAACATCATGATCGATCCTGTGTGGGTCATTGCGGGGGTTAATACCTACAGATCCTTTGTGGGTCCGACGGCTTAGATGAATCAGTGGCTACATCTGATCATCTCTAACGTCATATGAAGAAGTATACGTGTATGGGCTGAAACCCTGTTTTTCTTTCCTTTGTCGATTGTGTGGTGATATCCTGTGTGGATTTACATTTTTCTTTCCTTTGTTGATTGTGTTGTGCTATACTTTGTGGATTTACCTTTTCCTTTCCTATGTGGACTGGAATGTACTTGAGCTCGGATGTTAGAGCCGAGCGAGAATTGATGACTTAGGTATAGGTATGGGTATATAACTAAGCCGTGTCGGATGTTACTTCGTGATTGCATATTTCCTTTGTGGATTATCCTTTGTGGATTCTCGGAGACCTTCGGGGGTCTCGGGGTCCCTACTGAGTAGCTTGTACTCACCCCTGCACGGGCTATGCCCGCACTTCGTTGTGTTGGTTGCAGATGACGGACAACGCTAGTCGTGGTGGAGGCTTGCGGAGCAGGACGATACCTGGAGGTGGACCACTGGGCGGGACATACTCGGAGCGGTCGGCTGTACCCGAGGAGCAGTGGAGGCTATATGTACCCACCCTTCAGGCGGGAATTCCAGTGGACGGCTCGACGTTGTGGCTTTACTTTTCAGTTGTTGTTTTCCCTTTCGAGTTGTACCTTACATTCAGTTTGGGTTTGTATTCTGGCCCACTTACTTCCCCACTTACTATTGTACCAGCTTTTACTTAGTGTTTACTTTTTTTTCAAGCTTGCTCTGTGGTGTTTGTTGTTTACATTACAAGGCAATGCCTTCCCTTTACCGGGATTTACGCCTTAGTGCTAGTCGCCAGCCCC
Organism: Viscum album; assembly: GCA_963277665.1. Lineage (NCBI taxonomy): Eukaryota > Viridiplantae > Streptophyta > Magnoliopsida > Santalales > Viscaceae > Viscum > Viscum album. Next base: position 837,646,286 of record OY728137.1, read on the forward strand.
TGGCCTATGGAAGGCGGGCTTGGGGTAGTCATAGCACGGGCCCCGAGGACGGGTCGTGACAAGGTTAGACTTAACTTCTCAGTTGACATCTATCCATGATGTCTTCCATGTCTCCCAGTTTAGAAAATACAACTTGAATATGTCCCAAGTACTGAGTTAGAAAGAACTGGAGATAGACCCTGACATGTCAGTTTTTGAGTGTCCAGCGAAAATAGTGGACTTCCAAGAGAAGGTTATTCGAGGGATGTCTATTCCGTTGGTCTTGGTTCATCGGCAGCATGGTAGTGATACACATGATACATTAGAACATGATTTATGGGTTGTGGAAGAGTACCCATTCTTGTTTTATGATCAATATTTAGGTTGACTTTCTTGGGAAGTACTTCTTTCATGGCGGGGAGAATTGTCAAATAAATGACATATTTTAAAGGTTTTTTTTAAATTAATTTCCATCATTTCTTTTTTTGGGGGGTCCCATGCATTTTTGGAGGAATGGGCGAGTTTTCATAAATTGGGCCAAACCATGAGCCCAATTGCATATTTTAAAATAAATTGTGGTTCCTTTAAAACTCCTTTATTTTTCATCATTTTTCATCCATTCTAATTTCTACATGGCCTACAATGACATATTAACACCACCATGTTAATTTTGACCATTTAGGAATCCATAATCATGGTGGATATTGGATTTTATTTAAGGAATTGGTCGTTCCTGAAAGCCCATTTCTATTTTTAAAAATAAATTTTTTTTATTTAATAACAAATTAATGATTTACTATTTTTTAGTGATTCCTCCTCCCACTAAAATATAACATCTTTAGACGATCCCCCATTACCTTTACCCCTTCTTTTGAGCTCGTATGCATCTCTAATTAGGGAAAACCCTAATAGGATTTATCAAATCGTCTGGATTTGAAGAGGTAAATTTGTTCCTTTATAAATCTTTCATTTATGACTCTTTTTCTACCATTCTAGTTCATACATGACCTACTAATCCTTGTTAGAACGTCACCTATATTTTTGGCTATTTTTATATTTAGTTACTGGTGTATTTTGTGATATTGCTTCATGATCCATCCAGTAAGTGAGTTTCTATCCTTCTTGCTCCCATTTACATAGGGTTTATTCTCTTATTATTAAAGTTAGTAATGTACAGCAAGTAGGGTTTTGAAATCAACAATTGATATTGTGGTACATAGTCTGAAATTTCTGGTTTTAGGTCTGTTTTACAATACTTGAGTTGCAGTAGTGGTGCATGTGAGTTTTCATACAATAGATTCAAGGTGTTTCATTACATTGGTGGTTGATTCCATGATTATGCAATATTTGTGTCTTATCAAGCTGTATTTATCATATTTTAAGGTTTATCTCTTTTTATTATAGCTTTAAAAATTAGTATTAGTGGTGTTTTTATTGCAAATGAATTTTAAATGCCAATTTCATTTGAAATAAGGGTTTTTTCATGGAAATGTTTTATTGGTTTATTTGAGGGATTCCCTATAAATACTTATTTGATTTTAATGAAATATAATAGGGTTGAAAATAAAGCTTTTAATATTTATACCCTTTTGTAGTTTCTGTGAAAATGGTTTTTAATGGTGTTTGGGGAACACGTGAACCTTAAGTGCCATGCTTGTGTGAAAATGATGGTTTTACTAAGATATCATTTACTGGATCACAAGAGGATGGCATAAAAATTATTTTTTGGATTCATTGAACTGTATTGGGCTTCCTTTGTTGTTTTTTTTACATAAAGGTTTGAACATAGTTTACAAAGTGGGTTTTTCAAGATGTTTTGTGTGAAAAACAATCCGGGATTTGAGAAATTGTTTCATTAATAATAAAATTGTTTTGTTGTGTGTTTTAAGTGATTTAAAATTTGTATAGATACTATACTGATTCTATGTTACCCATAGTGGTGTTTCATATGGATACTAGATTTATTTATCTTGCTGAAATTGTTTCATCACAAAGGTGGAAGCCCAGGTACCTAGGTGGGGCAGATTTGTACTAGTACGGCTAGTGAAGCAGACGTGCTTCATCCCTATTTCACTTAGAATTTAGATAATGACCACTTTTAATAAACTATGTGGATAATGATTAGTTACCACTAGATTATGTTTTTGTTCCTTAATATTGTCTCATTCATGATAATGGGTTTTTCTATGATTACTTTACACCGAGGTACGAGGTACATAGTGCCAGAAACAATCTAGTGCCTAGGGGTGTTCCAGATTTTGATGCTAATTGGATTTATGGTATTTAATGTTATATTGGGTGAGTTTGGTAGTAAAATAATTTAGATAAAAAATCAATTTATATTTTTTAACATTATGAATTTTTTATCTTGAAAATTGTTTTCAATTGAGAGTTGTTTTTCATGGAATTTAACACCGCTTTCCTTTGTATATTAAAACTACTTTCTTTTTCACCTTGTATTGCATGATAATTGGATTAATTGGGGGGTGACCTATTGGTATTAGGCTCACACCCTACTTACACCCATTTGTTATAAGTATAATTGTCTATGTTTGACTTAGAAAAAGGTAAATCCTCTAGTGAATGCAGTTCAGGCTGTTAGACCCCTCATGCGGTGCAGTGTTGTGGAGACTTTTTGGGCATGACCACCCCCTTGTCGTGTGGAGTACAGATGGATGTATTAATACTTTATTTATCATTATTTGTACATTTTGTACTATATTCAAATCCATGTTTTCAAATGTGGTTTTTTCTTATGACTTTTTTTTCTAGAAATTTCATATTTATATTATGTATTTTTTTAAGGTTCTTTGCTTTCATACTAGGGTAAATCATTTCCAAACCTAATTGTTTGATACCCGAGCACTTGGGACAGCCCATGGGGATAGTTAACGCCCTTAGGGACTTTAAATAGTATGGGTTGTGTGACATTATTGGTGGTGACCAGATTCGCTTGTGATAGCTTACCCTTACTAAGCATCTAAGATCACCCTTTCTATAGTTTCCTCTCCCCAATTTATAAAGAAAGGTTTCAAGTAGGATTTATACTAGGTAATATCTTTATAGAATATGTTAAAGATCATTCCACAAATTTTAATAATGTTTTATATGTTTCAAAAGGCACTAAACTATTATGGTCCTCAGTTATGTGTTTTTTTAGTGACATGAATATTCATATAAAAAATATGTAATATCCATGTATGAAAATCCTGGGCTATTATAATAACCCATTTGACACAAACTCTCCCATGGTTTTATCATTCTTACTCATCTATTTGTGGATTGAGATTCTAATTAAACAATGATGAATAATATTCCTTCTATAAGTAAGATACATAGGATGCCTTCTTAATGCCCGAGATTCATTAAAAACTCCCCAGTAGGCCAATCCTAGTGCATAAATCTCATATCTATATGTGGTGAGTCTAATAACTTGTTATACCTTATTTTTAACACTAATCATGACTCATGTGGGATGTGGGATTTATAGTAGTCATATCACTATCACCATAAATTTCCTCTAGCAAGGGAAACCTCATTGTGTAATCCATGTTCAGTTGTATGATATGACTTCCCCTATACAAGTGAATCCCCCTTAGATTAAGTCTTAAAGACACTATTTTTTAGTAAAACCATGTTGATAATGACCCTCATGTGTATTAATTATTTGGTACTTCCCATCAACTAGTTGAGGGAAGATTGAACTATGAAAACTGTTATTCAGGTCTAAACATGATACATAGGATAACATCCTATATCCCATTGTTCACCCACCTTGCTGTATGTCCATACATATTTTATCCACTCTAACCCATAGGGCCCAAAAAATCGGATTGTTTTACTTACATTCCTTATCCATCATTGGATTGAGAAGCTAATCAAACTGTGATGACATTGATTCCTTATATAGGTGGGATATGTTGGTTGAATTATTAATACTTGAGATCCATAACGGGTTCCTAATGACCTAATATACATCCCTTTCCCATTATGTGAAACAATATGACTTAAACATGAATGAAATATAGTATTTTTGATAATTTTTATAAACAAGATACGTTGGATGATTCATGAAGGTTCAATACCAACCTAGAAGCACTAATCACCTCCCTAGATAGTAGTAAAATCCATAGTTACTAGTTATATTTCTAAAAAATAATGGAATATACCCCTCTCTAATAAATAAATGAAAAAATACAGAGAAAATTGAATACATTCATATGGTCTTGTCAATAGAAAGCCCTTTTTACTCAGAAGGATTCAATTCCCAATAATTTTACTAGGGTATCCAGTCCCATTTAAGGATTTTGAAGATATTATTATACATATAATAAATCTATTATAGCGTCTCATAATGAGAGATAATCCCCCATGGGTGTGATGAGATTGACCTCCCATCATCTCGACCAATGTGAGTTCCTAACTGTCATTGGGTTTGAACCCTCAAATGATAGCATGCATCTGGAATGAAGGTATGTACCTTATTATGGATATGGTAACTATTTATATGTTCAATGAGTTATGAAATTTTAGACACTATGTGAATTATTGTGAAACCATACTTGAACCCCACACAATCAATCATTATTGACCATATCTATTTTAATGAAAACATAAAATGGTGGTCCTAGTTTTAATGCATGTAATGTAAATAAAATACATCATGTCTCATAAACATTGGGAACCGACAACGTCTTTTTAGGTAAAAAATAATGATCTTAAATTGATTAACCATTTTACTATCATTTGATCAATGATGGAATTCACTATCGCATCATATCTCATTAAGGGGTAGTAATCAATGTAATTTTCAAATAATCATTGATCAATTTCAATATATAAATATTACTATGAGTTTGAATGAAAAATAATGGGCTCCATATATATTACTAAAAAGACAAAATTTTGGGTGAATGAAATCCTGATAAAACCTAGAATGATTTACTTCCTTCCACACTCATATCTGGAATCACTAGTTACTTAAAAACATAGACCTACCCATTCCTTTTTATGTGAATAAAATTATTTGGATGTAGAAAATAGTTAATCCACCCATGTAGTAATATTTGAAGGAAATCCTAACCAGAAAAATCACCATTATTTAAATACATCAATGTACGAAAACTGAGATTAAATTAAAACAGAATGATTTTACTTAAAATCAAACTTAATTATAAGAAACATTTTTCTATATATTATCTTAATAAAAAAAATAGGGTTTATCAACCAATTATAAGGGTTACTATAGATAGAGTGTGAAATTTTTGTGTAAATTTGGAAAAGTAAACATACAATTAAACAAAATCCCACTCCGATGTGGCCCCCTCTATAATTATTAATGAGTATTCTTCATTCTTCACTATCAATGTTGGGTTAAATTTATACCTTATGAATTTGCATTATATATTATTATATTGGAATTTTCCATGATGGAACCTGAATTCCATATAATATGATTGAATTGGAATAAATTTAATAATATCAATACCTCCTATTATATCATTTAAATTTAATGTATGAATCAGAATATGCATTTATTGTTCGAAATTATGGGATGATTTCCACATAGCATGTTTAATTACATATTTCTATGAAATATGGACTAACTATGACATGGATCTACAATATTTTTCTAACTCAGTACTCTTAATTTAATAATATAATGAACTCCATCACAATTACATGATCTTCTATTAATATTAATTTTCAATGTACTGTTTCATTTTTTATATTCTACTCTAGAGTGTATTAAAAAATTCAATAAGTGAATAATCATATGTAACTACATTATTATTAAATAAAAATATTATATATCATCAGAAAAATATTACAAGTTTGTTTTATAAATTTTATCCTTGTAGAAAACATTACATAAGATTAAAAAACCATATGCATCCTAACATTACTTATATACCAATTAAAATATCATATTTATTATTCAATTTTTATATAAATTAAAGAACAAAATATTATTCATTTCAATATAAATAGATAATATCTTTTGAATGTTAAAGTTTTAGCTATATCAAATAATATTAATATATATCATATCTTTTTATAATGACAAAATTATACACCTTATATAATATGGAAAAGGATGTTTTGTAACACTTAAAAATTCTTATGCATTATTATTTATACTCTCCAAAAAAAGAAACTATTTCACATATCATGCAATGGATTTTATGTATGTCTTATGGAGTTATTTTTTCCCTTAAATCCTATAAAACATTTTAATTTCATTTATATGATGTTTAAGACTCCGTTATAGATTATTTTTTTTAAATATCACCATTAGTTTACTTCTTTAAGGTAACACTCTAGATTTTAGAAGTTATTTGAATTTTCAGAATTCAGACTCCTCTTAGAATTTCATCCCATAACGTTTAGTAATTCACCGATTACTTTATTCCTCTTCTAGAACATTACTCTTCTTAATTTTATCTTATATGTTATAAAGGAAATAAATCCTAGACTTCATCAAGTTAACCTAGATACATCTTACTCCATCCAAATTCTCTTAAATAAAATTACATTGATTTATCAATATATATAAATTTGTTTGATTTAAAAAATAAAATATTTCATCTAAATCAAAAATTTATCTATTTCAATAAATATTTTCATAATCTACTGAAATGAATAAATAAATCTAAAAAACCTAAAATTTTACAAATTAGTAAATATAAGTGAATAAAATGACTTTATTATCAATAAAATTAAATTAAATTGCAACCTCCATAATTGTTTATATCATTGTCTTTTGTTTCAATAATAATTATTATGAAAATAATTAGAAATATATGATTGATATATATAAACCTATGTTTTAATTTTTTTAATGATTTTCAATGATTGTAATATGATAAATTATGTGAGAGCCTTGAATTTTTGTAAGTTTGATACTACATTGACCAATAGGTAATAAGTAGATAATTAAGTAATGAATTAATATAATTTTATTATTTTTTATGGTATATATTTCATATATATAATTTGGTATATTTTTGTTTCTAAATTTTATGTTGTAGTGGAATAGGTTTATTTAGATTATTGATGTGGTGTTGATAGAGATATCAAAGTAAATTATTATTATTATATTTTTGTGTCATTAGTATAGATAATGTATTTTAATTTTCTAGTGATATGGTAATATGATGAAATAAACGAAATAATTAAATAAATATTAATAATAATGAGATTTATTTAAATTATTGTAGTATAAAATGACTTAAATTAAAGTTGGGGAATTTTAAGGGGGTTATGTGAATTGAGAAAATCTATTAAATTGAAATTTATTATATTTTTATGTGTTAATGGATATTGTTAGAAATTTTATGGTATACTATTTAATGAATAAATTATTTATTGTAATATAATCTTTAAAGGGATTATGTTTTTCTGTTATTGTATATCTATTCTTTGGTTGAACGGTTGTGTATTTCAAGGTACAATTTTTATTATTATTATATAGGTGAAAATGATTGATGTTAATATGTTATTATATATAATCTAAGGTTTTAGTATTTCTTACACACCACCTCTTATGTTAGGTAACCTGACCAATTCCATTATTAAACTTTGTGTTTTATGTGTATCCCAAATATCATGGATATGGGTGATACTTAGGGATGGATACCCACATATCCTTCACTCTAATCAACTTTTACTGTGGTTTTGTGGCTATATGTTAGTGATGCGATATGTGTTGGTTATTTAGAACTTATATTCTATATTTTTCTTATGTGGTTGTTCTCATGTGGTATGCAGTTGTGGTTATATAGATGTTGATGTTGTTATGTAATTATGGAATTGATTCGTAATGTTTTCCATATATGTATAAATGTAGGTTATGAAAATTCCATGCCATTTTTTCATTAGGAAGTGTGGGTGACTAGAATAGTGGTGAAGTGGGTTCATGCTACATTTATTAATATATTTTCATGATTTAGTAAACTATTTTATTCATTGTGTTGGTTTCCCTTTTTGAGGTGGGTTTTTATTTACTTTATATAATAAACGAGTCATATTTTTTTTTGTTATCCAAGGTTGTAATATTATTTTTTAATATTAAAATAAGATTTTTTGGGAGGAACCTTTTAATTATAATTAAATGTTCACCATTACCACTATTTAATATTTTTATAGATTTGTATAATATGGTTGTTTATCCTTATGGATATTTCATGCTCATGGTGTGGGGTTGTATTGATATTATTGGATCCACATCCATAAGATATATTTATTTTACTATTTTCATTGGAAATATGATTTCCCTATATGAAATTGTATTCATGTTCCATTATATATGGGATTAGAGTATTTTCTCTTTTGTTGGAGTTAGTGTTTATTTTTTGATTCTTATCTCTTTCCTACGACAAAAAGTAGGTAATTCCTCGGATGATGTGGGTTTTATTCCTTAGTCATTATTATCTAACTCATGTCCTATTAGATATGGATTTTTGGGGTCACTCAGGTTTTCACTATCATCCCAAGGAGGGCTCTAGTATGGATGTTCCATGAAACTAACTCTTCCTCTTAGTCATGATAGTAAAATAATGTTAGATTATAATATCATTATATATAAACATGAATATTTACATGACCAAAACAATTAATATAAAATATAAAATGGTAAAACTTAACTCTGATCCCATTTTTTAGATGCATAATGGTATACTGGGTGATACCCTATTATGGGTGTTGTGAATGAGGGTGTGCATGTTTAGTTTAATTTTTCACACTTTCGTTTTTAAAATCACACTACACAAATTTATCTTAGAGTTGAGATATTTTATGTTCTCCCCATTGATCTCATTATGATAATGATAGAATTTTTATTGCATTTATGTTTTCCTTAATCCATTGTAGTTAATGATAACTCATTTCATTGATATATTTTTATGTTCTGAGATATATATATATATATTGATAGAAATAATTCACATAATAAATTATAAATTTACTTTGTTTACTCGCACTTAGATACATCCAAGGTTCATCAAAATATAATGTGTTATTGTAACAAAATCCACAGAATCACTTTCAGGGGTGGGATTAAATAAGGTCATTCAAATCCAAGAATTATTCCCTTTACAATGGTTTTGGGATTGTAAAAACCCTCCCGAGGCATAGTCCCTCATTCCACATCTTATAATTAATACTCATGAAAGGAATAACTTTTCAAAATGAATATTATAATAAATAAAATAAAAAAAACCATTGATTCTATTTCACTATGTATATATAGGTTATTTATTACTTTATTATACTATTTTATTATTACATTTATATTTTTAATATCACCATGATAGTTTTTTTGCCTTCATTGAATATACATTAAATATATCTCCATGGGAAAAAATATTATATTTTTTTAATTCATTAGTTCTATAATATCTTCTCAATTTGTGACACTTTTTAATAGATTTAAAAAAATTATCTCACATTGTTCCCTATATTCACCAACCAAGAAATATATCCTACAATTATATAGATTCATGATTAATATTTATCTCTCATGTGATATTATATCTTCTATAATTATTATAGTGGTCCAAACCCCATTAAATTAATTCAAAAAACCCTGTAATATGAGAAAAATATCTTGATAGGATAGGAAAAGAGAGAATTATTCTTTATTAGACTGCATTATGACTCAATCACCATCATTATTGTGTAATATATGAAAACTCAATATGTAACACCCCAAGATTATACAATATTTTCCTTTTAGAATACATTTAATCTTTTGTTCCTAGATTGATTTAAAAAAACACAATGTTAATATTTGATTAAATGAATTATTAAGGTGATCATGCTCTAAAAGGAATATTGAGGATAACATATGTTACATAAAAGACTTAATCTACTCGATGGACTACATAACATGAAAGATCGAGTTTTACCAAACAATAATATATTATTAAAAATATTATTATTTAATGTAATAATATATATCACAACCGTTAAATATTAGGTTATGAGTAGTATTAACTAAATTATTAAAATATTATATTTAATTTAATTTATTATGAATTCATTGGTTACTAATTAATTAAAATGAAAATATAACCTAATTCAATATAAGGGAAATATATTTATTTTTATGCTCATAAAGGTATTTTACCCTAATAGATTAAATTAATTAATATTGTTGACATATAATAATTAAATTCATATATTTTATATCCAATAAAAAACAATTATACTCATCCAATATAATTTATAATAATAAGATGAGAACAAACCCAATTTTATGCACAAAACTTATATATTTATAAACTTTATTTTACTTCATTTTAATAGAGAACATATTTTAAATTAGTTTTTTTTGAAATTTTATTGAATATATATGTCAAAATAAGCTTCAAAATTTAAATAAAAACATAAAAATTATCTTCGGGAGAATATTTTGTATTTTTTATGCAGTTTATTTTTGTGATAAATAATAAAGATACTGAATTTTAATTCGAAACTACTTTTTGTCTAATTTATTTATGAGGGTAAATAATATTTTTAACTGGTTTTGAAATTTAATTAGAGAGAAATTAAATAAACTAATCCATTTAGATTATTATATTTTATTTAAAATTGAAATTGGATAAAAACATAGTAAAATTTTAAAGGTTTTTTCTTTAAAAAACCGCATTGTCGTCCCATCTATGGGATTAATTTTAAATTAAATTATTCCACTTATATGATTAGAATTTGGATAAATTTATTCAATATATGGAATGAGAAAAATTTATAATGTATAATAAGGCTAAATTATTTTTGAGTAAAAAGATTATATAATGTGATAATAATTAATTTTAGCGATTAAGAGGAAAATTAGCATAACAAAGGATTAAACATTAAACACAAGGCATAAAATTACCTGGAAAATTTTCCAAAATCCTTTTTATGGTAATATTTCTATTTTATAACCCATTTTATATAATTTTTATTATAATTGGAGAAACATGATGTATGGGATACCACCAAATAGTGTTTACCTTTTTATATTTTCTAGAATGCTACTCCCCTCTCCATAAATATGTAGACACCCCACCAGCTTCCTCACAACTCTCAAGCCACATTGTCTTGACCCATATTTTACAAAATATATCCCCAAAATCACTCTCATAATCCCATAATCCTATCCTTATGCATAAATCCATCCATGTTATCCCTTGGGTGAAAATCAAAAGGAGTTACCCAAAGATTAGGTAACTTCCTTCTTCAAGCTCTATTTATTATTTTTCATTCTCCACACCATAAAATATTTTTTTACATTATTAAATGACATCTTATAGATATTAAATAAATTGATATTTTTTTTATATTATTGTTTAAACCTACACTTACACACACACCCCCTAAATGGATAATTAACATACCATTTGTGTACGGAGATCTACCACCTCCCAAAATGATGATAGTTTTTTTTCCTTTAATATATTTCATGGTTGGGAATTATGATGTAAAAAAAGTTTTTATATCATATATATGATATTTTTATTCTAAAATTACTAATATTATTATTATATAACATATACCATGAAGATTTACATTTGTTGTATGTACGATGAAATCGTTTGTGGAAGTGGGGATTACTACCTCCTTAAAGCGATGTGATTCATTCAAACTATACATGAAATGAATAAATAATGGTTTTAATAAAAAATATATATTAAATAAGTAACATATATATGATTGTTTTGTTATAATCTATATATATTATTTAATATTAATTATTTTAAACATGGAAATGAAATGAAAGTAGCGTTAATGTGTATGTATGACCTACCGTCTCAATGAACGATGCATTTAATTTCCTACATGATAATATTATGAATTACTTTATATAAATATGTACTGAATATATGTGATAATTCAATAAATTTATACATCCTTTATATGATTAAATCATGATATATATAATGTTAACAAAAAAAGTCAAAATATACTCGAAAATGAGGTAATTAAATACTGAAATAGAGAAAATAAAGAAGGATTGGTAACAAATAGCTAATAAGATATTAGAAGAAAATAATATATAATATAATATATAAAATATTGATTTATTATTAATTTATTGACATGTTTAAATCCATTATATTGGATTTTGAAGTACATTGACCAAAAATGAGATGCAAGGCTAGAGATTCTTGTCTCAAATATCTTTCCATGATGCATACATCATTTTCTAAACATAATTATTTTCAATAGTGTATATACTATACATATTTATATATTCTATCATGGATTATTTTTTCTTCATGGTATATTATTTTTCACTTTGAATTACCTCACCCAAGGAGTTTATCGTGAAAATTAACAATTGATAAATGTCATCTTTGGAATCTATCTTTCATTTGTGATTGTTAACATTTTCATGAAACAATCACTTTATTGTAATATATTTTCATTTTATATTAATGTAAATGTACTCATTCTTGGGTTATGGATATTATTATTTCTTAAAACATATAAAATTTTCACATATATTTACAATCATTTGATTATCTGGGGAAATATTGATAAATGTGTATTCTTTATTCAATATAGATATTTAATAAGTCATATTATTTATTTTCACAATTTTATAAGAGTAATGACTTGGAATGAAAATTAAAGGTGGGGTCCAAAAATTATATTTCCCATTGATGTGTAGATAGGTTTTCTTGATACGAATAAGTTTTCCAAATAAATCATGTCTCTCTCCCGTAGTTTTAAATTGTCATGTGAAATGTCTTGGCGGTTTAAGTTTTCTATTTTATCAGACCTGAAATAAAATAATTATGCATTTAATTCATAGATATTTTAGTTATAATTAATATTATCCATGAGGTTTTCACATGAAAAATATTTGTATTCATTTCATTCCCAACTTATTGATTAAATGGCATGTTATGAGTTTCTTACCTTTCGTAATTGTTTATACCTTATTTAGTTATTTGAAGGGTGTGTGTTATTAGTTATTTACATTTCTATATATATTTATTCTCAAAAACACATTATATATTCTTCTTTACTTACCCTTACTGATCATTTGAGTTCAAAATTATTATGTTTCCTTTAAACAAGTTATGAGGATGAATCATTTAAATGAGTATCACAGATTTTGAGGTTTTATTTTTGTTATTCATTATTTTTTCCCAATTTAATATGGTTATTTTGTATATAATATTGCATTATAAAAAAACTAAAATATTTTTCCCTTTAGTATTTTATTCGTTATCATCATGCCAATGTAATATAGTAATTCACTAGCTCTGGGATTTTGGTGTTGGGGCATTACAGTCGGTATCACAGGAAGTTTAGTATAAACCATGGAATATAGAATTATAGAACATAAATTAGGGAACATATTAATAAGTCCGAATTTGTGGATAATTATAAAAGACCATCCTATAATTTTATTAAGGTAGATATTATGAGGGTATTTCTACCAATACATCACTATCTGTATACTAATCATGGACTTGGTTCAGGAAGAGATGTACCTTGGGGTAATAACTCCGAAAAGGGATGTCGGGGATGACTCAACATTACCTGGTACAAGATAAAATGTTTTACAACAAACCTAGTTTGACACTCCTGGGGGATATTATTAGGATAATTTACATCCTCTTTACATACCATTATGAAGTATTTAAATGTAATGATATCCCCAAATAAACCGTGTTTATGATTATGAGATTATTTATGCATAAAATTTTCAAATTATGTTACGTTTTAAACCATATTTAGAATTATACAATGTTTATAATTATATAAAATAATCTAGTTTGATAAATTTTATAGAAATGGAATCTGGAAGTAAAGAAGGTATCACAACTCATTGACAATTTAGAGGTTTCTCTACGGAGAAAGATGATATATATGGTATTAGAACTAAGTATGTTATCGATATATTGGGTAAGATTAATTAGGTTATTACACATAACCTTCCCGGATAGAACAACCTATTCCAAAACATGATTATCCTATATTATATACCTTTATAAAATAGAGGCCCCCATCATTTAGCGGAACTAATGTTCCCAGGGATGATGAGAAATAAATTAAGTCATTAGAGAAAATATTTATAGAATTAAAATGTTTTGAAATGAAAAATAATTCACATGTAGAATATTATCTAAATGTATATGTACATAAATGGTGGTCATTGATCTAGAATACTTAATAGGAGGGGGAAATATAATTCATGGAATAGATATATTTTAAGGGTATATTCTTCAGAAAATACTTCCCTTGTGATAAAAAATCTGAGATGAAAATAATGTTACTTAATTTAAAGAAAAAATGGAAATAATGCGTTACATAGTATGAAGTTACCTTTACCTGGTTAACAAGGTATTATATAGACTTTATACCCTACATGATATGTAAGATTGATCATTTCTTTGAATGACTTAACAAAATCTCTTAAGTGTACTAGTGTCTCAAAATTTTTACTCACATGATAAAATATTTTTATGTTCTATCAACACATATAAATAATTAACCAAGTGTTATGAAATAAAAATGGAAGAAAAGGAATAATATAAAGGAAGAAAACATATTAGATATATGAAAAAATGTAATGATCAATTTTTCTTCATATGATAACTGTGGAAATAATCACCCCAATAACAGATTGAATGGATTGGGATTTTTTATAAGTTTAGAGAAAAGGTTTCTAAGGAAAAAAGAAATCAAAAGGAAGAAGAAAAATGATATTATTATTTGATAAAACTAAAAGGATATGGGGAACTATGAAAAAAAATTCCCATGTATGAAGGAAATATAACACATAATAAGCTATTGAATCAAGGTAAAGCATATGTTATTAATATAATGGAAGTGTAAGGATTAATTTTATTCTGTATTTAGTTCCTTGAATATTATTTTTAAATTTTTTTTATCATGTCATTATTATAACTGTTATATAATTTATATTGACTATCGTATAATAATTTTAAATTGAGGATTTAAAATCTTTTTTTGATCAATATCGACATACAAGAATAATCATTCTGTAGAAAGGTGAACCTTATTTGGAAAATACATGGTTGAGTGAAAGACAACCCTTAATACATTCATTAAACCATGATAATTATGATGGAAGAAATATATGATTTATATGGATAAAATATATTTGATATTATGTAATACCTTGTAACACATTAATAATTTGTTGATAAAGTGGATTATACAATCATTTATGGGGTTTACAACAAATTCAGGTTTAAGGAAAATAACCAATAACATGTGTTTTACTTATGTAATGAGAAATATTACATGTTTTCAATAAGTTTTTATGGTAATTCATGTTATTTCCATATTCGAAATTTTGGTATGTGATGATTAATATCCACTTAATTTAATTTAATAAGATCATTTTTGGAATATCATTTACCTCCCTAATAATGTGTTTTATCATAATCTTTTGAAAATGTCATCCATTTATATAATGGTTTACGATGATATTTGGATTTGGTTTTAGAGGATAATTTATTAAATCCTCATATGATGAAATCTATGATAATAAATGAAGTAGAAATAGTTCAAGGGACAACCAAAGGATATGATTGTGTTTTTGAAATAAAAACATATATTTACTTATATTCTTATATAGTGAAAAAATTCCTCAACTATGGGAAAAATGGACTTGAAAAAAATTTTGTCCAATTAAAATAATTTTTGATAATATAAATAACCTTTTAATTATAGTTGTTACGATTTTTGGTCATCAACTTTAAACTGTTCATTTTCTATTGAACTCTCTATCAGAACTTGATTGTTTGATTTTTTATTCGTATACATGTTCGCATTTCCCACTTATTTTCTCCTACTATGAAACCTAGATATGTTACCATTGTACCTTCAATTGTTTTTTATTAAAAATATTTGTTATTAACCATATTTATAACTTTAATTAAAAAAAATGGTTTTTTCAAATATAATTCCCTTGATTATAGAGATTCAATTTAAATTGAGAGGACACAAAATATTTAATGTAGGGATAATGTAATACCCAAGACATTACAATATTTTCATTTTAGATAAATTTAATTTTCATTTCAAGATTAATTTAAATAAAATAAGGAGATAAGATTAAGATTGAAGAAATATAATGTTCATCTTGTTATACAAGGAACATTATGGTTATCATATATCACATGAATGCCCGACTCTCCTCGATGGCTTGTGTAACAC
Organism: Viscum album; assembly: GCA_963277665.1. Classification (NCBI taxonomy): domain Eukaryota; kingdom Viridiplantae; phylum Streptophyta; class Magnoliopsida; order Santalales; family Viscaceae; genus Viscum; species Viscum album. Next base: position 837,662,453 of record OY728137.1, read on the forward strand.
ACAAGTCCTAGTTTTACCCAACAATAATATATAATTAAAAATATTATAATTTTATATAATAAGATATAACCTAGTTGTTAAATTATTAGTCATTAATAGTATAAAACAACTTATGAAAATATATTGGTTCCACAAATACACTATGAATTCATTGCATTTTAATTAATTAGAATATAAAATATAAACAAATTGAATATGAAGGAAAATTTTTTATTTTTATGATCACAATGGTGTTTTATCCTAATAAATTAAATTAATTACTATTTCAAATATAAAATAAAAAAATTATATATTATATATCCAATTAATAATATTTAATACTGATCTAATATATTTTATAAGCATAAGATAAGAATAACCCAAATTTTATTCCTAAAAACCTTTATTTTTACAAATGTAGGTTTACCAAATTTTAATAGAGAACCTCTTTTTAGTCATATTTTTGGCACACGTATTGATTTTATATGTAGAAAAACTTTATATTTTAAATAAATACATAAAAATAGTCTTGAGGTGAATTGTGGATATTTTTAGGTGATGTTTATTTATTGATGAACAATGAAACATTCTAAATTTTAATTCTAAACTGCATTTTTTCCAAATTTATCAATATAGTTAAATTATATTTATAATCGGTTTTATTGTGTAATTAAATAAATTTTAAATAAATTAATAAACGTTAGTTAATTAAAATCAATTTCACTTTGAAATTGGATATTAAAACATAACAAACATTTGAATGTTTTTACTCTAAAACCCCGCATTCTTATCCCATCAACCGGATTAATCATAAATTAATTTTTTCTTAATTGGTGATTATAATATGGAAAAATGGATTGCATAATTGGATTAATCATAATTTATAATTTCTAAAAATTTTCATTTTAGTTTTAACCCAAACATTTAGTGAAAGTGATTAAAATTAATTATAGCAATGAAGGGGAATATTAGCTTATCAAAGGACTAAATCATAAAATTAAGAACAAAAAATACCTAGAAACATCAAATAAATCCATTTTATAGAAATATTTATAACATAGTCTCAATTTTCAAACATTTATTTTATTATTGGAGGCAAATTATTTTAGGGAGACATCTCAATAGTGTTTACTTTTGTTTATTTACTAAAATTCCACCCCTCCTCCACTATAAAAAGGCAGTCACCCATCCCACATTCTCACACATATAAAGAAAAATATTATTGACCAAAATATACCCAAATAAATCTCTAATATAAATCCCCTCAACATAGAAACCTCATGTTAGGTAGAAATCCATCATAATAATCCCTTTTGTGCAAACCAAAAGGAGTTACCCAAATATGAGGTAACATCCTTCCTCAAGATCTTTTGTTTTATTTTCATTATCCACCCCTTAAAATATTCATATTCCATAATAAAATAATAAAATATGTATCCTTAATATATTAAAATGTTGTATATTATTATTTCTACCAACACTTATACACAATTCCGTCTAATGGGTAACAAACATATCGTTCATGTGTGGTGAACTCCAACCTCATGAATTGATGAGTGTTAATTTTTCCATTACAACCTATCATGGTTTGTAAATATGATGGAAAAAATATTTTTAAATTTTATATTTTTTATTTATTTTGTCTTAATAAATTTATAATTTTTATATAACACATACCTCCATTCATTCCATTTTTTTTAAATATTGTGACATCATCTATGGAAGTGTAGACTACCGCCTCCTCAAAGCGATGTGATTCATTCATGCTATACATAGAATATATAAATGATAAATTTTAATAAATATATGTTAAATATATTAAATATATATGATACTAGAATTATAATATACATATATATATTCTTCTTTCCATTATTTTAAATACATTAAAGAAATTAATGTCATGTTCATGTGTACATATGGACTACCGTCTCCAAAAACAATGCATTTCATTTCCTATATCAAATTTTTTGGATTATTTTAAATAAATATATTCTTAAAATATGTGATAATAAATTCAATTTTCACATCCTAGATATGATGAAAAATTTGATCAATGTAAGATGTAAAAAAACCACAAGTCAATACATATTCAAAAAACATGGAAATTAACGTACGAAATAGTGAAAACAATGAAATATTGTTAACAAATAGGTAATATTATATTAAAATAATATATTATATGGTAATATAAATTATATTATGGTTTTGGAATAAGTTAGTTACATGTTTAGAACAATTATATAGTGTTTTCAAGGATGTTCGCTAAAAAGGATATGCAAGGTAAGAGATTCTTATCTCAATTTTATTTCTGTGAGTCATACATCATTTTCACCACATAATTATTTTTTATGGTGTATCTACTTAAAATATTGATATATTATATCATTAATTTATTTATTTTCATGTTATTTTGTGTTTCACTTCGAATTACCCCACCAATGGTGTTTATCATGAAAATTACCAAGTAGTAAAAGTTATCTTTGCAATATCACTTTCATCTATGATTGTTAATATTTTATTGAAAGAATCAATTTATTGTAATAATTTTTCATTGGATATTCCCTTAAATAAAATCATTATTTGGTGATGGATATTATTATTTACTAACCAATATAACATTTTTAAATATGGAAAGATCTTTTTTTATGAAGGAAAATATTGATAAATTCATATTCTTTATTCAATAAAGACATTTCATAAGGAATATTTTTTTTATTCGATATAGGGAATTATTTTTACTATAAATTATAGGCGGTGCCTAAAATTTTATATCCCCTCAATTCATTTATATTTTCTCATGAAATAAATAAGTTACATTTCTAATGGTTGTATTCAACCATAATGTGAGTGGTATATAATGTATCGATTTTCATGTGCCTCACACATGCCATCCAATAATTTTGAATTTCCTTCATAGATATTTTATTTATCATTTATATTATCCTAGATGTTTTTATATGATATAATCCATAGATGCATTTCATTCGAATTTTATTGATTAAAATTCAAGGCTGTTTAGTTTCTTACCTTTCAATTTTAATTATGCCTTATTTAGTTTATTGAATGGAATGTGTAACTAGGTATTTACCATTCCATATTGATTTATTCTCATCAATTCATTATTTCTTCCACTTTACATACCCTTAATGCGTATTTTACGTCACCCTTATTATGTTTTATTTCCAAAAGGTATGAAGATGAATCCTTTGAATGAGTTTCAAGGATATTTAGATTTTTATTATTTTTATGATTTATTTATTTTATCAAAGTATTATGGGATTAATGATTGTAATATGAAATTCCAAAAAATGATAAACTACCCAGTCCTTAAATATTTGATTCCTGGTAATCATGCTAATGTAATAGCATACTGCACTAGCTTTGGGATTTCGAGGTCAGAGAAATTCATAACATATCTCTAAATTTTTTTATTTTACCTTATCCTTATCCCAAATATTATGATCAAACAAAATAAAAAAATATTTATTGGTGATATAAATTATTGTATAGCATAAATTATCAAAACAAAAATATATTTTTTATGTCTATTATTTGTGGTGTGATCCATGATCAAATAATATACATTTTTATACCCCTATATTAATACTATTATTGATTAATAATATAATATGTGTGTTGAGGTATAATTTTTAGATCAAAATGCCAAGCCCTATAACTATTCACTAGGTTTCTACTATGTTGGACAGATTATGATCTAATTTACGTTCAATTATTTGAAATGTTTTAAATCCCTTTTAAAAAAATTATTACATTTAAATAATCACCTCACATTCTAAGTATTTAACACTCATTTTTAAATCCTTATTAAAAATCCTTACAGATGATATATTACATCATAATTCATAACTAATTGTTGTGGAATTTTACATTTTTTGTAGACACTTTCTCATATATCCTCAAGGATTATTAAACTTATACATAACTCCTTGTAATTTTTTCCCTATCATATATTGAATATTTAACATTCTTTAGAAGCATTTTTATCAAAACATAATTTTCCTCTATAATTAATATTTAGTCATTTTGAGAAAATTTTAGCCCTAAAATTATGGATTATTGTAAGATCCTGACCATTTTATAGACATCTCAGGCACATTTTAGAGACTTTTGATGTTTTATGTACTTTTAATTTGGATTAGTGTCTTGGGGTGAGGTTGGGTTAATTTATTAAGGAAAACTAATGGATAGTGGGTTGTGCATGGTTTGGAAAACCGTGCAACCAAACAATTCCAAGCGTGTAAAACTAGGCAGAGGAGTCTGCACGGTTTGCACATGGTTTGACAAACCATGTGACCAAACCAAGAAAACAATGAAAAAATAGTCATTAGATTATGCATGGTTGGAACACAGTTTTCCTAATCGTGCACCTCTGCCCCGGAAACCGTGCACACAGTTTTTAATATTCAAAAATCTATTTTAAAACAACCCAATCCACTCGAAAATCCCATATTTTGACCTTGTCTAGGGATTGAAAAATTCTAGTTGTTCCCAAATCCTTCCAGATGAATTGCAAGGTTATCTGAACACCATTATATGAGATTGAGAGCCCGGATTAAAGATTCGCTCTCCTATTAGTAAGTGGGTTTCATGCTGATGATTCTTCCGTTCCTTATATTATCTTTTATATATCTTTTCATGGATGATATTAAACATTTCCATGTATCTATTCCTATGGGTTGTGATCTAGATCTAGAACTGGAAATCAAGATTTATATTTCCAAGATCTTGATTCCATTGATCTTAATTTTGGTTTTAGGGATTTAGATCCGAAGCTTGAGTGGCGAAGTTGTGCCACTCTAATTTTAGGGATTTATATTTGGCTAAATTCCATAAATAAATTGAGTTAGGTGGTCTAAATCTAACTCACATAGTCATGATTTATGACATGTGTATGAGTTTATGAAATTGATAGATTTCATTAATAATTGAATTCCTAAATTGGAGTAATTAGGAATATGGAATTGACTTGTGTATTTTCATGGTGGTTAATTGATGATTGATCACAGGACAAATGAAGGGGGTTTTCCCAAATTGATAATTTGATAGTTGATGTTGTATTTGATATATTATATTGAATGTGGAAAAATAATTTATTAGGGTGAATTAATTATGAAATGATGTTTGGATTTGTAAGATAATTGATCGTGAGTATATATTATGTTCCTTGATGTTGAAAAAAGATAAATAACTGGGATAATTAATTATATGACACGATGGGATTAAATATAATTAATTGTGAGAATTAATTGTGACTTTTTGATTGTTGAAATGGATAATTAATTGTAAAGAATTAATTATGGAATGATGTAAAGACCTGGAAATTTCAAGGAAAATTTTTTCTTAATTTTCTTTGGAATTTTACAAGAACGCAGTTTCTGACGGCGCCTGATTCCGAGGCCCGGTGTGCCCGGAATTAATTTCTGAAGTTTGGCTCAGGTACGTTCAGTGAACGAGTGAGCGGGTTTTTCTAACTTTTGAACCGGTGCCCGGAATCGAATTCTGAGGGAACCGATGAACTCGCAGCGTCGTTTTACGCTTAAGGAGACCTTTTCCAAGGTTTCATTTTATGCGGGTTGAGAGTTAGTTTTGGGGAAAGTTGGATGTAGTTAAATAAATTGTGGAACACAAATTATTTTAAACCTTGTTGGTTATATCATCCCAAAGGGAGTTAGAGGTGGGACCCACACCCACTTAACCTCCTTTGAGAGGATTAAGTGTGGTGGGGCCCACACGAACCCTAACTTTTCAACTCCCCTTTAAACTCCCAATAACTCCTCTTCTTATTTATTTTGACTACATGAGTTATTAATTGAGATGAGTTACTTAATTTCAATCTTTTGAAATTCAAAGAGGTTAAGTTGTGTAAATAAAATAAGGCTTAGACTTATTTTATCTTGGTTGGTTTTCTTTTACCACCTTGATAGGTTTGGGGAAAGCTTCTTCATCGTCATCTTCTTCTTCAACCTCGACGAAGAACGTGAATAACACCATTCTTCAACGAAGAACTTCTCCGCCGAAGAACACGGTTCTTCTGCGACGCCATATCTGCGACACGGCGTTCTCCTTCCGTGCCGTCTCTTCTGCGATGGTTTTCCGCGACGAAATCGCCGTCAACGACTTCAAATCCTCGCTTCGCGACGTCGACGTTCTCCCGTGACGCCCGACCTCCACGATGCTTGTCTTCCGCGGCTCATTGACGTGGTCCAATCTTGAAACCGAGTTAGGGGATTATTGTTTATTTATTTATTTTCCGTTCATGATTCTAGTTTATCGATCATCGTGGATTTTTCGACTAGATATTATCTTTTAACGAGAGGGGGGCCGGACTGCACAAACACGGCCGAACCCCCCTCCTATGGTCATGTTTGATTCTTGTGGATGGAGCGGAATGACGTGGTGCCGTCGCACCACGCGAGAATCACACGGCAAGTATTACGTGACGCTGTCACGTCGCGCCATGAAAAGATAGAACAAGGACGCGACGCTGTCGCGCCGCATCAGAGAAACCGAAGAAATCTACGGACGAAGTTGGGCCACGGCGAAGGGGCGCGGCACCAGCATGCCATGCCAGAGAACCACGAAGACGGTGCGTTTCATTTTTGACGTGCGGATTGATGGGCGACGACGAAGTAGGACGTTTGGGAGTTTGAATGCCTTCGCAGTGAAGGTGGGGTCCCGGGGGGACCATAGGCGAAGACGACAGAAGGAACGGACCACCGGAGCGGCGGCGCGCCGCCGGAAAGGAGGCGGCCGGCGAACCGTCGACCTCAATCAACAGCGAAGGGCGGGGGAGCGGCGCGCCCCGCTCGCGTGTCCGCTCGGCCGCGCCGAACCAGGCCGGGCCAGGCCAGGCCCAGCCGGGTCAGACCCGGGTCGGGTCGACCTGGTACGGGTCGACCCGGTTCGGGCCTACCCAGGGGGGGTGGTTGGGCCGGGTCGGCCCGGGCCCAGACCCCCGTTTTCGGACCACTTTCGGTCAAATGCCCGTAACATGAGCTAAGGGCCTCCAAACGACTCGCCGTCTGCGGCAACGCAATCCTTGGATCGAGACGGTCGTTTCGGTATATCGCACATAAGGTTTCGGAGAACTTTGGGTTCGGCCGGGTTGGTTCGTACACGAAACCAACCGGGTCCTCGGAGCGGAAACGATCGTAACTTGAGTTCCGGACGTCCGAATGACGTGTCGTCGACTTTGTTGATTTTTTCTAAGTGATACGGATCTTTTGGCTTATTCCGCTCGAGGTTTGGATGTCGTCGGAGTGCGGTCGAGTTGGTTCACTCACGAAACCAACCGGGCCCCTGGAACGAAAAAGCCAATAACTCACAGACCGGGCGTCCGTTTGACGCACCGTCTGTCTCGTTGTTTTCCTCTTGTTGAGACGGAACATTTGGCATACTTCTCTCGAGTTTTGGATGCAGTTGAGATACGACCGGGTTAGATTGTACCCGAAATCCAACCGGGCCCCTGGAACGGAAAAGCTGATATCTTTCTGACCGGACGTCTGTTTGACGAACCCTCAGCGGCGTTGTTGATAACGTTGAGAAACGGTCCATATGAGTATACCCTATGAGTGTTCGGGGTATAATTGAGTTATGGCCGGACTGGTTCGCACATGAAACCAACCGGGCCCCGGGGATGAAAAGGCTAATAACTCGCAGACCGGGCGTCCGATTGACGCGCTGACTGTTGCGTTGAGACCCCTATGACGAGGTGGTCCGTTGAGATACTTATTCGTGGGACTTTGAGATAATTGGAGTATCGAATTTTAGCTCGTGGAGCGGACCCTCCCAGAGATGAGCGTACGGAGTATGGAGACCGTGTAGCCGGTAGACACCTGAAGACTACTTGTCCGATTCGATTCAGAGTGACTTACGTAGCCCAGTGGGGAGCACTAATTTGTGAGGTGGCAGACCCACATCGGAGGAGCACTACTATGTGAGGTGGAAGACCCGCGGTACTCGATAGGAGGAGTACCTCTGTAGGCTATGAGAGGGGAGCACTACTGTGTTTGGGTGGAAAACCCCGGCGGGAAGCACTACTGTGTGAGGTGGCAGGCCCACGGTACTCGACAGGAGGAGTACCTCAGCAGTCTTAGGTTAGTGAGCAGTACCTCGGAGTCATGACAGGACCACTGTACACTCCAGAGACGGAGCTCTTCAGCAGTTATGGTTTCGATAATGAAAATCCTGGTTTGAGGTGAGTCTTTGACCTTTGTGTTTCCTCATGATTGAGATGGGTCACTTAATAACTTAGGTATATGTATGGGCATATACCTGGGTAGTGGTTATCCGTTGATTTCACAATCCTTGTGTTTCCTCATGATTGAGATGGGTTACTTGATAACTTAGGTATATATATGGGCATATATCTAATTAGAGGTTATTTGTTGAGATCTTCTTGTGGTTATCCTTGTTGGTTTAGTGAGACCATGAGGGTCTCGGGGTCCCTACTGAGTATCGTTATACTCACCCCTGCACGGGCTATGCCCGCACCTCGTTGTGTTGGTTGCAGACGACGAGCAAAGCTGACGGAGGCCGAGTGTTCGAGGACTGGTCGGTACCCGGAGGTGGACTATACGACGAGTCAGTACCCGGAGGTGGACTACACGACGTGACGACTCACATAGGAGGTTGACGGACGAGAGCATGGAGGAGGCTATCTGTACCTACCCTTCAGGTAGGATCCGTGGTGGACGACCAGGAGGTGCACTATCTGTACCTACCCTTCAGGTAGGATCCGAGGAGGACGACCCAGGAGCTGCTTCCTTCTTCCAGCTGTTTGTCTTTTTGCTGTTATACTTTGTTCAGTTGTAGTCGTACTTTCTTTTGGGTTTGTATTCTGACCCATTTACTTTTCAGCATTTATTTTGTACTTAGTGTTTTGCTTCCGCTTGTACTCTATGCTGCTTGTTTTCTTTTATAAAGGCAATGACTTCCCAATTATCAGGATTTTACGCCATTGGTGCTAGTCTCCAGCCCCTAGCATATGGAAGGTGGGCTTGGGGTAGTCACGGCATGGGCCCCGAGGACGGGTCGTGACAAATTGGTATCAAAGGAGTTCGGTTCTACCGCAGAACTTATAACTCTGATGTTTATTTCTATGAAGAAATAGTGTTAAGAGTACCGAGTGTGGTTTTCAGTTCAGGGAGTCCAGTGTTGGTGTGGGCGGCCGACATATCCATACACCAGGACCATGACAACTGATTTCCGACATTGTGGATGAAAACGCTGATTGTGTGTGTGTTTTCCAGAAGTTTTATTTAAATGTCTTCTCAAACTAGGTCAGCTCACCAGGTATAATCTTTTGACCGTGTCACGTTGTTTCTTTCAGGATTCCTCCCTGTGGACGACCAACTAGAGCCCCGAGAGTGGTGCGTACTGACAGCACGCCGAGCGATGAGGCCATAGTACAGGGCCCTATTCCAGTTGAGGCACCAGCAGAGGCACCAGCGGTACTACTACCCATTGGGCCACCGATGCCACCAGCCCCAGCAGTAGAGGATGCACGTCGCTTGAGCGCACTGCATGAGTTCCAGTGCCAGAGGCCACCCAGGTTTCAGGGAGGGATGGACCTGCAGGCGGTTGAGGATTGGATGGAGGCTGTGGTGAGAGTCTTCAGGCTAGTGGGGACGCCAGCAGATTTCATGGTGATCCTTGCTTCCAGCCTTCTTCAGGCAGCAGCAGGCAGATGGTGGAGCCTGATGCTTCAGATGCATGACGAGGCGACACTTCTATGGCAGACTTCGAGAGCCTGTTCGGGGCAGAGTTTGTACCAGCCACCCTTCGAGCGGTTCGTATACCGGAGCTACTTCAGCTGCGGCAGGGCAGCATGTCAATGGCGCAGTATTCAGCGAGGTTCACAGACATCTCGCACTACTCCACAGATATGGTACATGACCCGTTCTTCAGGGCCCGAACCTTTGATCAGGGGATCAGGCGAAAGATCAGAGCTTCGGTTGTATCACACAACATTCCGACGCAGACAGAAGTGTCAGAGAGAGCCCTCTTAGTGGAGAGTTTCCTTGCTGAGCAGTCTCCAGCAGCAGGACCTACCACTAGCCGGCATAGGGTAGAGTCTTCTGTAGCGGGCGGTAGACAGATGACGCAGGGGTCCAAGAGGACCAGACCTACAGGTGGTCGACCGCGTGACTCAGGGTCGGTAGTGCGCGGCACTAAGGGAAGTGATAGAGCCAGACCTGCCATGAAGTGTTACTCCTGCGTCAGAATTGGTCACATAGCACGTGACTGTCCGACCCGCCATGCAGATGACCAGCAGTTAAATGAAGAACCTCCGAGGCAGAGGCAGTGGATCGATCAGGGCGGACCGCAAGGAGTAGGTGGCTATGGCAGAGGAGCTGGTCGTGCAGATGGAGATGGATGACGCTTCGGGATGTTTCCACCACCACCAGGAGGCCCACCCCGACCATAGGGTAAAGGAGGACATGGGAGAGCTCAGCTTCAGGCAGCTGAGGCCTATGGTCATGGAGCTCCGGAATCAGATGGACAGGAGTGGGACTAGCTTCTGACTTGGAGGATTTTGATCCTATTGCTTCTGGTTTTGTTGATGTTTGTCTGTAGTTGCTTTGTGTCTTGTACTATGAGCTGAAATAATAAAAAGACACTTATCTTTGTTTGCTTTCCTGTCCTTTTGTTTGGTTGATACTGAGTGGTCTCGGTTAAGACTGTTGACTTGACCCTCACTTTCGAGTTTTCTACTAAAGGAAACCTAGTGACCACACACTGATGCCGACAGTGTGACTCGACCCTTGGAGGCGAGAGTGACAGTTGGATCTCTTGGTAGTTACGTCGAGTCCTTACGATGTCATCCATGGCATGAATGCATCATTCATGTCAGAATTGACTGTATTAGGCAATGAATGTGGCTCATCCAGGGGATGAGACCAGATTTCTCTTATCGGAAAAGAAGAAATCATAGCAGCTCTTGTGAGACTAGAGAAGGTCCAGATCATCCAAGAGAGGATGAGGACGGCAAAGGGCCAACAGAATCCTTATGCTGACAGGACTTGGAGGCCTCTAGAGTTCGAGGATGACCATCACATACTTATACGAGTCTCACCTCAACGACGTTTACGGAGATGTGGCCAGGGAGGCAAGTTATCTCTGAGGTTTAGCAGACCTTTCTAGGTACTCAGCTGGGTAGGCGAGGTGGTTTACTGCTTGACCTATCCACTTCAGTTGCACTAGGTGCACGACGTTTTCCAGGTATCTCAACTAAGGAGATACGTGCTTGACCCTCTGCATATCATCGACCATGAGGAGCTGGACGGTGGCGATGAGGTGACTTCTACGGGGGTTCCTGTGGAGATTGAGGATCGACAGGAGCAGATCATAGGAGGACGGTCGATTCATCTTGTGCACTTTCTTTAGCAGCACAGGAACCTCCAGGTGAGCACATGGGAGCGGAAGGCTCAGATGCGTGCTCAGTACCACCTTTTTTTCCCTAAGTTTGTGGTGAAGCTTTACGGGGACGTAAATCCCGGTGGTGGGAGTAATGTAAAGACCCGGAGATTTCAAGGAAAATTTTTTCTTAATTTTATTTGAAATTTTACAAGAACGCAGTTTCTGACGGCGCCTGATTCCGCGGCCCGGTGTGCCCGAAATTAATTTCCGAAATTTGGCTTGGGTACATTCAGTGAACGAGCGAGCGGGTTTTTATAACTTTTGAACCGGTGCCCGGAATCGAATTCCGAGGGAACTGATGAACTCACAGCGCCGTTTTACGCTTAAGGAGACCTTTTCCAAGGTTGCGTTTTATGCGGGTTGAGAGTTAGTTTTGGGGAAAGTTGGATGTAGTTAAATAAATTGTGGAACAAAATTTATTTTAAACCTTGTTGGTTATATCATCCCAAAGGGAGTTAGAGGTGGGAACCACACCCACTTAACCTCCCTTGAGAGTTTTAAGTGTGGTGGGGCCCACACGAACCCTAAATTTTCAACTCCCTTTTAAACTCCCAATAACTCCTCTTCTTTTTAATTTTGACAACTTGAGTTATTAATTGAGATGAGTTACTTAATTTCAAACTTTTGAAATTCAAATGGGTTAAGTTGTGTAAATAAAATAAGGCTTAGACTAATATTATCTTGGTTGGTTTTCTTTTACCACCTAGAGAGGTTTGGGGAAAGCTTCTTCATCATCTTCTTCTTCTTCAACCTCGACGAAGAACGTGAAGAACACCATTCTTCAACGAAGAACTTCTCCGCCGAAGAACACGGTTCTTCTGTGACGCCATATCCGTGACGCGACGTTCTCCTTCCACGCCGTCTCTTCCGCGATGGTTTTCCGTGACGAAATCGCCGTCAACGACTTCGAATCCTCGCTTCGTGACGTCGACGTTCTCCCGCGACGCCCGACCTCCACAACACTCGTCTTCCGCAGCTCGTTGACGTGCTCCGATCTTGAAACCGAGGTAGGGGATTATTGTTTATTTATTTATTTTCCGTTCATGATTCTAGTTTATCGATCGTCGTGGATTTTTCGACAAGATATTATCTTTTAACGAGAGGGGGGCCGGACCGCACAAACACGGCCGAACCCCCCTCCTATTTTCATGTTTGATTCTTGTGGATGGAGCGGAATGACGTGGTGCTGTCGCACCACGCGAGAATCACACGGCAAGTATTACGCGATGCTGTCACGTCGCGCTGTGAAAAGAAAGAACAAGGACGCGACGTCGTCGCGCCGCGTCGGAGAAACCGAAGACATCTGCGGAAGGAGTTGGGCCATGGCGAAGGGGCGTGGCGCCAGCATGCCACGCCGGAGAACCATGAAGACGGCGCGTTTCATTTTTGATGTGCGGATTGACGGGCGATGACGAAGTAGGCCGTTTGGGCGTTTGAATCCCTTCGCAGTGAAGGTGGGGTCTCGGGGGGACCATAGGCGAAGACGGTAGAAGGAACGGACCACCGGAGCACGTCCAGTGGTCCGCGGAAGGCGGCGGCGGCGCCGTCGACCGGCGGCGGTGGTGCGCCGCCAGAAAGGAGGCGGCCGACGAACTGCCGACCTCAATAAATGGCGAAGGGCGGGGGAGTCGCGCGCCCCGCCCGCATGTCCGCTCGGCCGCGGTGGCCGAACCACGACCGGCCGATCGGGGCGGACCGAACCGAACCGCGCCGGACCAGGCCGGGCCGGGCCGGGCCCAGCCGGGTCGACCCGGTTCGGGTCGGCCCAGTTTGGGGCGACCCGGTCCGGGACGACCCAGGGGGGGTCGGGCCGGGTCAGCCCGAGCCCAGACCCCCGTTTTCGGACCACTCTCGGTCAAATGCCCGTAACATGAGATACGAGCCTCCAAATGACTTGCTGTCAACGGGAACGCGATCCTTGGATCGAGACGGTCATTTCGGTATATCGCACTCAAGGTTTCAGAGAACATTCGTTTCGGCTGGGTTGGTTCGTACACGAAACCAACCGGGCCCTCGAAGCGGAAACGCTCGTAACTTGAGTTCCGGACGTCCAAATGACGTGTCGTCGACTTTGTTGATTTCCTCTAAGTGAGACGGATGTTTTGGCTTACTCCGCTTGAGGTTTAAATGTCGTCAGAGTGCGGTCGGGTTGGTTCGCTCACAAAACCAACCGGGCCCCTGGAATGAAAAATCCAATAACTCACAGACCGGGTGTCCGTTTGACGCACGGTCTGTCTCGTTGTTTTCCTCTTGTTGAGATGGAAATTTTGGCACACTTCGCCCGATTTTTGGATGCAGTTGAGATACGGCCGGGTTGGATTGTACCCGAAATCCAACCGGGCCCCTAGAACAGAAAAGCTGATATCATTCTGACCGGACGTCCTTTTGATTAACCGTCAGCGGCGTTGTTGATCACGTTGAGAAACGGTCCCTATGAGTATACCCTATGAGTGTTCGGGGTATAATTGAGTTACGGCCGGACTGGTTCGCACACGAAACCAACCGGGCCCCCAGGATGAAAAGGCTAATAACTCGCAGACCGGGCGTCCGATTGACGCGCCGACTGTTGCGTTGAGACCCCTATGACGAGCCGGTCCTTTGAGATACTTATTCGTGGGACTTTGAGATACTTGGATTATCGACTTGTAGCTCGTGGAGCGGACCCTCCAAGAGACGAGTGTACGGAGTATGGAGACCGCGTAGCCGGCAGAGACCTGAAGACTGCTTGTTCGATTCGATTTGGAGTGACTTACGTAGCCCAGTGGGGAGCACTACTTTGTGAGGTGGCAGACCCACAACGGAGGAGCACTACTATGTGAGGTGGCAGACCCGCGGTACTCGACAGGAGGACTACCTCTGTAGGCTATGAGAGGGGAGCAATACTATGTTTGGGTGGCAGACCCCGGCGGGAAGCACTACTGTGTGAGGTGGCAGGCCCGCGGTACTCGACAGGAGGAGTACCTCAGCAGTCTTAGGTTAGTGAGAAGTACCTCAGAGTCGTGATTGGACCACTGTACACTCCAGAGACGGAGCTCTTTGGTAGTTATGGTTTCGATAATGAAAATCCTGGTTTGATATGAGTCTTTGACCTTTGTGTTTCCTCATGATTGAGATGGGTCACTTAATAACTTAGGTATATGTATGGGCATATACCTGGGTAGTGGTTATCCGTTGATTTCACAATCCTTGTGTTTCATCATGATTGAGAGGGGTTACTTGATAACTTAGGTATATGTATGGGCATATATCTAATTAGAGGTTATCTGTTGAGATCTTCTTGTGATTATCCTTGTTGGTTTAGTGAGACCTTAAGGGTCTTGGGGTCCCTACTGAGTATCATTATACTCACCCCTACACTGGATATGCCCGCACCTCATTCTGTTGGTTGCAGACAACGAGCAGAGCTGACGGAGGCCGAGTGTTCGAGGACTGGTCGGTACCTGGAGGTTGACTATATGACGAGTCAGTACCCGGAGGTGGACTACACGACGTGAAAAATCACAGAGGAGGTTGACGGACGAGAGCATGGAGGAGGCTATCTGTACCTACCCTTCATGTAGGATCCGTGGTGGACGACCAGGAGCTGCGCTATCTGTACCTACCCTTCAGGTAGGATCCAAGGAGGACGACCCAGGAGCTGCTTCCTTCTTCCAGCTGTTTGTCTTTTTGTTGTTGTACCTTTTTCAGTTGTAGTCGTACTTTCTTTTGGGTTTGTATTCTGGCCCATTTACTTTTCAGTATTTATTTTGTACTTAGTTTTTTACTTCCTCTTGTACTCTGTGGTGCTTGTTTTCTTTTATAAAGGCAACGCCTTCCCAGTTATCGGGATTTTACGCCTTTGGTGCTAGTCGCCAGCCCCTGGCCTGTGGAAGGCGGGCTTAGGGTAGTCACGGCACAGGCCCCAAGGACAGTTCGTGACAAATGATAATGGTTTGGATTGATTAATTAACTGATGAATTAATTAACGGGTTATGTGATTACTATATTATTGAATTAACTAATCGTCTTTAAAATGTTTAAATAATCATCCGATTAGTAAATGATTATTGTGGAAAATTCTTGAGAATAAAATAATGAATAAATGTATGAGATTCTTGGTGCGAGGCATGGTGTCCTACACTAATTAAATGTTGGGACTTGGACATGGCGTTCCTCCCAAATAGTTACCTAAGCTTGAGATTTTCAGTGTTAGGCATGACAACCTACAATAAAAGAGATTTGTGGTGCTAAGAATTAAGGCCAACACCGAATGATTAATGAAAATAATGAATGATGATTCAAAATAGATTTTGGGTGTTAGGCATGATGACCTACACCAAATTATTAATTATGATAATGAATGATGATTGAAATGGAAAAACTGAATAAAACACTGCCTAATGTGATGATTAAAGATTAAATGATAATGTGGTAACTATTTAAATTATGCATTTTATTTATTGATTTATTAAATGTCACACACTATCTTTTGACTGGAATCATTTTAGACATTGTTAGTGGTGACCTACTGAGTTGTACGCACACCCTATTCGGGCCGTCTGATCGGCCTCATTGGAGAATTTGTTGTTGTAAGATAGGATAAGGGCAAGGCCCTGGGATAGGTTTCTGTTTGGGTCTAGAGTGTGGGAGAGGGAACCAGACACAGTTTGGGACCCATTTTGTAGTCGTTGTGTCTTTACATTGAGTTTCATTTTAGACACTTGGCACTTTCATTGTCATAGAATATTTTACCTTTTAGTAGAGTATTGTATTTTCTAGTTTTGACTATCATATGTCCTGGAATTGTTCTAGTTATTTATACACTTCTGTACTTGGTTATTTTTATTTTCATCTGCCGGTGTTTTATTTTGATAATAGAGGGTATATTCTCCTCAAGACTATATTAGCAGACCGTCGCTGCTAGTCAGTATGCTCTGCCATACGAGATGGCACGCTTGAGGGCACTTGGACAACCAGACCGCGGCACTGTTCAGTGGATTCTGGGTCGGGATGTCACAAAGATGTATCAATGTTGTTTTCTATTCTTTATTCTTATTTTGTCTTAATGTTTCGGAAAAAATTAGATAGGATACTTGGAAGAGTCGAGGTTTGGTAATGACCTCGTGCATCGGAGTTGCAAACCCAAGTATGGAGGAAACTTTGAGTACATAGAGAGGAATTTTTGTGATTGTTGTTTGTTGTTATTGATGTATATTATTTCACCTTGGGAGACACACTTGTGGAATGATGTGATATTTGTTTTAAAAACTGTTGAATTTTGATGTGTGGCCAAGAGATGCACGATATTTGAGTCTTCATGCATCATTCTTTGCACTCAGGGGTTGTTGTTATATTCATCATTTGAGGCACTCACGGGAAAATGGGTTATGGGTATGTTGTTAAGCATAAACTATTTTCCTTGATGTGATATTGAAATAATTATGAAAAATGAGAATAAATGTTTTTCTAATGAGAACCTTGATTGATGAAATGGGAATAATAAATTAATTAATTGTTGAATTAATTCATTTGAAATAATGTGATTAATTAATGAATGAATTAATTAACGTGAATGAATATACCATTGTTTAGAAGTACCTATGATTAGGATGGGTGAGGGTAGGGATAAGGCCTCGGTGTTGACCGTGTGGTGAGGAAAAGGGGAATGGAACTTGTTGAAACTTGTTGTGTTAGTTTCTACTCTTAAGTAAATTTTAGAAGGTTGAGTTATTAGACCTAATACATTTTTCGATTTGTAGGATTATGCCTCCCTGATGCTTGTTGAGGCAGAGACTGAGGGGAATAGCCTTGAACAAACATCTAGAAATGGAGCCTAAGGAACCATTGGTGTAAATTGAGAAAAAATGACATCAGTTCCGAGATAACTTTGCTCATTTCATTCAATTCCTGGAGAGAGTCCCAAGTCGGGTTTAGAAAATCGTGTCTTAGTTGACAAGGGAGTTTCAGCTACGTCACCCTCCTACATTTACTAGAAAGGGTGGACCGAAGAGAGATTAATTTTGGACTGAATCCATGGAGGAGATACATGACCATTAGAGACTCCAACTAAGAGGAGGGACATGTTGGCTGCTTATATGCTATAGGGTTTAGCGAAACAGAGGTGGGACATTCAGGTATGATCTGGAAAGACTGGTGATATGTTATGGAAGGAATTTTTGGGGATGTTTATGGAACACTTCTATCCAGACACACTGAGGTAAGAGAAGGCTTTAGAGTTTATGCATATGATATAATGAAGCATGTCTATAATGAATTACGCTGAACATTTAATAGATTTAAAATTTTTTTCTCCAGCTTTAGTGGTAGATGAGGTATCTTCAAAAAAACTATTTCAGGACGGACTTAAGTGTGAAATTAAGTCCTTGGTTAACATCATTAGGCTGAAGAAATTTTCAATAGTGGTTAATAAATCTCTCATTTTAGAGGGGAGCCTGAAGGAGGATTTTAGACCTAGATATGTAGCTGGAAGATCAGGGGGTGTTCCTTCCAAATGTAGGAAGCCCATTCATGAGTATCTTAGTCATGATAGTGGAATGAAAGGTGTATATTGAAGAGGAACAGTTGCACTAGATCCTTCACATGTGATTTTCCACCCATGAAGTAGGTAGGGAAATTATCATACACATTGTCCTCGACCACCAGTGGAGTTCCAGTTTTGTGTCAAGATGAGACACCTATAGATGTTTTGTGGGAAGCAGCACTAGGTTTGTACTAAGGGGGGAGCTACTCAGAGTCAGAGTGTGGGAAGAGGGTATTCTACAGTATATCGGTCTGGAAGGTGAAGTTCTATTGGAATAAGAGTTAGAGATAGGGGAAGTGGTGTTTCAGTGTTTGAGCAGCCGTATAAAAAAACTGGTGCTACTCAAGCGATTCAGACAACAACACATGGAAGAGGGGTAGGACCTTTACATGTAGTACAACCTAAACTTTTGGAGAGCATGGATGGGCCTTTGATAGTGAGATGTACAATTATAGTTTCTTCTACTTTACCTACATCTTTTTTCAATATTGGTGCCTTTTATTCCTTAATATGTGTAAATGTGGTTAATGGATTGATCCAGAAGGTGGAGTCTGTAAGCTGGATGATGGATATCGACACCCCGTTGGGAACAAAAAATAGGGATATCTGTTTATGTAAGGTATATTTGTTAGAGACCAGAGAGTAATGTTTACATTGGGATATCTATGTCCTTTATATAGCGAGCTTCAACCTGATAATGGGTATGGACTGACTAGTCACATACAGAGACCACATAAATTATTACCATAGGAGAGTGACCTTTGTATTTCCTAAAGGTGACCAAAATGTACTTCATGGGAAACAGGATATCTATGCAGCTAGAGTTGGGCCAATTACTCAGCAAATGAGATAGATCACAACCTAAGATTATAGTATTTCATTGAATTATGGGAGTGGTAGGGAATAAGTCCTTCCACCAGTAGTATAACTATTTCAGGAAGTCTTTTTTAAAGAATTTTCAGGGTTTCCACCTGAGAGATATGTGGAATACACTATTGAGCTCATGTTGGGGTTGAGCCAGTATCTATTCCACCATACAGAATGGAACTAACTAAGTTTCAAGAGCTTAAAACACAGTTAGAGTAATTGAAGGATAAAGGGTTTATCCATCCAAGTGTGCCACCTTGGGTATCACCTTTTTTTTAAATAAGTCCAACATGAATGTATGCCTATGTGTCAATTAACAGAGGTTGAATAAGATGGATATGATGAATTGATAACCTCTTCCGCATAATGATGATGTATTTGAACAGTTGAAGGGGGATTGTGTATTCTCAAAGTTCGATCTGAGATCATGGTATCATCAGGTGAGAGTTCAGACATATGATATTATGAAAACTACTTTCAACAGTAGGTGTGGCCTTTATGAGTTTGTCATAATTCTATTTGGGATGAATATTTCTCTATTAGTTTTTATGGAAATGATGAACATGATATTTCATCCATACATAGATCATTTTTTGGTGGTTTTTGTGGATGAAATCTTAGTGTATTATAAGACTCATTACTATCATCCTCAACATCGTGACATCGTCCTGGGTATACTGAAGAGGATCGAGTATATACCAAGATATCTAAATGTAAATTTTTGATTGACATGGTACACATTTTTGGGCACATTATCTCGGAAGAATGTGTGGTAGTGGACGCAGAAAAAGTGCAGGCCGTGATTTCATTGAAGCAGCCCAAGAATGTTTTCGAAATTCAAAGATTTTATGTATTAGCTGGTTCTTAAAAAAGATTAATCCATAAATTTTCCCGGAGTGCTGCACCACTTACTAGTTTGAAAAAGAAAGGGATAAAGTTTTTTTGGAATGAATAATGTGAGAATAATTTCTAGGATTTGAATAAGAACTTAACTTCAACACCAATTTTGATCTTACCTGAGTCAGGTGAGGAGTGAACGGGGTTCTGTGACGCTTCTTGGGTCAGACTCAGAGCTGTATTGATACAATGGGGTAGAGTTGTTGCTTATGGTTCTATGTAGTTGAGGCCACATGAATGAAATTACCCTACTCATGAACTCTAGTTGCAAGTAGTGGTATATGCTCTTAACTGTTAGTGAAACTATATTTTAGGTGAAAAGTTTAAAATTTTTACGGATCACAAAATCTTTAAGTATAACTTTTCACGACATGAATTGAATCATAGGAAACAAATATGGGTAGAGTATATGTATTCCTTTTATTTTTAATTGGAATATACACATGGAAAGGGGAATACTGTGGCTAATTTGTTGAGAAGAAAAAATATGACTCAGTTGGTACATGAGTGAAATGTGGAGTGGAAGATGATGACATTGCTTGTAGAAATAGATGTGTTAGTTCATGAGAGTATGAAGTGGATGACTCTGGTTTCTATTGAAGTGGATTCTACACTCTTTATAAGGATTAGGGAAAGAGAATACAAGGATCTAGAGAGTTTGGACATGAGATAATGCCTTGAATATGGGGAGAAACCTTCACACTGTAAAATAGATGAGGATAAAATCATCTATATGAAAATCAGGTTTTTGTGCCTATGAGTATTCCTGATGAACTCATGTGATAATTTCATGCTTCAAGGTGGGTGGTACATCCTGTTCTGAAAAATATAAACTATGACCATCAGTGGCAGTTTTTTTGGCCATGAATGAAAAAGGAGATAATAGGGTTCAAAACAAGATGTTTCACCTTTCGGCTGGTGAAAGCAGAGAATCAACGTCCTGGATGCCTATTACAGCCACTACCTATTCCATAATGGAAGTGGAATGATGTGACTATGGACTTCATAGTAGGAAATCCATAGACTCATAGGAATAATGATTCTCTTTGGGTCATTGTGGACTGACTAACGAAAGTAGCACACTTCTTGCCTATCAAAGAAACCTGTATAGTAGAGTAGTTGGGGGAACTGTACATGAAATAGATGGTTCTTTTTCTTGGGGTGCTATAGATTATAGATTTAGATCATAATTCATGCTTTACTTCATAATACTAGTTGGTCTTATATAAGGTTATTTCTACATAGGTTAAATTAAGTATGTCCTTCCACCCAGAGACAGATGGGAAGTTAGAGCGTACCATATAGGTGTTAGAGGATATGCTGCGAGCATGTGTGGTTGACTTTGGTGGTTCATAGGAGAAGCACTTGGCATTTGTGGAGTTTTCCTATTATAACAGTTATCAAGAAACTATACAGATGAAACCATACGAGGAACTTTATGGTAGAACTTTTAGATCACAACATTTTTAGTTAGTGGAGGGTGAGTCAGAGCTGTTAGGACCGAGTCTCATTCAAGAGACATCATAGAAGGTATAGTTAATTCAAAAGAATATGTCTACGACTCAGAGTAGGAATAAGTTGTATGCTGATAGATGAAGACGCCCCCTAGTGTTTATATACGGTGATCATTTATTCCTTAGGGGTTCTCCTTGATTGGGTCACTACAGGATAAAAATACAGGGAAAGTTCGCACCAATGTTTGTGAGATCGTTTGAGGTGGTGGAGAAAAACGGTCCAATGGCGTACAGATTGGAACTTACACAAAAATTCATCACTATGCATGATTTTTTTCATGTGTCACAACTACAACTATATCACCCTAACACTTACAATGTGATTTATGTGGAATAGGTTGATCTCGAGATAGATGCGTCCTTTGAGAAGCATCAGATACATGTTCTCAGTCGTAATGAGAAAGTGTTATGGGGAAAGACCTCACTGTTTGTTCATGTGTTATGGAAGCATGAAAATTTTCTAGAGGAAAATTGGGAATGGGAAGTAGACATGAGGTCATAATAGACCAGTCATTTTTTCTTGGAATCATAGAGAAGTTCGGGAGTGCAACTTGAGAATGATATGTAATAAATTCGGGTGATTGTAAGATCCCGAAATTTTTTGGAGTCATCTCGGGAACGTTTTTAGGTAATTTGGATGTTTGTTAGTGCCTTTTATTTAGGGTAGTGTCTTGGGGAGCGTTTGGGTGAATTTTTATAAGTATAACAAAGGGCACTGGGGTGTGCATGGTTTGAGCATGGTTTCAAAATTGAGGTGAAAAAACCATGCCAAGCATGTGAAACTGGATAGAGAAGTCCACACATTCTTCACACAATTTGAAAAATCATGTGACCAAACCATTCCAAAAATGAAAAATTGGGCAGTGGAGTCCGCATGGTTGGCACACATTTTTCCTAACCGAGCGCCTCTACCCAATAAACCATGTGTGCTGTTTTTAATATCCAAAAATCTCTTTTAAAACCATCTGAACCCCCTAGTACTCCCATATTTAAACCTTTGTGGTTAATTATTGATTTATAATAGAAACAATGAATGGGTTGCCCAAATTGATCATTTGATATTTGATATTGTATTTGATATATTAAATTAAATGTGTAAAGATAATTAATTCGTGTGAATTAATTATGAAATGATGTTTGGATTTGTAAGATAATTTATTGTGAGAATTAATTATGTGCCATGATGTTGAAAAAAGATAATAAATTGGGAGAATGAATTATGTGTCATGATGTGATTAAAGATAATTAATTGTGAAAACTAATTAAGAATTGTTGAGATATGAAATGGATAATTAATTGTAAAGAATTAATTATGGAATGGGAATGGGTATGATTAATTAATTAATTAATTAATTAATTAATGGGTTATGAGTTTAGTTAATTCATGAAATAACTAATGTACTTTTAAATGTTTAATTAATCATCGGATACGTAAATGATTAATGTGGAAAATTCTTTAGAATTAAATAATTAATTAATGGTTGATATTTTGTGGTTCAAGTCATGGAATCCTATATCGATTGGAAGTTGTATCATAGACATGGAGTTCTTCCCTAATAGTTATCCAAGATTGGGATTTTTGAGTCCTAGGCATGACGACCTACACTCAAAGGGATTTTTGCTGCTAAGAATGACTTCCCACACCGAATGATTAATGATAATAATGAAAGATGTTTCAAAATAGATTTGTGGTGTTAGGAATGAAGACATTCACCTAGTGATTAATGATGACAATGAATGATGATCCAAATGGGGAACATGAATTGTACTTGGAATAAGGTAATTATTACAGATTAAATGAAAATGTGGTATCTATTTAAATTATGCATTTTATTTATTGATTTATTAAATTTCATGCATTATCTTTTGACTGAACTCATTTTAGAGACCATGGGTGTTATCCTACTGAGTTGTACGGACACCCTATTAGGGCCGCCTGATCGGCACCCAAGTAGATATTATTATAGCAGGACAAGATAAGGCTAAGACCCTAGGATAGGATGATATTTGGGATTGTAGTGTGGGGGAGAGAACCAAATGTAGTTCGGGAACCGTTTTAGAGTCGTTTTTGTTACCTTGAGTTTCATTGTAGATACATGGCACTTTCATTGTCATAACATGTTTTAACTTTCAGTTGAGTATGTTATATTCTAGTTTGGAATATCACATGTCATGGAATTGTTCTGGTTATTTATAAGATTATATACTTGGTTATTTTTATTATCTCATGCTGGTGTTTTAATCTGATAATAGAGGGTATAGTCTCCCCAAAACTGACTTTCCAGATCCACACTGCTAGTCGGCACAATCTGGAGTACGGGGAGGCCGATTGAGGGCATGTGGCCAACTGGTCCTGGGCACCATTCAGTGGCTCCTAGGTCGGGATGTCACAATTATCATCCTTATATAATTTAGTCTCCATTTTATTCATGATTCACAGATACAATGAAAATATATCCAATACAATGTCTAACTATAGTTGAAAAAAATCTAACACGTTATACCATCAATAATTAATATGTTTTAAAAGTATGTTTGAAATATTTATCTTTGGGAAAACATCTCAGGATTATATATAAATAAATAATAAAATATGTAAAACCTATAAGATAAATAAAAAGTATATTTATTATGCAATGCATTATATAAAACCACACATATATTTGGGCAAGTATCATATTATTGATCATTTCAAAAAAAAAAATTATTAAATTTAATACTACTATAAGAATCCCTATACATAATATCTATGTATTAAGACAATATCCATATTTGTTTTAATATTTAACCATATTTAGATAAAAATTAAATCCATTATTATATTACGTATACGTTTTTTCAATCATATCACATATCACTCTTGGGATGTTTGGTGGGAAAATAATTTCTCAATTCACTATATAAACTAGACTTACTACATTATTTTATGAATATAAATGTTTTGGTGAAAAATATAAATGAAACCCTATGATCATATCAGATATTGGTACATAATGGTTTGTATAAAAATTAATATACATTCCATATAAAAGATAATTTAATTATAGAAAACTATTATGGTCACCTGTAAAAAATAATTGATGTCATTAAAAGTGATTATTTTGGAGAAAATATCAAATCTAATATTTCATGTGGTTTTTTATATTCTCACCATTTACATATGAATCTTATGCATCTCAATCATTACTGTTACTTATCATAAAGTATCTAAATATCATAAAATCACTATTATATTTAATTATGAGATCATATATAGTATTTTAATTGTTTAACATACCCAATGATAAAATCCAATTTTATCTACACACATCCGTATACATCCAATGAATATGGTACATGAAATTGTACCATGTATTGAAAAATAATCAGATGAAACCAAAACCCCTAGAAGAGAAAGTATGGTGTGAATGCCCACACTCACAACACCCAATATATTGGTACCCCACATTAGAAGGAAAGGTTAAGGATGAGTGACCCCTGAAGGCCACCTCAAATAGGACCTAGTCTTGTGTCATGAATCAGGTATATAATACCAAAAAATGAGAGGAATTACCATCTATAAAATAATTTAAAGTAAATAGATAACAAGATAATCCACCTATCAACACCAAAATATTGATTTTCAATATATAAAATTCTAAAAAACAAAATGATACTTATATGAAAAATGTAGTCCATCAAGAAAATATTTGACATACCAACTATAAAGCTCAAATACATCAACAAATTCTATGCAAGTTACTCAAAAAATAACTCTATTAATAGAAAAACTATACTAGAAATACATAGAAAATGGTGGTGGGTGAGAATTTGGAAGTACTCAGTAGGATAACCCCACTACAAAAATAAGCATATGGAAGAGTACAAAGAGAAGTATCATAGTAGGGAATGATAAAGATACCTAAAATAAAAGGGTAAACCAATTTCCTAAAATAATGATGTTTATGATTGTAAAAATAAGAGATAAACTCTCCCATGAGAGAATTTGAAATCATAAGGTGGATTTAGAGCAGGAAACTAGTTTAAATAAGGTTGATAATATGATATTTACTCTTTTATAAAACATTACAAGACTCTTCGTTAGTATAAAGGCCCTTTAAATGACCAAAATGTCTTATGTCAGACATGATTTATGATTAAAGAATCCAAAATTTATAACTCCCCACTATTCATACAGTGGATGTTTTCTCTTATTTATAATCATTTCACTACCATCCTAGGATCCTCTACATCCTCTATGATGTGGAAAAGTTCACCTTATCATTTTGGATTCCACAACAACCACTGTCACATGATATACAATATGGTGCATATGTGATCCCTATTTCAAAATTCACCTATATAGATCGACCCTCACATGAATTGTGTTACCAAGAATTTTAATATAGCTATATTTTCCCTCTTGTTTCCCAGAAGTAAACTATGCATGAAAAACACATAGAAAAGTGGACTCTCTAGTTATGCTTTTATTAATTGAATATATGAACATCAAATGTAAAAACCTAATATAGTCACCCAAACACGTGCAACATGGTCACCTTTAAATAGTGAAAATTTATATATACAAGATAATGGTATGAACTTTAAATAACAATATAGATAACCACTATATAGTGAGGAAGTCCAACATACCTTCACATAGACGAGCGACCTTATCTTTTTGTAAATAGGATGTAGATGAAATTCCCTTAAATGAAGATTGTTCCAACTTTAAACAATAAATGTATATAATTTATATAAGGTCTCGATATGAACTTTATAGAGGTGTATATATTTTCTTTACATAGATGAATAAGAAACCATTACACAGTGAAAAAAAATCCTAAAACATATATTTCACTATATAATAAATAAATATTAATTCCATATTTTCCAAAACACTTCTAAAACTTCAAATTAAATTTTTAAAATTTACAAATCCACATTAAAATAATATGTAACATATAAAAACCATAAAAATGAGAACAATAATAGAAAACACCCTTAGACACCCCAACATAAGAGAATAATAAATGAAATGGGTCTCATAAATATCTTCGCATTCATATCATACACTTCTAAAAAATCACCACCCTTGAGAATTTAAAACAAAACCGTGGCTGAAATCAGTTCCAAAAGAAATAAATAGTGAACTCAAACCATCACATCAAAATGAACAAAACCATTCAATTTATATATACTCTAATAAGAATGATATTAGAATCCTAGAACATAATTTTTATAGGGGGTACCTCTAGAACAATAATGAACCACCATTAATATTCTCTTAGGATGATTTGAGTCATAGATTTAAATCCCTTACTATCAGAACATATTTAATATTGAGGATGGTTTTATGAATAGAGCTCGATCGACCACTACTTACCAATTCCAAAAACATCAGAATTTCATGATTTTTTAGAAATAATTTTTTTAACTTATTATGTAATTCATGGTGTAAATATTTTATCCATCAAAACCTTAATCATATTTTTACCATTATTACTATTTAAATATTACAACCCTATCATGATATATCAATTAAATGTTAACATGCATAACTTCAAATAAATAATTTACTACACTGACCCATGAAATTTATTATAAAAAATGTATTACAAACAATTTTAATTTTATCATGTTTGAAGACCCTTTATATTTCTTTATAATATCTAAAATTACTAAGAGATGACCCATGTAAACATGATAATAATATTAAAATTTCAATTTTCAATTTACATCAAGTGAATATAATAACATATCATAGTTTTATATATATTTAATATTATATTACTAAAATACAACAAAAAATAAAGAAGAATACATAGAGAAACTAAAAGTATACAAATCAAGGGGAAGCATCCAAAAAACTGAAATTGTCTTATTTTTGTAACCCTAACTCACCCACACAACATTAAAACATTTCATTAAATTAACATTTCATGATTAGGATGGTGTCCCCCCTATTCAAATACTTGTATCCATAACATATGTAAAAATAACAAGATTAATAAATTTATAAAACAATTATTATATTTGTTAAATAATTTACATTACTAATAGACCACACCAACATCATAGAAAATATAGTTATTTCATAGGAACATAAATAGGTCCATACAATATTTCCTTGACTCACGCTACTAGTCATATCATCTTTGTCACACCAAATCACAACATACCATTCCTACAAAGAAATATAAGCATATAATAATTATAAAAACATCCCTAAACCAAACTAGTCATTAAAATTCCAAGCTAAGGCTACACAATCAGAATACGGGTAACACAACCAATCACCACAATCCTAATGTTGAAAAAAAAACAAGAAATCAAGTTTTTATTTTTATTTTTTCATAATGTTATTGGGTTTGCAATAAGAATATTATTGCAAAATTTAAGGATTTACAATAAAAAATTATAATTAACAAATTTAAATTATTATCTTCTTATCATATGCGATTTCACTAATAAAATCACTGCAAAAACAAAGAATAACAATAAGAAACCACATAACTTCACATATAATTTAAACAAAAAACTTATAATATCAATGATTAGATGTCATTAGGGAAAATTTCAGATTAAGTAGAATTTGTCATGCATATATATATTTTTTAAAATATATCATTAGAAAAAACATATTAACATATCAAAGAAATCATTCATAATAAAACACATATTATAAAACACTCAACTTTATCATGTCAGAATTCAAAAAAATCATTATAAATTTCATTTCAATAAAAATTCATGGACATGATTTCAAATAAAAATAAAAATATGAACATTATATATATTCATCAATTATTCTATTTTTGATCAAATTTAAAATTCATTAAATTATCAATCACATAAGAAACATGTTTTTAGATCACAAAATAAAACCTCACATAATTTTATTTTCTTGATTAAAAATGATAGTTTAAAAATTATAAACTCATTAAACCTCTCTTAAAAAATGACATGTGATTTAATTTTGAGAAGTAATTGACAATTTTTTACTTATTTATTAACCTATAACACATTTAATACAACACATTATTGAAAAAATATATCAATTATTTGAAAACAATTCACACAACAATTACTAAACATTATCGATGATTCTATTTTAAAAATTCACATATTACTCTTCAAAATTATCAGTTACATTTAAAAATTTACACATGGACTAAGAATCATGTATTTCTCATTATCTTAACATAAAAAATATTTTTCTATTCTTGAATAAAATAAAAAGTCCCATTCAGGTTGAAACCCCTATGTTCTTAAAAGATCATTACATAGAATGCTTTCTTTCATCCAAAAAATTATAGACTAATAATTGAAATCCATCCTTACAAAAAATTTATGAACCATGCATATAATAAATCATTATGGTAAGGTAACACATGTTATAGAAACGTGTAAAAAATATTGATCTTTTTATTATGGACCCAACTAAATTATTTCAGTATATCAATACAAAATTTGTTTTTAATGGTTCTAAAAAAAAGTAATTTCATACAATAGGTATATATCAACCACGAATTATATAATAATAATAATCATAATATTATTGAGTCAACATAATTTTTATTTTAAAAATAAAATGTGAAATCAATTTACAAAGAAACATGGATTTCTGTTTTAATAGTGAAATACTTCAATATTACAAAAAAATATACATGATAAAATGATAACATATATTTAGTCATTTATGAGACCTAAAATATATTGACACTAATAATTACTTCAATATTACCTAAATTAAAAAAAGTGAATGCACATGATTCAGCCATGGAATAAATTCTTATCATTTTTTTGATTAGATGGTAACGCTAAACATATCGACTTGAACTGAAATTATGATTTTATTGATAAAAAATATTTTATGAAAGTTTATAAATATGGTATCTACTAATGATTGAATTATATGGATTTTTTTTAAAATATTAATAACAATATAAAATATGGAAACCTAAATAATTATTAATAATAGATATAGTCATCATGGAAATATATCAACATATTATGAACTCCAATGATGAAAAAAATACAGAGGAAAACATGTTATAAAAACCATGGGAAAACACATTACAATTACATATAGAAAATAGTTTGTGAAATATATCCTAGTTATATACCATTTATATCCTTATATTTAGTAAATGAAATCAATTTATCATGTTGATTATACTGTCATCACTAATTTTAGAATTGTAGTACAAACATGGAAAAAACATCAGATCTAATATTGGAATTCCAATATAACTATGATAATGATTGATTTATCTCCCTATTATAACATAAAAGTACTAAACATTCAAAAAATTATTTAGTATGCTATCAATGTCCAAA
Organism: Viscum album; assembly: GCA_963277665.1. Taxonomy (NCBI): domain Eukaryota; kingdom Viridiplantae; phylum Streptophyta; class Magnoliopsida; order Santalales; family Viscaceae; genus Viscum; species Viscum album. The sequence continues at coordinate 837,691,997 of OY728137.1, forward strand.
ATTTATATCACAGGGGCCAAAATATTTGTTTCCTAGTGAGTCTCTTTGGTCGGCATGGAATTTTGGATCAAGTTTCACCACTACCCAACCAATCCCTTATAGTCATCATATATGCATAAATATAATATCAATATAACCCATAAATAATAATATATGATACCAATTATTTATATAACCCTCTACATTGGAACCCCTCTTGAGTTGTAGATCATTATGAGGAGTGACTAGTAAATCACACATCCAATAGGCTCTTTTTTGGAAACTATCATCAATGATATAAAGCACCCGATGTGAGGAATTATAACGAATTAAAGAATTTGAGGAAAATTGATAAGAGGGGAATACACTAACCAACACCAAAGGATTTATATTATATAATATACCAAAAAAGGCCTTCAAGACATAAGGCATCTGGTCCATCCACAGTGGGTAGTAGGTGATATGGAAGACCTAGAAGAAATACTCAAAACAATATTCATGTGGTGAAATATGGAGAGATTAATGAATTTTATTGTGGGTGGAATCAAATGAGGTATGTGCATAATTATGACTATAAAGATACATCCACCGTCGTTTATTTTTCATATGTGATAGGTGGGTTCCATTCTACATGACATTCGATGTCGTGGGATAAAATGTTGATTCACAACATCCATGAAATGAAACAAAGTACCATGCATGAATCACCTAGTTACTGGCTAAAAATAGAGTTTATTTTCCTAGAAAATAACTTTCAGTCCTCTTCTCACATTAATATATGAGGTCTGATAGAGGGGTTCTCTACTATTGTTCTTCATAAGGTAGTACAATGACAATATTTTTTGTGAATGGGTCTCACACGATGTTATGATAGATAAAATTTTGTGATGAAAACTGATAGGGGGTGGTGTGGAATTAGAATCATGTTGTTGCATGAAGTGTGATATTAGTTCCATGTAAAACTATGTATTTGAACTTTGGGGAACTAGCCATTTTCCAGACTAGTTTCTAATGTATATGCGCTTCTGGGAATTTTGCAGTACTGTAGTGGGCACTGTAGCAGTGGTGGTACTGTTGATCGGCAGGTACTGTAGCAGCAGCAGGTCACTGTAGCTGTGGTGGTACTGTGCTGGTACTGTTGCAGCTGAGTTACTATTCACAGAATAGGAATTTGGCCAAAAAGTTTGGCCTACAGGTTATGTAATGGGATTCAAGCCCACTGGGCCTTCGGGCTATGTAATGGGTCTCCCTCAACCTAGTTAAAGTCGTCTTTTCTTTTATCTATTAATAAAAAATGAGGCTTCAGCCCCAACCTTTAAAAAAAACTAATTATAAATCACTGATCTATGTACCAACTCCATTAAATCTACCTAAATTACAACCTTAAACTCTGCTGATGTATCCCACAAACCCATAGTAAACAGTGGTGGGGTGAGCACTTGGGAGTACTAAATTGGACCACTACTCTAAAAAACATACATCTAGTAGTGTAGAATAATAATATTAATAAGAGGGAATGAGAATGATACCCCATGTCAAAGAGGTAAAAAAATCACAATGAATCTAGTTTTAAGGTTTTAAATAAGGATTAAAAAACACTGAAAAACGAGGATCTGAAATTTTACAAGTTCTAGAGTAAAGGAAACTAGGTTGATATGGGAACATAGGTGACCTTTATTCTTAGAGAAAACTAAAAAATTATCTTTTTTCCATAAAATCACTCAATAAAACCATAATGGCATTAGTCAGATGAGTTCTGAAATTACAATATTCAAAATGTAAAACCCCTCTATGTATATGGTGTTATTTTATATGATTTATTGTAGTGTTAATTATTCCTTGTGATCTTATACAACACATATTAATTTTCATCAACATTTTGGATTCACATATAGCCACCATAACATGAACTCCGGTGTGGTGAATCCACACTTGCTGTTTCACAATTATCCTACATGGATTGACCCTCAACATACTTATGTCACTAAATATTTCAATATAACCATTATAACTATCCAGTTTCTGACATGTAAAGTCTCCATAAAAAATCCCTATAAAAGTGAAATCTCTATGTATTTTTCTACTTGATGAGAATCTAAGTACAAAACATATTACCCTTATGTTTTTTTCCCACATGTGAGCTCCATAGAAACCCATATTTTTAAAACACCAATACTAATGTGAGATAGGAATTCATTTGACATTTATATATAGACCACCTTTATGTATTATGAAAAGAATAAATACCATTACATATCCATGTGACCTTACCTTTACAAATTTTAGACTTGGCCAGATTAAATTTCATTAAATCACAATCAACTATTGTGTAGAAAATATATGACCATTACAATTGGGATAAACATGACCACTACATATGGTTATATATTAATTTTACATTTCTAAAAAATGGAAAATTACATTGTGAAAAACAATCATAAAATATATATTTTATTAAATAAAAAAAATTCTAGATTTTTTTAAAACAATTTTAAAACCCCAAAATCACATTTTTTAAATTAAAAATACCACTTGAAAATAATATTCAAAACAATAAAAATAACTCAACATGAGATACACTATGAAATCACCCCAAACCCCCCAATATCTCGGAATGATAATGGAAAAGATCTTGTGGAAGTCCTATCCTTTATATCTACTTTTCTAGATTGATTAGAAACTCCTGGGCAAGTGATAATTCTGACCCATTGATCCACTATAAATAGACTAATACTCGGGGGAGGCACTAAAAACTATGTGAATCTAATAACTAATATTCATAAATCATAAAATAACCCTTATTACTGAATTCATAATTAAGATAAAAAATCATTTTCATGGTCAAAAAACTAAAGCTTTTATAACCTACTTAGCATGTAAGTCATATATGAATGACATGAACAATATGACAAGAATATTAATAAGTTTAAATTAAAGCACACAATAATCATATTGAAAAATAATCATACAAATAAAAAATAATTTAAAAAATAAATGAATAATTTAAAAATCTAATAAAAATATAAACACTTTAGACTATTATAAAAACCAAAATAGTTTTTTATATAATTTATTAGAAGATGACTTGTAAACTATTTCATGTAGTTCTTCCTCGTGGAAAGTAAATTTTTATAAGTAACTACTTTTTGTCATAAAAACAATGTAAAAATGTAAATTTTTTGGTATGAACTATTATGTTGATAAAATAATGATTTGTCTTTTTTAAATTACATTTTTATAAATGTTTCTATATATCATGTTGTTATTTTATATAGAAATAAATTTAAAAATATATTTTCAAATCATAATTTTGTTTTATAACCTACTTGAATAGACTGAAAGTCTTATATTGTTATTTATTGTATGATAATCCCCCATTAAGGGTTTAGGGGGAACACATATAAGGTCCGTAGACTTAGTGACACATTACATGACCTGATGGACATAGAGGAATTCATCCCAGACATTAACTACTTGAAACTTCATCTCCACAATGTGTATATCATTGTGTCAACTCCATAACTTTTCATGGATTTTTGGATAGTTATCCTCTGCAGAGATTCATAGGCCGGGTACCGATGGAAATTGTCATACAATCTCATTATTCCAAATCCATTTTCCTCTCCTCTAGTGAATGTTCCTACTTTGAATCCTCTTATAGATTCCATTCCATGCAGAGTCTATCTATTTACCTCTGCACATCATGGGGACCTAAGGCCTTGATGTGGCCTAAAATCCATAACGTGGAACATACATCATTTTATTAATTTTATTTTGAAATTGGATTTTATGGCAAAAAAGGGTATTGTGGGACATAACTATACTGAATAGTAGTGGAATAATATATAAAACCCATACATAATATGTACTATATGATGAATTGATGAAATGAAATGAAAATCTATAAAAAAACTGCAGTTAAAATTTTATTTTTAATCATTGAAAACATTGAGTTTGATTAATACACCTTCCAAAAACTAAAGGGTTCCTACCTTAAAAGGAACCTATTATCCATTGGAATCACCAAATTCTTTGACTTGACTCATTCTTCTTGAATAGTATGTCATCACCCACTCCTTAAAAAAATAAAGATAATTTAATTGAAAAGATCTTTTACATTGATGGAGAATGATGATTAGTGTTCTAAAATTAGGTCCTTGAATGTTATCATTTAAAACACCTTTAGGAATAAATGATCATGTTGTTTTACTAAAATTTCATAAATTTTGAAATTCTCATCTATTTAGATCCCCCATGTAACTGTTTACCAAATCACCCTCATTAAATAAGTGAGTTATTGAAAATATTATTTTTACACTCACATAATCATCATAAATCATATCATTTAGAACAATCCAAAAACAAGTTAATCATAATTTTAGTTTCAATAAAATTATATTACACATCATTCAATATAATACCCATGAATTGAAATTGATAACCATGACCCAACACAATCCTCATTGCGTGGAATCGCACCATGCAATGGTTCATGCCTTAGTGTACATATATAGTAGTTAAAACACTATGACATACCTCAATAATAATTTCCCCAATTATCCATTATAAATGAATAAGCTAACCTTAAATTTTTTTCTATCATCAAAAATAAAATCTACACAAACAAACACAATGAGTTATATGGATTTCTTTGAGTAACACTTTACTGGATCATATTTCCAAAATCAATCCTATGCATTCCCATGTATATTTTTTGAATTTTTTTATCTAATCCTATTTGTAATGAAAATAAATGTTTTATCAAATACCACTTAGAAGAAAAATACCAAATTCAATAATTTTTTATCCCATGTACAATATATTAAATAAATATATCTTAAATTTACGTCCTATTAAAAGAGATAATTTTTTATTCATTTAAAATCCCATTATTCTAACATCCTAATGTTCACAATTTATATTAAACATTAACAAATATCATTTATTATAAAATTGATAAACCACTATATTATCTTACAAAGTTAATATAATTTTTTATTGAAAATATTTTTTAAATAAGGTAATTAAGAAAAACATTAATCAAAATTCAATAACTTTTAACCAACTATGAATGAAATATTTTCCACCTTCCATAGATGAGTTCTTTTGAAATATCCAAAAGTTCCCCTATTGTTGACCTCAGTGAAAAATAGAAAAATTCATGTCCAAAAAATGGCCACATAAAATATATAACATAATCCTAAATTTTAATATTTCCTATTTAACAGTTATTTCTATGACACATGTTAATTTGGAATGAACCCCATGGAATGTTCAAAAAATACATACCATTTTGGCACAATCCCTATGGAAATATCATGATTAGAGTATATAAATCTTTAGAAAGTAAAATGTCCCCCATTCAAATTATAAAAACACAATTCCATGTTTTATAACTGAATATTCACATGTTTTCTAGATATATAAATGGGAAAACATTTTACATGGGCCCAATAATTGGTTTTATTAAAATATAAGCTTGTTCATGACATTTTGGATTGATAATAAAATATATAATATTAATAAATATGTACTCCATCCTATCCACTATTCTTCAACAACCTTTAGCCAGTATTTCCACTACCACCCATAGTGAAGAAAAAGAGTGATAAAAAGGAGATTATTATGATAATAACCTCCTCTATTTAGAAATAACATTCCTTTATTCATTGATATAATTCTATCAATGGTAATAGTAATAGTAAATAATTAATATACCTTTTTCTATTATACATAATTATCACTATATTTTACCACCATAAGTCATGGTCAATCCTTTTTTATTTTCTAAAATTTATTTATAAAACTATTAGCAGTCTCAGCATCCCTCTAAATCACCTACCAAAAAAAAATTAATTCACAATTCAATACATAATAGTCAAAAGAAATAGTATTTTAGATAACCAATATTCCAATCTATACTATAAATTTGGATCCCCAAATTAATTTGAATATCATATAAAAATAATAAAACTCAAGTTCATCAATACATTAATTATTGATAATTTAAAAACACATATTTTTTATATCCCCAAACATGGTGTTGGTTCAATGAGTTGGGGGGGGGGGTGAAATAGTGAATAGTTATCTACGTTACCTTTTATTATTTCCCATAAAATAGACCTATGTTAATTTTTGAGTGAGATATCTCATTCTTGAACTTAGACACCGAGGAACAAAAAAACAAGGACCACTTGATGTACAAGGTTCACTACTCATAAAGAGTAACTAATATATTTCAAGATCGGTCAAAACAAATGGACATATGATATAATAGAATATCAATAATGGATAAAATTATCATCGTACATCATTGGCTCATAATGTAATAATATCAAAAATATTGTACCAAAACAAGTCTCATGAGAATTGACAATGTTGACTTGTATATTTATGAGGTATAGATTAACCTTCTTCCTAAAATTTGATTATATCCCAAAATTATATAGTGATCCAACACATCTTAAAAATTTATAATCATTCTAAATTATATATTCTTTCTCAGGACACATAACATGTTCGATGATCAGACAAAAAAACCAAGTGTGTAGTATTCATGAACATAATTACAAATGAACTTGTATGTTTTTAAGGTTTTTCTCCCCAACATGTGTTCCTTCTGTCACCCTTTAAAGAGTTTAATTTTCAACTTCAAACTTGAAATATGTCATTAAATTTCTATAGCCTCTATAAAAATAGTAGTGATTATAAATGTTCAACATTTTTCTTAAGCAACCTATTTTTTCCTAATTTATAAATTTCTAAAATTCAAAATTTTCAAAAACTCTTTACCACTGTTTAATGAATCAGAATATCTTGATACACTATAAATTTTCTTATTCATTTTAGAAAATTTTCATGATTTTTTATTTTCACAATCAATATAATAATTTCGTTCAAAGTAAAATTTTATGAAATCATGTAGATATTGAATTTCCTTATATTTTGTGGTTCCATTCAATTTTCTCACCTTATATTGGGATTATACCTTTTTAATATATATTCTATGAAGTTATTAATCACTTTTTATGATCCATGTACATTAAAATAATCTTATTGTATCAGAAATACCACAATTAAACTTCCCTTACATCAACGACTCTCCCACTTAATTTGTGTAATTAGATAATTCATTTCTAAATTTTTATAAATAATTGGCATTATCCATAAATTACACATTGTGATATTCCTATTAATTCTCTTTAAAAAGACTCAATTTTTTTTAAAATTAAAATTTATTCTTCTCATTAGTGTGTTAGTCTTTTACTTACTCAAAAATTTCAAGTAACCTAACTATTTTTCTATCTGAACTTATCATTGTCCAAATAATTAATATTTTATGTATCATTTAATCTCATATTTCATTTTTCTAACTTAACAAACTTCAATATGCTCTTATTCAATTCCTTGTTCAATATGTACCCCATCTGAAGTACATTTAACTCTCTAAAACTCCTTGAAGAAATATCTTATTCATTATTTTATTCTTCTTCACTACTCAACTCCTTGGAATACATTACTGCAATTTATTTCTTATAACCTCTACAAATGAGGAAAAACACTCTCATTTCCATCACTAACACAATTTCCCTTAATGAATAATTAACTATTTATTTTGGTGAATAACTAATTATTTGTTGAACACCGTGATGAAAAAATCCCACTACTGATGTTCATGGAAATATTCCTTGTGGAATCATGTGAGGAAAATTTTCTACCTTCCTCTAGATTTGGAATAATTTTAGTGAAATTTGAAATACCCCCATACTTATAACACTTCAAATTAATCCATCCATGAAATTTACATCTTCCTCTTCAAACAACCATTGATATGAGATACATAGGAATTATGAACTTGGTATCAACATATTCATTTGAATCTAAACATTAAAAAGAATCTTCATATTCCTTCTCAATTTTTATTATGGTTTTTTCATTCATCCTGGCATTGAATGAGACTTCTTTATTAGTTTAACTCTTCTTGTTTTGAGTGCATACTGTTGTCATCATTTATATAACCACGATGATATATAATTCATCCAATGTAAGTGGTTTAATGTCATGATTATTTAGAGCCAAATCATTTGAATCAAATCCACATAGTAATATATAATTTATCTTCTTGACCACCATTGAATATTTTTGAGTTTCATATTATCCAATAATTTTTATCACCACCTCATTAATCATTGAAAATAATTCATCAATATTTTCACCTTTAATCAAATACATACCTTTGAAATTTAATTTCTAAATAGTGAATTTATCATTTTTGAAATTTTATTTTACTTCATAGAAACATTATTGATTTTGTGACTTTTACTGTATACTATTAATCCTAAAAACCATTAAAAACATCTTTCAAAGTGAGGATAACATGAGATATCAATGATTCACATAGATGATCATATTAATTATAACATCATATTTCAAATAAAATTATTCTTTGTGTAGGTCTAAAACCAGCAGTTTCAATGTAAAAACATCAATGGTCAATGAAAGTATGAAGGATAATATTATTTCCATCCAAAAATTATAATTTTTTTCATTGAATATAGAAAATCATTTTTTCAATGATTTATTATTTTCCATATACCCGTCCTTTACTATAAAAGATATATATGAACACAAACAAAATCAAATTTGAATAACCTTAATAGTTTCCAAATTTAAAATCCTGGATCATTATAGAAAACCTGAACTACTCTGATAGAACTTTTTATGGATACATGCATTGTGTTGGTAGAGTGATATGGGGTATGGAGTGAAATATTGATCCATATTATATATTTTTTATTTTATTAATTCTTATAAAATCATTATCTATCAGTTATTGGAGTGAGAGTTCCAACAATTCAGGTCACACACACTAAGGAAACAATATAAAAATTGAACACCTAGTTTATAATGTTTAATAATATAAATGAGTAATTAGTCATTATCACGATCAATTAAAACCATTGACACATATTATATGAATATAACTATATTTTATACAAAAAATATGGGTATATAGTTGACTCATGACAAGAATATCCAAAATGTTATCTTCAAAAAATCCCCCCAATAAATTTCACTTTTTTATTTTTCAATAATGATATAGGGATTATTTTTCTTCCTATGATATGATTGTCTCGCAAAAAAAGTATTTTGATCCAAAAATTATTTAATATTAAATTATTGGGACTTCTTCATTGTTCTAGGATATACATTAAAATTATGGAAACTACACTTACAAATAAAGTGATTATTGTTCTTATTCATATTATATCACATATTCCAGTATAGTTCTACTTATTCTCTATTTTTATTCAGACTTATCTATACAATATAATTAAATATCTCTAATTAAACCCCTATCATTAATAATTGATAATGATCCTCATTCTCTATAATCTTACACATTATGAAACTTTTCTTCATTTTCCAATTTTAATTTCAAATAAAAATATGAATATGAAACATCCTTAAAATTCACATTAACTTCTTTTTCACTTATTTATTCAATGAATTATTCTTGGTAGACTATAGTATAAATTTTGGTGTTAATATATACAATAATATGTGACAAAATATTTTCTCTAACTTATTCTAAATATTATTCTATCCTTATGGTGTGGAAATTTTCTTCATAGCGTAATTCATATTTCCACCTAAAAACAAAATAATTCATAAATTTCATAGCTCTATATCATAGTTTGACTCCATTAATTATTAATAACATAATTATTTATAAATAAATGGACATATTAAAATGGTGTGTTTATCTCCTAAATCAAATAGGGATCTACTGGTCTCTATTTATGTATAACTTACATTGAGACATGATTATAATAATCATAATAGAACCCTCATTTTCTAGATTTCGTGTATCATGATATATCTTCTTAATATTTAATATACAAATGAACATATTCAACATAATCATATTTACTATTTTTAAAATTAAATATGTTTACACATTCATAGATACAAATTCTATTAATTGAAAACCATATGAATCATAGTATGAAAAACCATTATTTTCTAATGACATTACAAACATTACAATTAAAAAAGAAAATTATTAGTTATTAGTATTCCTTATATATTGAATATAAAATAATTTTTTATATAAAAACATATCTTTAACAATATAGAATATTTAAATGTTTCAAGGACATTTTACCAAAAATTAAACAAATATACACTCAAATAAAATATTTTTTAATGGAAAAACCTTACATTTGTAAAACCATAGGTTATAATTAATTTTAAACTTATTTAGAGATAAATACCTCATGTATAAATATATCAAATATACGAGATAAAAAACCTACATATCATAATAAGGAAAAACATTATGTTCAGTGCAATTTACCACTTTTCAGAGCATTTTCTCAATTTCATAATAATCATTATATATGAGAACAAGTTACTATTATATATTAATTACATTTCTAAATTTTAGATCTATTTCACTCAACATCAAGGTGACCCTATAATATAATTAAATATAATATTACATTTTAATGATGAAAATATATATGTTGAGGAATATTCCAAGTTTCAAACCCAATTTTTTTAATTCCATAAAGTGTTAAACTTTTTTTAAACAACTAAAAACCCATTTTATACATCTCTAAGAATCATAATTTAATTCAAATTACAATATATATATATATATATTAATATTATATTTTAAATATGATTTATGTATTGAAAATAAAATATAACACAAAAATCTAACCACACCATTTTCGTCACAGCTTCACTCCCCTATAATAAGCAATTATAATAAAGGTATTTTTATTTAGCTCATAATATTTGTTAAATAACCCTGATTAATATGAATATATCCAGGGTTATAAGAACATCATATTTCAATATATTTATAAAACATTATATCTCACATCCATTCTAATTATTAGTTACTCATTTTCTATAGGTTTGGTGATACATCCATATATGATATTTTCAACCTTAACTCAATATAATAAGATATAAAAAATACCTTGTTCATGAGAATAATTATGATATAATATTTCTTTATTCACATGGGGTCCCCCCTCAACCAATTTTGGACTTGAGACCTAGACTCAAACAATTTTTGGGGGGTTATATTGTGATGAATGATACTTACATGGGAGAGTTATTATCCCTAAGACACAAACATTGAGTAGTTTTATAGAAATTAATTCCAAAAATATCCCCCTAATCATTATGTAAGAGGTTAATACACATTCCCTACACTATAATACTACCTCAAGTTCTTAACATCCCTACATAAAATAAAATTTACACATTAGTTCGGTACCTCATGAATTTAAGAGGCCTCATGTAGGGTATAATTCTCATATATTATTTATATCAGCACATGAAATTTGACCTCACCCATGTGGGACCTAGGAATCATAATTAAAACATGTCCAATTAGGGTCATGGTATTATGCCCAAGAAGAAAATGGGGGGATGGTGAGTCCCATTTCATTGACATCAATTCATGCTTTAAATTTTCATTCCAAAAATTACTTCATCATCATGTACTAAGATCATAACGTCTTCCATGAAGAAGAAAGTATTTGTCCGTTTACTTTTTATGTATGGATCAAGTGATACCAATTAATTTAATATTATTTTAATCATATATAAAATAATTTTATCATTATTTATATTATTTTTCAGTCATCTATATATATTAATTTTCAATATAAATGTCAGGGATAAAATTATTTCAAAATTATTAGTCCTTATTAAGAAATAATAAATTCATTTCTAGAAAGATTTATCCTTGTATACATGTGGATTAAGAAATATAGTTAGAGAACATTTAGTGATAAAATTGATATATATATATATATATAAATCATATAAATTTTTTTCATAATAATTTTTATCTTTCATAATGATTACAATTTTATATTGTGATCTAGAGGATTAAGAATAAAACATAGTTATATCATCTAGGAAAAAAGAATATCCTCAATCTTACATGGGTTTTGACCAAATTTTGAGAAATTAATTTACAGTGATGATGTGGAATTATTAATTTTATTTACTATGGATTTAAATAATAATTAATATTTCATGGGACATATGGATAAACTATTTCTTAAATTTAAGTTATATAGTATATGTGTTGTCACTTTTATTGAGACAATGTAAATTATTCACGTGGATAATTTTTTTTCATATGAAATCAAAAAATATATATAGTGATGTCCAATAGTTTAAAAACATATAAATATCATTTAACGGATATATATATATATATATATATATATATATATATATATATTGGAGGAAAACAATTCTAGAGTGATGAACCTAGGGTGATATAAATTGACCAGTCAATAATGTGGTGATGAAGGATATATGAGTTTATTACATGTGATCAAATAAATTATAAATCGAGGATAGATATTTAAATAATATTTCTACATTTTTTAAATAACCTTTATTAATAAATTATGAAAAAAGAAATTATGAGTATATTATAATAAAATTTGATATGAGAGGAATAAAATAATAAATATATCCCATATTAAAGACATGTGTGCTTTGATAAATGTTCTAAATACAACATATATAAGAAGAATATAATATAGGATAAATTATTTTCATAATTGATCATTTTTTTCAGATCAATTTAATGTAGTGTATTTCTAAAATCCAATGAACATATTGGTAGTGATGATCATGGATATATATTTTTTAACCCATATTACCATAGTACCGGATTCTAGAAATTTTTTTATCACATGGAATTATCTTTATAGAGGAACATTTCAATTTGAGTCGCGTAAAAAAATAAATCTTATTTTGAGATAAAGTGATTTTACCCTTAAATTTATATATGTTTAATGAGATCTTATATTTGAGTGTAGGTGTAAGTGAACTCTACATAATCCATATATTATCTTCTACTTTAGAGTTAATCCAAGTAAATATTTAATTTCAAATAATTTACATTATATACCTCTAGTGTGTGTGAGTTTATGAGATAAAAGATAATGAAAAATTAAAATTGATAAATTGAAAATTAATAAATTTATTAAAATGATATCATTATGTCTTTATTTTTTTGGGTGATAAAATTAAAAAATATATTTTTTTAAAAAAATTACTATGTAATACTTCCCCTACCATAGTGTCAATAACAGGTTCCTTTTTCAAATTATATAAATATAATATCATCACCTCATTTATCATTTTTTATTGCTTCAAAGATCATAAAAATTTATTTTTAGTGATCGTTTGATGAATTATTGATAAACCAAAAAGGAACATGATATAATAAAACAAAAGAAATAATTAATACAAATTAGGAGTTGTACAAAAAAACTCTAATATTGCGTATAAAATTATCTATAATGAAAATGATGATATCAATTATGTTTCAATTATTTTGAACATATATATTATTTTTGTAATTATTTCTGATAGAAAAATAAATTATACTTCTGAATCCATGATGGTTTGATATGAATTCAACTATAGAAAATATTTCCCCAAGTAGGTGGTTACTAGGGTTCTGAGCTATTGATACATCGAAATACACAGTGTTTAAGAAGATGAATGTTTATGCGAAGAAGAAATTTTTAAGAGTAATGATTCCAACTTTGGGACTCGCTTACATATTTATGTTATATTCATGAGAGCTTCCGCAAATCCTATTTCTTTTCTGGTTACCCCCCAATGCTAGTAATGTATCAAAATTAATAATCTATATGAAAATATGTATCTACTAAAGTTACTAATAATTAATTTACTTATTATTGATGTTTAATTTGGGTTTATATGGTTAAAATATAAATACTTGGGTTCGATAATGTTTATTTACATCTATAGAGGCAATGTTCATTGTAAAATTGGGATTTGGCCCATGAGCAAGACATTATATGTATCCTTGTGAATTGAATCAGAACAAACATGGTATCATAAGACTTAATAGGATACATCATAGCTATTAGGGATGGGATATGGGAACATATTATGAGATGTTTAGAGTCATGGAGAGTTTTATTTTAAAAATAAGGTTCCTAAAAATATTTAGTATTGTACAGGTGCATGAGTGGACCTTCTTGATTGTTCACTAATGAAATATTACCCAACATGATAAGGTTTGGATCAAGGGAAATATAGCCATATGGGATTGTGGTTCTATATACTTTTTGGTGTACGGCCCACTAAGTGAATCATAGGGAATATAACCAAAATGATGAGGAAAAATGATTATCCAAAGGGCATATGGTTTTCAAGGTGGGGGGAAGATATATTTTGATATATAGACCAATAAAAATATGAGAGTTTTGTATATTGGCTTTGAGCCTCAAAGAGACATCCTAAATATCCTATTGATATATGAATTGAAGCATTTTTTTATATAGTTTGACGTCATAAGATAGGGCTATACCATGAAGTTAAATATCATATAGTAAAGAATTTTTATTTCAATTTTAAATAATTTCACTATTATTTTAAGGGATGCCTCAATCATTCTAACAGAATGATAAAAAAATATATATAACCCCACATGAGTCACACTCAGTGTGATTAACAATATACAATCGAAGATAAATCCTTATTAATGAATGGATGAAGGGAATACTACCCATCAAATAGTTTGTCAGGGAACATAAGGCCCCATATAGTTGACTTGAGGATTATGAATTTGGGGCTTCCTATTGATGAATGACGTAATATCATTGATGTTTCATGGAGATTAATTCATAAATAAATAATTTCTTTTTTATTATACCTAAACATGATTACATTTTTATATGGATCACCAATTATTATCAAGAGATTGATTGGGAATATCGATCGAGTAGAGTGTTCACCACTGCCTTTCTGATTAGTGACACCATTATCATGGGGATATATATTTTTAAAGAAACCTAGTCTCATAAATTTAATGGGATAAGAAATAAAGTAATTTTATCATTGAAATTCATGAAAAAAGTCTGTTAAATATTTTGTGTCTAGTACCATTATCTTATATTCATAATGGCATTGTTATAGGCCTCATCTTAGATTTTTTTGATGTTTTTACCTTGATAGAAGGAATCCATGGAGGTCTTCTAGATTAATATGACCATAGTGGGTGACTCGAGAAAAGGTGAAGTTTCAAGATCTACCAATACCAAAAATTTATATGGGACATTTAGATTCCTTGTAGAGTATCATTAGTATTGGAGAAGAAAAACAACCATATTTAAAACCATGGTTTATGTAATATAAGATGTGACATCCTTGGCTACGAGAGAGGTGTGTGTATGGTATCTGCATATGCTAGTCTAAGGGAGGGGTAAAAAATCCATGTGTTGGAGGTTTAGATTGTAAATTTATGTACTCAAAGAGGTGTTTTCTTTGAGGGGTCTATAAATAAGATCCCAAGTAACTCCCTAACTTCAATTATTTTATGTATGAATTTTCTTTCTAATGAAATATTAACACAATCCACATAGATTTTTTCAAGAATGTGATTAAACATAAATTATCAAATTTTAAAAACATAATTTTATAAAATTAATTTCATTTTTAATTTTATTATTTAAAAATTATATTTGGATGAATATTTGAAAATATTCCAAAAATAGGGGATATGTGGTGGAATAGTGAAAATACTGATTTTAAAAAATCTATCACATATAAATTTTTTTGTGATATACGAATAACTAAAAAAATTTCCAAATATTTTTTCTATTAAAAATATATATTTAAGAAGTAATATAATACATATAAAAATAAAATATTGATATTACAAATATATGCTTAGCATTTTCTAAATCCAGGACATTTATTTAGCAAATAAAAACTATTTTTAGATCCTTTATTTTAATAATATATTTAAAAGGATAAATTCAGTTTTGGTTTGGTTTTGAAGATTGATATGATTCATTTTAATTTATGTAATACAATTAATTCCAATGTAATAATTATTTTACGTTATTTTTATATTAAATCATTTTTATAATTACAAAATATATTTTCCTAAAACTAGTTTTTTTGCATTTTACGAAAATATATAGAAATTAATTTATACCAATTTTATAAATTTAATATTTTAAAATTGAGTGTATATTTTGATTAATAATAATTAATTTTATGTAATAAGTTCAACATAACTTTTTTATCATTGTCAATTGTAAAAATTGTAAAAATTTGTTACCATAGTTATCATTAAATGGGCTTATAGTGGGAGTTAACAAAATATATTAATGTTGAAATTCCAGTTAAAATTGTCTAAATATTATATTTGAATATATTGAGACCTTATATTATATTTACTTTTAATTCCTGGCCATTAATTTCCACATTCACAGTAAAATTACAATATATTATTGAAATATTTTTTTAATTAATTTCTTCTGTGTCCCTCCCCTCACATATAAAAGGTAAAATTTTATAAACCCTGATTCATTGACATTAATCCCTATATATCTTACATGACCAACCCAAAAAACATCCAAGAATCCTTCCCTTAATTTTTGATCTTATATTCCTACCCAAAAACATCCCAATAAGGCTTCAAGTGTAAGACAAATCAAGTATCTCAAAAGAGAGACAATCAATTCACCCAACTCTTACAATGTTCATTTATTATTATATTTCCAATAAATATATTATATCTATCCTAAAATAATTTCTATATTACAATAAATATACTAATATGTTATTATGTTTAGGGATCAACAATTTTCCACCTACTTTCCATCAAATTGGAAATAAAAATATCTATCATGCATAATTGTGAACTTCCATGTCTACATAGTGATATTATTCATTTCAATCACCACATCACATCTATAGATATAAATATATATTTAATAAATATTTATGATATTTAATATATAATTAATTTTTTTAAATATAAAATATTATTTTTTATTCTTTCTTTCTTTTTGATTGAAAATGAATACAACATTCATCCATACAAATATACTACCATCTCCATGAGTGGGTAATTCAATTTAATATTTCCATTATTTATTGAAATTTATAAATTTTTATATGTTGAATATGTATGATTGTTATATCATGAGTAATATTTTAGATATGATTAAACCATTACCATGATGCAAGGATCATAACAACCGAATCAAAATATAAATGAGATGCGATGTTGATAACAAAAAAAATGATTATGTTAATTAATGATTATTAAAGTATGGTTGAAAATATTATATTAGTAGATAATATATGGTATTATACGGATTAATATGATTTCATTATGTAATTATCATAAAGTTTAGTTTATTATATTAGAGTTGTAATGAAATTATAGAGAATGTCATACCTGAGGTTTTGGTTTTTTGTTACAAT
The DNA here is from genome assembly GCA_963277665.1 of Viscum album. Classification (NCBI taxonomy): domain Eukaryota; kingdom Viridiplantae; phylum Streptophyta; class Magnoliopsida; order Santalales; family Viscaceae; genus Viscum; species Viscum album. The sequence goes on from OY728137.1 coordinate 837,709,283, forward strand.
CATAATTTTTAATAAGATTAATGGTTATATATAATAATGTGAAATAATTTTATATGACTCAAAAAAAATTATTTATTTTAATTTCAATAATTTATTTCATTAAATTAAAATTTCTCCTTTCCTTTTCTTCTTTATAGGTAGTCAAATGTTTGATATAATGTTTTTACTAAAAACTGATAATGTTTTTCAATTTTATAGGGAATCATTTTCTTCCTTGAAAATATTTTCCTAAAAATGTTTTCAAGTTGGTTTTTATTATTCTATTATGATTAATTGATGTAATTTTTAGCCATGTTTTAATTTATAATTTTTTTAAAAGGAATGTTCATGTTTTTTCTAGAATGAGGTACTTTTTACCTAAGGTGTGAATGAAATCATTTTTTTTACAATCAATACATAAGAAACATTTCATATCACCCTGAATAATATTTACCTTGAATATTACATGTATATTAATATGGTTCCATTTAAATTAATTTTGTAAAATATTAATGAAAATTTATATTTTATATAAGTTATTTCAAAATGAATAGGTTATTTTCCCGATGAAAAAAGTCATTGGTAATTTGAAAGTATTTTCACATACGTCAACATAATCTGAAAAATACAATGATTTAATATGGATATACTATAATTAAACCATAAAATATATTTCTTTCTCCTGGATTATAAAAAAATTTCACTAATGATTTAATGGGAATATTATTAAAAATATGTATGCTAGTTTTCAATATGAATGTATATATTTATTTTGTATTGATTTTGTATTCATTTATTTCATATAATGAATGATTTAAAATTAGTATATAATCGGAAGTTCATGTTATAGGCCATGATGCATTAGAACATATCATGAGACAAATTAGTTTGTGTGTTTTTAATATGCCTTAACTATTAATGTTAGATATATTTAACTAGTCCTTATAGGTTAGATTATGATGTCTGATATTTTTAATCTGACCATTATGAAATTATTTATTATTATTCATGTGATTTTTATGTTTTTATTTTATCTTTGGATATATTCCCCTTTTATGATAGTATTTTTGTGTAATATTTGATAATTTTTATCCCTACCTTATTGTTCATGATTTATTTATTTTATGATAGGTTTTATTGCACACATTACCTTAATGAACAATTGATCTCACCCTTTATTATATTTTCATATTCTTAGGATAACACAAAGGGATCCACGATTTATTTTAGGGATGTACTAGAATATGAAATAATGTTCTCAATATAAATTTATGTTATATTTCATGATTCAAAATACAATGTGAGAGTCATGTATGTATCTAGTTACCCAAGATGACTAACCTATAAAATCCATCATGAAGTAGTCACTTGTATCTTGTGTCAATTTTTTACAATAAAAAATATCACTAGATTACTAGAGTCAAGGTGTCATAGATTTTCTTAAGGAATTTTTAGAGTAAAAAAGGAATGAGATTTAGAAAAATATAAATTTTAGTACATAACCCTATGAATGAATCTAAGGATAAGTATTAGTATATGATAATATCATAATGTTTTGGTATAGTATATGTTGTGTGATTTTAAAAGAATTTACATCCCTGTTTGGATTCTGGAATGTGGATGTGGTTGTGGAAAAAAAGCACATAGGGGTGAAAACTATGATTGAGGTGGATTGTGTATTAACTCGGTCTTCCCTAGCGCATGATAAGTGATCCTAATAATGAAAACCCTTATAGACACTATCATGAGATATGTTTTAGTTGACCTACATGATATTTATGAACCATTGTGAAATATTTTAAAAATTTATGATATTAGGATATTCCATAATATATTAAGAACATGATTTAGATATTAACTTTGAAAAATTTCTCAATTTATGTCATATGTTACACTTAATTTATAATTATATACTATTATTTATAATTCACACTATTATGAGATAATTCAATATATACTAATGATTAGAAATGGTACCTAGTAAGAGAAATGGAAACCATTTGAACCCTCATAATCTATATAGGGATTCCCTTTATTGGGAAGATAAAGATGTTGGGGATAAAACTGAAGAGAGAGTGAAAAAATTTGTAACTATATTATGGAATTTGACTCAGGATATGATTAATAACCATTCTTGTATGGATCATACCACTTATCCCAAAAATGGGGAAAAATTATTATACCATTTCGTGCAAATTTATCATCTATCCTTAAATTGGAATACTTATCCAACAGTAGATGAATGATAGATCTATTCCCAAGAGATGAAATTTTTCTTTGGGAACCGGTGAATTAGAGAAAGCTACCATTGAAGTGTTCCCTTATAAGGGAGATATTGATTAATGGTGGTCATTGATGCATAACACTAAGGAGTAAAGGGAAATAAATATAAGGGAGTATAATACATTAAAGATTAAATTATTTGTAAAATACATTACTCAAGAACAATGAGAAGATATAGAGAGAATATTATTCAATCTAAGGAAAAAAAGAAGTGAAAAATATTGTCAAATATAATGATATCTTTATAAGTTTAGAAACTCATGAGGAAAATTATGTATGTAATCCATGAAGTAAGATTGGTCACGTCTATGATGGGATAAAGCCTAGCCTTTGATGGGTATTAGCATATTAGAAATTTTCTATGATGGATGATTTTATATCATGTGTATTCAAGATAGATAAATATTTATCCAAGACTTATGTTTTGGAGGGAAAACTTTAAATGAAAAAGGAAGCTAATAAATCTGAAGAAAGAAATATTTGAAATTTGAATGAGGGAGGGGTATAATTTCCGAATTTTAATAAATGTTAAAAAAACATATATCGTGCTTGATGGGAATGGTAGTTTGGTTAATGTGTTGAGGGATAGTCTATGAGTATCATTATTAGAAGGAAAAAAAATAATATACTAATGTCCAATGATTAAACATTAAGTATATGGGTTACAATTCAAATGAATTCTAAAATCGTCAATTTAATTTTCCTTAGAAATGTCCAAGGTAGAAAGAACAATCCTTTGTTACCGCAAAAGATAAGGATGAAGTTCCTATATATTTGTGGGAATATACATTGGTCGTAACCTCAAATTTAGATAATGATTTATTTTATTCAAAATATTCACACTATTATATGTCTTCTATGTTTTCCAAGAAAATAAGATATTTTACTTGAACATTATGAAGGGATTTTTTAATCAACAATCAAAGTGGGATTCTTATTATAACTAGATTATTTGAATCACCTCCCATTATGAAATATATACATTACCTATGTTCGACTTTTATTTAATCCTAGGTGTGGATTTTATTTCAAAATATTATTGGAAAATTAATTTTCAAGAGAATGAAATTGTAATATGTGATGGATATATAAAATTCATTGCCATCATAGGGGATAAAAAATCAATTTAATCATATATATATCCACCTCTAGTAGCTTCCGTAAAATAAATTCTCAGTTAAGAAGAGAAAAAAATTTCATATGGGAAAATAATCCTTAAAATAGAGTTTATACATATTACAAAAGAGTAAATTGGTGTGTTTCTTAATGAGCTACCTAAATATAAACTAGATATTGAGGTGGAGTTTTCCACTAATCTCATCCATGATTCAATACCTATATATGAAACACCTAGTTGGATAAAAATAGTGAAATTAGTATTATTGAAGAAACAATAGTAGGATTTATCTGATAAGGAATATCTATATAGATGTGTTCCACCACGGTGGTCCCATGTTCTACATGTTAAGATCAAATAGAGATCTAGGAACTTGTGTATCTATTATAGGTAAATCAATACCGTTACTATAAAGAAAATGTAAATGTTGTCTTACATTGATAAAATATTTTATCTACATCACAGAGCTCAATATTTTCAAATAATTATCCTCATTCAGGATATCATCAATGATAGGTAATGATAAAAGATATTCTGAATATGGAAATTCCTATGATGAATTGAAATAATTATTTTATAGAAATTCCATTTTAATTTACTAATCTAACCTCTATTTTTATAGATATAATTAATTGAATATTCAAGAATAATCTCATTAGTTTCATTGTGGTATTTATTGATGATATAATGGTATACTCAAAAAGTCATTATGAGCATATGATTCATTTCATAATAATTCTCAATACTCTTAGAGAAAAGGAGTTATATGGCAAATTTAATTAATGAGAATTATAGATTCTGCATGTTTCTTTTTTTGGCCTTTTAATTTTTAAGGATGGAATATCATTTCATACTTTAGAGATAATGTTTTTAATGTAATTTATATTACCATCCACCTTGTATTATAATATTACTGTAGGTGATTTTTTAATTTTTTAAATGATTATCTTACATGTTATCGTGGTCTACACGTAAAATGGAAAACATAATATGGATAACAAAATGTAAATTTTGTTTTGAAAAATTAAATAGGGTTTTTTCAATGAATTGTTATTGAAATTACTATTGGTAAGAGATGTATTTGTGATATATAGTGATGCATCAAATAAAGGGACTTGGATATGTCCTTATGTAGAATGATTGATTTGTTTTCTTTTCTTTAGTAGAGTTACAAATTCATGAGTTGAATTTTAGAACCCAAGATCTTGAGTTTGTAGGCACAATATTTTAATTGAAGATACAAAGGCATTAAATTTACTGTGAAATATGAAAAAATATTTTTAGATCAAAATATTTTGAACTATATATTCATATAAAAATATCCCAAAATGAGGTAGATATGATGGTTAGAACTACCCGAGGATTATGATTTCTCAACACACTAACACCCTTTGATGGAAAATAATGTGGATGATGTTTTGAGTAGGAAAGAATAGAGAATTTGGTCAAAAATGAAGATAAAAAAGATACTATATTCATGGGTTTATTAATGTTTTGGAATCATTAGGGAAGAAGAAAAAATCAAATCTATCCCAGTTGATTTGAAAAATAAAATTATTGGATGAAATAAAAAGTTCTCATCCATATGATAAGAATATTTAATAGAAAATATAAGATATGACTACTAGGAAGTTTGTAGTCTTCATCAACAATGATGGTATAGTAAAAATTGGAAATATGATATTATATCCATCTATGGATTAGGTGAAAATATAATTATTAGTTTAATCTTATAAATTAAATTTATCTATACATCCTGGTAGCCGAAACATGTATCACGATTTAAAGGAACCTTTTTGGTGGGACAATATGAATTTTGAAATTTCACACTATACATCTAGTTTTCTTGTTTGTCAAAATGAAAAAGATGAAATATAAAATCCAGAAATAATCTTGAAACTTATAATATTTCCTTTGTGGAGATGGAAAGATATCACTACAAACAGTTTCATTTGATTTCCAAATATTCCTAAACAAAAAGATGTTATATGAGTAAATTTTGATCACATTACCAGGTACACATACTTATTATATATACTGAAATATCTACCACTTGAGTGCCTCATGAAACTCTATATTACTGAATTTTTGAGACATCATAGTGAAATAATTTCAGTTCAATATGATCATGATTTTTTGTTTACATCTAAATTTAGGAAGTTTCTTCAAAACGATCTTGACACTAGTCGTCATTTGAAAACCAACTATCATCTTAATATAGGAATGTAGTCTGAATGGAATATTTCGACATTAGATGACATTTTGAGGTTGTTATGACTTGACTTCAAGTCCTGTTGAATCAATATTTAAATTTTATAGAGTATTTATTTAATAATAACTTACTTTCAGGTAATCAAATCAATCATATAATGAAATTAAAACTAGATGTTTCGTACTCAAATTATTTGAGGTGATGTTGGTGAAAGTAAGGTTATTGTCTGAGATCCCAAGGAATATAAAACATTGAAAGCTATATCTAATTAGATGAATATTATGGAATAAAAAATTAGTCAAAAAATTTATATCAATCACAAAAATAATGATTTATAATTTCATATGAGAGATCATGTTATCTTGAAGGTATCTATTTGGAAGGGTGTTATATGGTTTAGAGAGAATGATAAAATATGTTCTACTAATAGTAGGCCTTTTGGTATTTTGGAATGAATTAAAGTTGGGGCTTATTGTAGGGTAATTACAACTATCCTTTATAAAGTTCATGACATGTGTCATATATCATTGCAGAAGAAGTACATTCAAAATCCAATACATGTTCTCACCCATGATGAAATATAATTAGAACTTGATTTATCTTATTTTGAAAAGAGAGTCCAAATTCCTAATACTAGAGAACATGTGTTGTTGAATTGGATAACTTGATTAGTAAAGGTAATTTGGAGAAATAATTATATAAAAGAAGAATTATTTAAACGTAAAGAACTTATTATGAATAAATACCCACATATATTAATTATTGGATATTATAGAAATTTCAAAGAATAAATTTTAAAAGTGGTAAAGAATATAACATACAACATTCAATTATAATGAAGTTATATTTATAATGAAAATATACAATAATTCACATAGTGTTATTAAATTTATTATTAAAAAAGTAAATTAATTTTTTATATATATTATATTTTATGAAAAGAATTTAAATTTTGAATTTAATATTTATAAAATATATTAGGGTGAATTATTGAGATTTTGTAAAAATATTTGATTATTGTATGAATTGGGAGAAATTTATATATTATAAAAACTAAGAAATTTATAAAATTATAATGATATAATATAAAATTTAGTTTTTATAAAAAAAATATAGAAATAATATATATTTAATAAACAATATAATTCATATGAAAATGTATTATTGAACTATGAAATGTTAGTATTTCTATTTGTAAATATAAGTAATGTATTTTTAAATAAAACTGTTTTACTTATAATATTTTAATCAATTATTTACAAAGAAAAATTCAGTTTTAGATTTTTTTTGAAGACAAATAATTTATAATTTCATTTAATAAAATCCAAATAATTTTATTGGAATCAACATTATACATTATTTTCTGATAAAATCAGTTTTATATTTAATATAAATATACATCTAAACCTGTTTTAGTTTCATTTTACAAACATATGTTGAATGTAATTTTTACCACTTGTAGAATTTTCATCATGTAAAATAGACTCCATATTTTGAATTAGAATAATTAAAATTTGATAATATGTTACAATTAATTTTTTTAGGTATTTAAATATTAAAAACTGTAAACAATGTTACCATGGTTATTGTTATTAAGGGTTATTAGGGGGTTAAAGTAAGAGATAAGTGTAGAAATACAATAAAAAATTCTCTAAATATTATTGGTCAAGTATTTTTTGACTATATAATATCTTAACACTCATTTCTTATCCATTGTGTTAAACGTTCACAAGAAAATGATTCATATTTTTTCAATATTTTTTGTATTTATCTATGTGTCTCATCCCTTATAAAAGAGAATATCTTCTCCATTGTAATTAACAAAAATTGATCACTCTTAATCTACTAATACCAACCCAAAAGAAAATTTAGATTTGTTACCTTTATTCTCGAGCTTCTATTCTTACCCTAATACAATCATATTAAGGCTTAAATTGTAAGTTAAGTGACGTATATAAAAGAAGAGGTAATCATCATACCTTACTCATTAAATGTTTATTTATTATTATATATTATCTAAATATATTGTATCCATGTAGAAATAAATAATCCCATATAAAAAATATGCATTTATGTTATTATTATTTTTAGGGGATAACAATTTTCACTTCCTTACTAATAAATGGGAAATGAATGTATAGTTATTTTATATGTGTTGACTACTACCTATTTAAAGAGAGATGACTAATTGTCCATCATAAATTTACATTGCATGAAAAGTAATAAATTGAATTAATATGTATAATATTTATGATACTTCTCTAATTTTCACGTTTTAAAATATTATTATTAATTCTTTCCTTTTTTACATTAGAAATTGAAAATATCATTTTCATATACTTATGAAATACTATATTCACAAATAGTGTAATTCAATTTTCTATATCAGAAGATTATGGATGGATATAAATTTTATATATTTAATATATATTATATTTATATCAGCATTAAAATTATGTATATAATGGAACCATGTACAAGATACAAGGACCATAACTTCTTAATCAATGTAGACCTAAAAAATGATGCAAATAACACATGAAATGAAGATGATAATAAAATATTGTTAATGAATTATAGATAATATGTTATAAGTAAACAAATTAAGGTATTATATGTATGAATTGATTATTTTATATAATTATAACAATTTTAAAACAATTATACCTATGGTTAAAAGCACTTACAAATAAATTCATGCCTGATGTAAGGTTTTTATATTACCATATTACTTTTTACCATTATTATTAATGATTAAATTTATGATGATAAAATTGTATGACATATCAATCAAAAATTATGTTTATTTTATTCCTCTATGGTTATTTTAGGAAATTAAAATTTTACTTTAATTTTCCTTTCTCTATGTAAAAAAATTTCCATACGAATGTTTTTAAGGAAAACCTACTTTCTTTTTCTATTTCATCAAGTAAATTTACCTTCATTGTCTGAATTTTAATTAAAATGTTTTTAAGAATTTATTTAATATTGTTAAATTATTTTTTATTTTAATTTTACATATGTTTTAATTTCTATAAAATGGTTTAAAAATAATATTTGTTTAATTTTATGATTTTGGTGATATTTATCAAATGACTCAATATAATATTTTTTATACATTTCATTTAAGAATTACTTTTACCTCTATCATGGATATCAAATTACTTAAATATACCATTATAATTTTACTAGTTTATCTTAGAATAATACAATTTTTTTATTATTCTATATTTTCTTTGATTTAAAATATGATATTTCAACGTGAAAAGGGTATTTTTCTTGAGAAATTTTCCTGTGATATTTTAAAAGTACTATCTATATTTAAACACATTTTGAAAAATATTTTACATTAATAGGTAAATACTCTACTAATACCATATATCATTTTACTGATTTTTTCTTATTATCATTTTTCATTAGTGATTTATTAAGAAAAATATTAATATTTCATATGATAGTTTTTCAATATGAATGTTTATATATTATGTATTTATTTTTTTCATTTCATTCATATGATGAATTAATTAGACATAGTAAGTGAATGAGTATACCATCATAACCCCTAAATTCATGGATTATTCTCATGGGATAAAATAATTTGGATATCTTGAATTAATATTACCTATTTATGTATGAATTCGTGGCATGATGCCTTGACAGTAAGATTATGATTCATTGCATTATACATTCTATCATTAGAAAAATATTTTTTTATCCATTTGATTATTTTTGTTAACATATAATCCATGGATATATTCCACTTTTATGATATTTGTAATATGTCATATTTTATTATTTTTTATCTCTACCATGATATTATTGATATATTTATTCTATGATAAATTTTGTTGTTCGATTTCCCTTATCGAGTATTTGAGGTCACCATTTATAATTGTTTTCATTCCCTAGGATACCAAGAAAATATCTATGATTGATTTTGTGATATAATATAATATATAATTATGTTTTCACTAAAATATTTTGATTTATTTCATGATTCCAAATATAATTTGAGAATCATGTATGTATCCAGTTTTATATAACTGCTAAACCATTAGATCATTTGGGTTATAAAATTTTTTATACTGTTCTTATTTACTATAATAACCACTATATCTATGTTATTGGATTTGGGTTGTTACATCCCACGTAATAATTATATGTAACAGATGCATTATAACTATACATAATTTTTTTGGAGAGACCATGTGAGGTGGGTTCATGATAAAAAGATATTTGGATAGATTAACTTGAGGTAAAGTTTAAAGCATATAATAATCTCTTGATTGAAATCAAATAGATACGTTTCACGGGATTTATTATTTTTCATATTTATTATTTTATAGTTCTACCTACATTGTTTTATGATGTTTCCAAATATGGGATCCATTCAATTCTTTTTTCTCCATCCATACATCTTTGGGTCTCATCCTTTTCCAAAAATGGATATGTGGGTATTTATAACCCAATCATGCTATAAGAGGGAGTAACCACTATATGAAACATGTATAGAAGGAAATTTTTTATAAAAGACCATGAATTATACATATTTCATGTGGTCTTGTGATCCATCCATCATCGGGACATGAGTTAGAGGTTCATCCGAAGAATCATGTGATCCTTCCACCATCAAGGTGTGAGTAATGATCTTGTCCTATGGGTTTTTTATTTTTCAAATCATTAGGTTGTGAGAAATTAATTTATCCCATTGTCCATGTGACCCATCTAACAGCATGCCATAAAAGAGGGGTGTTTCCTAGAGGCTTCATGATTCACATATCCCAAATCTAATAATGAAGGGTTTCAACCAAATGGGTATTATAAAACTATTTCAGAATTCAAATATGATATTTACATAGTGCTCAATTACATTAAATTTGTGATATAGTTGGCATCAACAAATTACCACCTTGAATGTTGGGTGTGATCATACATTAAATTACCCATTTTGATGGAATCTCTTTCTTGTGTGAAGTATTTGAGATCAACCAATGGTAAACCTCATATAAGGAAAAATTGATGAAATTTGTAGGAATACTCAAAAAGACCCCGATAATCCAAATTGATTTCACCATCCAAGAAAAGATAAAATTATATATCTATTTTATAAGATATGTCATCTATGGTCAAAATGTATATTATTTCCCACACTAAATATCTAATGGAAAGTCAAGAATAAACTTGGGGATAATGAAGAATTTTATTACTCCCACTTTAGTGTACACATGAGCGATACTCTTTGATTTCAATCCCCACAAGACACCTCATCAACACAAGTGACCTAAAAAAACCTGCACAACTATGACCACCATAAACTAAAATGACATCCTCTCTTAGATTAGGATAAAAAGTTCCTCCCATATCTCAGGATTACGAAATAAGATGTTGATTGATACATCTACCCATCTCAAGAGTCACATAAGTGGACTCCTATCAACCAACTATATCCCCAGGACTTCATGACTTAGACTCCTTAATAAGATGCGGAGGGTTCCACCAAGGTGATCTTGGATCAGGTCACCAAGGCCTAGACACATAGTATATGTAATCAAGGATATAAATATATTGTTGATATTCTAAAATATTATATCCCTATTACCAAAAAAACGTTCATGAGCACACTATATAAGAACCCAAAGAGAAGGAAAATAACCCTACCTATGCTTAGAAACTTTTGTAGCACAAATTGGTAGTGTCTATAAGACCAAGCAAGAATATATCGATACTATCCTAAGGGAATCTTCATATGCCCACCCACTCATATGAGACCCATAAATATATCTCTATGTAGAATAAAATATTAGAGTAATGTTATATCTCAACTCTAACTAAATAATTGGATCTTATACCCATTCCTACAATGGAATACCATCATCATATATCGAAAAAATGGATGGATGGCCTTATATTTTAACCCATGTCCTGAAGATATTCCATAATATACTATAATTAGTAAAAACAATAATTAAATATTGGTATAGGAATATTCTAGCAATAAAATTGGGTAAATTCCCATAATAATAACCTAACCAATGTTGAAGAATCACATTATATTATTTTAGGAGCTTACTAGAAGTGGGATCATATTCTTACAAACATTTGGGAGGATTATTAGTTTATGATGCTAATAAAATAATATTAGGATCAATAATATCTTTTCATTCTTAGTAGAGTTTTATAGAACATTGGGGAAATCACTTTATGAGAGGCTCATATTCTAGCTAGAAAATATTATATATCAATGACATATTCATTAATTTTCTCAGAAGATTGAATATATTCCCACTTCTCATCAATCCAAAGAGGTCCATCATTATAACCATGGGTTACCCAAAGGTAAGGACTATACTCTTGGACACATTAGAGAAACCCACCATCATATTATAGTGACCAAAAAATGGGTAATCATATATCTCTTCAAATCCCCAATACAATTTCCATTGTATTTTGATAGTATTAGAAGATTCTCCTTGGAAGGATCCAGTATGTTAAGGTTATTGTGCATTGTGATCATCGTCAGCCATCCTATAAATAATGAATAGATGGAGATATCACTAAGGGAAATTCCCAAATCTAGAGAAGTCTCATATCTATAAACAAATTGATAATTATATTCTTGAGGATCTGCAAAATCTTTTGATAGTAGACCTATAATATGATAACTCATTTACAGAAATGGGAAGCATCTTTAATCATAAAGGTCCTCCCCATTATTGAATACATATTTTTAATGGGTAATCTTCACATAATGTGATATATAAAAATACCATTTGATGTGTGAATATCAATTTACAATAAGGCTCTCCCCTTAATATCAAATCAAACACTACTCAACATGGTTGTTTTTCCTCTAATATTATATGAAGTTCATCCCCACAGTGTCATCCAACTATTATAATAATGATATACCCTTATCAAAATGATCTTGAAAATGAACACATATAATTTGATTATTAAATGTCTAAGGCTTATCACGCTTTGTACCTCCTCATTAATAGGTGATTCTATATCTCTACCAATATATATTCTAAGGAAACAAGGAATAATCATGTGACCTTCACAATGTTTATATTTCCATACAATGGAAGAGGTCTCGAAAAGTTATTATCAACTTGATATGGTATCTAAAATAAAACAAAATTAGTTTTATATAATAAGGGAATCTAATTCTAAATATTAAAATAATATAATGATAATGAGAAATTAAAAATTAATAAAATAACATACCAGTATGTTATATACACTAGCCTCTCCTAAGTATCACATTAGGATATCATTGGTAAAATAATACATATATTGTTTTATGTAAATAAATGAATTAATAATATTCATTATATGTAATGAAACATGTCTTATTGGGAGATAAGAAACCACATTAAGGAAATATGAGAAGTCTCCCATCAGATTGACTTAGATACCTTATTAGTTTTATCACAGAAGAAGTCATAAAGATAATGTGGAGGCCTCAATCTAGTTTACTTTAGTCACTCAAATTAAATCCACCAACTGGTATTTAACTCAAATTTTAATGTACATATTAGAGGATGGTTTGGACATAGAGTTTTGAATGCCACTTTTCTCACAGACTAGTAGAGTCCTCCTAGAAGGGTGTCATGGAATGAAATTTCAATAAGAATAGCCTTGGAACTGTGGATTACACATGGTGAAGGGTCTCATTAGAAAAATCCCACCTTATAGAAATCCTAATATATGGTGTACCTAACATGAGAGTATAATTAAATAGTATATACACTAGGCTTAAAAAAAGGAGAAGTAGTCTTCAATTCAATGAATATAAAATACTATAAATATATAGAAACCATAAGCAACTAGGAGTTTTCACCCAGAATGGGCCATCAATATAGATCATGATAAAAAATTAAAAAATCCAAAAATAATATGTGATAGATTCTAAAAATATAATCTTGGATTACGCATAATTTAATACCTTTAGATTTTGTGAATAAATTTTTTGAATTAATCTAATCTTTTTGAATTTTTTCTTTTACACTGAATATTTTTTTATAAAAGAAATATATAATCCTTGCATTTTATGCAATAAAAGGACGGTATTTAACTACAAACATTAGTTATATTATCTTTTAACATATGAAACACTATTTTTGTTTTTCATTACACATGACACTAAGTCCCTTGATAGATTTCGTGACATGAATGGCTTAGTCTTACAAAAGTACAACATTATATAAATATTTTTATAAAAATATTATTATAACTAAAAGATTTTCATTGGAATTTTAGGTTATGAAAAATATTAACAAAAATTTTAAAATATCATTTACACATGTATATAGAATGAATCATTTTTTAATCAATCATTCTAAGTGAATAAAATAACTATTTGAAAATATAGAACTTAATTTTCTAGGAAAACAATTTATTTAGGTAAAATCACAATTTTATCAGAATAAATTATAAAAAACCAATTTTGATTAATGTTTTGCATAAAATTTACATATATTATTTTTCAATAAATATTTTTTACACTCATATAATAGATTTTATAGGTATAAGATAAGAATAAATCCAATTTTATGAATAAAAGATGTATTTTTCTAAAAGTTGATTTTACCACCTATTCCAAGAGAACCAATTTTTAATTTTATTCTTGTCAAATTTATTATTTTTATTTGAAAAAATAAAATTCATTTTTGAAATTGGGATTTCAAAATTTACTTTGTGTGTGTACTTTTTTTATTTTATTCAGAAATATCATTTTTTGATGAACATTAAAAAACACTAAATTTTAATTCAAAAATTATTTTTTGGTCAAAATTATATATATATAAAGTCAAATTATATATTAATTTATATTTATAGGATATTTATATCATTTATACATGAATTAATTACAATTTAGGTCATTAGAACCAATTTCACATTGAAATTGGATATAAAAACATTTCAATCATTTGGATATTTTAACCTTAAAAACTAAACATCTCGTGTCATCTTCAGGATTAACATTAAACTAATTTCATCCACTTATGTGATTAGAATTCCAAAAAAATTATTCAATATTTAAAATCATCATATTTTATAATTTATAATATGTTCAACTATGTTTTTGACAAAAAATAAATCAAGACTTAAGTTAAGGGTTTTCTCATTTCATTTTTATTTTCAATGAGGCCCAATCCATGTTCACATATTATTTGTTTTATGTGTTTTTTATAATAAAAATGGATGTATTTTATAATTAATATAATTAAATTTATATATATTTAAGTATCCATTAGATGATATTTCATTCATGGGGTTTATGATTAAAAAGTTACCAAATTAGTAAAGTAATTTTGTCTCAATTTTCCATCATTGAGACACATGCCATGTTTTGCACATATATTCTTGTATGAGGTATATAAAATTATATTCTAGATGTTATATAACGAATACAGTTATTCCCATGAAATTTTAGGATTCATTAAATTTTAATTTCTTACATGTGGAGTATATTTCAATGTTACAAAGTGGTAAGAGATTATTACAATAGTCTCATCATTTATCTGGGTTTTTTGTGATTATTATTTAATTAATGAAACCTTATGATCCATATTTCATAAAAAAATAGATGAATTTTATTATTTTATAGTTATTCATGATATATTAAAGTGTTATTACCATTTCCCACTAATCCGATCTTTTTATAATTAATAATTTTTTAGGAAAACATGAAATTTCTCCATCTTTGACAAAACATATATGTTCTAGAAAAACATTATTTTCTAAAAAGGTTTTAAAAATGATTTATTTTTATAAATTTTCATATATTTTTTAATGTTTTTTTTGTAAATTTTCAAGGAAATTTTTTCCCGATTTATTTTAGGATTATTTTATATGTTTTCAAGGAAAATGGTTTTCAAAATTATTTCATGCTACTTTTATAAATTTTCAATGATAAATGTTTTAAAAATTTATTAATGAAATATTTTTATGTTATCAAAGTATTTTCAATTAAATGGGTTTTAAAAAGGTTTTCACATTTTCATTATATGTTCTCAAATTATTTTAATTTAAAATGGGTTTCAAAATGATTAAATTTATATTTTATAAGTTTTCTATGAAAAGGGTTTTCTTAATGCTTTCAAGATTATTCTATAATTTTTCAAGGAATAGGGTTTTATTTTTTTCAAGATTATTTTATATGATTTGTAGATTCAATTATAATTTTACATGATTATTTTGAATGATAAATGGTTTCCAAAAGGTTTTATATTTTGAAAATTATTTTTCAAAGAGGAAATATTATTTTCCTCAAGAAATATTTTAAAAGATATCTCAACATTATTTTCCATATTAGATGTCATAAATTAGTGTTACTAATGCATTCCTTGGGATATTATCTATGGGTTCCATTCCTATTATTTCTTTTAATGGTTTATGTTTTTATGTAATGATGTTTATGAACTCCATTTCTCTTTCATAGGACATATGTTTATGAAACCTTTTTATATTTCATAAGTTATATGTTTACTAAAATCATTTAATTATAATTGGTTATAAATTTACAAAATCTATATCACTTTAATGGGTTATATTATTATGAAACAGACCACTTATCATGGGTTATTATCTGATGAAATGATCATGAAAATTGTCTATTCTCTATAGGTTATGATATTATTACATGATAATGATACCCAATTAATTTAATTGGTTATCATATGATGCATTTTTATGATATAGTGTCACACATATTTATGATTAAACTATTATATGTTTAGTACATATATATACTTTCAATTTATTTTGTAAATATTTTTATATCATGGGATATACATGGTCGGAACAAGGAGTGAACTCAATTCAATAAATGAATTTCTCCACTAAGATGGTCTTGGAATTGAAACATGAATACTAATATGGTCATGGGAGTGAACCATGACAACCAAGATGGCATGGGGATTGAACCTATTCTACAAATATGGACATGAAAATAATCATTGACGACTATGAAAATCATTTTCTTTTTGATTTTGTGTCATCCAAAAAAATTATTTCATATTTCTACATTATGTTATCATGGAATATGATATTGATTCTCATATGATTAATGTCTTAAGAACATCCAATATTTATTAAATTAATCATTTATGATGTTTTATATTATGGAATCCCGCCATTTTATAACATAAACTTTCATTACATTACACAAAACTGAGGATCTTTAAGGTCTAGTGTCTTCGAAACCAGGAACAAAATACATGAAAATTACATAAAACATTCTTCTTAAACACTTTATAGGAGTCTCCTTAAGTTCATTCTAGGTTCATTACTCCATCTCATAACCTGGGGACATATATCAAAAGAAAGGGTGAGCAGAAGGCCCAGTAAGGGAAACAAGAGGAACATTTTACATGTGAACTTGAGATACTTCAATAAGGGCATGAAAAGAACTTTAAGGCATGTGAAAGAAATCATGAGGCATTTCATAATAAAAATAACATTTTTCATAACTTGAAGATGTGGCTACATCATTTATCATATACAATCATGAACATATCACCAAGGTCCATCCCCAAGGTGTCATTTGAAAATTACCAAGGTTATTCACCAAGGTATCGTGAAAATTGTAATCTCTAGTGGTTACATCATTACCCAATGCATTGGAGCGCTATCAGGGCGCACCCTTAAATTTGACTTTATTATCATGTTAGCCACATATATCATCATAAAAAATTTCATAAATAACCCACATAGCATTAAATAAATGGGTTTAATTTCATAATCATAACGTTTTAAAAACTGCTTTAAAGACATGATCTTTACGTCACTTTAAACCCACGGAAAGGGAAAGTGGGTCTCATGTATGTAAATACCAGAATTTAAAATGGAACATTTTGATATATATGTGAATACCCTTGTATAAATAAGAGCTTTGAGTATTCACTTTATAACATAAAATAATTTTAGAGAAAAGAGAGAGGCATTTTGAGGGGAAAATTCTGCAGCATAACGACTAAGTTTCGGGGTTTTAGAAAACATTGAAATGAGAGGGGACATGGGTCACCCACTCATAAATGATCCATAAAACAGTAGGGTGAAAGAATAAGAAGGACATATGGACATGGTAATGAAATGTTAGGGACATACCATTTGAAATAAACAACATGGAAGGAAAAAAAAGATTAGATTTCTCTTATGAAAATTCGACAGCCTTACAGCGTCACTTAACTTCAAAAGAAAATGATTTGACAAGATCAAATAGGGTCCCTCATCATATGATCATAAGAGATCAGTATGATAGATATAGAGATCATACCCCAACATAATAAAAAGGAACTTGAAAGACTTGACATGAAAATCGAACTTGAAAAATGAGAAGGGTGAAAGAATCCCTTAAAAATTCGGCAGCCTAACGGCGTCACTTAAACTTTCATAAAACGAAATGATGAGAGTAAGAGGGGATGTATCATCATATAAACATGAAAGGGCAGTAAGAGTAATATAAAATAACATCCTCTCACATAAAAACATGGAGCATAATAGGAATGACATAAAAGAGATTACATGAAAAGAAAGAGAGGGGTCGGATCCCTTACCTTAAAACATGACTCTTGAAACTCAAAGGATTGGACCTTGAGGGCTTGGGGGAACCTTGGGAGGACTCTTTGGAAGTTAAGAAGACCAGAACTTCGTTGGGGGAGAATTGGTAGTGAAAACTAAAGGAGGAAATGGTGGGTATTTATAGGGAAACTGAGGGGACAAAGCATTAATGGCCAAGGGACACCTCACATGTGCTTTTCTCAAACCCATGTGCTCTCCCTTGGAATTTATCATGGAGTTAGGACACAGGGGGCCCCCAAAACAATAATTCATCACCCTTGGCCAGCCAACCCTCAAAAGATGTCATGACATTATCATGACACCGTTATGATGTCATTAAACATACCGAAACCCTAAAACTATATTTTTACTATTCACTAAAAATTCAACTTTCTCAGAAAAATCCCAAAATTTCACATTAACCAAATATCAATGCTATGATTTAAAAAATGAACTCCATTTTATAAAAATAATTTTCAAAATATTTTTAATTTTATTTTTAAATAAATACACTATTCACCGAAAATTCATTTTTTTAGAAAAATCCCCAAAAATTACCATAACATAATATCGATGCTCTGAGTTCAAAAATAAAGTCATTTTTATAAAAATAATTTTCTAATTATTTTTAATTAAGTTTTTAATTAAAAAAACACTATTCATCCGAAAAAACTAATACTTGACTAATAATTTATGAAACCGTTATTTAACCATTTTATTGAATCACATTACTTAATCAAGGTGTCTAAATTATATTAAAACGTTCTTTGAGTGAAAATTACTAATCCATTTGGTCACATTACTAATCCTAAGCGTAAAATCACTATTCATAATTTACTATTCATCAAAAATTAAGGTGATCTTATTAGACTCCAAATTCCTTAATGAACACTTTTTTAGAAGACCATTTTTTGAAAATCATTACACATCATTAGTTATTTAGGGTTTACATAAATATTTCAAAATATCCCTTTTTCAAAATTCATCAATAAAATACATTCTAAAATTATATAGACAATTGAAATTTCACAAACATCATTAAAGGAAGAAATCTCAATTTATTCACCCGAAAGGATTACACAAGGAAACTAGGGTCTCATCACATAGCCCCTTATAACACTGGAATAAGACCTAAGTGTAAGGTGTGCTATGGTGAGAGAATCTGAGGGAGGCTCAGATAACATTGCCCTAGTAGAAATCTCCACTAACATGAACTTCTCCTGCAAGCGTTTTCGTTCAAGCTTGACACACTGGAGCTCGGCTTGGGCTTGGTCCAAAGCGAAGCCCACAGATGATACCTCCTTCCCAAGCTCTGATAAGTGGGCTTCGTAATGGTTGAGTCTACTGGATGAAGCCATCAACTCCCCTTTTTGCATTAACCATTAACGTATTATTAAATCATTAAGAGTAAGTTAATATAATACTCAAAAAGATTGGTTTATTACATTCTTCCCCCCTTAAGAAATTTCTTCCCCGAAATTTATACTTGAGGCCTGGCCGAAAAGGTGAGGGTACTTTTGCTTCATCGTTTCCTCGGGCTCCCAAGTCGCTTCTTCGTACTTATGATTCCTCCACAACACTTTCACAAGGTGGGTAGTCTTGTTTCGTAGAACCTTGTCTCTACGGTCTAAGATCTCCACTGGCTGCTCTTCATAAGAGAGTTCATGTTCAAGTTGTACCGCCTCTGGGTTCAGTACATGCGAAGGGTCGGGTATGTACTTCCTCAAGAGAGATAAATGGAAGACATTGTGAACTTGAGCTAGGTTCGGTGGAAGTGCTAGACGATAGGCCACTGCTCCTATGCGATCAAGGATTTCATAGGGGCCAATGTACCAAGGGCTGAGCTTCCCTTTCTTCCCAAACCGCATGACTCTCTTCCATGGAGAGATTCGAAGGAAGACTTTGTCACCAACACCAAACTCCAAGTCTCTTCGTCGATTGTCAGCATAGATCTTTTGTCGACTCTGAACAGCTTTTATGTGTTGTTGGATGGCATGAACTTGTTCTGTAATTTCTTACACAAGATCAGGCCTAAGAAGCTTCCTCTCACCAGTTTCATCCCAACAAGTAGGAGTTCTACACCGCTTTCCAAACAGAGCTTCATAGGGTGCTATCTGAATACTCGCATGGAAGCTGTTTTTATAGGAGAACTCCACTAATGGGAGGTGTTGATCCCATCCACCTTTAAATTCCATTGAGCATAATCTCAACATGTCTTCGAGTGTCTGAATAGTCCTTTCAGATTGGCCATCAGTTTGAGGATGATAGGCCGTACTAAAATTCAATTCAGTGTTCAGAGCATGCTGAAGACTTCTCCAGAATTTTGATGTGAATCTTGGGTCACGATCAGATATGATGGATAATGGTACCCCATGCAGCCTTACCACTTCCTTCATGTATATCTTGGCAAGCTGATCCATATAGAAATCTTCCCGAATAGAGATAAAATGGGCTGTCTTGGTGAGACGGTCCACAATAACCCATATCGCATTGTTTCCTTTGGATGTTTTTGGGAGACCAGTTACAAAGTCCATGGTGATATTATCCCACTTCCATACTGGTATGGGTAGCGGTTTTAATACCCCCTTAGGAAGTTGTCTTTCTTCCTTTACTTTCTGACACACCAGGCACCTTGTAGTGTAATCGGCAATCTCCCTCTTCATGTTATCCCACCAATAATGATCACGAAGGTCTCTATACATCTTAGTGCTTCCCGGATGTATAGAGAAAGTAGAGCTATGAGCTTCATCCATCAGTTCTTTCTTTATCTCCGGAATAGATGGAACACATAGTCTTATACGAAATTTCAATACGCCTTCTTGATCAATATTGAAATCAGGGAACTTCCCATCCTTTACAGCCTCGAACTTCTCCTGCAGCAAAGGATCTTCTTTTTGAGCCTTCTTGATCTTCTCTAGTAATGAAGGTTGAGAAATCATTTGGGATAGGGTTGATGATGTACCTTTCCTTATAATTCCCATGTCCAGTTTTACTAGATCTTTAATCAAGGGATCTCCCAGGATCCTCATTGTTGCCAGAACAACATGATCTTTCCTGCTTAACGCATCCGCGACTTTGTTTGCTCTTCCAGGGTGATAATGAATTGAACAATAATAGTCTTTAATAATCTCCAACCATCTCTTTTGTCTCATGTTAAATTCTTTCTGAGTGAAAATATACTTTAGACTTTGGTGGTCACTGTATATATCACATTTCTCTCCATAAAGATAGTGCCTCCATATCTTTAGAGAAAAAACAACTGCTGCCAGCTCTAGATCATGCGTAGGATAATTCTTCTCATGAATCTTCAACTGTCGAGATGCGTAAGCAATTACTTTTTCATTTTTCATGAGGACGCACCCAAGCCCTTTCAGAGATGCATCGCTAAAAATAACGAATCCTTCTCCGATAGAGGGTAGTGTTAACACAGGTGCAGTAACCAATCTCTTCTTCAGCTCTTGGAAACTTTCCTCGCATTCCATTGTCCAGATGAACTTAACCCCTTTTCGAGTCAACTTGGTTAGTGGATTAGAAAGCTGTGAAAAGTTTTTCACAAACCTCCTATAATATCCCGCTAAACCAATGAAACTACGAATCTCAGTTACTGTTGTGGGTTGAGGCCACTCCTCCACAACCATTGTCTTTGCAGGGTCAACTGAGATTCCTTCACTGGTTACGATGTTCCCCAAGAAAGCCACTTGTTGTAACCAAAACTCACACTTGCTGAACTTCTCAAAGAGCCTCTCCTTCCATATAGTTTTCAAAATAACCCTCAGAAGATTTTCATGATCCTCACGACTTTTTGAATATATCAAAATATCATCAATAAAAACCACCACAATGTTATCAAGGTAGTCCTTAAAGACTCTATTCATCAAATCCATGAAAATAGCAGGAGCATTAGTCAAGCCGAAGGGCATAACAGTAAACTCATAATTCCCATATCTTGATCGGAAGGCAGTCTTTGGAATATCTTCCTTCTTCACCCTCAGTTGATGATAACCAGATCGAAGGTCAATCTTAGAGAAGAATTGAGCCCCATGAAGTTGGTCAAATAAATCATCAATTCTTGGAAGAGGGTATCTGTTCTTCACTGTAATCCTGTTCAGTTCTCTATAATCAATGCATAGCCGCATTGATCCATCCTTCTTCTTCACAAAGAGAACTGGTGCTCCCCAAGGAGACACACTCGGTCGGATAAACCCCTTCTCCAACAAGTCTTGGAGTTGTTTCTTTAACTCTTCAAGCTCCACATTTTCCATTCTATACGGAGTCTTTGATATCGGTTGAGACCAAGGTACGAGTTCAATGGAGAACTCTACCTCTCTTTCTGGGGGAGGTCCAGGTAACTCCTCAGGAAATACATCCATGTATTCCTGAATAATCAGAACATCACCAATTTGTATGCTCCCTTTCCCTTCGTCATCATCACCGATTAACTCCATAAAGAAAGCTATGGGAGGTGCTTCTAGATAGGGATCAGTTCGGGATATCTCTCCTCGGAAGATAACTGTAGGTCGTTCATTCAAGACTACTCTGATTTCCTTACTTCTACATTTGATCATAGAGTTATACTTTGAGAGCCAGTCCATCCCTAGTATAATGTCAAATTCCATCATGGGAATGACTACTAGATTTGCGATAAGATTGTGCTCACCAAAGTAAACACTAGAGTCTCTAAACACTGTTGATGCATGGATAATCCCACTTGGAGTCTTGACTGACTACTCTACCTCAAGCAATTCGGGGATTGATTCTATATTCTTTGCAAACTTGGATGAAATAAAGGAATGCGTAGAACCAGAATCAAATAAAGCACTTGCTAGTTTTGAGAGGACAACAAGAGTACCTGCTACCACATCGTTCGGAACTTCAACTTCAGTTGTTGTGATAGCGAAAGCACGACCTTGCTCCCTTGGCCTCTGCTAAGGTTGATGGTGATTCCCCTCCACCGCCCTCGGATTTGGACATTGATTAGCAAAGTGCCCAAGCTGTCCACACTTGAAGCATGTGACTTCGGGTAGGGCCAGAACCATCTTTCCTCTGTCGTTAGTGTTGGGAAGTTGAGGCTTCACATCACCACGACAATTCCGAGAAATATGGCCTTATTTTCCACACTTATAGCACTTGCCACTTTCGATCAAGCAGTTCCCCAGATGCTTCTTCCCACATTTATTGCATGTGGCATATTGCATATGCTTTCCACCTCTTTCCTGATCAAAAATTCTTCCCAGGCTTGGTTCTAGAGTTCTCTTCTTCTCATTAGATTTTTGAGACCATTGTGTCTCCCCAAACTCTATTTCAACTTTCATAGCACTTCGAACTATTTCTTCATAGCTATCGTAGTCCCTGTTGGCTAGATTCTTCCGTAGATGTGGTCGTAGTCCGCCAAAGAATCTATCAACCTTCCCATTAGGGTCCATGACAAAGCTTGAGGTATAACGGGAAAGCCTTGTGAAGCTCATCTCATAGCTTCCGACAGATTCGTTCTCCTTCTGCTTCAGCTCGAGAAACTCATTCTCCATTTTCGTTCTCATGGAATGAGGGAAATACGTGTTAAAGAAAATCCCCTGAAATTCTTCACACTCCATAGCTTCCATCTCTCCTCGTGGCTTCGTGTTTTTGATCATTGACCACCACTGATCAGCTTCTCCCTCTAGGCGGTAAACAGCAAGGGTGACTTTTTCTTGTTCCGAACAATGAAGTACAGAAAAGATCTTTTCAATGGAGCTTATCCATTGTTCCGCAACCAATGGGTCAGTAGATCCACTGAATGTTGGCGGTCGTTGACGCATGAAGGACTCAACAGAAAGTTGTTCCCTTCGTGGTGAGGTCGGCCTCTTAGCTTGATTCAAGTTATTACTCATAACTTGAGTCAGTTGGTTCATCATTCGCATGAATGTTTCCATTCCGTCTTCCATCGGAGGGCCGTCAGCACATGGTGCATTGCGGTCACCATCGGCACGGTTTCTCCTATTTCCCACCATTTTCTAAAATAATAAAACCTTAGTGAGAAACTTATTTCATTTATGAATCTTTTAACTAAGACTTCGTGCTTAGACAATTATAGTTCTCTATAATTCCTTCATAATGATTCATAAAAAGCATGTGATTAACCAAACATATCCCCCGGGAGTGTCGTAACCAAGAGTGCAGCAAGGCCCATTATCGTGCACCAGTTCCCGTTCAAGTCTAGCTCAAAGAGGTGTTTTCGGGTTTTACCCCTATGTACATATGTGCCAGAGCCGCCTCTACCTGCTCGTATCCATACAGGGATGTATTTGTTTGATAGACCACTTACTCAATACTTACCAAAATACCAGGAAGTTTTCCTATATTTAAACTTTTCTATAGGGTTCTTCCTAAAGTTTTTATATCCTAATTTCCACAAATAACTAAACCATCCTTTGATACCAACTATGGGATCCCGCCATTTTATAACATAAACTTTCATTACATTACACAAAACTGAGGATCTTTAAGGTCTAGTGTCTTGGAAACCAGGAACATAATACATGAAAATAACATAAAACATTCTTCTTAAACACTTGAAATGCGTCTCCTTAAGTTCATTCTAGGTTCATTACTGCATCTCATAACCTGGGGACATACATCAAAAGAAAGGGTGAGCAGAAGGCCTAGTAAGGGAAACAAGAGAAACATTTTACATGTGAACTTGAGATACTTCAATAAGGACATGAATTGAACTTTAAGGCATGAGAAAGAAATCATGAGGCATTTCATAATAAAAATAACATTTTTCATAACTTGAAGATGTGGATACATCATTTAACATAGACAATCATGAACATATCACCAAGGTCCATCCCCAAGGTGTCATTTGAAAATTACCAAGGTTATTCACCAAGGTATCGTGAAAATTGTAATCTCTAGTGGTTACATCATTACCCAATGCATTGGAGCGCTATCAGGGCGCACCATTAAATTTGCCTTTATTATCATGTGATCCACATATATCATCATCAAATATTTCATAAATAACCCACATAGCATAAAATAAATGGGTTTCATTTCATAATCATAACGTTTTAAAAACTGCTTTAAAGACATGATCTTTACGTCACTTTAAACCCCCAGAAAGGGAAAGCAGGTCTCATGTATGTAAATCCCAGAATTTAAAATGGAACATTTTGATATATATGTGAATAACCTTGTAGAAATAAGAGCTTTGAGTATTCACTTTATAACATAAAATAATTTTTCAGAAAAGAGAGAGGCATTTTGAGGGGAAAATTCTGCAGCATAACGGCTATGTTTCGGGGTTTTAGAAAACATTGAAATGAGAGGGGACATGGGTCACCCACTAATAAATGATCCATAAAACAGTAGGGTGAAAGAATAAGAAGGACATATGGACATGGTAATGAAATTTTAGGGACATACCATTTGAAATAAAAAACATGGAAGGAAAAAAAAGATTATATTTCTCTTATGAAAATTCGGCAGCCTTACGACGTCACTTAACTTCAAAAGAAAATGATTTGACAAGATAAAATAGGGTCCCTAATCATATGATCATAAGAGATTAGTATGATAGATATAGAGATCATACCCCAACATAATAAAAAGGAACTTGAAAGACTTGACATGAAAATCGAACTTGAAAAATGAGAAGGGTGAAAGAATCCCTTAAAAATTCGGCACCCTAACGGCGTCACTTAAACTTTCATAAAACGAAATGATGAGAGTAAGAGGGGATCTCTCATCATATAAACATGAAAGGGCAGTAAGAGGAATATAAAAGAACATCCTCTCACATAAAAACATGGAGCATAATAGGAATGACATAAAATAGATTACATGAAAAGAAAGAGAGGGGTCGGATCCCTTACCTTAAAACGTGACTCTTGAAACTCAAAGGATTAGAACATGAGGGCTTGGGGGCACCTTGGGAGGACTCTTTGGAAGGTAAGAAGACCATAACTTCGTTGGGGGAGAGTTGGGAGTGAAAACTAAAGGAGGAAAGGGTGGGTATTTATAGGGAAAGCGAGGGGACAAAGCATTAATGGCCAAGGGACACCTCACATGTGCTTTTCTCAAACCCATGTGCTCTCCCTTGGCATTTATCATTGAGTTAGGCCACATGGGGCCCCCAAAACAATACTTCATCACCCTTGGCCGGCCAACCCTCAAAAGATTTCATGACATCATAATGACACCGTTATGATGTCATTAAATATACCGAAACCCTAAAACTGTATTTTTACTATTCACTGAAAATTCAACTTTCTCAGAAAAATCCCAAAATTTCACATTAACCAAATATCAATGCTATGATTTCAAAAATGAACTCCATTTTATAAAAATAATTTTCAAAATATTTTTAATTTTATTTTTCAATAAATACACTATTCACCGAAAATTCATTTTTTTAGAAAAATCCCCAAAAATTACCATAATATAATATCGATGCTCTGAGTTCAAAAATAAAGTCATTTTTATAATAATAATTTTCTAATTATTTGTAATTAATTTTTTAATTAAATAAAAACTATTCATCCGAAAAAACTAATACTTGACTAATAATTTATGAAACCGTTATTTAACCATTTTATTGAATCACATTACTTAATCAAGGTGTCTAAATTATATTAAAACTTTCTTTGAGTGAAAATTACTAATCCATTTGGTCACATTACTAATCCTAAGCGTAAAATCACTATTCATAATTTATTATTCATCAAAAATTAAGTTGATCTTATTAGACTCCAAATTTCTTAATGAACATTTTTGTAGAAGACCATTTTTTGAAAATCATTACACATCATTAGTTATTTAGGGTTTACATAAATATTTCAAAATATCCCTTTTTCAAAATTCATCAATAAAATACATTCTAAAATTTTCTAGACATTTGAAATTTCACAAACATCATTAAAGGAAGAAATCTCAATTTATTCACCCGAAAGGATTACACAAGGAAACTAGGGTCTCATCACATAGCCCCTTATAACACTGGCATAAGACCTAAGTGTAAGGTGTGCTATGGTGAGAGAATCTGAGGGAGGCTCAGATAACATTGCCCTAGTAGAAATCTCCACTAACATGAACTTCTCATGCAAGCGTTTTCGTTCAAGCTTGACACGCTGGAGCTCGGCTTGGGCTTGGTCCAAAGCGAAGCCCACAGATGCTACCTCCTTCCCAAGCTCTGATAAGTGGGCTTCGTAAGGGTTGAGTCTACTAGATGAAGCCATCAACTCCCCTTTCTGCATTAACCATTAACATCTTATTAAATCATTAAGAGTAAGTTAATATAATACTCAAAAAGATTGGGTCGTTACATATATTCAGGGTATAATTGTAAAAATTTGTTCTCTTTTTCTCATACCCTTATACTCCTAATATTCTCAGCTATCTCTTTTATTTACACTTACTGAGTCTCTGAGCTCATCTTTTCTTATGTTTTCATTCCATAGGATAGGAAGAAGTATTTTAAGTAAAATTACTAATGTGGAAGATATTTTTAGGAAACATTTAATATCTTTTAGAAAGTTTGAAGACTTTTTTCTATGTTTCCAAAGTCACTAAACAATTACGATCCATGGGAATGTAATTATGTAACATGCTAAATATTCATAAAAATAAGGTAATATCCATGTATTTTTAGTCTAGGTCATAATATTTGGTATCAAAGGAAAGGTATAGTCAACATTTGGAAACTAGAATTATAAAGTAACAGTGATATACCTAGGTATATTTTTATGGATATTTATAGGGATGTCTTAAATAATTAGCTGAAATCGTCATAGGAAGGTGTTATAATTTTGACCTCATATAAGTGATTTTTCATGGTTATGGGTTTTTATTCAATGATATGTGTTTCAAAAACAACGATTTCCGGTTTTATTCAACAGAGGAAACTAGAAGGAACATGGTTAATGCTGAATGTGACATGAAAATTTCCCATGAGAAATCAAATGGAATGATAAATAGAGTGATGGATTTTGTGATCATGCTTAATCAGTTTTCATCGAATATGATTCACAATGTGCACCTTATCAAACTCTCAGAAAAACCAAATAAGGGAAAGAAGTAATTTTCTAAGAGTTGAAAAAATGGATACCATAGTGGAATGAATATTTAATTTCCTTTTGTTGAGAATGTGGAATGAAGCAACCAATTGAATGTATTAAAGGAACAAGAATATTTTTTCACTATTGAAAAGAAGGACATAAAAAAGGTAATTGTTATATAAAATGAAGGGTCTAGTTAATGAAATAGATGGGAATACTGGACTCTCTAAGACATCATTAATGTTTAAATACATTATTTGTGTAATGGATTCTCATTATGAAAATTGATGTTCAATGTTCAAATATCACGAAGAGAATCAACAAGGTTGTTCGAGTAATGGTTATATTGTGGATGATGATGCGACAAAAATTGAAATATGAATTTAAAGAGGTATTAATTAATCGGATTAGGTAATGTTATTAATATTATAATGATGGTTTTGAATAATTGAATTTTTAAGTGTTTGGATTCAATAATTATGTTATATTAATGGTGAAATAAATAAGGATTTTTTAATTTATTTTTTTATAATGATTTACATGAATACGTTGGATGATTTTGATAGTCTAGAGAAGTGATTTAATGGAATGGTGATTTTCATGTTAAACACATGACTAATGGAAAATAACCATAAATACGTTCCTTAGGTTAAGATAATGATTTTTGGATAAATATATGTTGGTTATGAATAAGTAAATTCGATGATGATGATTACCTTTGAAATAATTAAGGATTTTTTAAAAGTGGTTTATGATATCATGGATGGATATGAAATAATTTTTGGATTCAAGGAATTTATCCAAAA
This sequence comes from Viscum album, assembly GCA_963277665.1. NCBI lineage: Eukaryota > Viridiplantae > Streptophyta > Magnoliopsida > Santalales > Viscaceae > Viscum > Viscum album. Next base: position 837,738,281 of record OY728137.1, read on the forward strand.
ATAATTTGAATAAGGAAACATCCATGTTTTCCATATGTATTTGTGGTAATATTGGTTATTACAATGTTTGAAGAGAATAAATGATTAAGGTATTCACATGTTTGGTAGGAGACAACCCAGAGATACTTTATAATATTTATGGGATCAATTCTACGACTCTTTTGAGAAATTCAGTGATCGTATTTTTATGTTATGGACATCAAACTATCAGAAGGGTTATAAAGTTATCCAATAATGGAATGGTTTATATTAAAAAATAAGATGAGGTTTTAGATATTAAAGTATTATTATAGCATATAAGAATTTATTCATATTTTATAACGTGGGATATATATTTTAGGTATAAAGATAGATGGATGACCTATCGTTCTATTTTTGGATATCACGATATGTTATTACTTCAGGAATGAAAAATTCACCTTCATTTATTGAATAAAGAGACACAATAGATAGTTATCATGTAAGAACAATGTGTAAGGTGATCCTAAAATCATGTGTGTATATATTTTCATGAAAATTATTCTATGTTAGCAAAAAGGGTCTTGAAATAAAATGTTTTCGTTTTACAACATTTTTTTATGATATCAATGACCTTTTCCAAGTCTATTTTGGTAATGTATTTTTTATTTTCGACATTATTCTAAACATGTTCTCTATCACTCTCCATTCAAAATTGATGGTTATATTAATATTCAATATCTGTGTTTTCACATTACACTTATAATCACTTATATGGAAACCTAGCTATGAGTTTCTTTAGGTAACTGTTATGTTTTTAACATTTCATGTTAAAATAATGTTTTAGAATTCATTTTTATGACGTGTGTTTCTATGAAAGGAACATTCAAGTATTAATCCATTAATAAAACTGATAAATTTTAAGGGATAAATTCTTTTTACGGGGGGTAGAATATGGAAACCATATACTTTTTGAATTATATTTTCTAATAAATTTAATCTTTTTTATATTTATCATTTCATGAAACACTAAAAATATCCATTTTATAAAATCATTATGTTTGGATTTCATAATATGTAAAACCATATAAATAATGCACTACATGAAACATATAGATTAGATTTGGTACACATAACACTATGTTTGTCAAATATTTCACAAAATACCAAGTCCCTTCGATAGAATTTATAACACACAAGGATGGGTTTTTCAGAACGATAATTTCTCTTTAATAATATTGTAAAAATATTATTATAGAAGCCACCTGACCATTGGAATGGAATTTAGGAATAGTAATAAATAAATTTTGAAAACATTATTTAGGATTGTGTATAAAATTAATTTTTTGGTTATCAATTAATACAAGTGAATGAAATAACTATTTGAAACTAATGAAATTACCTTTCTTAGAGAATAAATTTTCTATTTAGGATCACAATTTTATCTCAATAAATTAAAATAAGAAAATTTGAGGAATTTTTTCAATAAAATTTATATATTATATAATAAAGAAATATTTTTTTCTTATCATCCAGTATAATTTACAGGTATAATATAAGAATAAATCCAATTTTATGATTACAAAGATTCATTTTTCATAAACGTAATTTCATCTCCTTTTAATGGAGAAAAAATTTTAAATCTAATATTTTACATATTATATTTTTTATTTGAAATAATAGACTTAATATGTTAATGTATAATATAATAATTTACATTGGGTTAATTTTTGATATTTTTTTGAGAAGATTAATTTTTTGAGTGATTGTGAAAAACACTGAATTGTAATTCAAAATTGCCTTTTGGGATTATTTATTTATATAGAAAAATAACAAATTAATTTGGTTTTAATGTATAAATAGATGAATATTAAATAAATTATTCCAAATTTAGTTTATTTTAACTAATTTTACATTGAAATTGGATATAAAATGTTTCAAGATTTTGGACGTTTTTACCTTAAAAACCTCTCTTCTCATGACATCTACTGGAATACCATTAAATTAATTTCTACCCCTTATATGATTAAAATTTGGAAAAATAGATTCCATATTTAGAATACTAATATATTACAATTTCTAATATGGTCATAAAATTTTGACAAAAAATATTAGTGAAATTATTTATAATTAATGACAGTAATTAAGGTAAAAAGGATTAAAAACTGGTTAAATTTAAATTTTAAGAGGCAAAATGATCTAGAGACATGTCCAAAATAAATTGGATGAAAATATTTATACCTATTACCCTATTGGATTCAATTTTGACAATTATTTTAAAAACATTAAGTATGTGAGTCCTCTCAAAAATATTTACCTTTATATTTAAAATATTGACACTCCGCTTGAACTATATAAGGGCACTCAACCCCTCACTTCCTCACACCTCTCAAGTCACATTGTCTAGGAACTCAACTATCCCCATATTCTCAAAACATTCCTTACATAATAATATAATCATAACTTTGGGAAAAAATTCAACCAAGGAAGGCCTTTTATGGAAACCAAGAGGAGTTACCCAAAGAAGATGGAACATCCTTCCTCAAGATCCTTTGATTTATATTCATTATCAACCACGTAAAGTATAATTATTATATGATTATATAAAAACCATAATATCCTAAATACTCTGATATGTTTTTATTATAATGTTGATACCTATAGTTAAACACACTTCCACTTAATGGGTATCAAACTTACCACTCGTGTGTACGATATACTTTCTCCTAACGAAACAATTTTGTTCATGTTATATGTACCACCTAAAATGGGTGGTTATAATGATGTAGAATATATTTTTATATTTTATTTATGATATTTATGATGTATTTATCAACATTGAATTATTATATAGAACACACATTCATTCATTCCAATTTTTGTTAAAATGATAACTTCATTTATGGATGTGTGAAATACTGCCCTCTAAAAGAGAATTGATTCATTAAAATAATATATGGAATGTATTAAGTATTGGTTTAGTGAAATTATATGATATATTTGACTTAATAATTATACTATAATGATAATATATATTCATGTATATTTATTTTACTTTCTGAAGAGCATAGTGTTGCATTTTTTGTCAATAAGGTGTCAATATGTATATGACAAGGTAGTGATTGTCATTTGATGATTATTGAAGTGGTGATGTTTAAGTTGATGTTGTTGATTCAGTAAATTGAGCACATTTAATTTGATGAATTTTTTCCATAATTAATATCACATGGAGAATTACTATTTGACATTGTATATCATGATTGATCATTCTCCATAGAAAATCAGATGATTGTTGAATTGGTCCCAAGCTCCAAGACATGTGTCAATGAATTAGACTTTGTAAAAACATTAAAATAAATCCATGAAATACATGATTTCATGACGAATTTGTAAGATCCATCCAATAGCTTCTAATTGGATAGTGTTTGTGATCGGGATTAGTTGATTGCATGTGTTGATCTTGAAAGACACAGAAATGTGTTAAGGAGAACACATTGTTGACTACAATGTTTCCATGCATTATGTTTCAATGCATGTGGGAGTGAAGAGTTGTGAAATACATGGTTGAATTAACTAATGTGAGTGAAGGTCACTGGAATTACAATTATAATGATAATTGAGGACTTAAAGTAATGTCCATGCAAGGATAGGATCCATGCATAAGGGAATTCAAAATTAATGAAGATGTGATGATTAAAGTAAAAGGGAATGAAGACGAAGAAAATATGAGGAGAGTTTCATGGGATTGTAATTTGAATAAAGGTGGCCATGCATGTTTGGATTAATAAATGTCCTTGCATGTCTCACTTAGAAGAATATTTTATGGTCATAGACACAAAAAATTGGGCACACAACCAGGCATCAGATAGCCTCAAGAATAAGCACACTAGGGATAGGTTCAACCGCACCCAAGGGAGGCCATCAAGGCCAGCTGGGAAGTTTTATGAGAGAAGGAGACAAGGTCTAGGCATAGAAATGGTCCCAATGGACTTCATGGGATAATGGAGAGAGTGCCACCGTTTTTGGTGGAACAGTGTCATAGTGGGAACAGAGACCACTCCATCGAGAACTGGTGCAGGGAAACACCAGCGGGGGGAAAGGAGTAATCTATAAATGGGTTGAGGCTAATTGATATTTAAACTATGGCTCAGTACTTCTACATTTCTATGTGGGACAATATTTTAAAAACATGTAAGTAATCTGATCCGTCAATCTAATCCCATGTGAAATCATGGCCGCACATCACATTCGCGGTTTACAATCTAATCACCATCGTCCATCCATCTTACACATAGTGTGTTTGAACCTGATCCATCTAATGCTCATGCATCCACATTGTATGTTTCCTCTCGCCACTGCGTGAGACCACCACAGCCACACACCATATTTGATGATCTGATCCCCATGGATGACCACTAAATGTCATAAGAGGATCGTTATGATCTTCTGGGTATCACAATAACATGCATGCATTCACAATTTTATGCATGGAAATTAAACAAAAAATACATGTAGGTCAAGGGAAATGCAGTTGCTATAGGCTGGAAAATTTTCCATTGGAGGTAATTCTCTTCATGAGTTCATATTCACATGCATGTGATGATTACTTCAATGTGAAATCAAGAATCTCTCGTTGAAGAGAAAGGAATCGAAGGATTTGGGAAATCATATCCCACATTTGAATATTTTGAAGCCGAACATCTCAGGAATTAATATATTTGAATCATGTGGAATATATTAAATAATTTGAATGTCTAGATAAATTGTGATCAAAATCTATAAAAAAAGGATTCCCTTAACTCGTTCAGTTATTGAAAATATTGAGAGAAAGATCTCATTCCCAAATGAACAGAGCATCGTGCAGGGAGGTTTCATGATGCTCCTGCTTACGAGAAGAAATAAGGACTCCATGTGATAATATTATTCGAAGGTGAAGGCTTCCCCATGTACCCAATAATTTATTTTCACTCTTGAGTTGTTTTGGGAGGAATCCGGTACGTGAAGCCTAATAGAGACAATGCATTGCACCTCCATTGTTTATAAGAACACATCCAGAATAACAAAACCCTTCTGGTTCTTGTGTTTGTGTTTAAGAAATCCTCATTACATCCAAACCATGAACTATTCATGTTTCATGAATAATAAAATCCACACAATCATCTCTTGAAAAAATAAGAATAGTGAACCCCTCAATTATTTCATGTTTAAACCTTACTGTTTTACATGGGATTTCTTTTGAAGAAAATGGAATGAAGATGGTCTAAATGAATATGCATGTATACATGATTTGAAGAATCCCTGTTGTGTGTGCACATGTGAAGGAGGAGGAAAACATTTTTTAAATCCAATACCCATATTGTTTTAACGAAGATCAGATATAATATGGACATTGTGTAATCAAGTATAGAAATAAGAAGGAGAAGAGAAAGAGTGACCAATTTTAAATCGGGTACCATAAAATCATAACTAAACAGTCATGCAATACCGTACACAAATGAATAAGGTATTGTGTGTGAATTTATAAACACAAAGAAGTTATTGGAACCAAGAATGAATTCCATGCACATTCATACCACACATTGGACCCAAACTAAACAAAAAAGTGTGTGTGTGCAAAGAACCAAAGAAGAAGGAATTGTGTGTGTGCATATTGATTAATCAAAAGATGATATACAATGTGTGTGTAAAATCATGAGACAAAATCATTTAACCTAAATTATAATAGTGTGTTCCTGGGATGATAAACTAAATGTTATACATACATGGAATCGTGTATGAATACATGCACAAGCAAGAAATATTGAGATATAAAAACAATATGTTTTTTACTACCATGAAATACATGCAAGAATTGAATAATTATTGAGACTCAAGCCTGCTGGAATTAAGGAATACCATATAACTAAGTTTCCAGTGTTTAAGGATTCAAGATAGAGATAGTGATGATATTTTGCAAGATCATTCTTTCATATAATAATATTTAAGAAGTTCTATGCACCATTTTCACATTTAGAAGTGAGGTTGGGTATTAGTAAGAATAATAATAAATTTCTTGAGCATTGTTTCACTGGGGACAGATTTTAAAGGTGATTTGAGAAATTGAGCAATGCCAAAAACCTTACCAAAGGTTGTTGATGATTCGTGAAGAGATACATTGGAATGTGTGATTCAGAAATATCATGGGGGAAATAGCATGATATCATCTACAATGAATAAAATAGAACTCAAATAAGGAGGCTCCTCATGTGGCTCAAGAGTTAGAAAGAACCCTATGTGATTCATGAAGGAGAAAAGGTCTTCAATGGGATGTTGGAGCAGTCCAATGGGACATTGGTAACACTATGGGAAGAAGTATATAGAACCTCATGTGGGAATCAGGAGAGATATAATGGGACTTTATATTGGCCATTTTAATAGATTATAATATTATAGTGGAGTATTTTTGTTTGGGATATTAACCAACACAACAAAGAGTAGGTCTTAGTACTGAAACATGTAAATCCTTGGGTTTAGTGCCTTTATGTTTACAACATCACTCCAGGTAAGGTAAAGATAAAAAATAAGAGTGGATTGAGGATTTAACTAGCCCTAGTGGTTTAATTGAAAATAATAAATTAGTAAATATAATAAAATGGATCACTGAATGACCCCCTCCCCCTCTTAGTGATTCACACTGTTCTAGAAACTTCAATTGGTAATAGAGGGAGGATACCTCTAACATATCCAAGGGAGTATTTATAAATTTAATATTTTAGGAAATGAGTGAGAAACATCAAACAGATATTTTTTCTAAGACTCGGAATAATAGGAAGAAGAAATAGGAAAGAAAGATGAAGAATAAGCTTACTTTACATGGGAAGACACCTTCTACCGATGGTAATCTGAAAGTTAAAACATTTGATAATTCATTTTATAGTTATGACTCCTTTGATGAAGCATGTTCAAACCATGATGATGATAAATCAATTAGTGATCCTCACTTTGTACTCAAAGAACATCTAAATAATATCCCTAGAGAAGTGGATATACATATGTTTACAAGTATCAAATTTCTTTAAGATGAAAAATTATAGTTGAAAGAAGAAGATAATTCAATGGAAGTAGCATTGGATAAAAGGTTTTGCATATCCAACACTCTCACAAAAATAGTGAAGGAAAAAAGAAGAATAAATTTCGCTTTGCAATGAAATACAAGCTCAATTAACTATATAATTGTAAGAAAGTATTTCTGGGAAATAATTATTTGAGATTTTATTTGTAGAAGTCTTCCATGCACATGAAAAATGCACAATGTTATTATGGTTATTACAGGTTCTCAACTAGAAGAAAAAAATAACAAGGTAATATAGATTAACATTTCTTTTCAAGAATTAATTATTGTGCATGAAGAACAAATGAAGTGGCTGATAGAGAATTGGGACAGTAAGATGAGATCAGTTGAGGATGAGAAGAACTCACTCAATATGAAGTGTTTATAGATGTAGGTGATATTGAAGAATCATCAATCACTACATGTTGGAAATTCCCAAGAAACTAGAAGAAGTGATTTTTCCACTCTAGTTTCTTTTGAGGACTATGAATATAAAAGGAATAATAGGCCATCCTTTAATCCAACAGAAACATCCTCCAAGAAAAATGCACCATCCATACAATATTGTACTCAGAATTTTAAATGTGTTTCCACTAGCTATATAGGTTGGAGGAAACATTCTAAACAAATATGGATGATGAAAGTTGATGAGAAACAAACCACCATGACTAGGGTGGATAGGAAGTAGTAGTTTCAAGATGGTTCCCCACATAAAGCACAACACTTCAAGAAGAACATCCAACAATATTATGAAAAATATATAGATAATTCATGGTTTTGTGTCAATGTTGGTATTGAAACTTGTTTTATAATTTTTTCATTAGATTGTTGGTACAATCCTCAAAATTAAAAAGCAAAAAGGATTCCCATCTCTAGGGGAGAAATCCAGATAGGAAGAGGCAACATCCAAATATCTTAAAGCATCTGTATAGTGAAAATAGATTTGGAATGCCTAGTAATATCTGTGATGTATGCAATGGAAGTTGTCACAAGGTTGCTACAAGTCCATCTCAACATGTATCCAATAATGTTAATAAAATAATATCATAGAAGTTGGTTAAGAAAGGAGAAGCATCCTTGGAAAGTATACAGAAGAATGGTCCAAAAGAAAATTTCCCCAAGAAGATTTTAAGGAGAAAAGGTGAGAAGACCTTGGATTCTAAATCAAAAAAGTTGAATGGTAAGTGATACAGAATCACTAGCATGAAAATATACTTTTACTATGGAAATAAATTTCATACCATGGATCACTACAAAGAAGTTGTGGAAATGAATGGAAGAAAGATAAAATAAAAAAGAGTATAAATCTAGGAGATGTCATGAATGATTGAAAACATTCAAACTGATAAATATGATAAGATTCCTTTGAAAGGTGACTTGAAAACATTGAAGAAGAAATATAGAAGATACAACCCATAATAATTTAAGAAGTAGTGTATGTTTATCTGGCCTAATAAATTTAATATTTCAAGAGAACTACAAAAGGATGAATTTGAAGTAATACCTAATGTAAAGTCAATGGGGAAACATATTATTCCACATGAAGATGAATTATAATTTCATTAGAGTTTTTCAGCATATGAAAAACAATGTGTCTCATAAGTAATACGTGGAAGGTACAGGCGAGCGGGAAATCATGAAAACAAGTGTAAAACTATTTTACTTGGTCAAATGGAGATGTTGAAAATTGAAAAACATGCACAATTGCAAGTTTCTTAACTATTGGAAGAAGTAATGACCAAATATCCACAAAAGATAAAGGTGAATATATGTAAAGGGTACATGTTGACAATTAAAGTTCAATGTATCAAACGAGGATGAGAAATAGTCATGAATTTGACCGGACACAATAGAACTACAAGAAAATGAGTTTTTGGGTTGAGAGGAAATTACCAGCCTTGTTTCTCCTAATAAGAAGCAGAAATTTGTTCCATATTATTCTCTTATATTTTGGTTGTATATGAGTGATTATATTACATGTAATTAAAGGGTAAGGTCATTATCCTGATAATAATTGGATGATTAAAGTGGATAAAACATGATGGAATGATTATTCATGATTTGATAATTTCATGAAGTATTCCACAGTGGAAGATTATCAATATGAAGATATTGTTGTTTATTTGAGGATATTTCCCACCATGATGAATCAAAAGTATTGGAACCCTCGAGGGGGAGAAAAAATTAATGATATGATATCCAGGATTATATCATGACAAATATTGAAATTAATATCATCTCAAGAAGATGAAACTTGAGGTATTCCACTCACACTTTAATCCCTTATTCTTAATTGTATTTTTCATTTCAATTAATGGGGTGTGCTTGATTGATGAAAAGATGAAATTAAAGGGGTAGATTTATATTTTCACTTGAACTTTTTAATATGTTTGGTGATGTATGTGTAGGACTTAGGATTTCATTGATAAATCAGACTACTTCCAACCCTTAGGATAAGAATTTAAACATTCTGATCATGATTTCACATGCATTGTTGTTTATGGAATGCATTAAAAACATTGTTCATATCTCGGTTGTTTTCTACATAGGGTTATCCCATGTAGACTTAGAGTTGATTAACTAAACACTATTTTTTATGTAAACTTTTTGACATCATCACTCTCCCTCAAATATTTAAGAAGATATTCTTTAAAGGGAGGAGAACATATTTGTGAACAGACCCCACAGAACACTTTAATATGGTTTCAGATAAGGTGTAGAAAATATTGGAACACATAATTGACCCATATAAAGTGTGATTTTGTGATATTGACAAAAGAAATACAAAGTAGATATTTTAGGTCATAGTGTCGCATTTTTTTCCAATAAGGTGTCAATACATGTAAGGAAAGGTAGTGATTGTAGTTGTTATAATGATAGATGTGGTGATACTTAAGGTGATTTTTTTGTCATGGTGGTGATTGTGGTTGTGAGGATAATTGAATTGGTGATGCTTAAGGTGATGCTGTTGATTCAGTAAAGATCCCACTTTGAATATGATGAAGTTTATCCATAATGAATAGAACATGGAGAATTACTAATTGACATTGGATGTCTTTCTTGATCATTCTCCATAGAAAATTAGATGATTATTGAACTGGTCCTAAGTTCCAAGACATGTGTCAATGAATGAATCATTGTGACAAAATTTGAAGAAGACCATGTAATACTTGATTGCATCATGAATTTGGGATATCCATCCAATTGCTTCTAGCAAGATAAATATGGTAAAGATTATTAGAGGATTGACTGTGATGCTCTTCAAATACCAATACATGTGTGAAAAAGAACACATTGTTGATTATAATTTTTCCACGAATTATTTTTCAATGCATGAGGTAGTGAAGAGTTGTACCATCCATGGTTGGATTAAGGAAGTTGATTGAAGGTATTTAGAATTAAAAATCCAAAGAAAATTTAGGACACAAATGAATGGCCATGCAAGGAAAAGATCCATGCATAATGGAATTCATAATGCTTGAATGTGAGATGATTGAAATAAAAGTGGATGAAGAAGAGAAAAATAGAAGGAGAGGTGCATGGGATTCGAATTTGAAGAGAGGTGTCCATGCATGTTCAGAATACTATTTTGACATGAATGTTTCAATTAGAAGAATATTTTATGGGCTTACACACAAAAAATTGGGCCAACCACCAGCTATCTGATAGCCTCAACAGTTGGCACATGGAAGACATGGTAAACAGCACCCAATGAAGGCCATCAAGGCTAGCTGGGAAGCGACAGGAGAGAATGGGGATAGGTTCATACACAAGAGTGAACCAATAAGGGTGCATGGGAGAACAAAGATAGAACCACCGTGCGGGGAGGCATGATGTCATAGTGGGCGTAGAGGGTGTACCCTCAAGAACCAGTGCATGGCGGCACCAGAGGGGGGAGAGGAGTAATTTGGGGATGGGTTGGGGATGATTGATATTTAAACTGTGGCTCAGTGCTTATATGTTTCTCTGTGGGACAAGATTTTAAAAACAATAATAAAATACGTGATTTCCATCTAATCTGGCATTTAATCGATTGTTATCACATTCAAAGTTCATGATATAATATATATCATCCATCCATCTTACATAGGTCATGTTTGAACCTGAGCAATCTAATGCTCATGTAGATGTATCATCTTGTTCCTCTCTCCACTGTGTGATGCCTCCACTGCTACTCACTAGAGTAGATGATATGATCATCATGGATGACCACTGGAGATGCTCTGCATGCGTTCCTCTTTGCATGCATGTGAGGATGATTACAATGTGAAATTAGGAAGCCTGGAATGAAGAGAAATGAATTGAGAGATTTGGGAAATCTTATCCCGTGTTTAAATATTTCAAAGCTCAAGATATTTATCATTCAAATATTTGTATCCTGCAACATCTAACAAGGAATTTTAATGCGTAGATACATTTTGTTCCACATCTATACAATGAGGAGTCCATAGACTCATTCAGTTGTTGAAAATATTGAGAGAAATATCTTGTTCCCTAAAGAACGGATCATCTTGCTATGAGGCTCCATGAATTTCTTGCTTTCATGAAGAAAGAAGGCCTCCTTGAGATAATCTTATGTGAAGGAGAAGGCTTAAATTGTAAATCAATAAGTTCTTTTCACACTTGATTTTTTTCGTGAATAATCTGGTATGTGAATCCTAATAGGGATAGTGCATTGCACCTCCCTTGTTTACGTGAACACTTCCAGATCCAAAAAACCCTTCTGGTTCATGGGTTTGTTTTTAATAAATCATCGATACATCTGAACTGTGAACCACTCAGGTTTTTGGTGAAATTATAATATACTTCTATTTAATTTATAAGAGTTTGGAATGTGTTTCATGAAATTCATTACCTAATTTAAGGGTTTTCTCACCTCACATTTATTTTCCATGAGGCCCAAGATATGTTCACATCCTATTTTGTATATGTGGAGACTATACTACCCATTGATGAATTATATGATTTTATTGTAAAATTTATTGGTATTTACATATCCATTTTATGACATTTCTTTCAAGGTTTTTATGTTTTAAAAGATAACTATATGTTAATGTAATTTTGTCTAAATTTTCATACATTGAGATTAGTTCCATGTTATGAATATATTTTCTTATATTAGGTGTCTAAACTACCTTTTGACATGTTATATCATGAATAAAATTCTGCACATTATTTTTAATCTTCATGTACTTTCATTTTATTAGAAAGGCATTTTGATACAATTTTTCTATGTTGTTATAGTTTATTCAATCAATCTCAATTTTTATGAAGATTTTTTTATGATTACTCATTAAATGATGAAACTCTATGATATATATTCCATAAAAACTCATGAAATATTATATAGTATTGTTAGTAATGAAATATTCATGTTTTATTACCATTTTAACACTCATGAGTACTTAACAGAATTAATGAATTATTTTTTATGAAAGCCCACCTGTACCTCCCTCTTCTGTCAAAAATCAATGTTCATTCAAAACCATGTTTTCTAAAAGGTTTTCAAAAAGGTTTTATGATTAATTTTTTTTTTAAATTCCCTAAATATTATTTTATAATATTTCAAGGAAAAATGTTATAAAAATTCTTTCAATATTGTTTTTTAAATGTTCATGGAAAATAGTTTTCAAATAGTAATCAATATTTTATTATTATATTCACTAAATATGATTTTCAAAAGGATTTGAATATTTGTTATTAAGGTTTAAATTTATTTTAAATGAAATGGTTTTAAAAATATTTTCAATCATTACATATATGTTTTGAAAACGTTTTAAAAATAATGTTTTTAATGTTTTTTCAGGATTTTTTATAAGTTTTAAAGGAAAAATGTTTCCAAAAAAAATTTAGCATCTTTTTATGTTTTTAAGGAAAAAGGTTTCAAAATTTTTTCATTATTGTATTCTATTTTATCAAGGGAATTTTTTTTATAAATTTCATTATTATTTTCCATGTTGTTTTGCAATAGGAATTTTTTTGAAAATGTTTTCTGTTTTAGAAATCATTTTTCAATTAAGAACGTATATTTTCCTTTAAAATATTTTTTAATTATATTTCAAATTTATTTTTCATATAAGATTACATATGTTGGAGTTACTCATTCATTTCTAGGGATGTGATCCAATATTTATATTCATGTTATTTTTATGAATGGTTTATGTTTTTATAGAATGATGTTTATAACTCTTGTTTATCTTTTAGGGGTTATATGTTTATGAAACTAGTTTATTCTTCACATTTTATAAATATATGAAACCAAGTTCTATTTAATGGGTTATATGTTTATTAAACTCATTACACATTCATGGGTTATATAGTTATTATACCCTCTTCTTTACATGGTTTATTCTTCGATGAAATTTTTATGAAACCTATCCATTTTCCACATGTTTGTTGGGTCGGAGGTGATGGCAAGAGGGGGGTGAATTGCCTTTTTAAAATTAATTAACAATTTAAAACAAATTTAAATGCAGCGGAAAGTAAAATGGCAAGACACAATTGATAACGGAGTTCGGCTTTAAACTCAAGCCTACGTCTCCGCTCCCAACTCTACCGTTGGGAGATTTATACGACCGCTTGCTTTTTAATGGTTATAGCAAGAAACCCACTAGCCGTTTTAAGGTAGGCTAGATCACCTTCGTACAGCTTGCTTTTTTATTATGGTTGTAGCAAGAAACCCAAATTGAAAGAAGGAAGAAAAAGGGTGGTTTGTTTTAATACAAACCCAATTAAGAACTAAACAATTGAAGTAAATAAGTTAGAACAAACTAGAGGAAGCCTTGAGCGCCAAGAGGTGAGTGTAGTTGATGTAGAGGCAGCCCAAGCTTCAAGGATGGCAATTGGATCTCAAGTGGCCTTTGAGAATTGTCGTAGGAGCCTCAAATGATCAAAATAGTTCGGTATGCTTCGGTATATTATTGGTAGTGTTCCCGGCATCCATGGATGTCTATTTATAGGAGAAATGCTCCCAAATACTTCAATATGGCCGTTGGAGGGCTTTCGGAGCCGTTGGGGATCAAGTAGACAAGTCTGGTCAAGCTCCAACGGCTAGTTTGACTTTGCTTACCGGCTGACCGGTGCTTGTCCACCGGCTGGCCGGTGCCTTGGAAGGTGGAGAGTGCTTCTGCCCAAGAGCCACCGGCTGGCCGGTGAGGAGGCCACCGGCTGGCCGGTGGTGAGACAATAGGTCTCACTATTCCAAGGAGTTCCACCGGCTGGCCGGTGAGGAGTCCACCGGCTGGCCGGTGGTCTGGACAGAAGGCATCCCATTCTGTCTGGAACCACCGGTCGGCCGGTGGCCAGACACCGGCTGACCGGTGGCACCTGGCAGAGGGCAGGGCCTTCTGCCTGGTCCACCGGCTGGCCGATGGGCTGGATCCGGCTGGCCAGTGCCCTTACCGGCCGGCCGGTGGTCTCACACCGGCTGGCCGGTGGACTTGAAAACAGTCCACTTTTCCTCCTTTGCCACTTCTTGCTCCTGAAAACATGCCTATTTAACAAGAACATTTGAAACAATATTAGATCACGATGAGAGTGATTGTGATCATTAAAATCCAAGAGAGAGGGGTACAACAATCTCCTCCTATTTTGATGATCACAATCACAAAAAAAAATCTTAAAAAAAGGGTATGAAAGCTTTAAAAAAGGGTATGTCAATTGAAAACTTAAATAAACAATTTGAACTTCGAAAACGTAGAGACGTGCCAAATATAATGATCTTGAAAGCATTGAAATACTGAGAAATGGTCATTTTTTGAAATTGCACCCAAATGCCATTTTTTAAAGAAATCAATTGAAAACAATAACTTAACCATTTAAAACAGATTTGGATGACATCAATAACTTAAAATGGAACTTGTAAAAAGAGAATTTTAATAAATAACTATGTAATAGAGAGGTTTTCTCCCCCTTTGGGATTATCAAAATAGGAGAAAAATTATGAAAGAAAAATACTAATAAGTAATGACAAAAAGGATGGATAGATAAGATAACTTGAATTCCATAAAAGATGAAACGATACAAAGGAAGTTCAAAAAACAAATACAAATACAAATACAAGCCAAAAAAAACAGGAACGGCTCTATTCACTCCTAGAGGGCCGAGAGTGACGGCGGCGCCTGAAGGTCGGAGGAGCCGGAGGAGCCTGGACCGCCTCAAAGCGACGATCTAGAGAATCAATCCGTGAGTGAAACTGATCAAACTGGGAGCTGAAGTAAGAGAACTGAAGATCGTGCCGGGTCTCAATCTGATCCTGGAAGCGTAGGAACTGATCAGCCGTCACCGGCAAGCCACCAGCATCAGCAGGAGGGGGCACAGCCTCAGTAGGCTCAGGTGCATCATCACCCTCTCCAGCCTCCTCATCAGCAGCAGCATCAGCCTCACCTTCGCCATCACCACTTCCTTCCTCTTCATCATCATCACTATCCTCATTGTCTGAAAGAGGATAGGCAGCGGCTATAGCAGGAGGCATGGAATTGGAAGGAGGATGGGAATGAGTTTGAGGAGAGTAGGCCTTGAGAAGACCGTCCTTGTCGACAATCCATTCCTGACGCCAAGGGTGCCAACGGATGTTCATTCGTTTCACCATCATAAAATTCACTATGCTATCCTTCGTTGGATGCTCGAAGGAAGTAGCATGAAGAGGCACATCAAGAAAGGAAAAGATTTTAGTCAAGAAACGTCTGTAGGGTAGAGTTTTGGACCGGCGCGGGTGCTCAGCCACATAAGTCATGGCCCGGAACAGAAACCAGACCAAATTGAAATGTATGCCTCGGGTGATAAATGAGAGAAGATAAATATCAATGAATTTGACATTATCATGATCCCCGATTCGGGGCGCAAGAGAAGTTTGAATGAGGTGCTCAATAATACGATGATTAGGAGAAAGCTGGGAGGGCTTGACAATGGGATTTGAGGGCTGCCCTGTGAGATGCTCAAGGGCTATGGCTACATCAAACTCACGGTCCCGAGGAAACTCCCCCTGAGCAAAAGCATGGGGTCCAACATGAGGAACCCCCAACATCTGGGCAATCTCCAACGAAGTGATAGTGATGGGTTGCCCAAGAGCAGTGGAGGAGATGGTATCAATGTCATCAGAAACGGACCACGTCAAATGAGCATAGAACTCTTTGACTAGAAGAGGATAAATGACATCCTTCTCAGGGGGTACAAAGAAAGAATGCCAATGTTGATACTCAATAATCGAGAAAAGCTCAAGACGAGCAGAAGACAGCCAAGAATAATCAATTACCCTACCCGGCAGAATGACTTTGTCATGCCAAATGTCCGGGAGTTGAGGGATGGAAGGAGGAGGAGGAGCTTCTTGAGCGATTCCCTTGCCTTTGCGAGTAGATCGAGGTCCCATGATGGCAAAAGGAGCTAAAAAGAGAGAGATTGAGAGAAGAAAGGAGGTTTGAGAGGTCAAAAACTAAGAAGGGAGGCTAGGGTTTTGAGGACTTTCGGTTTTAGGAGGAGCATCCCGAGAGAGAAGAGAGAAATGAGGGAGGAAGGGTTTTAAAATTGATTTTAACCCTTCCTCGGGTCGGCCCAAAAAGCAAAACCCGACACCACCGGTTAACCGGTGATGTACCACCGGTTGACCGGTGGAACTAAAAGTCATAAAAAATATAAAAACAGAATTAATAAAAAAAGTTTAAAAAAAAAATTCTAATAAAAATAAAATATAAGCAAGCCAAGAAAGTCAAATATTTAAAAGTGCTCATTGACGAATCATTCCTAACTCCCCTTTAATAAAATCAAAATGGTCAACCGGGAGCGGTTTGGTAAAAATATCAGCTAATTGGAAATCAGTAGGAATGAAGTCCAAAGTGATATCTCCTTTTTGAAAATGGTCACGAAGGAAATGATGCCTTAAGTCTATGTGCTTTGTCCTAGAATGTTGTATTGGATTCTTAGAGATACTAATGGCACTAGTGTTGTCACACCGAATAGGGACATGATCATAGGAAAGACCATAATCCAAGAGAGTGTGTTGCATCCAAATAATTTGGGCACAACAATTGCCAGCGGCTACATACTCGGCCTCGGCAGTAGAAAGAGCAACACAATTTTGCTTCTTGCTACTCCACGAAACAAGCGACTTGCCTAGCAGATGACAGGTTCCACTAGTACTCTTACGATCTAATTGACATCCGCCAAAATCAGCATCCGAATAAGAAGATAGTTCAAAAGAAGTATTTGAGGGATAAAATAAACCAAGATTTTTGGATCCTATTAAATACTTAAAAATTCTTTTGACCGATTTAAGATGGGATTCTTTAGGATTGGCTTGAAAACGAGCACAAAGACACACACTAAACATGATGTCAGGACGGGTCGCAGTTAGGTAAAGTAGACTCCCGATCATACTCCTATAAAGCTTGTTATCCACCGGTTTCCCGGCTTCGTCTAACGTAAGCTTACATGAAGTACTCATGGGTGTACTAATTTCCTTTACTTGATCCATACCAAAACGACTTAGAAGCTCGTTTGTGTATTTGCTTTGGCTTAGAGAAATACCTTTTGAATTTTGAAAGATTTGAAAACCAAGAAAAAATTTCAATTCTCCCATAAAACTCATTTCAAATTCTTTTCTCATTAAATCTGAAAAATCAGTACAAAGAGATTCTTTGGTAGAACCAAAGATAACATCATCAACATAAATTTGGACGATTAAAAGATCTTTTGAAGTGTGTTTAAAAAAGAGGGTACAATCGTCTTGACCCATTTTAAAATCATTTTCTAAAAGAAATTTTGTTAACCGCTCATACCAAGCCCGAGGGGCTTGCTTTAAGCCATAAAGAGCCTTGGTTAACTTAAAAACATGATTTGGAAATTTTGGATCTTCAAAACTGGGAGGTTGTTCAACAAAGATTTTTTCAGAAATAAAACCATTTAAAAAAGCACTTTTAACATCCATTTGAAAAAGCTTAAAATTTAAGTGGGCGGCGAATGCCAACAAGATCCTAATGGATTCTGACCTAGCAACGGGGGCAAAGGTTTCACCATAATCGATTCCTTCTTCTTGATTATAGCCCTTAGCTACTAGGCGAGCCTTGTTCCGGGTTATGTTTCCTTGATCATCAAGTTTGTTCCTAAAAACCCATTTAGTGCCAATAATTGGATGATCATTGGGTCTTTCACAAAGAGTCCAAACATTATTTCGAGAGAATTGATTTAGTTCCTCTTGCATTACAAGAACCCAATTCTCATCATTAATGGCATCATTAACGGTTTGAGGTTCTAGGTGAGAAATGAAGGCTTGATGTTCAACTTCATTGAGGATAGATCTTCTAGTTCGAGTACCGGCTTGAAGGTCACCTATGACATTTTCTAAAGGATGGTCTCTAGAACGTTTCCAAACCTTAGGCAAGGTGGAAGGTGAAGAAGGTGAAGAGGGTTCTTGATGGTCATCCTCCTTGGGAGGAGAAGAGGAATCATTCAAATGAAGCTTATCAAGCTTATCTTCAACATCCTCAATGACCGGGTGAGGTTTTGGAAGAGTTTCGTCAAATTTGACATGAGATGATTCTTCGATGGTTTTTGAACGTTTATTGAAGACACGATAGGCTTTGATTGAGATGGAGTACCCAAGAAAAATACCTTCATCGGATTTGGCATCAAATTTCCCTAGGTTATCTTTTGTGTTAAGGATAAAGCATTTACACCCAAACACTTTAAGATAACCAACTTTGGGCAATTTGCCTTTCCAAAGTTCATAGGGGGTTTTCTTAAGAAGGGGTCTTACAAGGACTCTATTGATAGTATAACAAGCAGTGTTTACTGCCTCGGCCCAAAAATATTGAGGGAGGTCGAATTCACTAAGGAGGGTTCGAGCGATTTCTTGGAGAGTTCGGTTTCTCCTTTCAACCACTCCATTTTGTTGAGGAGTCCTAGGGGCAGAGAAGGTGTGATTGTATCCTTGAGAGGAACACAATTCATCGAATTCTTTGTTCTCGAATTCACCACCATGATCACTACGAAGAGATATGATTTTATATCCTTTTTCGTTTTCTACTTTCCTAGAGAATTTCAAAAAGGTTTTACAAGCATCATTCTTATGGGCTAAAAAGAAAACCCAAGTAAAACGAGAAAAGTCATCAACAATAACTAAGGTATAGGATTTTCCACCTAAGCTTGCTATGGGAGTAGGACCAAAAAGATCAAGATGAAGGAGTTCAAGAGATTTTGAGGTGGACACTTCCTTCTTAGATTTGAAAGAAGACTTGTGTTGCTTACCAAGTTGGCATGGCTCACAAATCAAATCTTTCTTAAATTTAAGTTTAGGAAGGTCACGAATGAGCTTGTTCTTATTAAGCTTTAGAAGTGAATGAGAGCTACAATGCCCCAATCTTCTATGCCAAAGCCAAGACTCATTGTCAAGAGCACTTAAACATTTAACATTTTGGCTAGCTAGAGATTTTAAATCAATAATGTAAACATTTTGAAAACGGGAAGCAGAAAATATCAACTTGTTTTGAAAATCAAACACATTGCATAAATCATTTTGAAAATTGACTGAAAAAACACTATCACAAAGTTGACTAATGCTAATTAAATTATTCTTTAAACCTTTAACTAATAAAACATCTTTAATAAAAGAGGATCTACCAAAACCAATGGTACCTATTCCGACGATCTTGCTTTTTGAGTTATCACCAAAGGTGACATATCCTCCATCGAATTCTTCAAGTGAGTTGAACTCGGAGGGATCGCCACACATGTGCCTTGAGCAACCGCTGTCAAGATACCACGACCCTTTAGAGGTCCTACTCTTTTGGCGTTTATCCTACAAAATCAAGAAAGAAGAGATTTTGGTACCCATATAAGTTTGGGTCCGGAAAGATTAGCAAAAAGAGATTTTTGAACCCATAATGTTCTAGTGGGATTCCTTCTATGATACTCATCCGAGTAGGTAATGGATTTGGGTCTTCCATACCTAGCATTTTTACAATCACATTCATAAATCATGTGACCGGTCTTTTTACAATAATTACAAAATTTGTATTGAGAGCTCCCCCTTACAAAAGTAGTGGGTGCCCTAGAAAAAGTGGATTGCTTGTTATAGCCAAGTCCATGTGTGGTTCTAGCCGAACGCTAAGAACCTAGTAATTTAGTTAAGTTTTGTTCACCTTGGGTGAACTTGGCAAGAGATTCCTTCAAATCCTTAATGGTAGAATTTAAAGAATCTACATTTGGAATATTTTTGACTTTAAGGGCAAGCTCCTCATTCTCTTTGAGAAGTTTGTCTTTTTCGGAAATAAGAGTTTTGTTTTTCTTTTTCAAGGTCAAAAATTTAGAGGTAAGTTCGTGAAAACCTTCCTCTAATTGATCTCTTGCATTTTGGAGTTCTTCATAAGACATATTATTATCAAAAGAAGAAGATGAGGAAGAAGAGTGAGAAGAAGAGTGAGAAGAGGATACCTCATCAAATGCCATTAGGCATTTTCCATCTTCATCGCTTGAGTCGCTTGAAGACATGGAGTCATCACTTGCACTCCATGTTGATGCTTTGAAGGCCTTCTTGTTTTTCTTTTCTTTTAACCTTTTCTTGAAAATGGAGCACTTCGGTTTGATGTGGCCTTTCTTTCCACATTCAAAGCAAGTGATTTCTTTCTCCGCCTTTGGCTCTTCCTTTCGTGCCTTTTGAAATTTCTTCTTTTTCTTCATGAACTTGCTCATTTTCCTTGCTAGTTGAGCCATCTCGGATTCACTATCATCGGAGGAGCTTTCTTCCTTTGCCTTGAAAGCAATGTTCTTTTTCTCCTTGAAGATCTTTCCTTCTTTATCGGCTTGCCTCTTCATGGTAATCTCATAAGTCATGAGTGACCCTATGAGTTCTTCAACCGGCATCTTCTTGACATCTTTCGCTTCTTGGATTGCCGTCACCTTGGGTTCCCAAGAGCTTGGTAGGACCCAAAGAATTTTCTTCGCTATTGTTTCTGCTGAAACATCATCACCAAGGGACTTTCTCCCATTGCAAACATCAGTAAAACGAGTAAACATTTCAGTGATTGACTCGTGTGGGTGCATTGTGAAACTCTCAAAGTCTTGACGATACATATCTAACCTAGTGTCTTTGACTTTGTTAGTGCCCTCATGGGTCACTTCCAAAAGTTTCCAAATTTCGTGTGAGGTGGTGCAAGTAGAAATACGATTAAACTCATTACGGTCTAACCCACAATGAAGAGCATTCATGGCTTTGCCATCAAGCTCAAAATTGGCAATGTCTTCGGGGGTCCATTTAGATTCATCCTTACTAGAAAGAGTGTAGCCTTGCATAACAATTCTATATATAGGATAGCCAATACTTCTAAGAAAAGTAATCATTCGTGTTTTCCAATATGTGTAATCGGTTCCATCGAAGTATGGAGCCCGAGTCATGGAATACCCTTCGGGTGCTTGTGAGAAAGAAGCCATCACTATGGATTTTTCGTTTGTAACTGGTTAAGGTATTACACAAACGTTCCCTCTGATACCAAATGTTGGGTCGGAGGTGATGGCAAGAGGGGGGGTGAATTGCCTTTTTAAAATTAATTAACAATTTAAAACAAATTTAAATGCAGCGGAAAGTAAAATGGCAAGACACAATTGATAACGGAGTTCGGCTTTAAACTCAAGCCTACGTCTCCGCTCCCAACTCTACCGTTGGGAGATTTATACGACCGCTTGCTTTTTAATGGTTATAGCAAGAAACCCACTAGCCGTTTTAAGGCAGGCTAGATCACCTTCGTACAGCTTGCTTTTTTATTATGGTTGTAGCAAGAAACCCAAATTGAAAGAAGGAAGAAAAAGGGTGGTTTGTTTTAATACAAACCCAATTAAGAACTAAACAATTGAAGTAAATAAGTTAGAACAAACTAGAGGAAGCCTTGAGCGCCAAGAGGTGAGTGTAGTAGATGTAGAGGCAGCCCAAGCTTCAAGGATGGCAATTGGATCTCAAGTGGCCTTTGAGAATTGTCGTAGGAGCCTCAAATGATCAAAATAGCTTTGGTATGCTTCGGTATATTATCGGTAGTGTTCCCGGCATCCATGGATGTCTATTTATAGGAGAAATACTCCCAAATACTTCAATATGGCCGTTGGAGGGCTTTCGGAGCCGTTGGGGATCAAGTAGACAAGTCTGGTCAAGCTCCAACGGCTAGTTTGACTTTGCTTACCGGCTGACCGGTGCTTGTCCACCGGCTGGCCGGTGCCTTGGAAGGTGGAGAGTGCTTCTGCCCAGGAGCCACCGGCTGGCCGGTGAGGAGGCCACCGGCTGGCCGGTGGTGAGACAGTAGGTCTCACTATTCCAAGGAGTTCCACCGGCTGGCCGGTGAGGAGTCCACCGGCTGGCCGATGGTCTGGACAGAAGGCATCCCATTCTGTCTGGAACCACCGGTCGGCCGGTGGCCAGACACCGGCTGACCGGTGGCACCTGGCAGAGGGCAGGGCCTTCTGCCTGGTCCACCGGCTGGCCGATGGGCTGGATCCGGCTGGCCGGTACCCTTACCGGCTGGCCGGTGGTCTCACACCGGCTGGCCGGTGGACTTGAAAACAGTCCACTTTTCCTCCTTTGCCACTTCTTCCTCCTGAAAACATGCCTATTTAACAAGAACACTTGAAACAATATTAGATCACGATGAGATTGATTGTGATCATTAAAATCCAAGAGAGAGGGGTACAACAATGTTGTGACTTGATTACATGTTTATGATACCCATTTCATTTCATGGGTTATGATATAATGTTTTTTTATGTTCTAGTGGAACAAATATGTACGAAATCTTTATTAGGTGGGTGGTACATGTATATCCCTCTAATGCATTGGGAAAGTATTTATATCTCAAAAGATATCCATTTATAGAATAGCTATTGAACTCCGATTAGTAAGGTAATGTTTCCACTAATACAACCCTGGGGGTGAACCTTGACTACTAATATGGTCATATGAATAAACCATGACTAACAATATTATATGGGTATTTAACCCATACTACTAATATGGACTTCAAAATAATGATTAACTTTTACAAAAATCATTTTTATATATTTATGTGTATACCAAAAATTATATATATTATTACAATGTTTTGATATCATAGATTATGCTCTTGACTATCTTATGATTCATGTGTCATGAACATCCAATAAGTATTCCATGGCTCATGTATATCAAATTTGATATGAAGGATATTAAATTTAAATGTTTTAATCATGATTTCATTCCCTTATGATGATGTTATTCTTACATATCTCATTTATTTTCCCTTATTGAGCTTCTTAGCTCAGTCTGTCTTATACTTCCTTTCCCCATGTCTTGTAGAATCTTATTTAAGTAGATGTACTTAAGGGGAATATATTTATGGGAAACATTGAATATTTCTTAGTAAGTATGAATATTTTTTAGTAGTCTACAAGGACACTGAACTATTATTGTCCTTAGGCATGAAAATTTGTAATGTGATAAATATTCATATAAACTTTTGTAATACCCATGTATGTTAATCCTTGGTGGATATACATTGAATATAGGGGGAGGTTATTTTCATTATTTATACCACCATGACCACCCTTGGTAACATCCCAACCAAAATATATCCAATAAATAGTGGTGGTAGACTCAGGAATTCCCTTGTATTAAAGGATCAGGGTATTTATACTATCACCCTTCCCGTACTAAGGAATATAGTCTTCTCTAGATTGGGAGAAAAAAATAACCTCTATGTTAGTACCATCCAATGAATGAAATACACTCTACCTAAACGGAATGCTTTTTTTCACATTGGGGAATACCTTTGGTTTACCCTCTGTATAAATCTTCTAGAGGAGAACTCATGAAGAAAAGTGAATCCTTATAGAGGTCGCAAGGCCAAGTTCCTCATCATGAAATGGAACATAATGGAAGAATGTGTTATCCAATCAAAAAATATCTGGAGGATGATATATCATCCCTTCCATCATTAAAATAAAATTTACCCATTTCATATTACACATAATGAAATTCCATCAGCCTCACCACTATGCATTGACTATAATGTATTGTCAAAATAGAGGATCGGGACAAGGAGGATAATGAATAGAATATGATACACACCAAAACACTCAATGAAGATATCAATACATAGATTCTGTTATAGACACATAATATTGGATATCCTAAACATGTAAAATTTTATCCACTCAGTGAGATTTATCCCATGAAATGGGAAAAGTTTTTCCCACATCACACCCTCCACATGAGGAGACCTAAGATCACATTATTGTGGAACAATTAACACTATATGATGTTATTTTGGGAGGACTAAAATAGATCAACGATAAATTAAAAATTCTAAATATTCTTTCTATGTGTGGAACCTAGGTGTAATTCAATGTTTTCCCTCTTTAACATATCTATTAATAGACTTTTTATTAGCCGATGCAAGCATGAAATAAAAATTTAGAATGTTATAGATCAAGTAAATTGGTGTACATATGATCAAAAGCTAAAACATTGCAAGAATTTTGTCATATGTGGAACTAAATAGAGACCGTTTTTCGAAAATACTCCTAAGAAGCTTATATAGGGTGTTAATAAAAGTCATATACGGGCCCACCATATAAAAAGTCATGTGTCGCCTCTGCTTGGTAATTTTCTTTGCTAATCATCACATCAAATATTCATGACTCCATAAAGTATATAAATATCCAATTAGGGGACTTGGTAGGGAATATAACACTAATAAATCTAGAGAGAAAACTATATCTCAAATGGGTGGACATGACTCCACCTCTTCCCAAATTATGGATTCTAGCCTTCTTGATCGTTAATTACACTAGTGACCTAGAACTACACCTCTATAAATTTTCATCAATATTTAGACCCATGATGGGTATAATAAAGTATTTTTAAGTGGATAATATCATATGTTTAATGTATACACTAGAAAGAACATCCTTTTTAGTTTTATTGCCTTAGAATACGGGTTGGTCACTAATTTAGATGTTATCCATCCGATGTTTCTCAATCCAATTAGTTTAATGATGAGAAATATGATTGTATTAGATATCTAATATTTTAAATACTTACAAATGAGAGAGTCTCATATTTCATTTTTTGATTTAGAGGTCTAAATGACCCCTTACACATGAAACTCTCATTTGAGATTCTAATTGAGATTTATGTATATAATCATTGTGATGAGTTGTAAACATCTACGATCCTGATGAAATATCCTAGTGGATTATGAGACTATTAAGTAGTTCGGAAATGGTTTGAGGATTTTATTAGACATATAAAGGTCAAGACTAATCCAATATCAACACCATAATGAAATTGAACTAATAAAGTATAACTGGTGACTGTTATACTCAAGATTTTCCCATCACCATTCAAGACCCCTATGTCTGTACATTATCATATATAATCTTCCCCTAAATTTAATCACTCATAGAAACATCCCTATTTTAAGATAGGAAGGACTAATTTTGTCAACCATTTTAATATCAATAGAATAAGATATATTCTTTCTCAAAAGATCAAAATTCTGGATACATCATTGTAGTGACGGAGAATGAAATTACAATGCTACTAGATCACATAAAATTTAATATGTATTTTATCTGTAACCACCCACACAAAATACCACTCCATCATAGAGTGGGGTATAATATCAAAGTGTGATTTATCTACTAACATAACCTCCAAAGGATGGCTGATTCATGGATGTTCATGTTGGGAAAACCCTAAGAGATGGTAGATCTTGTATTTACTATTTCATAATATTGGAAATGAGATTGACACAAAACATTAAGAAAGAAAACATTGAAGTTAAATGAATGAATGGTCATAAAATTATTCATCCAAACACATGAAATTCAAAATTCATACCTAAACCAATAAATTGTGAATCCTATCCCATTTTTAATAGATGAAGAATCCACTTAAATGTATTATTCTTCTAATTTTGAGTGTAATCAGTGCATTAAGAGAAGGACATGGGAGAAGGGACTCATGTCCGTCTAAAATCCCCTCTAGACTCTTCTAGAAATTGTTCACCTAATATTTTAAGGATGGTACCTGAACCACTTAATCAACCCACCATAAAATTAATCTTCATTATATGACTCAGTTAATGTATTCCACTTATTATACCCATTATTTAATGAAGACTTTATATATGAACCATATCAAACTTAAACAAATTAGGGATAGAGAGTAAAATTCCAACTATTACAAGTTTTTTGAGGAATATTAGGATGATAAGATTCATAAAATTCAGGTTATGTCTCCCCTAAATCTATATATACTACAAAAACCTGGAGAAGATAACTTCAAGAGCCTAAAAAGGAGAGAGGATCCACTCCTATATAATTTAATGTTTAGTCAAGTCCCATCATATTAAAATAAAAGTTGAATGATGCCATAAAATATATTAATTTAATGATTCAATAAATTTTATAACTTTCTAATAAAAAAATAACATAAATTCCACCAAATATTGTATAGATAAAGGACTAAAAAACTCAACCTACATATAATCCTGAGAATCAAAACATGTAATATCATCCTGGTGGAAAACAGAGGCCCCTATTTGATATGTATGATATCATAAAATAATACACTATCACTCCAACCAACACTTAAACCAAGGAGGCCCTTCACCTATCGAAGTGATCTTTAAATCACATATTGAGGCCCTCCTAATCCATCATTTGATTGAGTATAAGATTACAATAATTGAAATCTAACCTGTATGGACTTATCCCATAGATTTCCATAAGGTTGTCTCTTTTAAAAATAATTATAGATAGGTTGTAGTATATATACACATTAGAGTCATGTATATTTATAGAAAATATTTATGGGATAAAAATTAATCAATACGTCATTGATAATGGATATGGATTGGCCTTATTCTGCTATAAATCCTCTGAAATTTGGTATACAGTGATGCCAACCTGTCTTCCTCCAATTTTATAATAAATGATTATAAAAATAGTAATAAAAAATATGTTATCAAAATCATGATTAGATTACAATTAATGGATATAAAATCTAAATTTGAATTTATGTTCATTTTTAATGACATTGATTTTAATTATCACCTAATAAGATCATGGATGCATCTACACAATTTAGTTCTTCACCATACCATTAATACCTAAATTGTTATATTAATTGACTAGTTAGAGTAATGTAGAGAGATATAACCCCATTTGAGTATCATGAATAATATAATATAGATTTTTTAATCTAATAATGTGAAAGGAAGCATAAAACAAAATGAAATTACACTTATATTACTACACCCAATAGCTTTGAAATGTATTATCTGAACCCATTGAATGACATATATGACGAGTTCATATTTAAAATCATTATAGTCATTGTAATAATTAATTATATGGATAGTTATTTGGATACATGATCTATCCTTGTCCTCATTATATCATTTGCGTCATCTAAAAATTTCTAAATAAATGATGTTTGATACTCTGATAGGGATAACAATGCCCCCAATCATGGTTCCCATATATTGTTTTTAAACTCTGAATATTTCATCACATTATTAGGTGTAAAAATCAGAGTTTCACCATAAATAAGACAATCTATAAATTATCATTTTTCAATACCTAAATATTGGGATGTCAATATAGCCTCTGTACAAAAGAGGGCGATGTGAATAAAGAAATTTTATAGGATTTCCCAAGTATAGAGGTCATACCACTAGCCTCCCAGGAACCAAGATATATCACTTTACCACTCTCATGAAATGAAAATTTTCTCTCCCCTCCCACTTCTAATTATATTAATACAAAAGAATTGGAAGAATACAATCTCATCGATACCCATCTAGTTTCTGATAAAGGTGTCTCTTCCCAGATTGGCGAGGACATACATGTATATAGGGGTATAAAGAATGATTGTCATCCCACAATAATATGTGATTTCATGATTTATAATGATCCAGTAATGTTTATCTCTTTCTTGAAAAAACGCAATGATATGTTCACATATAATTATAAGGATATTCATTTATTTATTCTAGACGCGGAAACCAAACATTTGAGCCGGATTGATGATCATCAAGGTTTTAAGCAGACAACTAGAAGTACACATTTATCCTATACTGTTATGGTAACAGATGAATTTTGAATTCTTATTAAATATAAATTCATTAGGGAAGTTTTATACTAGAAATGGATCCATAACATCATCTCCATTATGAAAAATAGAAGGAATATCAATTCTAGAATTGATTTCAGGGATGAAAATATGAATTTACCAAATAATGATTTGTAATTATTGATTAAAAATATATTAATTTATAAAATTATAGAATTATAAACCCTATAATTTAAGGACAAGTGCATATGGTATAATTAGATAAAAACGGAATTTGACAAAGAATAATACAAAACATTGAAATAACCTGATTTATATTTTTCTATCACTTAATTCCCATTAGTTTGAAATTTTTTAATTCCATGGGTCTACACACCATGAAACTTATGTTTAATCCCCCTTATGGAAAAATGTAAACTGTTATGTCAATGATGTGATAATCAAATCCTATAAATGTTTTCATCTTATTTACGACCTTAAGAAAATTTTCATCAAACCACAATAGCATTGCTTGAAGATAAACCACCTAAGGTTTCATTTTAGGGTGTAAATAGGATAATTACTCAACATTATAATATGTTAATGTGGAATAAAATTAATTCTAAAAAGAATAAAAAAATCCTTGAAAATTAGTATCCTTGAAACATAAAAGATTCGATAGGGATCCAAAAATTCCTCAGATAAAATAAGAGTTTCATATCCAATCATACTAGTTAGGGAATCCACATTATTAATCTAATCAAGAAATAGATCCCCTATACATGGGATATGTATGGTCAATAATCCTTTAAGGATCTAAAGAAATACATTATATAGCCACTTTTCTTGATGATACAAGTAGGAAAAAATACGCATCATATATGTGGCCACCATGGAGAAATATACCAACACTATCCTCATAGAGAAAAATTATACGGGGAATGAAAGCAATCTCTCTTATCTCAAAACAAATAATTTTTGAAATTGAAACTCAATATTCTGACTCTTAGAAGGATTTCCTCCCATGGGTTTTTATAGTACAAAATTTGAAGCACGACATACAAAACTATGATGTGTGCTTGGTCTCTCTCATTGATTTTGTTGGGTATATACTTAATCTCTCAATGATGAATGGATAGTATTCTAAATAGATTGTTATATTACATTAGTATGTATATTGTTTTTAAAAAAAATTAAATAAAGGTTATATTGCGGCCTATTTTTTATAGTACACCATTCCATGGATAATATAATAGTGAATAATAAGCTTCTAGATGAAGAGTTTTTTTTCAATCCATGACACTCCCAAATCATAGGAAACGTACTTAAATGGTTCTTCTAAAATCCAAAGAAAAAATGAAGAGAAAACCTAAATCTCAATAGAGTTGACCGTGGGATTATCTTCATCTCCCCCAACCAAGTGGGTTCTACCTTATTCTTTCCAAAAATCTAGAGGATGATATAAAAACGATGAGGAATACAAATATCTCCTCAGGGGCTCATAGTTATCCCGAAATCTATAGGTGGATGATTTAATTGATAAATGTGACTCAATAATTTTGATTAGGTAGATTAATGGTGAATATTCCATTATGAAGGAATAATTGTATCCCCTTCATGAATTTGTAAAATTGTTAATGGTTAAATTTTATATTGAATTAATTATATTTAATATACCTCTATTATATAAGGCTTGTGTTGACACATTAGCTAATTAATCCATGAACCTGGATGAAACTAACCGAGATAATATATTTATCTATATCACACACTGCATGGTGGTCTCTCCAGTCACTGTCAATGATATAGGGGAAATAAATTAAGTCAACACATCCCAAGAACATGATGAGCCAATATCCTTATAAACTAATTTTAGTATTTGGTTGATTTCCACCACATTTATTTATATTCAAAATGGTATCATTCTTCTAGATCGAGAAAAATAAAAATAGATCTGACATTAGATAAAACAATTCTTTCATTATGATAGATTGAATGAACAAAACACACCCTAAAAAGTTGGTTATGATGAATTCTGACATAGATTCATTGAAGGATAATATACCCTCACCATTATATAGGAAGTTAATCTAGGATCATGGGATTATGATCAGTCAGGGTCTATGATCTCTGGTCAAATTAAGATACCTGGCTATTTTTTTCTATTGATGATACATGATTTCATAGAATTCACAAATAAGTTTCATTCTTGTAATATTCATTCAAAATTTATCAAAAATCCACTAGAGCTATTTCATTATTCTAGATATTCGTATTCGTTTTCATATGAGTAAAGGATGTCATTGGGAGATATCCCCCAGCTATAGCCAGGAAGTTCCAATATATCATTGTGGAAAATGAATTCATTTCTAAATTAATCGAGGCTATATACCTTAATAATGTCAGAGAAAATTATATTATGAACATCGTGAGGTAAAATTTCATTAAAATATTTAGTGTCCCTGGCATGATATTAAAATAAAATGTCACCAATTTTTTGTTCATTCAATTTGAATACGTTTTATAAATAAAAAAACAACAAGCCCAAATACTCATCTAGATACCATGAAGTGTTGAACAGGTAGATAGAGGCCTTTAAGGAAACTCTTTTAGATATACAACAGAGGATGGGGATTAAGAAAAATATGTCCTATAAAGATAAACCTCTTCTGGAATACGAGATTAACACACTAAAAATCTTATTTCTATGTATGTGTACCCATATTAACTTGTATATAAGCTAGATGTGGTTTTTCTCATCATGGCTTACTTAACATCACTCCACATTGAAATATGTGGTCATATCTTAGAAGACAAAATATCCTATATATAACGTGATGAGTTACAGAAACAAAACTATAAAAGGTTTCACACACCAAAAAACATCAAAATAAATCGAAATTAGATTCCATGAGACTTTAATAATAAGTTGTTCCTCCACTCAATTTTTTAGGAAGATTTATTTTTATCTGTCAAAATTTTTATGATAACTGGGAGTAATCGACTAAATCTTGAACAAAAATATGATGTAATTTACACTATACAAATGGTCTATTATAATAGATTTTCTCCCTGATCCACAAGGATGGTGATATTATAACACCTCCCACCAATGCAAGGTTTTTCAAAATGTATTTATCATACATTTTATATTGGTTCACTATCTCCTAACTACAAGAAATTAAAAAATATATCATTATTTAATTATCACAAGACATTAAACATGATGACATCAACCTCACTAAGAGAAAATGAACATTATATATATATATATATTCCTTGATTAAATAATTTAAATTTAATATAATAATCTAATTATCTATGATGTTAAACTGTATGACATCCTCCCAAAAAAATAAATAAATTTTATAGTTATTGACCTACCCTTAAGACTATAAAATACATTGCATAACATCCTTTTTTCGGGACATAATATTTTATAATATTTTCTCCGTAACATGATGTTAAACTCTATGACATTTTTGATCATTCATAACATTACACTATATAGAAATCATCCACATACAAGAAGAAATTTCTCCCTTAGCATTGGAATCCTTCTACATCCCTCTCAAGAACAACATGTATCTTAATTATAACTTGTGTGGAATATGTACTGACACCCAAGATTATTACCTAATGGTCAACATCAGTTTCATCACTAAAAAATTATTTTGATTCTAGGAGATACTCCTTATGGTCATTAAAGACCTCAGGGTGTGTTTGATATTAAATCATACAAATGAAACTATAAATAATCTATGTTTTACTTATGTCGAAGACTACAACATATGATTCATTATTCACCGACCAATTACATGGGAAATACCTCTCTTCAATGTTTTAGGTTGATCTACATAGAATACTATGACATAAGATTCATTAATCATAAAAATATACATAACAAAATGTCCTTTTTACCAATATATGCAATATAACTATATAGAAAATCTTGAAGAACTATGTATGCCTTCATTATTGTTCTATCAGTATATGTACTGGCCTCCAGGACTAGTTATCTTATACCCATACTTGAGCCTTCACTGACACCACCAAATTTCTATTTGGAATTAGGATCAAATGAACCAACCTTATGTAACACCAAATAGTTAATTGTTTCCTTACACACCAATCACTCCATTTAGATTCGCCCCCACTCTTGGCTATAAGAAATTTTGTCATTATCACATGAAATTAATATACATGAAACCATCCTAAAATAGTGAGTTAAAATAAATAACCTTTTATTCAACATAGAAGAAATAAAACAATCTTGAGTATCCAAACTCTTATGGATTGAATCCATTACATGAGATCATGTTCCATGTAAATATCTTGTTATATAACCTTTGATTTTGTTAATCCTACACCTATGTGAAAATAGATCTAATTGAGAAAACTATGTTTGGATTGATTCACACTACCATATGATATTTAGTGATTCACTAATCATATATCGTAGGCCCAACACTATTTTCTATCACCAATAAATTGTTTATACATCTAGGAAATCGAGATCTGTATAGGTGTTCCTGCTTGAAAATGAAAAATTAAGAAGGAAAATTCATTAGTAAATTTCATTTATACATTAGAATACACTCATTGGATTCATGGGAGATCTCTAAATTATATCTTATTTATCACACTGATCCTGAATCACTTGGGAATAAAGGGACTAGTTGATCTCTCTGATTAACATGATAGAGGTACAATATGTTCAAAAGGTATGGAGTTTTATCCTTATCACATGAGATTAAACTGTGCATCATAAGTTGTACCTTATATGAATTATCAATCCATTTGGAAAGCTATTTTGGTAGGATTATTATTTTTACACAAAATAAAGATCCATGTCTGAAATTTTGGTGCATTGATCAACATGTAGACAAAATTCCCTCTACATGTCATGAACTTCCTTTGTCTTGATTCTTATTTTTTCAGAATATATTATATTTATTTGTTCTATTATCTTATGGACAACCATAAAACCTTATAAAAAATTCCCCTTTCGCAATTAATTTTCTGGACAATTGCATGTAGTATTTCTTTAGGAAATATGTGTGTAGTCTTTTTTCAAGGTCTACGTCTGTATTGATTTGTATTTCTTTATTGGATACATAGTGATGCCATGATCTTCAGTTCTAGGCCCAACTATAAACCCAATAAAAACCGTAGTTTATTTTATTATTTTGACCCCAAAATTTATATTAGGATTCCCTTCACAAGTTCATCAATAAGTGGGGTCTATCATATTATTTATCACTTGAAACTAAACTCAAGACACTTGAGTCGTTATTATTTAATGTAAACTGCATGAAATATGGTAGATCCAGTAATACCGGAAACTACTTCGAGTATAACATTCTATATAACCCAACTACCTCACATGAGCCCCAGATCCATATGATAGTGCAAGATGTATAGGATCCGGTACTGATGTAAAAAAAAGCTTCATTCTTAAAAACCCTGGTGTTTGTGTTTCCTATAATCATCTATTTTTAATATTTTTTAAAATTCCATGATAACCTTGATATGGTATTCTATGGTCTTGAATTAATCCACAATACTATTTGTAAATCCCTCATTTATAAAATGTAATTCACTTCTTAATTATCTTATATTGATACAATCCTTCCATGGAAATAATTAATAAGTTTATTAAACTCCAATGGTTAATTTTTTCATATTATGCATATATGACTTTCATTTGTCTCGCCATATGTGCCCTAAACATGGATTATGATTCGAAATCATTTCATCTTAATGAGAAGGTCTTATATTCTCTTTAATCCAAAAAACCATTAGAGAGTATCCCATCACTCCAATATTCTTAGTTTTCCTCCCTTTCATACATTTCCAATATCACATCTCCTGATCTAAAAACATCATTAAACAATACAAATTATTATATTTTTTTCCAAATTTGAAACACCCAAGACCCTACCATAGTAATTAAACATTATATCTTAGACTGCCACACTCTAGAGGGAATATCATTAAGAATGTATTTAAAAGAAAAATTTTATAATTTGAAATTGAAAAAAATTACTTCATTTTTTAATTCATAATGTCAATTATATCATAGTATTAATTTTTTATCGACCCCTATAAATGGCTGTTTTTATAAAAAAAATATTACTTTCAAGAAACATGTAATTGACATTAACTTTTAATTATAAAATAAAGAATTGATTGTTTTGAAAACATCTATGTAATAGAATATGAAATTAAGGAAGACAAATAGTCATTTTAAACTATTTATTGAACATATAAATCCTATGTCCAATATTTATATAACTAATTAAAATGTCACTTTAATAAAAAAACTACATTATTTCTTTTTATTAAAAAAATAATTTCAAAGGGAGTTTCATTTTTTTCTTTCCTTGGAAGCCTAAATTAATTATATTTTTTTAAAAAAAATTATTATTTTTCCCAAAAATAAGAATACAAACTCATTTTGTATTATATATAATCTGTATACAAAAAATATAATTTATCTAAAAACTATTTTTAAATGATATGTTGTATTTCTTTTAAAATTAACTTTCCACAACTTTAGACATATTGTTTGATAAAATTATTCTAAAAAATAATATTATTAGAATCAAATTAGTTAAAATATCAGTATAAATACTTTTTGTTAATGTTAGTTACTACGGCTTGAAATTAATTTCCAAGGTTAATGTAAATATGTGTAAAAGATTAAATGTTTAAAAAATCATTAAAACACAAAATGTTTTCTCAATAAAGAGTAGTAAAGTTGATTTTTGGAATTAAAATATTTTGATCTATACTTTTCCCATTTTTTGGCACATTACACAACCTAACATTATTAAAAATATAAGGGTTGCTTGAAAAAAATCCATTCTCTTCACTAGTAAATATTTAACATTTTCACCACTTCAATAATTATATATCATCTGAATTTATGCTAAAAAATATATGATATTTCTCATAATATAACCATATATCACATTTAAAATATTATGGTCCACATTTTTTAGCAGAAATATTTCATTTCCAAGGAGATTTATATAGAAAACTAAAGACCTCGATGTGTGTATTTTAAACAATGTATTATTTCACTTTAAATATATTTATTAAATTTATTCAAGCAACAGAAAAAAAATATTAGTATAAGGTATTTAATTTAATGTTACTGTATGAATTTTATTAATATTTTATATTCACATAACCTACCCATTTAAAAAATATATATCTGTGCACTGCGTGGAATACCACCTCCATGACACAAAATATTTCATTTTCCTTCAATGCTTTAAAATATTGGTCATATAAACTAGATTAAAATAAAAATGCGGTTCTTATGATATCATTAATGTTTTGGTTTGTAATATTAGGGATCCTATTAAATATGTGATCAAAAAATGGACATCATTAATTTAACAGTCTAAAACAAGCGTATTAAGAGGATAATATTTTATTCAAATCGTGTATAGTTACATATCCATTAAATATTATTAAAATTCATTCCAATTTGTATATAACAAACAAATAAATTCAAAATTAGATCATTATTATTCTATTATAATGACATTACACCAAAAAAACCTTATAATCATTTATTCAAACATATTTGATTAGGTTTAGTTCACTTTAACCACTTATATGGAAAATTATTTGAAAATATATCATGAATGAATGTGGGAACTTAATTAATGGTAAAATATGATCAAAATGTGTATATACGGACTTTATTTTTGTTTTGAAAAATTTATATCAATATTTTTTAGTAATTAATTATAAAAACACCCTTTGATCAAGAAGAATCACTGGAACATACTTGTTATAGGTTTAATCTTCAAGTGTAAAAACTAAAACAATTATTAAAATAAAAGAAAACATCATAATTTATTATAAATTATCCTTAAAATTCAATTTTATGTACTATTAATTAATAAATTTTTAATATTAATGAATAAAAACACTGCTATTATGAAACTAGTACAAATGATCAAAACTATAAACTCATAATGTGGAAATCAGAGGAATTTATGTAGAGAGTAACTATTTGTAAAGATTATGAATTGAAGTAGATATGATTATTGTTATGAATTACGTTATTAACTTATATTTGTTTATGATATATAAGGTTAAATTATGTACCTGTAATTTAGGGAAAAAATTAATTTAACACCTTATAATTTGAATAAATATTTTCTTCAAATAAATTTAATTTCTTCGATAGCTTGCGATATACGTAACATAAGGTTTGAATGAAATATGACATACTCTTAAAATATTTTTATGTGTAAATCTTATTCTAGATGTTATACTAGGTTTATAAAAATTAATAACTAAATTATAAAAATTTATGGTTTTCTTATTTGTAAAATTATTTTTTTGGTTATCAATTAATTATAAATGAAAAAACCAAATGAAAATAAAGGGTACGATTTCGGAATATACTATTTTTATGCTAGAAATGTGTATCTATAATAATAAATAAATTATATCACAATTTTGGAATTATTATAATAAAACTTATATATTAATAATTGAATAAAATGAGTTGACTTTCGTTTAATATTTTTCTAGGCATAAAAAATTAATAAATCCAATATTATGATTAAAAATGATTTTTTTTCTAAAAAGCGTATTCAATTCATTTTATTCAACTATTTTTAAAATTAAAATTTTTCACATTAATTTATTTATAAAAATTATTATTATTTTCTAAATAAACAAGTAAGAATTATCTTATAGTGAGTTTCTGAGAATTCTTTAATAACAACAATTCTTAGATGAATAGTGAAAAATAAATATTTTCAATAAAAATTTTGTTTTTATTTCATTCAATTAAAAGTACCAATTTTTAAAAATAATATTTATTATATTATAACTAAAAAAATTAGTTTATTAATTTTTTTTAAATTATGATAAAAAATATTTTATAATGAAGAATACATTTTCTTTTAAAAACTGATTTTCATCTGGTTAGACGGTTTAATTTTAAATTAAATTCTACCAAATATGTATATTTAAGTTGATAAATGTGATTAAATATTTATAATAATTGTAATTAATATTATTGAATAATTTGAACATAATTTTTTGGTCACAATTCATTGTAAAAACCATAAATATTTGTTACCATAGTTAATTTTAAACCAAGTTTACCTAAAATTAATAAACAATAATAGGGTTAAAATTACCAAAACACATTCTAAAACCCAATTTTTTGTTTATATTTCTAACAACACCTTATAAAATCATAATATTATCATTTTTTATCTATTTTCAAAAAAGTGAAATGATATTATTTTTAAAACATGAAAAATTTCAAGTGTTCCTTTCAACTTAATTATAAAAGGTCGGCTCCCCTCATCTCCTCTACACACTTCAATATAATTTCTGTTTTGAGAATCTGTACCCAAATCCATTCCTTAATAGAGTACCCATAACCTAGAGTCTCTTTTTTTAAATAAAAACATCATAGAAAGGGTTTATGTATAATTCGAAATAGATTTCCAAAAGAAGATATTTTGTTCTTAACCATATTTTTTCATTAATTTCTTCTTATACCTCTTTGAAATATTCTTCAAATATGTGGAAAAATTTTGAATTGTCTGTTACATATACATATACTTTTTTTATTAATTTAATATCCTGTATCTATCTCCAATTCCATTAAATGGTAAATGAAACCATTGATCGTGTGTATGGAGGACAATCATCTCATGAACCGATGTAATTTGTTTTCTATCACTGCCTCTCATTATTGTATATGATGATGGATTTAAGGTATTAATATATATTATATTTAGGAAATAGTTTATGTTATTTATTTATAATATAAAATATTCTTTTTATCTTATAATACATTGGAAAATGATAATGTCACTCATGCATATGTGTTGACTACCCCCATGAAGCGATATGATTCATTTTTCATTTATATTTTACATGGATAGTAAAAAAGATTGATTTGATGGACATATTTTTTTTATATAAAATAATAATTATTTTACATTGTTTAATTATTATTTACATTTATTTTTCTACATCCTTGAAAACATTAAAATAGAGTTCATGTGTACGTATGACCTACCGTCTCAATGAACACTGCAATTCATTTTTCCATATCTATCTATTCTGAATGAAACTAAATGTATTTATAATAAAAATATTTGATATATATATATTAAATAAAATTATTTATATTATGTAAACATGACTAATGTAGAGGGACCGGGACTTCCATACTAAAACATTCATGAAAATAGAAGTTATTATCACCAGAATTGACAATTTTAATAAATAATTGTTAATAAAAAGGAAAAAAATTATAAGTAAATAATATATGGTATTATTTATATGATTATGGTTATATATTGTATACAAATATATATATATATATATATAATATTATTTGTACTAGAGGTGTGAACATCTATAATGA
This sequence comes from Viscum album, assembly GCA_963277665.1. Lineage (NCBI taxonomy): Eukaryota > Viridiplantae > Streptophyta > Magnoliopsida > Santalales > Viscaceae > Viscum > Viscum album. The sequence continues at coordinate 837,776,825 of OY728137.1, forward strand.
ATGTTGATACTCGAGGTAAGGGGTTTATGTTGGAATCCTATTTTTTAACGGGACCAATTTTCCTTGAATTTCGGTAGAAGAAATTAGATGATCCTTATCAATTAAATATATTGAATTTTTTATTATCCCATTATTATTTATTTTGGATGCATTTTTTCCATTAATTTCCATCAATTTTAGTACTCAATAAACATAAATATTTTTTTGGAAAACTCTATAATTTTTACTATTCAGTGAGGAATCATTCTCACCCTTTTCCATTTATTCTAAAAATAATGTCAAGAATAATTTATATATTACAAAAATAAATTTGTGTACTTTATATTGATTTTTTAGTTTAAAAAAATTAAAAATTAATCTTTTTTTATTCATTTGAGCGATGTACGTTTTGAATATTTATAATAATTTGTGTGGAATGTTTATTGAATGATGCAATTTTTGAGTTTCTTACATTTTAATGAGAATATTATCCAATTTTATCATTATTATTATTCATATATGTGTTTTATTATTATTATTATGATATATTTTTAAAATTATTTTATTTTCTATCAGGTATGGTATTATAGAGTGATGTAATGTTTTGGAAACTTGTTCTATTTAAAGATGTTATGATATGATGATAAGATTAATGATCCTATGAAAAAATATGTATGGTTTTCATTATGTGATATATTTTTAAGCATGATACCCACACTTCTAGGTTCATCTCATAAAAAATTATTTTATGTTTCCTGTAGAATACAAAGCGAAATTACACAGAGCATTTTACATGCCATGAAAATTTCCTGTTTAGGTTTTGGAGAATTAAAAAATAACATGAAAAACATTAGATTTATAAAAAAACTACATAAAATGACTAAATTTCTTCACGAGAACTAACTATTTAATTGAATAAAATTCCTTTGAGAAATTCTACTAAACCTGTGAAAAATAAATTTAAAATAATGGGTGTGCATAATTTCCAAGTAATGAGTTTTCTAGAAAAATAGTGAAAAAATAATCTATTGATTTTTTAGAATACATTAATAAATACATTGAAAATAAACCATGATCCCACTTGAATCATAGAAGGTGTTCTGGCCACACCCACTTTCTTGAGGGATAGGTTCACTCCCCATGCCCTATCATTCTTTCCACATCGACCATCAAATTTTCATAAAAAAATTTATATTTACTTACACGCACACACACACACATATATATATTACTAGAGTTTCTACTTTAGAAACATAATTATACAAAAAATACACACATACCCATTTATGTATATACAAGTATTTGTATATATGTATATATTTATATATATATGTACATTCATTGGGAATCACTTGTGTGTTTTGATACAACCAAACCTCATGTCACTTAGCATTCACATGAAATATCAACAACAATAAACATCCATTTATTATAACATTCATTCATTATTTCATGATATATATTTTGTATAATGTGATAAATTTTATCATTTTAAAATAAATTTTTAATAAAAATATTAACGACAGATTATCTTAATTTACTCTATGAATAAAATTATTACATGAATGTATATACACATCACAAGTAAATAATAAATTTTTATTCACATAAAATAATAAATATTTAATTTTTTAGTTCATAAAATAATTAAAAGAAATAAGTAATTATGTATCTCTAATAAAATTTTTATAGTAAAATTTTTAAAATAAACCTTCATTTTGGCATAACAAACTTAATTATGTTAGTAATTTGAAATTTAAATATTATATGATGTGTTTAGGTATTTATGTAAGAATAATGGAATGTGTATTTATACCATCCATCCAAATATATTTTTATTAGACCCTTTTGAGGAGAATGTATACAAAACCATTTAGTACAACCCAACCATTAGACACTATAACACATAACAAAATTATTAGACCATCTTGAAACCATTCGACTTACTTTCATAAAAAATTTCCGAGAAAGAGTTGTTACCTTTTTACAGGATAGCCCCTGATAATGTCCTCAAAATGAGAACCCACCTTTCTCCACACTCACAATAACTCCTCCTCAACTATTTTCTTGTGTGTAATGGGTATTTATACACATATCACAAAACCATTAATTTAAAAAGTGATGTAAATTTTTTATAATTATGATAATCCATCAACATAAGTTGAAATTAGAAGTCAAATGATATTTCTCATTTAATATATCATATAAAAATATATTTTTTAATAATATAACATGTACGTATATATAATACCCCCATAAATAATATATTCAACATTTTGATGTAAATAATCATAAAGTATAAAAAAATTTGAATATGTTTTTCAATAAGAAGATGAATATATATATATATATATATATATACTCCCTGAATTTAAATAATAATAAAATATTAACATGATGTTTCTCCAAATTATCACACGCACACATATATATATTTATATACTGTGGAATTTTTAAAACAAATAATATTAGAATAAATTCATTTTTATACAAAACATATATATAAATAAGTAAAATACCATAATAAAATAAAAAATAATCTCTTGATTCCATGAGGATACAATTATTATGTTTTGGAATAAGATATATCTATAGTGAGACATAGTTTTAAATAAAATAAAATATACCTCCTGAAGTAGAATAATGATTTGAAATTAAAACATAATTTTAACAAATATATATCAATTAAAAATTAATAAATTAAAACATAAATTGATTGAATTAAAATAAAAATTAAAAAATATCTTACCTTAAATTCATACTGCATACCTCTAATAATTGAAACATAAAATGTTCAAACTTTTTAAGAGTAACCATTATTCTTAAAACCTTACCTCTCTCAGTAGAACTCACTCTTCAAGAACTATCATGTAAACACCTCCATAAAAAACATCAAAAAAATGTTATAAATTTACATTTATTTTTTTATTATATATATTTATCTATAGCTGTAAGCATCAAAATCCAGATTTTTGGTTCTCAGAATATATTTGTTGAGAAAGATGTACTTTTTTCTAGTTGATGTTTACATGTTTGATTTTGAAAGTAAGTTGATACAATAAAAGTTATTAAAATAATTATTGTTGAATTTTATAGGGTGTTTTAATTTAACCAGTGGTGTCTTCAACATGAAACATCAGAGATCATCCAACAAAAAGATACCATTCAAAACGAATCAAGCAATAAATAAAATTAAATTTTGGAAAGTGATGCATATATCATTTTCTAGTTTAGAAAATAAAGTAATAAAATCAATACCATTTTAAATGGGATGAATAAAATTGATGAAACTGAAAACCTATTAAGTGATTGAGGAGGGAAATGGAAAAAAATGATTCTACCTCTATTAACTCAAATATATTAAAAACCCTAAAAAATACACACCTACCTCATATAAATCTGAAATTCAACCACACCATTATTGTAGTCAAACCATAATTGTATATGGATATCCTTTCCTAGCAAACCATCCCCAGTCATCCTCCAAAAATGATTATGGTCAAACACTTGATCTGTGTTATAGAAGTCTTTTGGTGCTTGAAATTCATATGGTGATTGAAATCATTCACTGTAATGCTCAAATTCATCATCTACCTATACTGAAACCCCTATTCTATATTTGGTTACTTCTGAAAAGAATTCTTCTATTGTGAAGTTAAAACCACTTCCACACTCAAATTCTACAAAATTATCCACTTTAAACCCACTTTCCCTAAACCTGATTTTTGACATCTTATTTCCATTTTGTTATTTTTAGTTATGTTTTGTTTGGTTTTTATTAGTATCATAATTTTTTATAAAACATATATATGTCATATAGATAAATTAATATATAATTCTATTTATTAATACATTTATAAATTCCAAAATAAATAAAATATATTAAATTAAATTTATAATTCAAAATAGTAATTATATATTTTTATAACTATATTATAATTCATAATTTTAGAAATAATTCAATTTATATTAATTATATACTATTTAATTTTTTTTCAATAAATATTATTAATATTCAATCATTAAAATAATATTTATTTTATAATAAAATTTAATGATTAAAATATAATATTACTTTATTTTTATAATTTCATAATTTTATAATATTATGAATATTCCAATAATTTATACATTAAATTATTTTTATAACCATAAAAATTATTATCTTTATTTAATATCAAATGTGAAGTAAATAATAAATTTTTTTAAAATTAATTTCCCTCTTATATATTTAAAAAATAATTTAAAAAAATATTAAATATTTTTATTTCAAATGATCTTAAATCAAAAGATATAACATTATTTAAAATAATTATTAAAATAAATTCAAAACTTATAATATTTTATTTTAATGTTAGTATAACAACTTTTCTTTGAAAAATAAAAAAAATTATTTATTTACTTTTTTTGTTTTTTTTGAAAATAATGTAAGATAGTATTAATGACGAATATCAGCAGTCGTACATAAGCAGATCCATGAAGGGAAATTATCCAGCCATAGCTAGTTACCATCGATGGGACCCGAAGCCATCAGCTGATGGGCCGCATTGTTTCCTTCCCTTTTGGTAAAGGAGAAGGTGCGGCCAGAGAAGCCTTGGCGCAGCGAGCGTATTCTTCTGATGATGAAGCCAAAGGGATAGAGTCTGGCATCATTGTGGTTAATAGCATTGATAACAGTAAGGCAGTCAGACTCAATAACGATATCATCCCATCCGCGTTCCACAACGAGCATCATCCTAACAAGTATGGAATAGGCCTCAGCAACTGAAGGTTCCCAGAAGGCATGATGTGATTCATATTTTGCTGCAATGATCTGCCCCAAATTATTTCGAGCCAGGATGCCAAGAGAAACAAGCCCATCCTTGGGGAGATTTGCATCCATGTTAAGTTTAAGTCTCCCTTCCGTTGGGGGGGGGGGGGTCCAATGAGGGGGCCAGGAGGGGGTAACACCTAGAATAAAGTGTCCTTCATGGTCCTTCCAGCCCTCAATCCATGAAGTGGCTCGTTCAATCCAGAACACGGGAAGCAGATGAATGTGGTGGAAAACTGAATCGTTATGCTGAACCCAAATGATCCATGCCAATGTGCAACAAGATCATTCATTAGATGATTAAATAGAGGAACACCAGTGCATCAGAAGATTGGGGAGGTCAGAGGCAATGTCCAGTGAAGCATCTGAAGCCCGGCCCCAGTTATTCCAAATTTTCTTGGCTCTCGGGCAGTGAATGATAGAAAGCCAAGGAGTTTCAAGAATATTTGGGCAGAAAGGGCAGGACTCAGCACTGGGAATATGTCCCTAATATTGGGTTATTTTAAATAAATAATTCAGTTTTTACAACTTAGTATGTTACATTTTTCAACCTAAAAAGAATTGGGCCCCCATAATTCATTCATTGGACTAAAAAAATATGATTTTTTATTTTCAATATTAGGAAAACTAGAACTCGTAAACCTATATACACTAACGATTAGAAAAAATATAATCTCTAAATTTAACTAGACCTATGTTTTGATACCACGTGTGATGCCCGAAACCTGTGTTTCTGTGTTCACCCCATAAAAAGTTATGTATTTGTTTTTTTTTAATGAAAAATAAAAAATAAATGTAGAATTTTATATAAAAGGGAACTTTTTTAATTAGTTTTTAAGAATTTCAATATTAAAAAATATTATGTTGGTAAGGAAAAAAAATTAGAAAAATTCATTGGGTGTTCTATATTTGTAACGAAGGAAAATTATTTTTGAAAATCATATTATTCCTATGAAAAATAAATTTTTAATAATGGGTGAGCATAATTTCATAGTACTAATATTTCTAAAAAAATAGTCAAAACAATACATTTTTAAAATAATTTCCTAAAATATTATTATTATTTGAAAATAATTATACTTTCAAAATACATTAAAATAATCTGGTGATATTTTGAAAACATTATGCAATATTTCAAAACAAAACCATGTGGCCACATCAAACATATAATATTATCTGGGCCTGCCAACTTTCTTAAGGTACGAGTGAACTCCGCACTCTATATCATGTTTACCATGTCCAAGTACAATTTTTTTTAAAAAAAAATTATTGTTTATTACACACATATATAATTTTTAATATATTTTTCTTTATAAACAAATTATGAATTAAATACACATAAATTTCTATTTAAATATAAGTATATTTAAATAAATATATACTTTCATTGGGAATAACTTTCAAATTTTAAAATTACCAAAACTCATCTCACTTAGCCATCATATGGACTATTTATAATAATGAACATCCATGTCTTCTAACATTCAATCATATATTCATGAAATACATTTTATATAAATTGATGCAATTTATTATTTTAAACTCAATTTCGAATAAAAATATCTTGGACACATTTGCTTAATTGATTCTATGAAAAAATAATGACATGAATTTATATACACTTCAAATTGAAATAGAAATTGTTTATCCACATAAAATAATAGGTATTTAATTTTTTCCTCTTAAAAGAATCATATGCAATATGTAATTATGCAGCACACATAAAATTATCAAAGTTGAATTTTCAAAATAAACATTCATCATTGCATAACCAACTTGAGTATGTTGGTAGTGTGAAAATGAAATAATAAAAGACATTATTACTTATTTATTTAATAATAATTGAATGGGTATTTATACATATATCAAAAAACCATAAATTGAAATAATGGTATATAAAAATATATAATTATGAAAATCCATCAATAAATAATAAAATTAGAATTCAAATGATTTTCAAAATCGAATAGATCATATATACATACATGATTGAGTAATATAACTTATACATATATATAACACCCCTAAAAAATAATTTCAAATTTTTTTAAATAAATAATAAAAGTTTATAAATAATAAAACCTTTATATACATTTAAAAAAACATAATATTCCTTATATATATATATAAACCAAAAATGTAAATTAAAAATATTATTAATGAAAATTTTTCATCATAAGAAAACTCACACAAACAAATATACCTGGACTTTTTAATACACATAATAGAAAAATAAATTCATTTTTACACAAAATATTGATAAAAATAAATATAATAATTTAAAAAATAAATGAAATAATTTATTATTTCCACAAGAATTAGAGTATGATGTTTTGGAATATCATTAATCCAGAGCAAGGATTTATTTTAAAATAAATAAGAAATATCCCTTGTAGTGGAATCATTATTTCAAATTATTTTTTTTTAAATTATATATCCCTTAAAAAATCACAGAATAAAACATAAATTCATATAATGAAAACAAAATTTAAAAAAATACTTTACCTTAAATTCACACTACATACTACCTATAGTTGAAAATTTTAATGTGCAGACATTTTGAAAGTATCAATTATCCTCAGACCATTACCTCTCTCACTAGAACTCACACTTCAAGAACTAAGAAGGAAACACCTCTTTATAAATAATCATAATAAAATATAATTTTATATTTAATGTATTTATTTCATATATTTATATCTATCTATAAACAACATAACTTGATCTTTGGTTCTTGGGAAATTCTTGTCGAGAAAGAAGTATTTTTTATCTAGTTTACATTTAAATGTTCAAATTTAAAAGGGGGATGACATAGAACAAGTTAGAGAAAAATGATTATGGATTTTTATTTACTGTATAAATCAAAGTAGTGGGGGATTCGATATGAATCTTTGGGAATCGTCCAACAATAATTCACCATTAAAAAATAATCCATAAAAATTTATACATAGAGAACAGTGATGCACATATCATTTTATAGATTAGAAAAACATGTATTAAAATAAAAACCATTACAAATTGGAAGAAAAAAATTGATGCAATAACAGAAAGGTAAATATATCGATGAAGGAAATGAAGAAAAAATGTGATACCACTATTATCCCAAAGTGATTTTTAACCTAAAAAAATAGACACACCTACCTCATATAGATCTGAAATCACACTATACCTATAACATGGTTGAACCCTAGCAGTGCACGAATAACCTTCGAAAACAACCAATCCACATTAGCCCTCCTAAAAAAACTATGGTCAAACCCTATATCGGGTTTGTAAGAGTCATTCGGTGCTCAAAATTCATCTAGATGTTAATTTCATTCACTATTTTGCATGACATCATCCCCAACATTTACTAAGACCCATATCCTTGATTTGATTCCTTCAGAGAAGAAGTCCTATCTTCCAAATTTTTATCTACTTTAAAGATCAAATTATAATAAAAAATCACACTCAAAACATTCTTCCCCTAATCCCAACTTTTAACATCTCATTTTCATTTTTTCTCGATTTATGTGTTGTTTGATTTTTTTTCAATTATTCATTTCACCATTTTTTATAAGGCATGTATATTTCATATAAATTAATTAATATCTAATTCCAATTATTAAAATAATTATACTTTTAAAAATAGTAGAATACTTATTGAATAAATTTTATAATTCAAGATAGTTTTTATATTTTTTATAACTATCATATAATTAATAATTTTAAACATAATTCTATTTATATGAATTATAAATTTCTTATTCTATTTTTTGGAAATAATATTAATATTCATTCATTATAACTAATATTTATTTTATAATAAAATTTATTTATTTAAATATAATAACATTTTATATATTAAAATTTTAATTATTTAATAATAATACTAATATTCAGATAATTTATAATTTTCTTAATAAAAAATAGCTTATTAAATTTATTTGACATCATAATAAATGAAATTAATATATTTCATTTAAAACTATTTTCCTTCTCAAATATTTATCAATAATGTTTTTTATTTAAAAATACATTTCAAAAAAATAATAAATAATTTTAAATTAATGAACTCTAAAATGATAATAAATCACATCTATAAGAAATAATATTGATTTAAATTCAAATATTATAATAATTTATTTTAAAATCATCATAATATAACATCTTAAATACTAAATTTATTTATATATAAATTAATAATATAATTATTATTATTATTTTAATAATATTATTCCTAATATTGAGTTTCATTAAATAAATAAATAATTTTTTAAAAACAATATGTTATATAGATTGTCCCATAATTATATTTCCCCTTCATGCATTGGATAATGAATTTTGTCACATGATATAATTATGATGTGTAAGTTAAAGTGCATCATCCACTATGGAAAATAAGTCAATGTGCTTGACCCACTGGGGGATGTAGGTTGTGATACCTGATCTATTGTAATAAGGGAAATATGTAAGGATTCCGAATCCTTGGTGTTTTTATAGTCTTAATAGAGTTCCCTAAGATATGAAATGGTTTCTATAATTATAATTTTAACAGACTTTCATAAAATAAACATATGATTCATGACTGATTTTTGATGATTTATCACTATAATGATATATTTTTTTCAAATGATAAAGTTTTATGCCATGAATTATATTTACAATCCATGATAGACTGTGTATGAACATTTGATGTTATATTCACCATTACATACCATTAGGTTTATCATATGCCTTCATATCCTGATTTATTGTTATCTCCAATGATTACCCTTATTAGGAATCTAATCTAACACTTTCTTATGTTTCCATTCAATAGTTTATGGAGAAATATTTATGTTGGGTCTGTAGATGAATTTTAATAAATGGTTAGATCATTGTGGTATATATTTATGATCATTCATGAAATACAATTTTTGGTTTTTGGGTGTTGAAGGAAACTAAAACTTTATGGTCCTAGGACATGTATTTGTGAAATTTATTCAATATTAATATACAAATATTTAATATAGTTGGGGTTTGGCTTATTGGTAAGAACCCTGTAATAATACATGAAAAATGAGGGTTCAAAACCCATTGGAGGCTGGTTATTGCAGAAGTATTGTAGTGGTACTGTAGCGGCGACGGTACTGTTGATCGGAGGGCACTTTAGCGGCGGTAGGGCACTGTAGTAGCAGCTTTACTGTGCCAGTATTGTAGCAACCGGGTAACTATTCACAATATGGGAATTGGTCCAAAAATTTGGGCCTACGGGCTATGTAATGGGCTACAAGCCCACTGGGCCTTAAGGCTATGTAATGGGTCTCCCTCTACCCAGTTAAAAGAGGTATTTGATTTGATTTATTAATAAAAATGAGGCTTCAACCCCAACATTTTAAAAAAATACAAATATTTAATATATATGTGTGAAACATTTGGTGAAATCCCTAGGGATAAATCAAAGAATATGATAACATTAAAAAGATTTGGTAAAAAATTAATTATGTAGTTTTCCTAGAAAATGCATCTCTATCGAGATACAACACGTGGATATCAGTAAAGAATATATGGATATTGGGGTCACAACCCCAAATATAGTGGTTCGAGTATATCTTGACCATAATTATGGTGCACAATGAGTTTTTCCATTCTGTACATATAGCTTGAAACTCATGGTGGAAATGGTTGTGTTAGTTCACATTTTTTTTAACCATTATGAATTATTTGATTAAATGAAAACCTTATATGACTTAGGTTAAAGATAATATATCATAGTATGAAAAGATGGTTTCCTGAATTAGACACCCTATTAATTTTTCAGGATTATTTTGTTTCCCACTATGATTATTATTTCACAGACTTTTAATATGGATTTTATTCAATGGATGGAATAAGAAGACATTAGTATAGAAATGAATGTGATGGATAACAAAAGGAATGTATAGCTGAGAAAAAAAATTATATAGGAGTTGTAATATAGAATCATAGTTCCATTTTCATGAATCCTTCTCAGTAAATTAATCTTATTAATCATCCAAATGATCAATGGATGAAAAAAATAAATATAGTATTTCAGGAGGAAAAATACACCATTATAGTTCGATTTAAGATCCAATATTATCACAATTATGGACCATAACCATTGAGAATATAATTTTTGTTATTTAGTTATTAGAACATGAAAATATTGTTCTTTTCTTTTATTATTCATAAGGTGAAAATATCGGTGGTGAATTTTTTTAATAATATGATATAAGAGGAAGACATTTTCTCTATAGAGTGTGATAATTTTCCTATGATATTTCTAATTACATCCCTCATATTCTATATACAATTATGGAGAAGGAATTCGTTATTCATAATAAAATGTTGGTCGAGTCCATTGGTACTTTTTAGGTAAATTTTTCAAAACATGAAAGGTATGATTCCAGAATAACCATTCACCTAGAAAACAATTGATATATTCATAAGTAGATTAAAATATAGTCTATAAAATGAATTATCAATAAGATATTTTAGTAGATATAAATAAATTTTTCAATGTTTACTCATTTTATAAATGGAAATTAGTGACTACCACCATTATAATTGTTTTAATATGACATGTAAGATTGAGTTTCATGAACGATCTAATAAATCACCTGGGGGAAAAAATTCCAAAAATATAATCACTATAAATGTTTTATGAAACATCACAGTAATTTATAGAATAGAACTGGGAGGTTCGTTAATTGCAGGAGGTTGGGTCATAAAGACATTGAATTTTGATTGATATTAATGGGACTATTAATGAGGTGGAAGAGAAGAAGATGTCGACTAGTTAACCTACCACATATCAATGCATTAAATTAAAAGAGTATGGGAATTATTTCCACTAGTTCATGAATCAAAAGTTTTATTATAATGATCAGTGTCAAAGACCTATTAAAATCAAATACAATTAGAAATAGCTTGGGATAACGTGTAAGATCCAGATTTTTGGAAAGGTATGTTTTTGTTGTGACTTGGGTTGAACCCTTTTCTTTTTGGACTTAAAAAGGTTTATTTGATGTATGAGAGGCCTCAAGGGTGTTCCGGGGGCTTGGGGCATGGATGTAGGGATGTTTGGAAAAAACAGACCAAGGCGCACGGCCTGCACACGGTCAGCCAAACTGTGCGGCCTGCCCGGACTAAGCCATGTGAACCTCCCTCCTCTGGACAGAAGCGAGAACATAGTTTACACATGTTTATCCAAACCATGGGGCTAAATCATGTGACTCCCTCTCCTTCAGGCAGTGGTGTGCGCACGGTTTGCGCACGGTTTTTAAACCGTGCAGCTAAACACTACGGCCACTTAAAGTTGGAAAATTAACAAAATTGCCACTCCGATCATTATAACACCAAATCGTGATTTTCATCTCTTCCTCCTCTCCTCACTTTAGGCATGAACCAAAGCTCCCAAGGACTTCAAGAGATCAAACTTCTTCGATTCTAAGGTGTTTCTGGAGACGTTGTTTGCAGATCGAAGCTCCGGGTAAGGCTAACCTCATCCTTCGTTCCTTTCTTGGTTTAGGGTTTGTATCTTTTCCCTCTCTTTTCTGAAACCCTAAAACCCTATCTTTTGCGTGAGTTCTAGGTTAAAGCTCCATGGGTTGGTCAAATAAATGTCTAAGGACACGATTCAGGGTGCGTTCAACCGCGGATTTAAGGTAGGTGGTCTACAAGTTATATCCCATGGTTATTTAGGGTTTTTGTCCATGTTAATTTGTGTTCTTGCTTTCCTTTTTTTATGTTGTGAATAGCCTTGGCATGTTGGAAGATAATGATGTCTTAAATGGATAATGGGGACACTCACGATCCCAGTGGGACGTGTTGGGATGGAATTGACCTAGTTGTGGGCCATCCATGGGATGTGCCGGCTATTCCTAGGCTACGGATTGTTAATTAAACAAGTGACCTTATTGTAATAATATGTAGCGCCCTTGATGAATATGTTGGTATGATTGGTGGAACATGGAGAAGAAGTTAGGTGATTTACATGGACTTGTAAACTAACCTTAGGGTTATTGGAAATGGAATGAATAGTTAATTCATGGAAATGATGAATGTGTTAAATGGGATAATGCGTAAATTGATTAAAGACCATAATGGGATAGATTTTGGGTCCAGTGTTGAATGCTTAGTGAGATAGGCATAACACATGGGAATTGGTTGAATGGTTAAATGATGTAAAATGGTAATGTTTTATTGAATTAAGGCATGATGTGGTTTCCCATGTGGGTTGTTTTGAATTATGATTGCCGATGGGAAATGGTTGGATGGTTGATGGTTACTTATATATAAGCATGTGCACATGTCTTCGTAGAGTGGAGTATGACTTGAGGATCTACTCCCACAGGTCGAGGGAATACTGATGCTCTGAACTCCACCCTAAATGCACGAGTTAGAAATGGGGACTGATGATCTATTCTCCTAACGGTTGCATCAACCCGGACTGAGGCTTCGAGGTGAGGTTATGGTTGCTCTGAGGGGTTAGTCCTAGTGAGATAGGATAACGATGTGTTTACACTCTTCCATGGGATTGTTGGACTTAGACCCACGTAACATGATGAATGTGATTAACCCAAGGAAATGTGATGAAATGGTGAGTGATGGTAAATGGTAATGGAATGGCAATGCATTGGGTCTTGAATCGGTTAATGGAACTTTAAATAATTACTTTGAATTTATCATTCCTTTTCCCTTTCCATGCACTACCTGTTTGTACTAGATATTTTGTAGACACCATTGGTGGTGGCCTACTGAGTGGTACTCACACCATGCTTGGGCCTCCATTGGGTACCCGAGTAGACTACATGTTTGCAGGTCATGACAAGGTAAAGGGTCCCTGCTAGATAGCTGAGTGGACATGGGTAGCACTTGGTGAAGGATCCGGACCTGGAGTCGGGACCATTTTGGGATTTTGGAAGTTGTCTTTATTTTGGTATTTTTTTCACTCTTTCACTGTAGTATGACATGGAAAATTTATTTTTGGAAATGGTTGTTATACATGTTCTTTGTTTATTGGTTATTGTTTCCTCTATTTGGTTATTCTGTTGTGGCTTACTCTGATAAAAAGGGGCATAGTCTCCCCACATGACCCCATAGACCCCCGCTACTAGGCGGTAGCCTTTGGCATACAGGGAGGTGCGTGTAAGGTCATGTAATCACCCAGATCGGAGCACCAGTTTAGTGTCTTCCGGGGTGGGGAGGTTACAAAGTGGTATCAGAGGAGTTCTTGCTTCTCCGTCTCTGAGGTCTTGTTATTTTGGATTGGTAGCCAAGGTTTAAGACGTGTCGGGCCATGGTAATGAGCTCGTGCTTGGGAGTAGCTAACCCAGGTACAGGGGAACCCCATGTCACCCTTGGTGGGAAATTTATGTTCTTGGTTGTGTGTTCTTACAATTGATGATATTTCACCATTGGGTTATACGCATGTGGTTCGATGTGACTGTTTTATGATATTTGGCTTGTAGCCTTAACGGCAAGAGGATTTGCATTCATGCATCATTGTAGGAACCTAGGGAGATAGGTCACATGCATTGCATTAGGGACCTGCAAGGGATGGGTATGTGAGGTAGGAAAGTAGGGTGCATTATGCATTTCATGAAACTAAGAAATAATGAGAAAAATTAAATGAAACAAGTGGGTAAATGATGATTAACGAAATATAAGGGTATAAAATGAACTAGAAACGTTTGGTAAAATGTTGTGTGAGTTGGTGGTAATGCATGGTTGTTTACCCCATGTGGACCATGGCTCGCGATAGGGATGGTTTGGGTAGTTGTAGCTAGTAAATATCTTTTGTTGCAGTTGTGGATTTTTATGGTATGCATATTAAATCTCATGATTGTCATTGTAGAGAAATGCCACCACGACGTCGGGTGCCAGTTGGGCAATGAGAGGATGTTACTAAGAACACTCCTCCAGTGGAGGAGCAAGATAATGTGGCAACCCATGAAGGTGGAGAAGGCCAGTTCCGAGAGAACTTGGCTCACCTTATACAGATGATGGATCGAGACCCAGAGAAGGGTGCACCGAGTATGTTTGAGCTGACCAGGGAATTCCAACTGCAACAACCTCCGACCATCACTGAAGAGGGAGGGCCAGAGGCAGCGGAGTTTTGGTTAGTGTCTGTCTAGACGATACTGGATCATCTGGAGACCCCGATCGAAAAGCGAGTAAAGCTAGATGTTTACATGTTGTGGGGCCAGGCGAGGTGTTGGTGGGACATTCAGTCTCAGACCGAGCAGGATGAGGGGATGTTGTGGAATGTTTTCCAGGAAAAGCTTCTAGAGTATTTCTACCCAGAGACTTTTAGGCAGGAGCGGGATGCAGAGTTTATGAGCTTGACTTAGGGATCATTATCGGTGATGGACTATGCTACTCGCTTCACTGATTTGAGATGATTTGTCCCAGTATTAGCAGGGGATGAGGTAGTAGTGGAAAGACGCTTCCAAGAAGGGTTGAGACATGAGATTCGGTCTTAGGTAAATATCTTCCTCTTGAAGAGGTTAGTGGAGGTGTTGGATTAGGGACTCATCATGAAGGGAGCATGAAGGGGGCATCAGATGGTAGGATTTTTGTGCCAGCTGGGCGGACAAGTGATGCATCTTCTGAAGGTCGGAAGCGTTGTTTGGGAAGTTTTCAGCATGGTGGTCACAAGAGAGGGTCAGCCTCTCAAAGTGAGATTCAGATGTTCTGCTATCAGCGCGGTAGGTCAGGGCATGTGCATGGTCAGTGTCCTCGACCTCTAGTTGAGTGCCGTTCGTGCGGCAGTATGGGGCATGTGTAGAGGTTCTGTAGGAACTCACGACAGGTGGGCGAGTATGACGGCGGGAAGTAGGTACCAGATACGGGATGGGGATCAGTTTCCCCGTATCAGGCAGGAAGTTGAAGCTACAGAGGCCGTACTGGCAGGGGCGGTGGACGTGGAACTCCCGGGCATGATCGCTCACACCAGCAGGACAATGCTGCACAGGGAGTTCAGGCTAGATCCCAGGGTAGAGGGGCGAGTCAGCTTCAGGCAGTTCAGTTTGCGCCCAGTGACGGTGACGCTGGATCGTCGACTATTCGAGGTAGAATCCTTGTAGATTCTACGTTTTCTAGTGCGTTTTTTGACAAAGGTTCCACACACTCTTTTGCCTCTGCTCAACTTGTGGTATTGATGGGTTTACCTGTGGAGTGGGTGTGTAGAGTTATGTCAATTGACACTTCGTTGGGTGTGCGGGTTGAGGATATCAAGTAGTGCAAGGGATGTGCTCGGGAAGTTGGTGGGTTTCGGTTTCTATGGGACTTGTTTAGTCTCGAGATGTTAGTATTTGACTTAATCCTGGTAATGGATTGGTTGGTGTTGTATCAGGTTCACATCTTCTGTTATCATCGTAGAGTATCGTTCATGTCACTTGAGGGTGACGCTTATGTCCACCATTGATAGTGGGATGTTTAAATAGGTCGTGCAAGACCGTTGGGTTAATGGATGAGTGAACTCATGGCTCAAGTGGAATGCATCATGCTTGATGATACTAAGGGAGGGGAACAACATAATTTTCCTCCCGTGGTGGATCGGTTTCAGAACGTTTTTCCTGATGATTTCTTGGGGTTACCACCCGAGAGGGATGTTGAGTTCACGATTGAGTTACTGCCGGGAGCGGTGCCAGTTTCTATTCTGCCATACCAAATGGCACCGACAGAACTCCAGGAGCTAAATTTACAGCTTGAGGAGTTGGAGCGTAAGGGGTCTATCCATCCTAGTATGTCTCCTTGGGGATCTCCCGTGCATTTTTGCGAAAAAGGATGATGGGTCGTTGAGACTGTGTGTTGAATATCAGAAGTTTAATCAGATAACGGTGAAAAATCAGTACCATATTCCTAGAATTGATGACTTATTTGATCATTTGAGGTGTGCATCAGTGTTTTCTAAGATTGATCTGAGGTCGGGTTATCACCGGTTGAGGGTGATGTCTTCCGACGTGCCACGGACAACTTTCTAGAGTCTGTATGGGTTGTTTGAGTTTGTTGTAATGCCTTTCAGCTTGACCAATGCACCAGTGGTGTTTATGGATTTGATGAACCAGATCATTCATCTCTATCTGGATCAGTTTGTGGTTGTCTTTGTTGACAATATCTTAGTGTACTCGAAAACTCACAACGATCATGCCAAACATCTTGACATCGTCTTGGGTATGCTAAGAGAGCATCGGCTATACGCCAAGCTATCAATGTGTCAATTATGGATAGGTGAGGTGCATTTTTTGGTTCACATCATCTCAGAGGTAGTATTATTAGTGGATCCAAAGATGTTGCAAGAAGTTGTATCTTGGGAGTAGCCCAGGAATGTTTTTTTTGTTCGGAGTTTTCTGGGTTTGGCCGGGTATTACAGAAGGTTCATTCCGGATTTCTCTCACTTGGAAGCACCTCCCTCGGGCTTAACCAAGATGGGAATCATGTTCGATTGGTCTGTGCCTCGCGATAATTTCTTTAAAGAGTTGAAGAGGCGGTTGATGCCCACACCTATCTTGGTCTTACCTGAGCCAGGTAAGAAGCACATCGTGTTTTGTGATGCATCTGTAGTTTTACTTGGGGCTGCGTTGATGTAGGATGAGCGGGTTGTGGCTTATGGGTCGAGGCATCTGAGACTCCATTAGCAGAACTATCCCACTCCTGACCTTGAGTTTGTTGTTTTAGTGTACACCTTGAAGTGATGGAGGCACTATCTGTTGAGAGAATAGTTTACAGTGTTTACCGACCATAAGAGTTTAAAGTACTTCTTCTCACAGCGGGATCTGAATATCGGCATAGAAGATTGGTTGAATATCTCTAGTCTTTCGACATTGAGTTGGTGTACATTACGGGAAAGGGAAATAGTGTTGCTGATGCTCTGAGCAGGAAGGTTCAGAATCAGGCGGTTCAGGAGTCCAGCACCGAGAGCTGGTGATGGCCTTGTTTGCAGAAATTCACCTGGAGGTGCAGGAGGAGAGCGGCCAGGTCACTCTTGCTTCCTTAACAATTGAGTAGATTCTCTTGAGTCGAGTTAAAAAAAGTCCTCTTGATGATCTGGAGTGTTTGAGTGTGAAGGAATATCCTAATGGTGGGGAGCTACCTTCTGGCTGGGCCATCAGTGGGGACGGTATTTCTCGTGTTTGTGATCATGTGGTTGTTCCAAAGTCTGTGCGAGAAAAGTTGATGCGTGAGTTCCGTGCATCAAAGTGGGCAGTGGATCCTAGTTTGACCAAGATGTATCGTGATCTCTGAAGGTAGTTTTGGTGGCCTTGAATGAAGAAGGAAGTTGCGGTCTTTGTGGCATAGTGTCTTACCTGTGAGAAGGTGATGGCCGAGCATCCATGCCCCGACGATTTGTTGCACCCATTGCCCATTCTGGAATGGAAGTGGGATGACGTGATGATGGATTTTATCGTGGGTCTTCCAAAGATGTCATGGAAGAATGATGCAATATGGGTTGTTGTGGATCGGTTAACGAAATTGGCTTATTACATACCAATTCAAGAAACCTTTACAGTAGACTAGTTGGGTGAGCCGTATGTTCGGGAAATAGTGTGGTTTCCTGGGGTGCCATGGACCATAGTTTCAGACCGAGATCCGCTTTTCACATCGTGCTTCTAGCAAGGGTTTCATAAGATTCTTGGTATGCAGGTGTTTCTTAGTATGACTTTTTGCCCGCAGAAGGACGGGAAGTCGGAGCATACGAACCAAGTGTTGGAAGAAATGTTGTGAGCTTGTGTCTTGCACTTTGGTGGTTCTTGGGAGAGGCACATATCGTTGGTTGGTTTTTCCTACAAAAACAGTTTTTAAGCTACAATTAATATTGCACCATTTGAGATGTTTTATGGGAGACCATGTAGATCTCCATTGGGTTGGCTAGAGGCCAGTGAATCTGAGTTATTGGGACCAAGTATCATGCATGAGACTTTAGAGAGAGTTAAGATGATCAGGAAGCAAATGGATATGGCTCAAAGTAGGCAGAAATCGTTTGAAGATCGGAGGCATAGACCTTTCGAGTTTGGGGTGGGTGATAAAGTGTTCTTTCGGGTGTCGCCAAGATTGGGTCATCGACGGATTCGGAAGAAGGGTAAGTTGGCGCCTAGGAATGTGGGACCTTTTGAGATTGTAGAGAGGATCAGACTAGTGGCTTACCGATTGGCTCTTCCACAGTGGTATGGTGGGATGCATGATGTGTTTCATATTTCGCAGCTTCGATGGTATCACCCTAACCCATCTCACATGGTTGATGTTGAGGATGTAGAGCTTGAGGTTGATGCGTCCTTTGAGGAGCATCTGGTTCATTTGGTGGACCATAGTGTGAAGGTCTTGCGAAGCAAGGTTGGTCCATTATTGCGAGTACTATTGTAGCATGGAAAAGTTCAGGATGAAATGTGGGAGCTGGAGTCGGATATGCGGGCTTAGTGTCCCAGACTCTTCTCTTCAGTGGAGGAATGAGGCTTGGAAGCTCGGCTCGAGGACGAGTCGTTATAAGGTGGGGAGGTTGTAAGATCCTTGTTTTTGGTGTGCCTTGGGTTGAACCCTTTTCTTTTTGGACTTAAAAAGGTTTCTTGGAAGTGTAAGAGGACTCGGGGGTGTTCTGGGGGCTCGGGGCACGGAAGAAGGGAAGTCTGGGAAATACAGACCAAGGCGCACGGCCTGGGCACAGTCAGCCCAGCCGTGCGGCCAGCCCAGACTAAGTCGTGTGAACCTCCCTCCTCTAGATAGACGCGAGCGAATAGTTTTCACACGTTTTTCCAAACCGTGCGGCTAAATCGCGCGACTCCCCCTCCTTCGGGCAGTGGAATGCACACGGTTTGCGCATGGTTATCCAAACCGTGCGGCTAAACCGTGCAACCACTTAAAGATGAAAAATTTACAAAATTTTCACTCTGGGCTTTATAACTCCAACTTGGGATTTTCATATCTTCCTATTATCCTCAACTTAGACACGAACCAAACTCCCAAGGATGTCAAGAGATCAAACTCCTTCAATTATATGGCATTTTGGGTGCCGTTGGTTGCGGACCGAAGCTCCGGGTAAGGCTAACCTCATCCTTCGTTCCTTTCTTGGTTTAGGGTTTGTATCTTTTCCCTCGCTTGTTCCAAAACCCTAAAACCCTATCTTTTGGGTGAGTTCTATGTTGAAGCTCCAAGGGTTGGTCGAATCAAGGTCTAAGGACTCGATTGACGGTGCATTCAACCACGGATTTAAGGTAGGTGGTCTACATGTTATATCCCAGGATTATTTAGGGTTTTTTGTGCATGTTAATTTGTGTTCTATCTTTCCATTGGTTATGTTGTGAAAACCCTTGGCATGTTTGAGGATAATGGTGTTTTAATAGCTAATGGGGACCCTCACGATCCTGGTGGGATGAGTTGGGATAGACTTGACCTAGTTGGGGGCCATCCATGGGATGTGCCGGCTTTTCCCAGGCAAGGGATTGTTAATTAAAGAAGTGAACTTGTTGTAATAAAATGTAGAGCCCTTGATGAATATGTTGGTATGATTGGTGGAACTTGGGAAAGATGTTAGGTGATGCACCTTGACTTGGAAACTAACCTTAGGGTTATTGGAAATGGAATGTATAGTTAATTCATGGAAATGATGAACGTGTTAAATGGGGTAATGTGTAAGTTGATTAAAGACCATAATGGGAAAGATTATGTGTCTAGTGTTTAATTCTTAGTGAGATAGGCATAACACATGGGAATTGGGTGAATAGTTAAATGATGTATAATGGTAATGTTTTATTGGGTTAAGGCATGATGTGGTTTCCTATGTGGGTTGTTGTGAATGATGATTTCCGAGGGGAAATGGTTGGAAGATTGATGGTTACTTATATATAAGCATGTTCACATGGCATCGTAGAGCGGGATATGACTTGAGGATCTACACCCACGGGTCGAGTGAAGACTGATGCTCTGAACTCCACCCAAAATGCACGGGTTAGAAATCAGGACTCATGATCTATTCTCCTAAGGGTTGCATCCACCCGGACTGAGGCTTTGAGGTGAGGTTATGGTTGCTATGAGGGGTTATTCCTAGTGAGAAAGGATATCTATTTGTTTACCCTCTTGCATGTGAT
The DNA here is from genome assembly GCA_963277665.1 of Viscum album. Taxonomy (NCBI): domain Eukaryota; kingdom Viridiplantae; phylum Streptophyta; class Magnoliopsida; order Santalales; family Viscaceae; genus Viscum; species Viscum album. Next base: position 837,797,681 of record OY728137.1, read on the forward strand.
TGTTGTCGTTAGACCCACATAACATGATGAATGTGTTTAACCCATGGAAATGTGATGAAATGGTGAGTGATAGTAAATGGTAATGAATGAATGGTAATGGAATGGAAATGGCTTGGGTCTTGAATCAGTTAATGGCACATTAAATAATTACTTGGCATTTATCATTCATTTTCCATTTGCATACACTACCTATTTATATAGGATATTTTGTAGACACTTTTGGTGGCAGACTACTATGTTGTACTCACACCCTACTTGGGCTGCCGTTGGGTACCCAAGCAGACATCATGTCTGCAGGTCAGGACAAGGGCAAGGGTCCTTTCTAGATAGCTGAGTGGACATGGGTTGCACTTGGTGGATGATCTGGACCTGGAGTCAGGACCATTTTGGGATTTTGGACGTTGTCTTTATTTTTGGGCTATTGTTCAATATTTCACTGTAGTATGACATGGCATATTTAATTTTGGATATTTTTTTTATACATGTTCCTTGTTTATTGGTTATTGTTTCCGCTATTTGGTTATTTTTTTCTGGATTACTCTGATAAAAGGGGGGCATAGTCTCCCCACATGACCCCATAGACCCCCGCTGCTAGTCGATAACCATTGGAGTATGTGTAGGCGTTCTTAAGGTCATGTAATCACCCGGCTCGGAGTATGGTTTTAGTGGCTTCCAGGTCGGGGATGTTACATAACGACTGCTAAATCTAGTTACAATAAGGAAAATTTGAAAGGTATATTTATTATCGAATTAAAATAGATAATGTTTTTTTACATTAAAACAACCTAGTATTTCATATCTTGAGATTTTGAAAAGGATATTAAATTACTAGATAAATTATTAGATATTGAGATATAAGTAACAACACTTAATGTTATGATGGTCTCATGTCAGTTATATAGTTCCTTTATGATTTATGCTTGTGGGAATTTTCTTCCTGAGAATCTTTTCTTTTTCCCAATAGTGGATTTTAATGTGATTCTTGAAATGGTTTTTGTAGAGACCCGAAGATTAACGTACATGGACATTACATTACTTTTTTGGAATACTTAGTACATAACAAAAACACACACATAAGGACCGTAATAGTTTAGTGTCTTTGGAAACTTAGAACGTAATCTTCTAATCATGGTGAAAGATCTTCAACATCTCCCATAAAGAGCTTCCCCTTTTTTTCTTACCTAAAAACTTTCATATATCCTGGGGAAAAGAAAACATAAAAGGGTGAACTCAAATTCTTAGTAAGGTTAAACCAAAAAAATTCAATCACATCATATTCATAAGAACATAACATTTTGGAAATCTTAACCTGCAAAAGAGATCATAATATCATAACATGGGATAAATAAAAGTAGTGAAATTTAATCCTAATAATCATAACATAAAACATTAAACTTTTTGGCATACACAAATAATCATAGAGAATCATTTCTTATTAGTAAAGACTCATTTCCACGACTATCTTAGTGGAAAAAGTCCATTTCTGAACCGAGATCACTCCCCATTTCAGTCCTGCTTCACTGAACCGGTATAACCTACCATTCTAGCCATGTCTATCTCATGAGATATAAAATCTTTACCCAATTCATTAGAGGGAGATATAGGTCCCACCCATCTCATAATGATACCATTCTTATGTGTGCCACAAAATCATAAATCATACATCATTGCATAACCCATGTAATAAAAATGGGAATCTTAAACATCGTGACATCATCAACCAATTCATATAAGATAAAGGAATTCATAAAAATAATTCCATCACAACATAATCAAATCAATGTAATAATAGAGATATAAACAGAACCCTATATTATCTTAGATGGAAATTAATTTTGATAAAACACTTGAACTCCATTCTTGAGGAAAATATCATTTCAAATTCAAAAAAACATTTTCCTTTTTTTAACATGTCATACAATTTTAAAATAAAGAATTTGATTAAAAATAAACATGAAAACTTGTAAAGGAATCTTCTTGTAAATAATGTTTTAAAAATCCATTCATTCCGTTTAAGTTAAAAAAACATTCTTCGTACTTTTTTCGGAAAAGTCAAAAAGTACATCGTATGAAAAACGACAAAATATTCCTTTCATATCTTTTACTAAAAACTCATAGAAGGGTAAAATTGAATATAAAATGTTGTAGAAGGATATAAATATTACATATTGAGGAAACATTGATGTGGATGATAAAATAAACCCCAGTAAATTCCAAAGTATAAACAATCTCGGATAAAAATGAGATTGTGATATTTCTCTTACCATAGATCCAATTTGATTCGTAAGTGTCTGAAACTCCTGTATAATGATTTAAATAATGTTATTGACTTATTAAATAATCATATTAATTGTTATGATATCATATATGGTTCACTTATGACTTTATATTACCCGTTCATTTGTAAATTCCATGTTAAAGAGCGTTTTGGGTAAAATCGTTTCATTTGTCGTCCGTGTTTTGACTTGTAATTATTCATATGATTACATAGATCATGATTACTTACATCTAGAATGTAAAACATGATTTATATATAATATATATTCAGAATATACATATATATAATAGATTTTTAAATGTAAATAAATACACCGTTCATGGAGACGGTAGGTCGTACGTACACATGAACGTTGTTTTCATTTCCTCATTGAATTGAATGAAATTAATTGGATGACATATATATATATATAAATCCATTATCATTATTATGTCATATATTTCATGATTAATTATTATATATATTTTATAATCATTTATGAATGGTTAATCATTGAGAATGAATCTCATCGCGCCGTGGAGACGGTATTCCGCACGTACGCACGAGCGATGATATCGTTCCCATGATCGTGGAATTTTATTGGAGTGTATGTATACTATTAAAGAATCAATATCAATTTATAATAATCATATATAATTATTATTTACACCATTATACCCATCCAAGTAAGGTGGTGGTGGAAAATAGATTACACCACGACATGGAGACGGTATTCCGTACGTACGCACGCGCGATGATTTCATTTTCGGTAGGATGGATAGATAGTGAAATAGGGTTTTTTCATACTTATAATAACATATCAGTATATTAGTGATACTAATTTTATTACTTCATGATGAAACAACTAATTAAGAAGAAGTGTAAGAAGAAATAAAGATGAAAGAATCGGTAACATGCATTACCTCTTCTTTGAAGCGCTTTTTTGAGACCTCCTTTCAGGGAACTAAAATTGGTCTTTGAAAAATACCAGGACCTCTAGGATGTCTCTAGGGAAGTGGAGAGAAGAAATTGTCAACGGTTGGCCGAGCTTTAAGTCTCAAAGTGGTGTGAGGAAGAGAGGGAGGAAGTTCCCTTTTATAAGGGAGGAGAGGGGCACCTTTGGAAAAACTAAAAATATTATTTTATTATAAAGACAAATTCGGTTTTAAATAGCTCCAAATTGATTTATTTCGAAGCTATGGTGGGTATGGGTCGAAATCCTATCATCCAATAGAATTTAGACAAGTTTAGGTTCCTATTTTTACCTTATCATTTAGAATTAACATTATGTTAAATAATTTTACTTTTACCGTGTCTTCTTGTGTTCTTAAACTATAAGGTTAATAAACATACTATAACAATCCAAACGAACCCAAAGTTGTTTATTATTAATATATATAACCTTATCTAATTCATTTGGCCGAACCTTATATTTTTAGGAATAAAATAAACATTAATAATATAATATTTGTTTTAAAAACTATTTTATGTCATTTTTGACACTATTTAGTAATTGATTTTTTTTTGAAAATCATAACAGAATTATTAGTTCAGAAAAGGTTAATTAAATCAATAATAACATGTCATATTATCATATAAAATTAGTTTAATTCATAAATATTCTCAAATTATATTTATTTGGGTATTTATAATATCAATTATTCTAATTTTTCACTATTATGGTAATTACTGCATCATCATTGTGTCATAAGTAAATTAAACTATTTAATGTCTAAAAATTATAAATAAAATATCATTATGTAGGAAATCCTATTATCTTTCTAATGAATATTTACAATATAATTTATCTTAAGTATAACCCTATTTTAAAAATGTTTTAGTAAATAAACATTGATTTTAACTCTTTTAACTCTTCTTTGAATTAAATTTTATTTTTGGTCAAAGACCAAAGCATAATTTACTGATAAGAAAAAGAGGTATTACATAAAGCAAAAGGAAAGGATTTTTTTACAATCTATATCCAAAAGATAAAATAAATCATGGGGAATAGAGTCCATCCAAGTCATGCTTTGATGGACACCTTTGTTGGCTAGAGCATCAGCAACGACATTTGCTTCACGATAGCCATGAGTAGCTATAAAATCAATCCCATAGAGAAAATTATGGCAGTTCATCCAATGAGCAGTGAGAGACCAGGCTAGATGGATGTTTCCATTCCAGATTGCATGTATGATGGTGGTTGAATCACTTTAAATCCAATGTTTTCTCCAACCTCTTTGAATAGGAAAATAAACAGCATGAATAACTCCAAGCATTTCCGCCTCCAGAGATGAAGAGTGGCCACAACCAACAATGAAACAACCTTGACATTGACCAGTTGAGTCCCTGAAGATATCTCCACAACTGGAAGGACCTGAGTTTACTTTGGAATTGCCATCAACATTCACTTTGATCCATCCTGGCATCGGAGATTGCCAAAAAAACTTCAAAGAGGCATTTTGGCTTTGGGAAGATGGCAGGTACATGAAGATGGTGAAGGACCATAAAGTCACCAACTGAGTTGTTTCAACAATCTTTTTGAATTGAGGCTGCTTCATGAATCGTAAGGAGAATTCGTGACTTCCCTGCATTAAGATTGAATGAGTGATTATTGTGAATAAGATCATTTCTAACATACCAGAGATCATGCAGAAGTTCTTCCACTGCCGCCAGAAAAAGATTTTTAACCTGCAGAGAGGCATCATGTCTAGTAAAATTCTTTAAAAACAAGTAAATTGAATCATTAATGGGCTTTCTTCAATTAAAAAGATCAAATATGTAATTCCAAAGGGTAGAGTCCGTCGCACAAGATAGAAAAAGATGATTTCCATCTTCCCTATGTTGGTTACACAGACGACATTTAAAACAAAGAGAAATGCCAAATGTTTGGAGACATGTTTCTATCGGTAATCTATTGTGCGCAATGCACCAAATAAGGTTATGTCTGGAAGGTTTAATCCAGGGATTGTTAAATTTATTTACCCAAGAATAATTTGATTCAGGGTCAGAGAAATTATGCTTATAATAGTTTTTAAATCCAGGATGCCATTGGGAGAGGGCTCCCAAACAAGGAAATCCCCAGCAGAAGAAAAAGAATAATTCTCAATAGCTTGCATAATAATATCAGGGAAATCCCAATTAGAGGATTGTAAGACCTCCTTTATAGACTGATGGGTATCTTCAGGAAGATATTCAGGAGGTAACAAAGAGATCAGAGGGTTACCACACCATTTACCACACCAGAAATTAATGGAAGAGTCAGCACTGACAATCCATCTAGAATTATGCATGATTTTGTGAAAAGAGTCCCGAATGGAAGGCTAGATAGAAGAGTTAATGATGTTAAGATTAACTTTTTAAAGCTTAGAGAAAAACCTATGTTTTAGAAAATTAGTAGTTTTAGTAGTGGAGTTAATGATACGCCAAGTAAGGAAGGCCTGCAAAGCATCATTGAACAACTTTAAAGTTTTTATACCGATTCCACCATTAGCAATGGGTTTACAACAAGTAATCCAAGGAATAGTAACAATCTTCTTTTCAAAAATTCTTCCAGACCAGATGATGTTTTTAATATAAGTGTAAATTTTTTTAAAAATACCAATGGGCCATTTATAGACCATAAGGGAATGGACCATTTTAGAAACAATGGTCGATTTAAACAAACAGATTCTCCCAGCCATGGATAGAGACTTCCCTCTCCAATTAGCTATCTGATTTGTGATATGAGAAAGAATATTAGAAAAATAGGTAGCATTGGGAAGACCCCAAAATAGAGGTACACTGAGATAAGTGAAAGGTAAATGACCCTCCTTAGTACCCAGGTAATTTATAATACCAGATTTCCTTCTGAAAGGAAAATTCTTGCCAAAATAGATGTAATATTTGTTCCAGGAAATAGCTTGACCAGAGAAATCCTCATAGCGAGATATAGTTTGCTTGAGTGCATGAAGACTTCTTTGATCCCCTTTTATGAATAAGATAATATCATCCGCATATAAGAGGTGGGTAGCGGCATTTAAGTTTCTGGCTACCTGAATAGGTTTGATCAAATTATGTTTAGCATGGTAGTTTATGAGTCTGTTAAGGTAATATTCAGCAATAACAAATAGAATGGTAGAGAAGAGATCCCCCTGTCTAACACCTTTAGTGCATTTGAAAAATCCACGAGGGGTGCCATTCATCAGGATAGAGATATGAGCTGAGTGAAAGAGGGTCTTGATTCTACCAATGAAAGAGTCATTAAAACCAAAGTTTTTAAGAACTTTGTAAATAAAAATCCAATCAATAGTGTCAAAGGCCTTTCTAATATCCATTTTTATGGCCACACAACCACCTCTAGATTTTTAAGTTAAGGAATTCGTGCAATCAGATGCAAGACTAATGCAGTCCTAAATGGATCTTCCCTTGATAAAACCAAATTGGTTCCAAGAGACAATTCTATTGCACATAGGAGAAAGTCTATTTGCAATAGTTTTAGTGATGATTTTATAGAAATTGTTAATCAAAGCTATAGGTCTAAATTGATGGATCTCAGCAGCATTCTCAACTTTAGGAATTAATGTTACAAATTGAGCATTGATTCCATGAGGTAAAGATCCATGATTGAAGAAGTTCTTAACGAGCTTACGAATATCATTTTGAATTATATCCCAATGTTTTTGGAAAAAACCATTATTGAAACCATCCAGACCAGGAGCACTATCTGGGTTTAGCCCAAAAACAATGTCTTTAATTTCATGATCAAGAGGAGTGTTTAAAAGGGACTTATTGTCACCATCATCAACCAGTAAAGGAATGATGTCAGGTTTAAGATCAACATTTCTGTCCGGACCATTTAATATGTTATAAAAATACGTGGTAACATGATCGTAATGGATTCTTCAGAGTCCAAGATCAAGTCATTATGAATGAGCATAGTAAGAGGACGACTGGCCTTTATAATTCGTTGAATACTATTATAAAATTTAGTATTGCGATCACCATCAGTAAGCCATTTGGTTCTAAACATCTGTTTACGAATATTGTCTTTAAAAGTAAGTAAGGAATTATGTTTCGAAGAGATATTAGCTTCCACCTCAGGATCTAAGTCAAAGTCAGAATGAGTGTTCTGAGCATGAAAGCGACTGAGCTCATCTTCTAGGTATTAGATGTCAAGATCAATTTGTAAGTTTTAATTCTTACACCAACCTTTGAGAGCCTGCTTAAGAACTTTCAGTTTATATAAACAAGCAAAATTCTTTTTATGATGCTTCATGGAGTTCCGAGTGTTAAAAATAAAAGTGACACAGTCAGGGTTTGAAGACCAAGAATTGTTAAATTTAAATGGAAAGATAGGTTTTTGATCATTCATAGTAAGATTTACAAGGATAGGATGATGGTCAGAGATAATTCTAGGGAGAGTAACACTAGATATTTTATCCCAAGTATCGAGAGCCTTCATGTTAACAAAGGCTCTATCATGTTTACTAGAAATGTTATTATTATAATGCTTTCTGTACCAGGTGTATTTGGCACCGATAAGACTAACCTCAAATAGGTTACAAACATAAATAGTATATTTAAACTCTCTAGAGGAAATGGAGAGATGATAGGGACCAATTTTTTCAGATGGGGTAATAATGGCATTGAAATCTCCCAAAACAATCCAAGGATGCTGAATATGTTTAGCAATATCATGGTGTTCAAGACATAATATTCTCCTATTCTGATACCTATTTTTGGAATAAACCGTAGTACAATAGATATTTTGACCATTCCATATGAAATAACAAGTAAACTGCTGGGCAGAAATTTTAATAATGTTAATATTTTTTAATGTATTATGAAAAAAAATCCACATAGAGTCAACATGAGGACTGTTTTTACAAGATCCTAAAAAACTGTAATTAAGATCACCAAATCTCATAAAGATCATTTTAAAATTGAATTTAGGTTCAGAAATGGCAAAAAGGTATGGTTTATGAGTATTTAAAAACCTCATAAGAGTAGTGGAGGTGTCATTATTGGCCACCCCTTGACAATTCCAGAAGATAATATTCATTTCCACTTGTTTATTGGGTTAGAACCCTTCTTTTTTTTTTTGATTTACAAGAACCCTTCTTTTTTTGAGATCTTGTAACAATTAGGGAAGAAGATAAATTATGCTGACTCTCATCAGTTTCAGAGCTTTGAGAGGAATCAGATTTCAGATTAGAATTTTGAATAGTAGTAGTGTTTGAGGTACACAATGAAGTAGAATTATCCAGAGTGTGAGACTGTTCTGCTCTATGAGAAGAATCCTTTTCAAGAACAGGAGGTAAAGGTGAACTAGTCTGATTGGACTCAGAAATAACATCATGAGCAGGTTGCTCAGGAGGAGGAAGTGGCTCAGTCTCAATCTGGACAGATTCAAGACCAGCATGATTGGAATTCTCAGATACAGGAAGCATGTTAAAATCATTTTTCTGATTGTCATTAGGTGGGTTAGAAACCATGCTGTTATCCAAACATAAAGCATGGTCTTGAGCAGATCCAGAAATAGTCAGTGAGGTATGTGGAGAATTGTGAGTCAAATGAGAGTGAAACATAACAGCATTATCAGCATGTGTGACAGGTTTACTAGCAATACTATCAACATTATCAGCAATAACAATACCTAAATTATCTAACTGTTCCTGCAGAGGATCAGAAATCTGTATTTCAGTTATAGGATTAGACCCCTCCTTCTGAACAGTAGAAGATTAAGTGTGTAAAATCAAAGTAGGATCAGGATTGTGTGATGAAGTGGGGTCAACAGTGATTTGAGGAGTTGCAATATCAGACTGAGACTTAATTACAGGAGATTCAGTAATAGTAGGGGCATTTTTAACATCAGTATTGGAAGACACAGTACTACCAGAATTAGCAGATTTAATTGAAGGAACTGCAGAAGCAATAGGGACACTTTTAACATCAGAATTAATAAGCACAGTGAAACCTGAGTCTGCAGAGATCACATTGTCAGAATGAATCATGTTGGAAGCAACCACATTCTCCTTGAGGGGAGGTACTGAGTCCCCCAGGTTCCTACAAAAATTCTCCTTTAAACATGAAATTCCAGAGGAATAAGCATTATTAACAGAATTAAAAATAGGGGTAGTGATGCTCTTGTTAGATCATTCTCTGTTACAGTCATCAACTAATCCTTTTGAACCAGTGGGTTTATCCTTGTTTTGAGAATCCTCCTCTTCCTCGACCAAAACAGCCCAAGATTTGCCTTTTAAGGTTGATAAGGGGGTGGATTTCTTGACCCACTTATTATTCTTAAGTGGGTCATATTTGTTAGCAACATTTTTCCCTTTTTGGATATGTTTAACCTCTTGCCAATCATTTCTATTTGATGGATCCAGTTGCTTCCTAGAAACCCTACAGCTGGCAAAATTATGTCCAATCAATTTGCATACATCACAGAAGGGATGTTTGTTTTCATATTCAATACTGAGCTCTACCCTATGATCAGGGGCATTAAAAACTTTGGTAGATGGTAAAGGACTAACTAAGTTAATCTCCACCATGACTCTGGAATATAAACCTAGATCCCCATTCATGGTTCTATGATCAATTTTAATAGGGGATCCTAAACAAGAAGAAATATCATTTAAAATCTTCGGATGCCAAAAGAACCAATTAAGCCTATGAATTCTAACCCAAACATTAGCCAAATGATTTTTTTTGTGTGTAAGGATTAAAAGTGGGGTCCCAATCTGAGATTCTAAAAAACCAGGCTTTAGATGTAAATTTACAATCTTCCAAATCTGTTCATGCTCACATTGCGAGCTATAGAGAATGTGGTAGTATCCCTTACCTAAGGGAACCATCTTCCAACTTGAAGAGCTCCAGCAATGAGCAATCCTATTCTTTAAATCAGAGATAGGCCATGGTTTATCACCTATGTTGTAAGAAATTCGACCAAGGACCGAATACCTGAACAGTTGCTCCCTCTGTTTCAAAGGATCTGGATCAGCATCAACCATAAAACCACCATCATCCAGTTTTCTGAATAGAGGATTCTTGTGATCCTTCCCACTACTGAGATCAGAACCATTTAGCACATCGCGGAAGGAGACATGGATATTGCGAAGTGGGATTTGGAACTTTCCAACTTCAATGTTTGTAGAGATAGAATCAACAGAAGCAGGGGCCGAATGGGGAACAAGTACCCATTCTAGATCAAAACCAGCCATCAAAAAAAGCAAGATTCAGTGGCAAGGGTTATGGTTTGGAGTCGCCCGTTGGAGCGCGATACGAGAGCTCCCGACCATTCTTCTTCTCTATCTTAAATAATAATAAAAGTCCTAATCTAATCCATGTGGGCCTAAATGGTCATATTTTATTCTTAATGTTGTTTTTAGTCAAATTACACTTATCCAATAAAATTAGGACATGTTTTACGATAATAATAATATCATTTTTACCCTTAATTACCCTATTTAATTTTAACCGTGGTAAAAAGGTAAAAAGTTACTATTCACCAAAAATTGTTTTCAACTCATTGAACCGCATTTTACTTATTGACATCAACTGTGTCTCTCGGATTTTTGAAATTCCACTCATAGAAGCGGTAAAATTATGTTTTATGAAAATTTCATTTTTTTTAAACTACCACTGTGTGGTTTCACTATTCATCAAAAAATGAAAGTTTCCAGAACAATACCAAAAATTAGGCCTAATCTATATTTGATATTATGAACTCAAAAAGGATGTCTATTTTACCAAATTCAAAACATATTTGTTTCATTAAATAATTTAAAAATTAATTCCCATCGTCAAAACAAATAGCGTGTTTTTAAAAGATAATAACTATCAAAAGATTGAAACTTGTTTATGTCTGGTTTAAATGTGAAATTACATCCAATGAAAAAAATTGTATTAAATTGTAAAAATATATTCTAAATATACTCTAAAACCACTAAAATTAATAATTTACCACTATTAATTATTTCGATTAAAAAAGTTGTTTTTAATTAAAATTTAGTAATTTTCACTATTCATCAGAATATGAAAAATATCCGAAAAGTACCAAAATTTCACCTTAGGCTAAATTTGGTACTCCAAATCAAAAAATGAAGTGCATTTTGAGAGATAAAATTTCTAAAATTTTAAAAGGTTGTTATTACTATTCATAACGGCTAGTTTTAATAATATTTTAATAGCATATCATTGTTTAGTGAAACTCGGTATTTCACACTACACAAGCTATCGAGGAAGGTCGCGATTACGTATTATGCAAGGCAAGTCAAGGATGCGTGTTGTCGAAGATCCTTTTGGTGTAGCATTCAACAAAATACTTTAATGAAATTAAAAAGAATATTTTTCATAAAATCTCGGTGTGTTACATTCTACCCCCCTTAAAATAAATTTCACCCTCGAAATTCGTCGGTGTTATAAATCATTTACTACTTGAAAGTTTCTTTAATTGAAACCCACATCGTAAAAAGGAATTCCAACACCTGGATTTAACAAATAAAGTACAAAACGTAATGGTTACCCAAATTAACTCATCACTGGATTTCCATGTAGGAGAACATAGGTGAAAATATGGATATGGAATAAAAATCTAACCATCAAGTTATAATGGAGAGTGGTAGAGAACATGGATATGAAAAATCCAATAATCACAAATCCGTAGATTTGTGATGATCTAGGGTACCATCTGATTCATAGGATATAAGGGCACTAGGACAACATTTTTGGTTTTCAAGATCATTTCCCTAAAGTTGAATAATTTGAATTAGAATAAATACTTACTTTATTTTGGTAAAATCTCACTATTGTTCGTGCCTTGAACAATTTCCACTTCATCTCTTAAATAAATGATGTTGAATTTGTTATTCATGAAGTGTTAGCAGATCATGTGATAGAATGAAAGGTCATTCCATCTGTCTCAAATAAAAGGTTAGCAAAAGTTATTAAATATACATAAGTCGATCTATAGGGACATTAATCATATATGGTTCCTAAAATGGACTTATACTCCATATATCATACTACTTAATATAATAAAACTAGTTTCTACTAAACAAGGACTTCTTGTAGGCCAGTGGTAGGTGATAAAGGCCAATCGCACTTCGGTTGTGGGTTCGATTCCCACAGCCTTGTCCGACGCGATGGGTTGTCGCCCATCCTGTAGGTTGTCCTTTTTCTAAAACTACTTTACTATAACATCCCATCAATAATATCGAAAAAAGTTCTATCTTTAAACAATAATAACATATGTCCAACATAATCCAATACAATCTTTAGTCTTATCTAAAATACTTTGGTCCAAGCTCATAGTATAAAGAAAACAATTACTTAAAATCTCATCAACCAAGCATGTGAATACCATCATTTATCCCCCATATATTTTGTTGGTCACATTCCAATCATGCGAATACCATAATTATGTATTCTCTTGAAAAATGAATACCCATTGAATCTTAGTAAAAACATGAGTGCTGTCAAAAGTTACTCATTCCACATACCAAAAACCCAAAATTCTATATACGCAAACCATGATATAACTATTTCCTTATATCAGTCATGAGCTCATGAATACTATCAAACATTTAATTTTCTCCTTATCCCTTCATTATGCGCATATCTTCTACATTCCAAAAATATCTGAATAACCATTCATGGATACCGGTACCATTAATCATACACTTTCAAAAATAAAGGAAATACAACAGTGTAACAATCCTTAGATGTCTCTTTATTCCATAGTTCCATGATATTACTTATACAACAATACACATGATAAACATGTAATCATTACACTACATTCTTAAACCATTGACCGAGCTTCAACAATTATTTCATCTCACATATCATTTGTAGTCTCTTCATCATCATCAACATAAATACTACCCATACGACCATACTGATTCTCTTCATGAGACTTTTCCTTAGGGCATTGGTTTGCATAATTCCCGTACATTCCACATTTAAAACATTTAACCATTGTTTATGTCGTAGAAATACCATTACCCTCATCCATGGTGTAACATCCCAAGTAAGTAATGAATAATAGATATTTTTATCTATGTCTATTAATGATTAAGATATTGTTATAGAGGCTTAAAATGAAAATAAATACAATCTTATGCATGGAATACACTAATATTCTTAAAAGATTGTTTTACTGCCTTTTGATGGCAAACCATTTTTGAATCTATATTATAAGAATTTTATAAACAATTTTTGTCAAAATAAACTTATCCTTTATGATTGGGACATCAAAATTTACCTTGTGTGAATTTTTGGTATTTTTCTGACAATGTTCATTTTTTAATGAATAGTGAAAAATACTGCATTTTACATCAAAACTGCTTTTTAATCTAATTTATTTATATTATTAGATGATGTTTTGAATTGGTTTTGAAGTGAAATTAGAATATATTTTTACCATTTTATCCAATGGTGGTCATTGGAATCAATTTCACTTTGAAATTAGACTTAAACTGGTGTCAATCTTTTGATACTTATTGTTTTGTAAAAACACGCTATTTGCTCTGGCAACGGGAATTAATTATTAAATTAATTAACGTGACTTATATGATTTGAATTTTGTAAAATAGAATTCATTTTTGAATTAGGAATATCAAATATAGCTTAGGGTGAATTTTTGGTAATTTTCTGAAAAACTTCAATTTTTGATGAATAGTGAAACCACTAAGTGGTAATCAAGCAAACTGATTTTTCATTTAAATGAATTTTTACCACTAATGTGTATTGAATTTTGAAAATCCGACATACATGGTTGTAATTAAGAAGTAAAATGTGGTTCAATGAGATTAAAATAATTTTTTGGTGAATAGTAACTTATTTAGTTTTTAATCGCGATTAGTGATAATTAGTGTAGTTTAAGGTATAAATAATGCTTTAATAATATTAAATGACCTAGACACATGTCCCAACCTTATTGGTTGTGTCATGGCCGACCAAGACAAGCCATGGGTCAACTTGGGGACCCCATGGAGACATTTTGGTTGGGAAATGACATAAATAACTTTTTATTTAATGTAAAAGTAAAAATGACACAAACATAATATGTTTTACGAAAAGAATTTTTACATGGGGTTATAAAGATAAGATTTTTGATTATAAATAGTAATTGGAAATATAAAATGATTTCCTACATCATAGTATTTTTTTATTATTTTTAGACATTAAATAAATTAAATTATTTGTGACATAATAATGATGCAGCGATGACATCATTATTTGACGATTTAAATAAAATGGAAAGATAATGTAAAATCTATGAACTACACATGTCCAAAACATATTGTATGAGTGTATTTAGAAGCCTTATCACCTTATCCACTAATTATATCAATTTGGGACCTTTTGAAACCGAAAAACATTTTCAAATAAAGTAATATTTCTTTATTTTCCAAAAGTTCCCCTCCTCTCCTCTTATAAAAGGCCCCCACCACTACCTCATTTCACACACTACTCAAGCCTTTGGCTCGGCCAACCCCTGCCCATTTACTCTCTCCACATCCCTCTCCTCATCCTAGAGGATTCCCTTTGGGCAAAATCCTTTCAAAGGAAGCCTATAGACTCAAATCAAAAGGAGATACACTTTTAAAGGTAATTCATTCTCTCATGTTCATTTTTTTTATTTTGCTTCTCCAACCCCCTAAACTCTTTTTATTTACTTATTTTGTAAAAACACCAGTATCTTAAATATACAAGGATGTTTTTATAATATTTATTTGAGCTACACTCTCACACAACTACATCAAATGGTTAAAGAACATACGGTTTCCGTGGATGGCGAAATTCTGCCTCCAGAAACGATGATTGTTCAACACTCATTTAACACCTTCAAAGGTGGCCATTATGATGTAACTATTTTTATATATGATATATAATATGTTTATGTTTTCCTTAAGCTTCTATTTTTTTCATTTTGGGCATACCTTTATGGTTTCCATTATGGGTAAACACGATATCTTCATTTTAGGAAGTGCGGACTACCGCCCCCTCAAAGTGATTTGATTCGTTAAATACCATATGTGGGACATATAAAGGATGGAACTATGATATTATATAGGATATTATACTGGAATTATAATATACCTTTATATCATTATGTTTCCATTCTATAAAATACGAAATAGAAATGAAAGTAGCGTTCATGCGTACGTACGGCTTACCGTCTCCATGAATGGTGCATTTGATTTCTTACCTCTAAATGGTTATGTAATATTATAAATGCATGTATGTACTGGATATATATGAAATATATGATATCTACATCATGAATACCATTCTGGATATAATGAACCTTTGACCAAATTAACAACATGTAAGTGTAAGAAGTCTATTTTTGACTTAAGAACCAAATACCGAAAAAATGAACATTATTAACTTAACTGATTACATGATGTTCATAACATGGTATAAAAGGAATAATGAACTTCAAAAAGATTCATAAGCAAGTAGAGATTAACTAAAGTTTATTATTCAGGAGATTAAAGAACGGTCGGGTCAAGTCGGATACGAGGTATGGGACTTCGTCTCAATCTCCTTTCATTGAGGCATATTTTATTTTATACACAACTTTCTTTTATACGGTGTATAAACCCCTTTGACTTTTACGTTTATTCAAAAGGAATCTTTTTTATACGAAGAGTTTACTAAACGACAAAAGGGAATGTTTTTGTCGGACGTATGCGGCGACAACGACTTCTCCACCGTCGTAACCGTTATTTGAGTTTCGGCTTCCTCTACAAGCCATACCTTATTTTTTTAAAAGAAAAATAAATACCATGTTTTACTTTGGTATTGAAAATGGTTTTCATAATGTTTTTATTATATCAATGTGTTGTATTGATATCTCGTGATTGAAATGTGGAAATGTTATGTTTCCTTTATGCATGTTTTATGTGATATGATTATGTTATGGTTCTTGGGCATTATTATGAAGACGGGTGGTTCCGTGATAAACTAAGGGCGGGTGAGCCCGTTATGGCTCTCCAATGCATTGGGTAACGCGAAGGAGTGAAACGTTAAGGTTTCTCCGAAGAGATTTTAGGGAATATACTGTGATGGGTATTCCAAACGTAACCAAGAGGGTTACTCCCTACATAAGAATGTTATGAATGCCTCAAGTTACCTTTATGTCTTATGATTTATATGATTTATTCATGATTTTATGAGGTATGTTAATGTGCCTATGTTTTATGGGTAAATTATGATTTCATTATTATGTATATATGAACTCATGTTTCCTTTCCATGTTTTTTTATAACCCATACAGAGTTTTTATGCTCATCCCAAGTTTTTGAAATGTTTTTCACAGGTCAAGGGAAAGGTACATGATAAGATGATAGAGTCAAGGATGTGTCAAGAAATAATCCATGTTTTATTTTAAATGTGTTTCCATTGATGGGAATGAATAATACTATCTTTATGTAACCACTTTGTTTATATGTGGAATGTAATGCAAGTTTTATGATCTAATTCTCTAAAACCCTAAACCTGAAAAGATCCTCAACGTGTAATCTTGTAATAACTCAAGATTAAGTATGGTTTAAGGCTGGGGGCCTTATAGTTGGTATCAGAGGTCGGTTTAGATAACTTTAGGAGTTTGAATTCTATTAAATGATTATCCAAAAATATTTTTTTTCGAAATGATATAGCATTTAAAGATTACCATGTTGCTTCATCTAAGACATGTTTTTTCAGAATGGTTTTCCGCAGAGGAAACAGGGAAGCAGTGCTAGGAAGGCATACAGAAGGAAATAACCTTCTGAATCAGCATCCAGAAATGGTCGGAATTGGAACTGAACAGTTTGTTGCACTAATGGCGCAGTTGACTCAAGCGATAAATGGCGGTGGTATCCATGCACGAGATCATCCAGAACAACCACAGAGGAACATGTCAGTGGTGGAACATTTCATGAGGCAACATCCACCATCATTCAGAGGATCATCTGACCCTGTGCTAGCTGAAGGGTGGATTAAAGCACTGGAGAAGATTTTTGATGTCATGGGGTGTTCAGACAATCAAAAGGTTAGTCTTGTTATTTACCGTTTGGAGGGTGAAGCAGATCAGTGGTGGTCTATGGTTAAAAATATCAGGGACTCCGATGAGATTGATGCTCTTGACTGGGATGAATTCAAAGGTATGTTTCTTGAGAAGTATTTTCCTAAGGCTGTTCGACTTAGGATGGAAAAGCAATTCTTGGAATTGAGGCAAGAGGAAGACTCAGTGGCTGCCTATGAAGAAAGGTTCACTCGATTGGCAAGGTATGCTCCAAATTTTATCTGGGACCTTGATAGTAAAATCAATCATTTTTACTCAGGATTAAATCCAAAATACCGAAGTGCATTAGCTTCTCGTTAGTTTAAAAGTTATGAAAAGCTTTTTTCGATGTGCTGAGAAGGTGGAAATGGAGTTTGCCGATGACCAAGTTTTCTATAACAACCAGCAGAAGAAGAGACCGAGGTGGCAGGACAAAGGTAAGAATTCTTCAAAAAAGTCTGATGGTAAGAGAACTAAGTTTCCAGTTTGTGATAAATGTGGCAAAAGGCATGCTGGGGAATGTCTTCTGAATTCTGGGAAGTGCTACCGATGTGGTAAGATGGGACATAAGGCTCGTGATTGCACTGAAAAGGATCAAGGGGAAGGTAAGAACAAATTTGATTTACAGTTAGTGAAATGTTATAAGTGCAATGAGATGGGTCACTATGCAAACGAGTGTCCGACAAAGAGCTTGAGTGATGGGAAGCAGTTAGACTACAAGCAGAAAGGGGTGGTGAAATCCTTTTCAACTACTTCAGTAGATGTCGGGCCATCAAATGAAGTTGTATCAGGTACTTTGTTTGTTTTTTCAGATTATGCCAGTGTGTTGTTTGATTCGGGGTCTACACATTCTTTCATCTCTGAAACCTTTTCTAGTAAAATGGGAATACCATCTCAAGAAATGACTCCTGAACTTTTGGTAAAAACACCTGGGGGAAGTGTCGAGGCAAAAAGAATTTATAAGAATCTTCCTATCCTTATCTGTGGAAAGAACCTACTTGCAAACCTTATTGTTCTACCTCTAGTAGAGTTTGATGTTATCCTGGGTATGGATTGGCTCTCTATTTACCATGCTAAGATTGACTGTAGAGCTAAAGAAGTTTATTTTCAGAAATACTTTCAGTTTGTTTACAAGAATTAAACCTTACTTTTGATAACATATCAAGAGGCTGAGAAACTTGTAAAAAATGGAAATGAATGTTACCTTGCACACATCGTTGAAAATAAAGGAAATGTTCAGATTAATGATGTGCCAGTGGTAAATGAGTATCCTGATGTTTTTCTTGATGAGTTACCTGGAATAATACCAGATCGGGAAGTTGAGTTTACTGTTGACTTAGTTCCTGATGCTAAGCCAATTTCAAAACCCCCTTATCAAATGGCACAAATTGAACTTTTAGAGTTGAAGGAGAAATTGCAAGATTTAGTAGAGAAAGGTTTCATTAGACCTAGGACATCACCATGGGGTTCTCCTGTTTTATTTGTTAAAAAGAAAGATGGTTCTATGAGACTTTGCATTGATTATAGAGCCTTGAATAATATCACTGTTAAGAACAAATATCCTTTGCCTCATATCGATGATTTGTTTGATCAGCTCCAGGGAGCTCAGTTTTTTTCAAAGATTGACTTGAGATCGAGGTACCATCAGCTGAAGGTAAAGGAGGCAGATATTCCGAAGACCGCGTTCCGTACGAGATATGGCCATTATAAATTTGTAGTAATGCCTTTTGGGCTAACCAATGCACCTGCTGTATTCATGGACTTAATGAATAGAATTTTCCATGAGTTCTTGGATAAGTTTGTGGTGGTTTTCATTGATGATATTTTGGTGTTTTCTAAAAGTAAAGAGGAGCATGAAAAACATTTAAGGGTTATCTTGCAAACCTTAAAAGAAAAGAAACTGTATGGGAAATTCAGAAAGTGTGAGTTTTGGTTGCAACAAATTTCTTTCCCTGGTCAAATTGTTTCTAAAGATGGAATAACTGTTGATCCTGCAAAAACAAAAGTTGTGGAAGAATGGCCAAGACCCACAAATGTAACCGAGATTCGTATCTTCCTTGGTTTGGCGGGCTATTACCGAAGGTTTGTTAGAAATTTTTCACGGTTATCTAGTCCAATGACTAAGCTAACTCGGAAGGGTGTTAAGTTTTTCTGGACAAAAGAATGTGATGATTGTTTTCAGGAATTGAAAAGAAGATTGGTGAATGTTCCATTTTTGGCACTACCTTCCAGGAATGGTGAGTTTGTTATATATAGTGATGATTCATTGAAAGGACTTGGTTGCGTCCTAATGCAGAATGATCAGGTAATTGCTTATGCTTCACGACAGTTGAAGACTCATGAGGTAAATTACCCTACACATGATTTGGAATTAGCTGCTGTTGTTTTTGCTTTAAAAATTTGGAGGCATCATTTGTATGGAGTAAAGTGTGAAATATATACCGATCACAAAAGTTTAAAGTATATATTCAATCAGAAAGAGTTAAATATGAGACAAAGGAGATGGCTGGAATTAATCAAGGATTATGATTGTACAATTCATTACCATCTGGGAAAAGCAAATAAAGTGGCTGATTCTTTGA
Source organism: Viscum album (assembly GCA_963277665.1). Classification (NCBI taxonomy): domain Eukaryota; kingdom Viridiplantae; phylum Streptophyta; class Magnoliopsida; order Santalales; family Viscaceae; genus Viscum; species Viscum album. The sequence goes on from OY728137.1 coordinate 837,817,557, forward strand.
GTCGAAAAATTAATGCTTCATTAACAATGTTGCGTTTGGAACGTGATCCTTTGGTTAAGGATTTGATGAACTTTGTCATAGAAGTTTTTGGTGCAGGAAGTCCTTCTGTTTTGTTTCAGGTATCAGTGAGATCATCTCTATCAGATAGAATCAAGCAAGCACAGAAGCAAGATAGTGAGCTGTAGAAAAAGGTAGAGCTGGTTCAGAAAGGTAAGTTGCCTGAATTCAACATTGATAATGATTGCATTTTGAGATTTGGGAAGAGATTATGTGTGCCTTGTGATTCACAGTGGAAGAGAGAGTTGTTATGCGAAGCTCATAGTTCTCCGTTTTCAGTTCATCTGGGCAGTACTAAGATGTATAGAGATCTGTGGGAGTATTACTGGTGGGATGGAATGAAAAGAGACATTGCTGATTTTACTGTGAAGTGTTTGACTTGTCAGCAGGTTAAAGCAGAGCGGCAGTTACCGAAAGGGATGCTTCATCCTTTACCAGTTCCAGAGTGGAAATGGGAGAATATATCCATGGACTTTGATGTTGGATTACCGAAGACATCTCGAGGTAATAATGCAATCTGGGTTATTGTTGATTGCTTGACCAAATCTGCTCATTTCCTTGCTATACGAGATACTTTCTCTCTTGATCAACTTTCCCGTTTGTATCTTAAAGAGATAGTCAGGTTACATGGAGTTCCTCTCTCCATTGTATCGGATCGTGATCCCAAGTTTACTTCTAACTTTTGGAAAGGCCTTCAGAAGTCATTGGGTACTGAATTAAATTTTAGTACAGCTTTTCATCCTCAATCAGATGGGCAGTCAGAACGAACAATTTAGACATTGGAGGATATGCTTCGAGCTTGTTCTATGGATTATCAGGGAAGTTGGTACCAACATCTTTCTTTGGTTGAGTTTTCATATAATAACAGTTTTCATTCCAGTATACAGATGGCACCATTTCAGGCATTATATGGGAAGCGGTGTCGAACTCCAGCTTTCTGGGATGAAGTGGGTGAAAGGAAGTTGATGGGACCAGAATTGGTAGAAGAGATGGCAGAAAAAGTTCAGCAGATTCAGAAACACATGAGAACAGCTCAGAGCAGGCAGAAGAGTTATGCGGATAACCGGAGGAAGGATCTATCTTTCGAGGTAGGTGATCATGTTTTTCTCAAGGTTTCTCCTTGGAAAAGTGTGATGAGATTTGGTAAGAAAGGAAAGTTGAGTCCAAGGTTTATTGGACCATATGAAATTCTGGAGAGAGTTAGATCAGTTGCATACCGAGTGGCTTTACCTCCGAGTTTATCTCAGGTACACAATGTTTTTCACATTTCGATGTTGAGAAAGTATATGCCAGATCCATCTCATGTTTTGAGTCCAGAGGTAGTTCAGCTGGAAGAGAACCTATCTTATGAGGAACAACCGGTCCAGATTCTTGACCACAGGGAGCAAGTGTTACGGAATAAGGTGATTCATCAGGTAAAGGTTTTGTGGAAAACCACATGATTGAAGAGGCAACATGGGAATCTGAAAATGCAATGAGGGATAAGTACCCCCATTTATTCGATAAGTAAATAAATTGCCGGGACGCAATTTTCGAAAGGGGGGAAGGATGTAACATCCCAAGTAAGTAATGAATAATAGATATTTTTATCTATGTCTATTAATGATTAAGATAGTGTTATAGAGGCTTAAAATGAAAATAAATACAATCTTATGCACGGAATACACTAATATTCTTAAAAGATTGTTTTACTGCCTTTTGATGGAAAACCATTTTTGAATCTATATTTTGAAAATTTTAAAAACTATGTTTGTCAAAATAAACTTATACTTTATGATTGGGACATCAAAATTTACCTTGTGTGAATTTTTGGTATTTTTCTGACAATGTTCATTTTTTAATGAATAGTGAAAAATACTGCATTTTACATCAAAACTGCTTTTTAATCTAATTTATTTATATGATTAAATGATGTTCTGAATTGGTTTTGAAGTGAAATTATAATATATTTTTACCATTTTATCCAATGGTGGTCATTGGAATCAATTTCACTTTGAAATTAGACTTAAACTGGTGTCAATCTTTTGATACTTATTGTTTTGTAAAAACACGCTATTTGCTCTGGCAGCGGGAATTAATTATTAAATTAATTAATGTGACATATATGATTTTAATTTTGTAAAATAGACTTCATTTTTGAATTAGGAATATCAAATATAGCTTAGGGTGAATTGTTGGTAATTTTCTGAAAAACTTCAATTTTTGATGAATAGTGAAACCACTAAGTGGTAATCAAGAAAACTGATTTTTCATTTAAATGAAAGTTTACCACTAATGTGTATTGAATTTTGAAAATCCGACATACATGGTTGCCATTAAGAAGTAAAATGTGGTTCAATGAGATTAAAATAATTTTTTGGTGAATAGTAACTTATTAAGTTTTTAATCGCGATTAGTGGTAATTAGTGTAGTTTAAGGTATAAATAATGTTTTAATAATATGAAATGACCTAGACACATGTCCCAACCTTATTGGTTGTGTCATGGCCGACCAAGACAAGCCATGGGTCAACTTGGGGACCCCATGGAGACATTTTGGTTGAGAAATGACATAAATAACTTTTTATTTAATGTAAAAGTAAAAATGACACAAACATAATATGTTTTACGAAAACAATTTTTACATGGAGTTATAAAGATCAGATTTTTGATTATAAAGAGTCATTGGAAATCTAAAAAGATTTCCTACATCATAGTATTTTTTTTATGATTATTAGACATTAAATAAATTAAATTATTTATGACATAATAATGATGCAGCGATGACATCATTATTTGACGATTTAAATAAAATGGAAAGATAATGTAAAATCTATGAACTACACATGTCCAAAACTTATTGTATGAGTGTATTTCGAAGCCTTATCACCTTATCCACGAATTATATCAATTTGGGACCTTTTGAAACCGAAACACATTTTCAAATAAAGTAATATTTCTTTACTTTCCAAAAGTGCCCCTCCTCTCCTCTTATAAAATGCCCCCACCTCTACCTCATTTCACACACTACTCAAGCCTTTGGCTCGGCAAAACCCTGCCCATTTACTCTCTCCACATCCCTCTCCTCATCCTAGATGATTCCCTTTGGGAAGAATCCTTTCAAAGGAAGCCTATAGACTCAAATCAAAAGGAGATACACTTTTAAAGGTAATTCATTCTCTCATGTTCATTTGTTTTATTTTGCTTCTCCAACCCCCTAAACTCTATTTATTTACTTATTTTATAACAACACCAGTATCTTAAATATACAAGGATGTTGTTATAATATTTATTTGAGCTACACTCTCACACAACTACATCAAATGGTTAAAGAACACACGGTTTCTGTGGATGGCGAAATTCTGCCTCCCGAAACGATGATTGTTCAACACTCATTTAACACCTTCAAAGGTGGCCATTATGATGTCACTATATTTATATATGATATATAATATGTTTATGTTTTCCTTAATCTTCTGTTTTTTTCATTTTGGGCATACCTTTATGGTTTCCATTATGGGTAAACACGATATCTTCATTTTAGGAAGTGCGGACTACCGCCCCCTCAAAGTGATTTGATTCGTTAAATACCATATGTGGGACATATACAGGATGGAACTATGATATTATATATTATATTATACTAGAATTATAACATAACTTTATATCATTATGATTCCATTCTATAAAATACGAAATAGAAATGAAAGTAGCGTTCATGCGTACGTACGGCTTACCGTCTCCATGAACGGTGCATTTCATTTCTTACCTCTAAATGATTATCTAATATTATAAATGCATGTATGTACTGGATATATATGACATATATGATATCTAAATCATGAATACCATTTTGGATATAATGATCCTTTGACCAAATTAACAACATGTAAGTGTAAGAAGTCTATTTTTGACTTAAGAACCAAATACCGACAAAATGAACATTATTAGCTTAACTGATTACATGATGTTCATAACATGGTATAAAAGGAATAATGAACTTGAAAAAGATTCATAATCAAGTGGAGATTAACTCAAGTTTATTATTCAGGAGATTAAAGAACGGTCGGGTAAAGTCGGATACGAGGTATGGGACTTCGTCTCAATCTCCTTTCATTGAGGCATATTTTATTTTATACAAAACTTTCTTTTATACGGTGTATAAACCCCTTTGACTTTTACGTTTATTCAAAAGGAATCTTTTTTATAATAAGCGTTTACTAAAAGACAAAAGGGAATGTTTTTGTCGTACGTATGCGGCGACAACGACTTCTCCACCATCGTAACCGTTATTTTGAGTTTCGGCTTCCTCTACAAGCCATACCTTCTTTTTTTAAAAGAAAAATAAATACCATGTTTTACTTTGGTATTGAAAATGGTTTTCATAATGTTTTTATTATATCAATGTGTTGTATTTATATCTCGTGATTGAAATGTGGAAATGTTATTTTTCCTTTATGCATGTTTTATGTGATATGATTATGTTATGGTTCTTGGGCATTATTATGAAGACGGGTGGTTCTGTGATAAACTAAGGGCGGGTGAGCCCGTTATAGCTCTCCAATGCATTGGGTAACGCGAAGGAGTGAAACGTTAAGGTTTCTCCGAAGATATTTTAGGGAATATACTGTGATGGGTATTCCAAACGTAACCAAGAGGGTTACTCCCTACGTAAGAATGTTATGAATGCCTCAAGTTACCTTTATGTCTTATGATTTATATGATTTATTGATGATTTTATGAGGTATGTTAAAGTGACTATGTTTTATGGGTAAAGTATGATTTCATTCTTATGTATATATGAACTCATGTTTCCTTTCCATGTTTTTTTTATAACCCATACTGAGTTTTTATGCTCATCCCATGTTTTTGAAATGTTTTTCACAGGTCAAGGGAAAGGTACATGATAAGATGATAGAGTCAAGGATGTGTCAAGAAATAATCCATGTTTTATTTTAAATGTGTTTCCATTGATGGGAATGAAGAATACTATCTTTATGTAACCACTTTGTTTATATGTGGAATGTAATGCAAGTTTTATGATCTAATTCTCTAAAACTCTAAACCTGAAAAGATCCTCAACGTGTAATCTTGTAATAACTCAAGATAAAGTATGGTTTAAGGCTGGGGGCCTTATACATGGTGTTAACTGAACCTTTTCCTTTTCACTTTCTGGCTTTGTGTCCTTCTTTTCCACACCCAAATCATCTTCCAGTTCCTTTGAAACAATCTCCCTGATGCCTCTTCCCACATGATTTACATGAGGGAAATTGAACTTTCTTTCCTCTATGATCACCATGAAACTCCATCTTTCTCTTATTAGCCGAGTCAGGAAACTTACCAAATTTTACTTTATTGATCATATTATGAGATTTCTGATTCGGCATAATAATGATGTTTGGACTTCCAAATCCCATTTCATTTGGTTTCTCATGAATAATATCATTCCATTGTCCATCAAATCCTCCATTATCAGGAATCATCTTGTTTCCAGCCATTTCCTAAAACCCGAAAAGAATAGTGTGAGAGGAAAAAATCATAATAAAGGGGGATTAACTTCAACATATAAAATTTTTGGTTTAATCTAATATCTTTACCATTGTTCTAGGACTATATCCTATACATATACTTATCCTAAGGGACATCCCTAGACATACCGTAGAAATATCTCTAGGGATCTCACTAACGTTTTCGCATCCTAGTTTCCAAAGGTTGACTAAACCTTTCCTCTGATACCAACTGTAGAGACCCGAAGCTTAACATACATGGACATTACATTATTTTTGTGGAATACTTAGTACATAACAAAAACACACACACAAGGACCGTAATAGTTTAGTGTATTTGGAAACTCGGAACGTAATCTTCTAATCATGGTGAAAGATATTCAATATCTCCCATAAAGATCATCCCCTTTTTTTCTTACCTAAAACCTCTATTTATATCTTGGGGAAAAGAAAACATAAAAGTTTGAGCTCAAATTCTCAGTAAGGGTAAACAAAAAAAATCAATCACATCAAATTCATAAGAACATAACATTTTGGAAATCTTAACCTACAAAAGAGATCATAATATCATAACATGGGATAAATCAAAGTAGTAAAATGTAATCTCAATAATCACAACATAAAACATGAAACTTTGTTTCATACAGACATAATCATAGAGAATCATTTCTTATTATTCAAGACTCATTTCCAAGACTATCTTAGTGGACAAAGTCCATTTCTGAACCGAGTTCACTCCCCATTTCAGTCCTGCTTCACTGAACCGGTATAACCTACCGTTCCAGCGATGTCTATCTCATGAGATATGAAATCTTTACCCAATGCATTGGAGGGATATATATGGGTCCCACCCATCTCATAATGATACCATTCTTATGTGTTCCACAAAATCATAAATCATACATCATTGCATAACCCATGTAATAAAAATGGGAATCTTAAACATCGTGACATCATCAATCAATTAATATAAGATAAAGGAATTCATAAAAATAATTCCATCACAACATAATCAAATCAATGTAATAATAGAAATATAAACATAACCCTATATTATCTTAGATGGAAAATAATTTTGATAAAACACTTGAACTCCATTCTTGAGGAAAATATCTTTTCAAATTCAAAAAAACATTTTCCTTTTTTTAACATGTCATACAATTTTAAACTAAAGAAGTTGATTAAAAATAAACTTGAAAACTTGTAAAGTAAGCTTCTTGTAAATAATTTTTTAAAAATCCATTCATGCCGTTTAAGATAAAAAAACTTTTTTTGTACTTTTGTCGGAAAAGTCAAAAAGTACTTCGTACGAAAAACGACAAAAGATTCCTTTCATATCTTTTACTAAAAAATCACCAAAGGGTAAAATTGAATATAAACTATTGTATAAGGATATAAATATTACATATTGAGAAAACATTGATGTGGATGATAAAATACACCCGAGTAAATTCCAAAGTATAAACAATCTCGGATAAAAATGAGATTGTGATATTTCCCTTACCTTAGGTCCGATTTGATTCGTAAGTGTCTGAACCTCCTGTATAATGATTTAAATAATGTTATTGAATTATTAAAGAATAATATTAATTGTTATGATATCATATATGGTTCAATTATGACTTTATATTACCCGTTCTTTTTTAAATTCCATGTTAAAGAGCGTTTTTGGTAAAATCGTTTCATTTGTCGTCCGTGTTTTGACTTGTAATTATTCATATGATTACTTAGATCATGATTACTTACATCCATAATGTAAAACATGATTTATATATAATATATATTTAGAATATAAATATATATAATAGATTTATAAATGGAAATAAATACATCGTTCATAGAGACGGTAGGCCGTATGTACGCATGAACGTTGTTTTCGTTTCCTCATTGAATTGAATGGAATTAATTGGATGACATACATATATATATATATAAATAAATCCAGTATAATTATTATTTCATATATTTCATGATTACTTATTATATATACTTTATAATCATTTATGAATGGTTAATCATTGAGAATGAATCTCATCGCGTCGTGGAGACAGTATTCCGTACGTACGCACGAGCGATGATATCATTCCCATGATCGTGGAATTTTATTGGAGTGTATGTATACTATTACAGAATAAATATCAATTTATAATAATCATATATAGTTATTATTTACACCATTATACCCATCCAAGTAAGGTGTTGGTGGAAAATAGATTACACCACGGCGTGGAGACGGTATTCCGTACGTACGCACGTGCAGTAATTTCATTTTCGGTAGGATGGATATATAGTGAAATTGGGTTGTTTCATACTTATAATTACATATCAGTATATGAGTTATACTGATGTTATTAATTCATTATGAAACAACTAATGAAGAATAAGTGGATGAAGAAATAAAGATGAAAGAATCGGTAACTGGCATTACCTCTTCTTTGAAGCGCTTCTTTCAGTCCTCCTTTTAGGGCACTAAAATTGGTCTCTGAAGAATACCAGGACCTATAGGATGTCTCTAGGGAAGTGGAGAGAAGAAATTGTCAGGGGTTGTCCTATCTTGAAGGCCCAAAGTGGTGTGAGGAAGAGAGGGAGGAGGTGCCCTTTTATAAGGGAGGAGAGGGGCACCTTTGGAATAAATAAACATATTATTTTATTATAAAGAAAAATTCGTTTTAAATAGCTCCAAATTGATTTATTTCGAAGCTAAGGTAGGGATGGGTCGAAATATTCTCATCCAATATAATTTAGACAAGTTTAGGTTCCAATTTTAACCTTATCATTTAGATTTAACATTAAGTTAAATAATTTTACTTTTACCGTGTCTTCTTGTGTTCTTACACTATAAGGTTAATAAACTTACTATAACAAGAAAAACGAACCCCAAGTTGTTTATTATTAATATATATAACCTTATCTAAGTCATTTTGCCGATCCCTATATTTTTAGGAATAAAATAACAATTAATAATATAATACTTGTTTTAAAAACAATTTTATGTCAATTTTGACACTATTTAGTAATTTATTTTTGTAAAACTCATAACAGAATGATTAGTTCGAACAAAGATAATTAAATCAATAATAACAAGTCATATTAACATATAAAATTAGTTTAATTCATAAAAAGTCTCAAATTATATTTATTTGGGTATTTATAATATCAATTATTCTAATTTTTCACTATTATGTTAATTACTGCATTATCATTGTGTCATAAATAAATTTAATTATTTAATGTCTAAAAATTATAAATAAAATATAATTATGTAGGAAATCTTATTATCTTTCTAATGAATATTTACAATCTAATTTATCTTATGTATTACCCTATATTAAAAATGTTTTAGTAAATAAACATTGATTTTAACTCTTTTAACTCTTCTTTGAATTAAAAAATAATAAAAGTCCTAATCTAATCCAAGTGGGCCTAAATGGTCATATTTTATTCCTAAGGTAGTTTTTGGTCGAATTACACTTATCCAATAGAATTAGGACATGTTTTAGGGTAATAATAATATCATTTTTACCCTTAATTACCCTATTTACTTTTAACCGTGGTAAAAAAAATTAAAAAGTTACTATTCACAAAAAATTATTTTCATCTCATTGAACCACATTTTACTTACTGACATCAACTGTGTCTCTCGAATTTTTGGAATTCCACTCACAGAAGTGGTAAAATTAATTTTTATGAAAAATTCATTTTTTTTAAACTACCACTTAGTGGTTTCACTATTCATCAAAAAATGAAAGTTTCAAGAAAAATACCAAAAATTAGGCCTAAGATATATTTGATGTTATGAAGTCAAAAATGATGTCTATTTTACCAAATTCAAAACATATCAGTTGCATTAATTAATTTGAAAATTAATTCCCGTCGTCAAAACAAATAGCGTGTTTTTAAAAGATAATAACTATCAAAAGATTGACACTTGTTTATGTCTGGTTTAAATGTGAAATTACATCCAATGGAAAACATTGTATTAAATTGTAAAAATATATTCTAAATATACTTTAAAACCACTCGAATTAATAATTTACCACTATTAATTATTTCGATTAAAAAAGTTTTTTTAATTAAAATTTATCAATTTTCACTATTCATTAGAATATGAAAAATGTCTGAAAAGTACCAAAATTTCACCTTAGGCTAAATTTGATACTCCGAATCAAAAAATGAAGTCCATTTTGAGAGAAAAAATTTCTAAAATTTTAAAAGGTTGTTATTACTATTAATAAAGACAAGTTTTAATAATATTTTAATAGCATATCGTTGTTTAGTGAAACTCGGTATTGCGTACTAAACACGCTATCGAGAAAGGTCGTGATTGCATGTAATGCAATGCAAGTCAAGGATGTGTGTTGTGCAAGCTCCTTTTGGTGTAGAGTACAACACAAGACATTAATGAAATTAAAAAGAATATTTCTCATAAAATCATGGGGTGTTACAGTTTTTCTTTATTTATAAGGGGACCATTTATATTATTGATTAATGGAGGTCACATTTAATTTTCCAAAAGAACCCATGATAAATTATTATTGTGATTATGATTAAAAACCTCTAATGGTTTTATTGTTGGAGTTATTTCCTACCCATGAATGAAGTTTATCTTAGATGGTTAGAGGAAACTCAACATTGAAGATATTATTATTATTTAAGAGTTTTTTTATGTATGTCCAGAATAATTTCTCTTTCTCCCTCTGAGTAATGATTTTTATTTTTCAATTAAACTCATACCTGGTGCAACAAATACTCCAAGGACTCCTTTTATAATATCCCCAATTGAGTTTGATAAATTGAAGAAAAAACTCATAGAGAATCCAAATAAGTGATTTTTTATTCAATTATATCACCTTTAGGTAAAATAGGATTTTTTGGGTAACAAATATGGGTCAATGAGACTCTTTATTGATTATTAAAAAAATAACAAGGCCACAATCAATAACAGGTTTCATCATCCATGTATCAATGATTTTTTTGATCTATTTGTATAGCATAATAAATTTGAAAGATTTGTCTTTGATCAGTTTACTGTAATTTGATGGTAAAAAGTAGAAAATACCCAAGAAATGTTTACATAAAAATTATTGGCACTATGAATATATAGTGATTCCATTTGGTCTTGGAAATTTCCCTTTTACCATCATTGATTTAATGAATAGAGACTTAATTGACTAATTTGATCAATTTTTTGTATCCATTTTAAATGATATTATTATATATTCTAAGAGTATGTAATAACATGAATATCACATGAGAATTGTAGTAAAGGCCCAGAGGAAGGAGAATCTATATTAATAATTTACAGTGTGAATTTTGGCTATAAGAATATTCATTTTTGGGTCTTATAATATCAATGGATGGTATATCAGTGGATCCATAAAAGACTAAAGTTCTTGAAATTTGGCCCTGACCAGGAACTTTGAATGGGATCAAAATTTTTACTAGTTTGGAAGGATATTAATAATGTTGTTTCTGAGAATGTATCATGTATTTATAATCATCTCACCATGTTAACTTAGAAGGGATCGAAGTTCCATTGAGAAATGGATATGAATAAAATTTATAGGAACAAAACACATGTTCATATATAACCCTTGAATGTTTATGGGTTTTAAATATATAAAGGTGTATTAAAGAAGTTAGTAGGATGAATTATCAAGAAAAATTATTTTTTTATAAATTATTCCTCATGAAAATTGAATGTTAATGAAAAAAACCAAAATAATTATATAATGATAGTTGTGAAATTTTTTTATAAAATATATTGAGGTTTGAAATTTATACAAAAATATGTAACATATATACATACCATAAAAGATAAAATTATATATTCACTACAGAATATATGAATATGGACAAGATAATGTGGTCGGATATTTCTAAATATTATGATTTCCCATTACATTACTACCCTGGGAAATATAACAATGTATTTGATTCCTTAAGACGAAAGGATCATGCTAGATTATCTATGAGGAGGAAAATAAAAAAAATAGATATTTCTATTTTTACAAAGGATGAATCATGAAAAATTAAAGGAGTGGAATAAATATTATCTATCACAAGTGAATTCTTAACCACTTATATATATATGAACTACTGAGGAGTTGATGGAAGATATAGATCTCAAAAATAAGGTGAGAAATTTCTATAATTTTGACATTGATTATGATTGAATGTTATGATTTATAAATAATTTATGTCCCCTATCCACACCATATTTGGAGAAGGATATTATAGATGAATCTTATACTTCATCATTCTCTATTCATCATGAATTTAAAAAAACAGAAAAAATATTAATTATTGTGGGATAATAAAAAAATTTATATTGTAGAATTTGTATCTCTATGGGTGGTATATCAATTAGTTATATATTAGAGACATATGTCTAAGGGGATGTTACAACAATTACCTTTATCGGAATGGAAATGGGAAAACACCACCATGGATTTTTCATTGTAGTTGTGAAAACATCTAAAGTCCGTAATGTCATTTTGTTTTTAGTCAATATGCTTATTAATTGAATTGAAATCATTGATATCATTGAATAATTATTTATTTTTCATAATTATATAATTTACATTAATGAAGTTGTAAGATTTTATGGAGTACCACATTCTATTATATTTAATCAAGATTAAGGGTTTACCTTATTTTTCTTGTAATGTCTTCAACGGGCTAAGAATATAGAGCTATGTTTCAGCACTATTGAGTCAAGATGATAGCATGTCATTTTAGGCTTTTAATGAACCTCTCTCATGTTAATGATGCCTTCCATGTATCTCACTTAAGGAAGTACATAACTAATACTTCACATGTACAAAAGACAAATCCTATCCCACTAGAGTAAGATCTATCTTATGGGGATAAACTAGTGGATATTCTTGATCATTGAGGGAAAGTGTAAGGAAAAAATACCACTCAACTAGTGGGAGTTTTGTGGTGAAACCAATAATTTAATGAAGCTACTTAGGAACCTCTGTATATTATGAGACTAAAGTATCATTAATTTTTTCCATATTGATTGAATTTAGTGGGAAAAAATATGTTTAAGTGGGTTATATTGTAACACCCCAATATTTTATAAAGTAATTTTCTATGAAATTTTAATATTATCGATTTCTTATGTTACACACAACATCGAGTTTAAATAAATCACAATATACTATTAAAATATAATAATGTGACACTTTTAACCTAGCAGTTGGACTGGGAGTTAGGTATAATAATAAATAAATTATGGAAAAAATCATTCTTTTCATATTTATAAAAGTAATTGCTTGTTTTTCAATTGATTATAAATTAAAATAAAATCTAATTGAAAATCAATGATATGTTTTTTCTAAAAAATTAAATTTCATACGCAAAATGTGTGGTCATATAAATAAATTAAATTGAATAATATTGTTGAATTATATTAATTAAATTTATATAAAATATATTATTCAACTACTTTAAATTTAATCTAATATTTTTTTATGCAGTGTATAAGAATTAATCAAATACTGTGCTAAAAATGTAATTTTTTCTCAGAAAAATGTTTCATCACATTTTTTCCACATATATTTAAAATTACTTTTTACACTTTCAGAAAATATATTATATAGAAAAAATAATTTTAAAAATTATTATTTGAAAATTTTATTCCAGTGATTTTTTAAGGTTTTATGAAATTAATAACTTTTGGATGATTATTGAATAATAAATGTTTTATGAAAAATATATTCCATTTTAATGGATTTAAAATATTAATTTTTTTTAAAAAATTGTTAAATTATTTTATTATTAATTCAACTTAGGTCATTGAAATTAATTTAATGTTCAACTTAAAAAAATAATTTTTTTTATAATTAAAAAAACCATTTCCTTGGAAAATGACTTTTCATTGAGTTTATAATTTTAATTTTAAATTAAATTATGTTAATGAATTTAATTTAATATAATATAATTGATTTCATATTTATTATAATAATTATTTATAATATTTAACTTGGTAAACATAATTTTATTGTCAAAATTAAAATTAAATATAAAAAAATATATTGTCATGGTTATAGTTCAACCAAGATTACCTAGTGTTAAATTAAATTAAAATGGGTAAAAAATAACCAAAAAACATTCTTATCCCCAAATGGATGGTTTTATTTTTACCTTGACCTTTCCACATCATAAAATGATCTAATTTATATATTTTATTCCATAAAATTACTTAACATTATTTTAATACTTTGAAAAATTACTAGTTTTCCGTTGACCCCAATTACAAAAGGACACCTCATCTCCTCTCCTCTACAAACAAAAAAGGTTTTTGGTTTATTAAAAATAATATCTAAATGGATTCCTTATATCTATAACCCTGAATTATATTCAATTAACTGATTATAAAACCATCCATAGAATTCATTAAGTATAAAATTAAAGAGGTTTTTTAAAGATGGATAAAATTACAAACCATGCATTTAGATTTTATTTATTATTATACATCCCTCAAATATTCTTAAACTACTATGTGATAATTAAAATTGTATCATCCATATACTAATATTTTATTATGTAAATTGGTAAACATAATACATCTCCTCTTCATTAAATAGGAAATAGAAATTGTTGATTGTTTGCTTGTCAGACTACTCCCTCCCAAAACGATGTAATTACTTTTCCCTAACTACCTATCATAGCTTCATATAATATTGTATTTAAGGTATATATTTGATATTTATGAAATAATTATACTTAAAAAAGTATAATATAAAATTAAATTATTACCTTCCACCAATTGTAAAGTCATAATATTGCTCATGTGTATGTGTAGATTTCCACCTGCATGAAGCTATGTGATTTTTTCTCCATTTATGTATTATAATGATGGTAATAAGTATGTATTTAATGAATATAAATATATTATATGATGTATCAATTATTCTATAAATAAAATTTATCATTAAAATTTCCTTGATTCCATCTATTTAAAAATCAAAACAATATTCATGTGTACGAAAAACCTACCACCTCCGTGAATAGTGAAATTTATTTTTCTATCTCAACATTTTATGGATTATTTTAAATATAATTATAGATAATATATATTATTTTAATATCATTAATAAAAATATAGTTAGGATATTACCACGATCATTGTACAAGGCCCAATACTGTCGAACCAAAACATGCCCGAAAAATAAAGCAATTATCACCCATAATTGTGATTTTAATAAAGAATTTTCAATTAACTAGTGATAAAAGGTTATAAGTAAATAAAATATTTTATAATATATCTGAATATTTTATAAATATATTTTTATAGTAATCTATATTTATTATACTATAGTTCCAAACATATATAATTAATTTTGAGACTTCAGTTATGGAATTAATGTTTCAATCTTATTGTTATTCGTGAATGTTTATGCCTGAATTTAAGATGAGGATATTATACAATCCTTATCTGATAAATATAATTTATTTTTCTTATAATCATATAATTTCTTTGTAGTACATGTTTTAATTCAATTTTAATCAATTTAATTATATGGAATATATTTTTAATTAAATCTAATTATGCTTTAATATTTGTTCAGGAATATTTTTCTTCCAAAACTAATTTTCTAAAAATATTTCTAAAGAATTATTTTAATGTTATGAAAGTATTATATAATTAATTTATTATATATTTTAATTAATATATATGGTTTAAAAATAAATATTATTGTGTTTTTTTCGATCATGTGATTTTTTATCATTTTATAATAATTAAAAAGAAATATTTTCTTTTTTACTTGTATAGAATGAATTAAATTTCATGGCACCATGACTGGTAAATGATTTTATTCTTCCATTATATGTTTCCATATATATTTTTATATAATATTTTTTCAACAATATTTTATAAATTTCGATATTTTAAATAATTTATTTCAAAATGGAATGGCGTTGTTCCACATGATTTTTTAAAATAATATTTTTTGTGGTCATTATATTCATGAACGACAAAAACCATTGGTGTTATTTATGTTTTACTATGGATATGATTCAATTGTACCATCTTTATTATTTATTTGGATGGTTTATGATTATTATTATTAGATGTTTATGAAACCTATTTATTTTAAATGCATAATTCTATATGGATTGATGAAAGGTTTATGAAGTACATTTTCATTACAGGTGTTATGAGATGATGATAAGATTAATGATCTTATGGAACACATATTTTTGGTTCTCATTAGGTGATCAATGGGCCCAAAATTATATATCTATCTAATTTACTGGGTAATTCATTATATCTCATGGGGTAATTATTTGATGCAAGTAGATGTGCTTGATATACTATGGGAAACAAGGTAGCATGCTTGATCCAAGAATGGATAAAAGTGGTGATTCCAACTCCATTGTGATTTTGGAAACAAGTAGGGTTTCATAATCCACTATTATTTGGTTTTATTTGTATATAATCCTGAAAATAAAATTGTTTTATACTATTGATGGTTCCTTAGTTTTATGCGAAGAAATTGTGATTTATGGTTGATTTATGATGATTTATCACTCTTATAATAAATATATTTAAAAATAGTAAATTTTTATGTTTGGAAATATTTATCTAATCCCTGATCACTTTGGTATTAAAATTTGACATTAACTTAATGATATAATACACTATTTATTATATTATTATTTCATATTATCATAAATTTATATCTCCCATGTTTACCCTTTAAATGTATCTGAGTTCATCATTTCATATATCTCATTTACCCAGGTTATAAATAAATGTTTATGTAGGTTATTTCTATGATGAGGAATAAATGGGTAGATCTTTGTGGGATATGCTAAATATATTTCATGAAAAAAGAATATCTAGTATGTATTATCCAAATAAACTAAACCTTTATGGTATTTAGGTATATATTTGTGAAATGTACTTAAAATTTATCTAAAAAGATGTAATATTTTTGTATGAAATGTTATGGTCCATTTTCATTTGGGGGTTCCATCTCAAAATCATATCCTTGACACATGTTTCCTATTATTCCCCTAATTTCATTTATATTGTGCATTTATACTTCTTATGTGAGATTCTATATCATGAAATGATATTTTATGGTAATTTAAAATCCATTTTAAGTACTCTCTTTTAAGGGTTTTTGATTAAATTTATACCCAATCCATTAATGGTATTTTCCATCTCAATTTTTATTCTTTGGTACTTTTTCTATATTCACCTCCTCTTTCCTTATTTGTGCTACGTATGTTTATATGGAATAATTTTACATTATTAATCATGAAATTCAAGGTACTTACATATTTATATTATTATCCAACATTCATATTCTTTTCAATAAAGAGTACACAATAGAATTGTAAAATTCAATACTTTTCAAAGTCGAAGTCCATTCTATGTTTTGGTAAAGTAAATGTATGTGTAGTTTCCAAGTAAATATATTTATGTATTGATACTAGAAATTTTATGATGATATGGAATTTATGAAAATATTGGTAATCAACCTAAAAAAGAAATTTTATTCCATTGGCTCAATAATCTCTTTCATTCATGACTAATGATCTTAATACTCCCTATATGGGTAGTTACTCATAGGGGATATTCATAAGAATGTTCATATGCACAATATGAAATATAATGTGTACTTTTTTCAATATTTCCTTGTTTTTTAAATTTTAAAATCTATTGAATCTGATTATTGTCATCCATTGATAACTAATCACATTCTAAGTACCCTAACCACAATATTTTCATTATAAGGGTACTTTACATTACATTGATGATACCCCATGAATTTCTTGTTGATTAAGATATGTCATCATATACAGGAAAACTATTCAATAAAATCAGGAATTATTTCATTTCAATATTCATTTATTGTTTATATATCCATATTTTATTCCAGAAGAGGTTATACAAGGAATGGAATGAAAGGTCATAGTGACTCTTTTGGTGAATTTACTACAATTAATCAGATTACAGATGTGGAAAAAAATTATATAGCTCCTCGATTCATTGATAGGCCTTAGGAGAAAAAAACATGTTTGGGTATATTGTACACCTCTTCCTATAAAAGGAATGTGTCATAGAACATGGCCTGGAAATATGTTTTTAGGTATATAATTATACATTACATCATTACGAGATCAATCATCATTGTTATCCTTGTTTTCATTTATTTTCATAGATTTATCATTCCCTCGGTTTATGTTTATTATGGATTAATGTTGTTCATTTAATCATGTAATATTAATTATTCCATCTTTATCATCAAAAATATTCGCCAATATACTGCTCTTTATTAAGAATATTTTCTCAAACTTATTTGTTATCTTCTCCCTAGGAAAATTATAGATTTATTATGTATAATTATCAGTGATATAATAAATTGGAAAAAATGTTCTTGAAATATGTTCGTGTTGTATCTTATGATTAAAAATATGATGTATGTATATATATTATCTTTCAAGACTAATAAACTTTTTGATCCTTTTGGAATTATTATATTCAGTATCGATAATTTAATATATTTATCAGATCTAGGTTTATGCTATCTAGGAAGTTATAGTTTTTCTCATAAGATGTTTAGTAGAAACCTTGGGGATTAGATTTAGAGGGATAAAGAGAGATATCACAAGTACTATAAAAACACTCCAATATTTCCAAGGAACTCTCTAGAAAAAGTAATTAAAGTGTTATATTATAATTTTATATAATGAAAAGATTATTTTTATGTCATTGTTGAATGAAAACAACTAAAATGTAACACCCCGAGCTTCCACGATACGCTTCTCATTCAATAATGCAATAGCTTGCATTGTACGCAAGTTCGAGTTCTAACACACCCCAACTAATAAAAATAGCCGTTATGAATAGTAATAACCACCTTTTAAATTTATAGAAATTTTATATTTCAAAATGGACTTCATTTTTGTATTCCTAATATTGAAATTAGCCTATGTTGAATTTTTTGTAATTTTCTGAGAACTTCCAAATTTTTATGAATAGTGAAAAATACTTAAAACAACTTTTTTAATCAAAATAATTCATAGTGATAAATTATACTATTGAGTGGTTTTAGAGTATAATTAGAATATATTTTTACCATTTTATCCAATGGCGGTCATTAGAATTAATTTAACATTGAAATTGGACATAAACAATTGCCAATCTTTTGATATAAATTGTTTCTTAAAAACACTCTATTTGTTGTAACAGCGGGAATTAATTATATAATTAATTAATGCAACTTATATGTTTGGAATTTTTTAAAATAGGCATCATTTTTGAATTCGGAATATCAATTATAGCTTAGGGTGAAATTTTGGCATTGTTCTGAAAAACTTCAATTTTTGATGAATAGTGAAACCACTAAGTGGTAGTTAAATAACTGATTTTTCGTTTAAATGAAATATTACCACTTCTGTGATTTGATTTTCAAAAATCCAACATACATGGTTGTCATTAAGAAGTAAAATGTGGTTCAATGAGATCAAAATAATTTTTTGGTGAATAGTAACTTTTAAGTTCTTAATCGCGATTAGAGGTAATTAGTGTAGTTTAAGGTAAAAATAATGTTTTAATAATATGAGATGAGCATGACACTTGTCCTACTCCTATTGGATGAGTCATGGCCGACCAAGATAACCCATGGGTCAACTTGGGGACCCCATGGAGCCACTTTAGTTAGAAAATGACATAAACACCTTTTATTTTATGTTAAAGTAAAAAAATGACACAAACATAAAATGTTTTACTAAAACAGTTGTTAAGTGGGGTTACACAAGTCCAAATTTTGATTATAAATATTCATTAGAAAGCTAAAACGATTTCCTACATAATAGTATTTTTTTTATAATTTTTAGACATTAAATAAATTAAATTATTTATGACATCATGATGATGTAGTGATGACCTCATTATTTAACGATTTAAATAAAATGGGAAGATAATGCAAAATCCAAGGCTTACACTTGTCCAAAGCCAATTGGATGAGGATATTTCGAAACCTTATCACCTTTGGCTCGAATTATATAAGTGTGGGACCTTTAGAATCCGAAAAGCATTGTGAAATAATGTAACATTTCAATCTTTCCAAAAGTGTCCCTCCTCTCCACTTATAAAAGGCCCCCACCTCTCCCACCTCATTTACACTTTCAAGCCATTTGGCTCGGCCAACCTCTGCCCAAATACTCTCCCAACTTCCCCCTCTTACTCCTAGAATCCTCACTTTGGGCAGAACTCTTCCCAAGGAAGCCTTTGGCTCAAATCAAAAAGAGTTACCCGATTTTGAGGTAATGTCTTTTCTAATGTTGTTTTGTTTTATTTTTCTTCTCCAACCCCCTAAACTCTTTTCAGTCCATTCTTTTGTAACAACACCAGTACCTACAATATACTAGGATGTTTTTATGATAAGGATTTGGTTTACACTTACACACACCTTCGTCTAATGGTTAAAGAACATACGGTTTCTGTGGATGGCGAATTTCTGCCTCACGAAACGATGATTGTTCAACACTCATATAACACCTTCAAAGGTGGCCATTAAGATGTCACTATTTTTATATATAATATAAAATATGTTTATGTTTTACTTATGCTTCTTTATTTCTCATTTATGGCATACTTTATGATTTCCATTATGGGTAAAACGCGATAATTTCATTTTAGGAAGTGCGGACTACCGCCCCCTCAAAGTGATTTGAATCGTTAATGCCATATGTGGGATGTATAAAGGATGGAGTAAATGGTATTATACACTATATTATACTGGAATTATATTATACATTTATATCATTATGATTTAGTTCCATTAAATATGAAATTTAAATGAAAGTAGCGTTCATGCGTATGTACGGCTTACCGTCTCCATGAACGGTGCATTTCATTTCTTACCTCTAAATGTTAAGTAATATTATAAATGAATGTATATACTGGATATATAAGATATATATGACATCTAAATCATGAATATAATTCTGGATATAATGGATATTTCACCACATAAACAACTTGTAATTATAAGAAGCTTGTTGTTGACTCAAGTACCAAAGATCGACAAAACGACCGTTATTAACTTAAATAATTAAATAATGTTCATAACATGGTAATAAGTGATATAAATGAAATAATGAACCTGAAAAAGGTTCTTAAGTAAATAGAAATTAACTCTAGTTTATTATTCAGGAGGTTAAAGAACGGTCGAGTCAGGACAAGACGCAAGGGAAGGGAACTTCTTAACCCAACTTCAATTCTTTGGGTTAATCTCCTACATTCAAATTAATTCATGATATTATTATGTCCTATCTTGTATTTGTACTTTCTTTATGTGTATCTATAGTGAATACACCTAATAGATCTATTTTATTTTTAAGGGAACTTCTTAACCCAACTTCTATTCTTTGGGTTAATCTCCTACTTTCAAATTATGTCATGATATTATTATGTCTTATTTTGTATTTTTACTTTCTTTATGTGTACCTATAGTGAATACACATAATATATCTATTTTATTTTAAAAATTATCTTTGTAATGACTTCGTCTCAATCCCCTTTCATTGAGGCATATTTGGTTTTATACACAATTTTCTTTTATACGGTGTATAAACCCCTTTGACTTTTACGGTTATTCAAAAGGAATCTTTTTATACAAAGCGTTTTGCTAAACGAAAAAAGGGAATGTTTTTCTTTCCGTACTTATGCGGCGACAACGACTTCTCCGCTGCCGTGACCATTATTTGAGTTTCGGCTTCCTCTACAAGCCATTTTTTTTAATGAAAAATAAATACAATGTTTTAACTTTCTTTTATTTTGATATTGAAAATGGTTTTGAAAGCGTTTTTATTATAAAAATGTGTTGTATTGATATCTTGTGATTGAAATGTGGAAATGTTATGTTTCCTTTATGCATGTTTTACATGATACGATTATGTTATGGTTTATGATATGTTTAAACCTATTCATATGAGGAATGTATTGGACTTAATAAGTGACGGGTGGAGCCCGCTATAGCTCCTCGATGCATCGGTAGGTCTCATGAGACAACTAGACGTGGAATTGGCCGAGGCCCTTTCCCAATTTGATTTATGGTTTTGGCCGAGGCCTTAATCATTTTAGACGTCTTGGCCGAGGCCTTGACAAAATGTTTCAGAATGTCCGGCATTATACATTCCCTCATTATGAAAGTGGTTATTGATATTGCATGTGATTATTCGGCCAGTAGAATATCCATGTGAAGAAGTGAATGGCATTATCTCATTTTACTTTTGCCATATTATGTTTAAGTTAAAGTTTAAAAGGCTTTTGTTTTAGTTATACATTGCCTTAAATGTTAATGTTTATTTATGAAAGCTTCCGCAATATTGTTATCCTTACTGAGCATCTGAGCTCACTCCTTTCAATGTTTTAATATTTTCCAGGATGTGAAGAAGTATTTTATGAATGACCTGCAGGGATAGTCAGAAGAGGATATGAATGTGGACTATGAAGACTTTGTTATTAGTTTTTCACTTTATGATGTAATGTAAGACTTCTGGATGTATCTAGTGTTTCCAAGGCTACTAAACTAATCGGTCTTTCGAGACTTGATCTTTTGTGATCATGCCAATGTTACGAAGTAACGCACCGGCTCTGGGTAGCTGGGGTCGGGGCGTTACAGTTGGTATCAGAGGCAGTTTAGTACTAACCTTGGAATCTAGATTTAGATAAACTCTGATTAGAGCACATAGCCCAAAGGTAGACTTTGAGGATTAGAATAGAAGAACTTCCTAGAATTTTGGTATTATAGAGATGTTATGACTTTTCCGAGCAATACATCCCTGTCTGGATACGAGCAGGTAGAGGCGTCTCTGGCACAGATGTACCTAGGGGTAAAACCCGAAAACACCGCTTTGAGCTAGACTCGAACGGGAACTGGTGCACGACAATGGGCCTTGCTGCACTCTTGGTTACGACACTCCCGGGGGATATGCTTAGGATAATTCTCATTTTATTTACAAACCACTATGAAGGGTTATGAGTATATACTTTCTCAAAGAAAATATTTCTTTTTATGATTATGGATTATATCCATAAATAGTTCAATTTATGTTAAGTGTTTTATAAGTATGGAATTATGTATTTTGATTCATAAACTAATCTAGTTTATGCCATTGTTTAGAAATGGGGCCTAGTGGAAGGAATGGAAACCGTATCAATGCATGAACTCCGTGTAGGGATTGCCCTCCTGATCAAGATAATTATTGTGGATCTGGAGATACAACTGGTGCTGATCAACTTATTACCATACTGGGACAACTCACTCAGGTTATGAATAATAACCTTACTCGTATGGAGCACCCTGATCCGCAACGTGGAGGATCAATGCTAGATCATTTCATGAGGCAACAACCACCAACCTTTAATGGGAGTACAAATCCTATAGTAGCTGAGCAATGGATAAATTCCTTAGAGAAAATATTTCATGCCTTGGGGAGTAGTGAAAGGGAGAAGGTTGTCATGGCAGTTTACCGCCTCACTGGAGATGCCGATCAGTGGTGGTCGCTGATTCAAAACACAAAGGAAGATGATGACGTATCGAATATGGAATGGAGGGAGTTCAATGATCTTTTCTTAGAAAAATACTTTCCTCGTGACCATCGAGCAGATATGGAAAGGCAATTTCTGAGTCTGAGGCAGAAGGAGGATGAGAATGTCGCAAAGTATGAGGCTAACTTTACAAGGTTAGCGAGGCATGCTGCCGATTATATACGTAACCCAAGGAGTAAGATTGATCGTTTCTTTGATGGGTTAAAACCATTTCTCCGTCGAGCTTTGGTATCACAATCCTTTTCATCATACGAAGATATTGTCTCGTGTGCTATCAAGACAGAAAAGGAATTCTCTAAGTCTTATGACAACAAAGTAAAGCAAGAGAAGAAGAGAACGGTGGAACAAGAGACAGATAAAGGGAAAAAGGGAAAGAAGGATTTTCCATTATGTGATAATTGTGGGAAGAATCACCCTGGTACTTGCCTAAAAGGAATGGGAGTTTGTTATAAATGTGGAGAAAAGGGTCACCAGGCTCGTGATTGCAAGGGAAAGAAAGAGGCTGTCAAAGTTGAATGCTACAATTGTAGAGAAATGGGTCATTATGCAAATGAATGTCCTAAGCGTCAGGGAAACTTACCTCAGAAAAGGCCAAGGGATCAAGGACAATCTTATGCTGTTACTACAGTTGAAGCAGAATAACTAATGTATGGGTGCTTTTGGACTCAAGGATTATATTCTGGTTATAAGAATAATGTAATATATATATATGGATTGTACTGCGGTACTTTTTGATTTTAGTAAGGTTTTAATATGATTAAGGTAATCATATTTTTAGTATGTGACAATAAGAGAAACTTTTCTTTGTTTTGGGAATCTGATAAATTGATTTTGGAATTTAGAGACCTTTTAGAGAAAGTCTGGATGGAGGTATTTTGGATAACTATTAAGGTTGGAATGGATTAAGTTGAACTTTGGATAGTATTGTTTAAGGTTAAAAAATCTATGAAGATTATTTTTGGAATATTATGATACTATAGGACAACCTGCAGGGTGGGGCATAACCCGTCGCGTCAGACAAAGCTGGAGGAATCGAACCCACAATCATAGTGCGACAGGCCTTTATTTCCTACCACTAGCCTACAGGAATTCCCTGGTTATTACAATATAATTTTACTAATCTAAATGGTATGTGTTAACATTTGGAACCTTATACAATTAGGATAATAATAATATTTTTGAGTTCTATTATCTTTTTGAGTGAAAGATGAGTTGAAGGTTGAAACACTAATTGTCAAGCATAAATATATATATACCTATCTCTTATTCAATGAATAAATTAATTCTTAAACTTTAGTAAAGGGATATTAAAACAAAAAATGTGTTATCCTAATACCTTATGTCTTGTTGAACTGATGATATTTTAAATCAACATAGATTGAAGGCTTTGAGGCCCTCAATTTGACAGTTGATTGTGATTGATGACCTCAATCACTCCCTACAAATATTTACGTTTTTCCTCCAATTATATGTCTTTAATTGCCACCAATGTTCTCCTTATCGATATCATAATTTGGTGGTGACTTTCTTATTTCCATTTCCCTCTTATTAAGGCTAAATTTTATTAACCTTATTTCCGATGTGGGTTTTCCACAAAGGTATTTTCTCTTTTCAACCTTTTATTATCAAAGAAAAATTTCAAATTGCGAGGACGCAATTTATTGAAGGAGGGGAGAATGTAACACCCCGAGCTTCCACGATACGCTTCTCATTCAATAATGCAATAGCTTGCATTGTACGCAAGTTCGAGTTCTAACACACCGCAACTAATCAAAATAGCCGTTATGAATAGTAATAACCACCTTTTAAATTTATAGAAATTTTATATTTCAAAATGGACTTCATTTTTGTATTCCTAATATTGAAATTAGCCTATGTTGAATTTTTTGTAATTTTCCGAGAACTTCCAAATTTTTATGAATAGTGAAAAATACTTAAAACAACTTTTTTAATCAAAATAATTCATAGTGATAAATTATACTATTGAGTGGTTTTAGAGTATAATTAGAATATATTTTTACCATTTTATCAAATGGTGGTCATTAGAATTAATTTAACATTGAAATTGGACATAAACAATTGCCAATCTTTTGATATAAATTGTTTCTTAAAAACACGCTATTTGTTGTAACAACGGGAATTAATTATAAAATTAATTAATGCAACTTATATGTTTGGAATTTTGTAAAATAGGCATCATTTTTGAATTCGTAATATCAATTATAGCTTAGGGTGAAATTTTGGCATTGTTCTGAAAAACTTCAATTTTTGATGAATAGTGAAACCACTAAGTGGTAGTTAAATAACTGATTTTTCGTTTAAATGAAATATTACAACTTCTGTGTTTTGATTTTCAAAAATCCGACATACATGGTTGTCATTAAGAAGTAAAATGTGGTTCAATGAGATCAAAATAATTTTTTGGTGAATAGTAACTTTTAAGTTCTTAATCGCGATTAGAGGTAATTAGTGTAGTTTAAGGTAAAAATAATGTTTTAATAATATGAGATGAGCATGAAACTTGTCCTACTCCTATTGGATGAGTCATGGCCGACCAAGACAACCCATGGGTCAACTTGGGGACCCCATGGAGCCACTTTAGTTAGAAAATGACATAAACACCTTTTATTTAATGTTAAAGTAAAAAAATGACACAAACATAAAATGTTTTACTAAAACAGTTTTTAAGTGGGGTTACACAAGTCCAAATTTTGATTATAAATATTCATTAGAAAGATAAAAAGATTTCCTACATCATAGTATTTTTTTATAATTTTTAGACATTAAATAAATTAAATTATTTATGACATCATGATGATGTAGTGATGACCTCATTATTTAACAATTTAAATAAAATGGGAAGATAATGCAAAATCCAAGGCTTACACTTGTACAAAGCCAATTTGATGAGGATATTTAGAAACCTTATCACCTTAGGCTCGAATTATATAAGTGTGGGACCTTTAGAATCCGAAAAGCATTGTGAAATAATGTAACATTTCAATCTTTCCAAAAGTGCCCCTCCTCTCCACTTATAAAAGGCCCCCACCTCTCCCACCTCATTTACACTTTCATGCCATTTGGCTCGGCCAACCTCTGCCCAAATACTCTCCCAACTTCCCCCTCTTACTCCTAGAATCCTCACTTTGGGCAGAACTCTTCCCAAGGAAGCCTTTGGCTCAAATCAAAAAGAGTTACCCGATTTTGAGGTAATGTCTTTTCTAATGTTGTTTTGTTTTATTTTTCTTCTCCAACCCCCTAAACTCTTTTCATTCCATTCTTTTGTAACAACACCAGTACCTACAATATACTAGGATGTTGTTATGATAAGGATTTGGTTTACACTTACACACACCTTCGTCTAATGGTTAAAGAACATACGGTTTCTGTGGATGGCGAATTTCTGCCTCACGAAACGATGATTGTTCAACACTCATATAACACCTTCAATGGTGGCCATTAAGATGTCACTATTTTTATATATAATATATAATATGTTTATGTTTTACTTATGCTTCTGTATTTCTCATTTATGACATACTTTATGATTTCCATTATGGGTAAAACGCGATAATTTCATTTTAGGAAGTGCGGACTACCGCCCCCTCAAAGTGATTTGAATCGTTAATGACATATGTGGGATGTATAAAGGATGGAGTAAATGGTATTATACACTATATTATACTGGAATTATATTATACATTTATATCATTATAATTTAGTTCCAATAAATATGAAATTGAAATAAAAGTAGCGTTCATGCGTACGTACGGCTTACCGTCTCCATGAACGGTGCATTTCATTTCTTACCTCTAAATGTTACGTAATATTATAAATGAATGTATATACTGGATATATAAGATATATATGACATCTAAATCATGAATATAATTCTGGATATAATGGATATTTCACCATATAAACAACTTGTAATTATAAGAAGCTTGTTGCTGACTCAAGTACCAAAGATCGACAAAACGACCGTTATTAACTTAAATAATTAAATAATGTTCATAACATGGTAATAAGTGATATAAATGAAATAATGAACCTGAAAAAGGTTCTTAAGTAAATAGAAATTAACTCTAGTTTATTATTCAGGAGGTTAAAGAACGGTCGAGTCAGGACAAGACGCAAGGGAAGGGAACTTCTTAACCCAACTTCAATTCTTTGGGTTAATCTCCTACTTTCAAATTAATTCATGATATTATTATGTCCTATCTTGTATTTGTACTTTCTTTATGTGTATCTATAGTGAATACACCTAATAGATCTATTTTATTTGTAAGGGAACTTCTTAACCCAACTTCTATTCTTTGGGTTAATCTCCTACTTTCAAATTATGTCATGATATTATTATGTCTTATTTTGTATTTTTACTTTCTTTATGTGTACCTATAGTGAATACACATAATATATCTATTTTATTTTAAAAATTATCTTTGTAATGACTTCGTCTCAATCCCCTTTCATTGAGGCATATTTGGTTTTATACACAATTTTCTTTTATACGGTGTATAAACCCCTTTGACTTTTACGGTTATTCAAAAGGAATCTTTTTATACAAAGCGTTTTGCTAAACGAAAAAAGGGAATGTTTTTCTTTCCGTACTTATGCAGCGACAACGACTTCTCCACCGCCGTGACCATTATTTGAGTTTCGGCTTCCTCTACAAGCCATTTTTTTTAATGAAAAATAAATACAATGTTTTAACTTTCTTTTATTTTGATATTGAAAATGGTTTTGAAAGCGTTTTTATTATAAAAATGTGTTGTATTGATATCTTGTGATTGAAATGTGGAAATGTTATGTTTCCTTTATGCATGTTTTACGTGATACGATTATGTTATGGTTTATGATATGTTTAAACCTATTCATATGAGGAATGTATTGGACTTAATAAGTGACGGGTGGAGCCCGCTATAGCTCCTCGATGCATCGGTAGGTCTCAGGAGACAACTAGACGTGGAATTGGCCGAGGCCCTTTCCCAATTTGATTTATGGTTTTGGCCGAGGCCTTAATCATTTTAGACGTCTTGGCCGAGGCCTTGACAAAATGTTTCAGAATGTCCGGCATTATACATTCCCTCATTATGAAAGTGGTTATTGATATTGCATGTGATTATTCGGCCAGTAGAATATCCATGTGAAGAAGTGAATGGCATTATCTCATTTTACTTTTGCCATATTATGTTGAAGTTCAAGTTTAAAAGGCTTTTGTTTTAGTTATACATTGCCTTAAATGTTAATGTTTATTTATGAAAGCTTCCAAAATATTGTTATCCTTACTGAGCATCTGAGCTCACTCCTTTCAATGTTTTAATATTTTCCAGGATGTGAAGAAGTATTTTATGAATGACCTGCAGGGATAGTCAGAAGAGGATATGAATGTGGACTATGAAGACGTTGTTATTAGTTTTTCACTTTATGATGTAATGTAAGACTTATGAATGTATCTAGTGTTTCCAAGGCTACTAAACTAATCGGTCTTTCGAGACTTGATCTTTTGGGATCATGCCAATGTTACGAAGTAACGCACCGGCTCTGGGTAGCTGGGGTCGGGGCGTTACATAAAAAGGGAAACATGAACCATATCAAAACTCACAAACAATATAGGGACCCCCCAAACAAGTTAACAAATCTATAGTTGTAACAACTCAATTTAGCATGAGATCATGTTATTTTCTACTTTGGGCCCAGCCTATATAGTTTTTTCCCCTAGTCTATAGTGTCAAAACTAGATTTTTGTTTTCATCCTTTTGTTATTGCTTATCTTTTGGCATGTGGATTTTCTCCCTAGTTCCACGTTTTCCAGATTTAAATTTAATTTTTTGGAAGTTTTGTGTGATTTTGGACCCATTCATGGTTATCGTGAAAGGAATGAGTATTTGGTGTCTTGAAAAGTGAGTTTTTAGGAGTCATAATGGAACCTTTTATGGGGTATCTTTATTGTATGGTTTATCCCCTTGAGTTAGATGACTTTTGGGGTGAAAAAAAAAACGATTGTTGTGGAATTATTATAGGTCACACGGTTATGGTGACCATTAAGATTAATCATGTAGGTAACTTTTTTGGGGGTCTCATGGTTTTTGGGCAACTTAACTAACAACGCATCCAAAGTGTGCAACCCATGAATCACTAGACCGTGGAAAAATTCTTGGGTTTCACACAATTTGATAAACCATGCATCCTAACTGTGACACCCACTAAAGAAAAGGTATTTTTGAATTTTATGCATATTTTTATGTGGGGTTTGTACCCTTGGACAGCCAACTTGAAATAACCAGACCTAGAAACCTACCATGGATAATTTTGGCTCCTCTAAGATCCTCCAAGTTTATTTTAATGTGGTTTATTAGTGAATATTGACCCATTATAAATGGCCAAGGCTCTCATCTATTTTCCCTTTTCTTTTTTTATATTTTCCATCTATAGTGTAAACCTAGTTGCCATTTTTTTCTCAAATTATTTACCTATGGTGGTGTGAAATTGAGGGTTTTGTTTGATAGGGTGTTTATTGAAAGAAATTTTTTCTCAGAACCCTTTTAGTGCATTTTTTGGGTGTGTATTGTCTAGGTTCCATGGATTTGAGGTTTGTTTCTCTCAAACTTTCCTTTATAAGTTAAGAAAATTTTATTTAATGCATTTTTAATCTCTCTTGTATTATAAATATTGATGTTTGGCCTTTGAAATATTTATTGGGTGTGCAATGTGGTGTTTTATGCCTTGTTATGTGATAAATAGAATTTTTTGGTTAAACAATGAACATAAAGTGTTGGATGATACGACCTGTTGGATTTTCTGATTAATTTATGGTATGTTATGTATTGTTTGTATTTTTTAATAAACTTGGGGCTTCTGAAATGATTAATTAGGGTTTCCTGAAAGAGTTTCAAGTGGTTAAATGTTTATAAGAATTGTGTATTTGCATTTTGAAAGTGGTTTGACATGTTATAATAGAATGTTCCTCATTTGAAATTTTAATAAAAATGGATTTGGTTTGTAAATGTTGTATGACTTCCATAAATGAATTGTTTTATAAATTATTATCAAATGGAAATTAGTGTGTTTTCAACTTTTTGAAATATGGTTTTTTTCTTCTAAAAATGATGTTTTTTTGAAAAGAGCTTGGGACCCATTTAAAAGATTTGTGAAAGTGGTGAAATGATTTATTAATAAAACCTCCATTGGATGATTCTATTTCAATTATTTATGTTTAATGGATGGTATTTCCTCACTTTAAAATCCTTGTGATAAATTATGAGAATACTAGATCCTCGGTATGGACTCTTTCAAGATTGATTTGTCCCATGGAATCAGATAGATCCTTGTGGTGACTTGGGTGATGATTGTTATTAAATTACTATTATATGTGCATGTTATTGGATTATTAGTTGGTATCGATTGGCTAAACCCCTTTATATAGGAGACATGGGAACCTAACACTGTGAGTGAATTTTCAAAAAACAAATATTGTATTATCACGATTATGCACTAGCTAGTGGCCCGTAATAGGTGGATATATTGGGTTTAATGATGTGGGATTTACCATAGATCTATCCTAAATTTAGGTTACTGGGAGAATTTAGGGTGCTTTGTTTTCATCATTAAAGGAATGATTATGGGTATGGGTCACAGGTATTAGTATTTTCTGGATTATTCATGATCTTGAAGGTTCATCCATGTCTATTAGAACATAGTTTCTTGTAGTGTTTGATTGTGAAACATGTTTCATGGTTATCCTTATGTGAATACTTACATATACATTATTTCATAATTTTATTAATTGTATCCATCTATAGGATGGTTTCTTTTTATTGTTTGTAAAATTATTTAAACTTTTTTTGGAAAAGGTTGTAGAAACGTTTAAAAAATGAAAATTGATCCCCATTGAAAAAGAGTGTGGGTTTGAATTGAAATGGAGGGAAATGGGTTATGTTTGGTTTTCATTGTAAAATAGATAAATAACATTATATTAATATATTTTATATAAATAAAAGTTGATTTTTGTTTTATTTTAGAGGATGTGCATTCATACTAGATTATTGGGCTAGCCTACTGAGTTTTATTACTCCCACCGACAGTTCGTTATTTTTTAGCTTTTTTTATAATTTTTTAACATGTTATCGATCGCCATGGGCAATGGTTGGGTTTGGTGTAAAAGGTTGATCTTAAGGGTCACAAATTTATGCTGTAGTTGTCATGTTAATTTTGGTCATTATAGAGTTTTTTTTTTCAATTTGTTTTTCATTCATTATTTTTATAAAAGAAGTTCATTTGGATGTTGTGTATATATATAGGGGTGTTCATTTTAGCCATTTATTATTGGGTGAAATAATTCCAACTATTTACCCTGTTGATGCACTATAGAAGTTTTCATCCTGTGGGGATTGGTAACACACATTGATACAATTTTTTCATGAACCAACATGGTTCGATTCCGAACCGGTCACCTGAGTCAATCAATCACACCTGGGTTTTTAATGTCACACATTATTCATGTTTATTTTTGGATCTCTATTTTTTATCAAGTTTCATATGTAACAAGTTTTAATTTTGATGTATTGTTTTGTTTATATTCATCATAGAGTGGGTCAATGTGTTCCCCCTTTTGGTTTTGATGAAAAATGGAAAATGCGGCATTGGCATGGGGTAGCGCACAACATGCGTATAGTTAGGGGAAACTCTGTGCCTTTCCCAGTAAACTGTTCACCACGATATCATATTTGGATATATCCAAATTGAATGGTTAGAAAATTGATTGTAAAACGTGGGGGATAACCATGTGACATGTTCTTATTAGACTATATTGGGTGCATTGTTGCCACACAGTTTGTTAAAACATGCGGAAAAACCACGTGCGATGTCCATGTTATTAAAAATTTTGTTTTTATTTTTATATATACTTGATTTTTAGTCCATTATCCACCCTTAAATTCATTATTCGGGATCTCTAGCCCTGTGTGTCTCATTCTCCTACCATGTCCCCCTTATATCGCTATTTTGTTGGTGGATTTGGGTTGGGGACTCCATGAAATCTTTATGTATGTGGTTCTCCTCCTCAACCTCTACTCTTTTCTAGGGTTTATCTGCTTCCTTATTGGGGTTTCATTTTTCTAGTGGGTGGGATGACATGTTATTTATTTTATATTGTTTTATAAGGATAGAACATGATGTTTTTTGGTCGGATATTACTTTTCTATGGCCTTTGGGTGTTGTAGTTGTGGTTTTTCATCATTTCTTAGATAATTCCACACTTGAGGTAGCTGGTTCCATAATTTATCATTTTTAGATGATTTATATTTGCATGTTTGGCTCAATAAATTTGTTATATTAATTCTATATGGGGTTATAAACATATTTTCAAGGGTTTTATGATGCACATATAACAAAAATGTAATTTTAAAAGGAAAATGGTCATGTTTTGGGTAAATTATAAGGTAGTGTTTCTATAATGTTTTTAATTCCTTATAAAGAAGTTGTGGAATGTATTTTTAAATGAACACAAGTTCTAAATGTGTTTGAAAATGGGGTTTTAATGGAAAATGGATTATTTTGGAATTTTGGTTATTCTTTTGAACCTTTTAATGTTAATTGTGAATTATTTGAATTATGTGAAGAATTTTTTAGAGTTAAGTTTGTTAGTGTGGGAAATTTAAAGGGGGACTACCAATGAAAATGGTTGAATTGAATATGTTCCATTTATATGTTAATTTCATAGAGGAATCAAAGGTTGTTCAAGTAATGTTAAACACATTTGAAAATGGTTTTTGTGTCTCTAAACTGGAAGGTGGCTTTGATTTTGGGAAATGGTGATTTACTAATATTATTAAAATTCATGGTGTATGTATCCAAAAGTAGTGATATGTTTGACATGTGAACATGAATTGAGCACAATGTGAATCCCATTAATCTAGGTTGGTAGAATATAATGTGATACAGAAGTTTCTAGTCTCATTTTCACTTATATCAATTGATGATTAAAGCACTAACTAAACTATGATAATGATTGATCACCACAAGAATATTGGATTTTTCTCCTCAGAAGTGGATTTTTCATGAGGATGATGACATTTGTGGTTACAATAGAAACTTTCACTGAGCTATGAGGTTTTAGTGACTCACTCGAGATAGATCACCCTTAGGTATTTAACCATGGTACTCACTTGGAACACGAGACTTATGTGGTGTGGTGCAATTTGTTCGCATACAATGGAACTAAGATGTATTTCATTTTAAATACAGATTATTTATGCAAAAGTATCATTTCTAAATTTTACCTTTACAAAGGGATTTTCTAAAAATATTTTATTGAATAATTCATTTTCAATGAATGTGTTCCCTTGAAAATGATCTTCCTTTTTAAATATTTTCTTGAAAATGTTCCAAGGGATTTGTTTAAAGAGTGCATGTTAATTTTTGTGGATTTGGATGTTAGAATCTCTAATTATTACAGGTGGTGCTGGTGGCTTGAAGTTGTTCTTCATCATGTCATATGGTTGTTATGGTACATTTTGGGTTTTCTAACCACTGTATTAGTTTGGGACTTTTTTTAAAAACGTAAACCCTTCATTTAGAAATATTTTCATTCCATTTGTTGTTATAATAATTCATTTTTGTTTTATTTATTATTTTTGGTTCTTTTATGATTATAAAGTCATGTTATATCATTCCCAAAGTATTATTTGGATACTGAAGAACTAGTTTACATCCCATTGGGATCATCAATGCCCTTAGGTCAATGTCATAAGATAGGTTGGGTGTCGGTTGGATTTCAATTTGGCCTAGATTGTGAAAAAATGGTATCAATTCGAGTTCCCTCTTTTCATTCATGTTATTTGGGGAAGAGTCTAGGAAAACCATAACTAGGATTGTTGGGACTAGATTATCTAGTTATGAGTAGGTTACCTTTCTTGAAAAACTCCTAACTGGACTCATGTTTCCATGGGAAGTCATGTTTAATTTTTTTCCTTTGGTTATTGTTGGTTTTTTTGTGTTTATATGTAAAAAGAGAGTTGGTATATTGGTCTCAGTAATCTCACAGGGCATTGAAAACCATGTGAAGCCAAGGGACAAGTCTTAGTATAATCTTCGTGATGATGGTGTGATTGGAATACGGATGCTAACAATATTGATGAGTCTCTAATAAAAACTAGTTTAATATTTGGAGTTAATTTTATATTCATGAGTTCAAAAAATTCTTTGAAGCCCCCAATTTTGGAAATTGAGAAAACTAGATTTCAAAGTTGAAATGGTTTGGTTTTAGGAATTTGGAAAATGAGTCTTCAGAATTATCTTGAAGGATTCTTTAAGAAAGTGAGTAATTATAAAAATATTTTTGAATGTATAGAGATAAGTTCAATGAAAATTTTATTTTCATAATTAAAACTTAGGTTTTATCAAAAACAATTTTTGGAAAACATGAAACATTTCAAGGTAGGTTTTGGGTAAATCTGTTTTAAGAATGGATTGATGAGCTATCATTTTTTTAATTTTATAAAATTTTTTTTATTTTCAAGTGGAGTTTTGAAATTTTTTTTTAATTAGTGGTTAATGAGATTATGGATATTTTTGTAATTTTGAAATGGAAGGTTGATTGTGAATGTGAAATGTGGGTTTAATGTTTTCTTTTGAGAAGTAGAAATGGTGTGCTTTAACCTTTTGTATGCTCATGAGTTCTCACTTCCATGGATATGTGTTGAGGAATTTGAATGGTTGATGGGATGGGTGGATGGGTTCTCGAGGTGGCAAGAGAATTTTTATGTGATTGGGGCTCCATGAGATTCCATTGGTGAGTGTGCAACCAAGTAAATTGTTTTTTTTTCAAAAATGATTTTAAAATAACATGTTGTTTTTTGATAAATGGTTATTGTGTGGTGTGTCTCCTAAGGATATGAGATTGATTCCTGTGGGGTGTTTTGAGTTTTATAACACATCTTATTTTAACAGTATTATAAATTTGAATTCTATTAATGATCTTAATTTTAAATATTGGTAAGTGTGCTCTTTTAATAAACGTTTGGTAAGACGTTGAGTAGGTTACTTTTGTGTGATTCAGACTTTTTTGTGGTGCATTTTCTTTGATGGAATAGTTTGATTGGCTCATCGTTTCCTTGTTGTCTTGTGTACACCGTCATGATTAATTAGGGAACTTTAGAAGTGTGTACATGGGTGATTCACCGTTGGAAGACCCTCCAGTTGATGAACATAAGGAATATCCTATTTATTTTTGAAAGTAAATCCATCTATCTTAATCAGTTAAATGTATCTTCTCATAGAGTATGAGTTGATATGGGAAATTGAAATATACCTTAGTTTCATTAATCTATATAAGTCATTAATGATGATGTTTTCCACCTGAATGCTTGAAGGTTCGTACTGGGAGTGGTGAAAGGGATTCCCGTAATGGGAAGTGGCCAAAAGGTGTTGGTAGTGTACACAATATTAAATGGGTTTGTGGATCATTCATTAGATTCTATCAATCATAGGATCATGTTGTGTTAGTAGTGTAAAAGCACTGTTCATAAGAAGTTTTCTTGTCCATTTGTAGAAATATGGTTTTGTTTTGGGCTCGGAATAAATCCACTATCTTTATAATACTTTTTTGGGTAATTATAATGTCTGATGGTGTTTTGTGGTCTTGTGTTTTATTTAAAAGGCAAAGGTGAAGGTTATGGAATCTTTTGAGTACATCAATTTCAATATAAGCATTTTTTCACTTCATGAAATTTCTAATTCTTCTATTTTAGATGGAGGTGTATATTTTGTGTTCTTTTTTAAATTGTTTCCCAATCGAGGTGGAAGAGGGTGATGCAATTACATTCTTTAATCCATTTTCTCAATAAAGTTTGATGTTGAAGCGAAGTGAGTTCTATGGTAAGATGTGTTTTTTTTGTTCTCCCTTGTATACCTCATGGTTATTCATGAAACCAAATAAAATGTTTCATCTACAGATTTTTGATGCATGGCTATGAGGTAGGAGAGTCTTCAATCATCAGGGATGCGACCATAGGCCCCAGAGTGAAGCTCACACACAGTCAAAAATCATATGGGTTGTTAGGGTCTCTGGTCCATCTTGGTTTCCACTATTTGATGGGTATATGTTATGTCTCAATGTGAAACTACTTTACTTTGTTATGGTCCCATTTTGTATGAATAAGTGTGAATTACCCATTATTCAGTACAATTATTGTGGGTGGGAGAGTCCATACTTTGTTATAAGAATGGGTGCTTGTTTTGTTTTCTTGAACTACAGGGGTTGAACCTTTTTAGAAGAGAATATCTATTTTAGTTTCCTTTTTTGGTGAGTAATGGGAATGAGATATAGTTGAGGGTTATGATTCTATGAAGATCGTGTCATCCTATGGGATGGTAATATGCTTCATGTTCCCTATTTTATTTAGATTTTGGTTCATCAAGCCCCTTTGGGATGAGATTTGGTTTTTTTGGAGGTTCCTAAATTTGACCATCTTGGTTTTCCATGTTATTTTGTGGAAGTTGGTTAATCTAGTTGGTTCATATGGAAGGGAGACCCACATTGGGTCTTATTAAGAGATCATCCAATGTAATTCACTGGTAGTTCATTTTGAAAGGTGAGGAGTCCATTTGGGCCTCCCCATGTTGATAATACAGTTTGGTTTCTAGTGTTGTCTTGGTAGTGGGTATTCTCGTATGGATGTAACAAATTATGAGTTCCTCCCTTGAGAAAACACTGTGGATGGAGTGCACCTAGTAGTTTATTGAATCACAGTTCTGGGAGTGTTTCTCGAGATTTTTTTAAGTTATTTTTTTATTCTAGGTAGATGTTATGATATTTGGTTTGTGTATCTAAAGTGTTCTTGGTTTGAGTTATAGGATTATTTGTTTTAGTATTCCTTTTCTTTTCATTAATAAATTAGAGGTTCTTATGCTTTCTAGGGGAATGAGTCATATGGTGGGGTGTCTATGATGGTCTCTTGAGTTAAATCTTATGAATCTCTTTTTATTTTATTGGTTTTCATTATTCCTTCCCATTTGATGTTTTTTTGGGAATTTACTTTGGTAATATAGGAGTATAAGTTTTTATTTTGGAATCAATCATTTTTATGTCCTTCTCGAGGCAGAAAGCCTTATGGCGGGGAGAATTTTCACACCCAGGATTTTTATTTCACCATTTAATCCAGTTTATTTTCGGATCTAAATTTTCATTTTGAGTTTTCAGTGTGATAGATATAAATTTTGAAGTATTTGTTTTCATGCTCGTGCGGGTACATGGGTTTTATCCCTTTAATTTTGATGAAAATTGTAATTCTATCCTTAGAATGGTGTAGTGTATGGATTGCACATGTCTAGGGGAAACCGTGAACCTTGCCCAAGAAACCATGCATCAAGGATTATTTTTTGGATAGAGCAAAATAAAATTATCAGCACATGATTTTATGATTTTTGGGATAACCGTGTGACGTGTTCCTCAGAGACTTTAATAATTGAAAAATTTCGACATATTTTGGTATATCTTGTTGAAAAACCATGCACATTGTCTAGGTTATTAAAAATTGGGTTTTTATATATCTCACCCCAATTAATAATGCAAAATACAAACCTCTATTCCCCATTCTGGATCTCCATCCCTAGGCAATTCCTCCACATCCCATGGATCCTTTAAATCTGGATTTTTGTGGTGGATTTGGTTTGGGGACACCAATAAATATTAATTTAA
The DNA here is from genome assembly GCA_963277665.1 of Viscum album. Classification (NCBI taxonomy): domain Eukaryota; kingdom Viridiplantae; phylum Streptophyta; class Magnoliopsida; order Santalales; family Viscaceae; genus Viscum; species Viscum album. The sequence goes on from OY728137.1 coordinate 837,855,384, forward strand.
GTGGTTATCCTCCTTGATCTACCCACATAACAAGGACTTCTCCATTTTTCATGGGGTTTCATTTTATATGTGGGTGGGGTGACCAATTTTAGATTTGAATATAGTTTCTTAAGGTTCGATCATGATTTTTTGTTGGATATTTCCTTTCTTGGGCCTTGTCGTGGTGTCGTTGTAGTTTTTCATCATTTTATAGAAGTTTTCACACATGAGGTAGGTGGTTCTATGTTTTAAACATTTTATATTATTTTGATATGCCTTTCTGGCTCTATAAATTGGTTATATGAATTTTTTATAAGGTGAGAAACATGTTTGAAAGGGTTTTATGATGCACATATATTAAAATTGTAATTTCTTAAAGAAAACGATTTGTTTGTTGTAATATAGAGGTAGTATATCTAGAAACTATTTTATTCTATGCATGGAAGGTGTGGAATGGGTTCTCAAAGTTACTTTTGGTGTGAACATGTATAAATGTGGGGTTATAATGGAAAATGGTTTATTTTTTCTTTTCGGTTCTTCTTGTGCACATTTTAATGTGAATTTTGAATTATGTGAATCATGTGAATAAAATTTTAAATTTATCTTTGTTTGTATAGGAAACTGAATGGGTGAATGCCCATGAATATGGTTGAATTTAATATGTTTCATTCTTATGATAATTTAAAAGTGGATTCACATATTTCTTAAGTAATGGAAAATACCTTTGAAAATGATATTGGTGTGTTTAAATGAGAAAGTGGTTTTGTTTATATGAAATGGGGATTTCCCAATTTTTTTTATAATTCTTGTTATGTGTATGTGAAAGTGGTGATATGCATGACTTGTAAAAATGAATTTAGAAAATGATAATCAATAGTATCTAGGTGGAAAAACTATAACTTGTACGCTAGTGATATAGTAGTGGTTAGTCATGGCTTCACATTGCTAGATTGATTATTACAACACCAACTAAACCATGATGATTATCGATCACCACTATAATTTTATACGTTTCTCCCCACTAGTGACTCGTTAATGGGGACATAGATTGTTGTGGTTACTGTACTATATTTCACCATGGTATGAGATTCTAGTGACTCACTCAAGCTAGTTCACCATTAGGGATTTACCCATGGTTCTCACTTATAACATGAGACTTATGTTGTCAGGTGCCATCAGTTGACATATGGTGGACCATAGGTGCATTTCATTTTAAATAAAGAGTATTTATATAAAATTTCCTTTCAAACTATTTCCTTTAAAAGTGTATTTCAAAAAATCATTCATTGAATAAATGGTTTTCTATGAAAGTGTTCCCTTGAAAATGATATACCTTTTTAAATGTTTTCTCAATAATGTTTCAAGGGATTTGTTTAAAAGTGTGCATATTAATTTCTATTTTAATGTTATATCATGGAAACTTCTATTTTGGGTGGCTTCCTATTGGGATTGGAATAACACCTTACATAAACCTTTGGGTGTATATATACCTTTTTATGTTTGACCCATATAGAGGCGAGATGTGTCGTAGTAGATCGAGTTTCAAGAGACTCCCCTTACTCCAGGTGGTGGTGGTGGCTTAACGGTGTTTTCGCTCAAGTCATATGGTGGTTTTTGGGATGTTATTGGGTTCTATTTCATTTGTAGTATTTATGATTTTTTCAAAGCTATAAACCCTTCATTCTAAAAAAATTTCATGCCATATTTGGTTATAATTGTTGTGTTTTGGTTTATTTATTACTAAACATGGTTTTTATAATCTGTGGGATAACTGTGAGAAATGTTTCTATTAGATGGTAAAGAGACCACTGTGTCCACATGTTTTGGTAAACCAGGAAGGAAATCCATGCCCCATGTCCCGGAAATTAAAAATTTGGTTTTTAATCTTCTCTATCCTATATTTGTATCCCCAAATCCACAACTATCTTCCTTATTCAAGATATCTAGCCCAACTTTCCTATTCCTCCTCTGTTGGTTCCCTATGATCTCCATTTTGGACTGGATTTTGTTTGGGGACTCCAAAAAATCTTCGTGTAAGTGGTTCTCTTCCTAGATCTACCCTCTTTTCTAGGGATTCTCATTTTCCTTCATGGGGTTTTGTTTTTCCAACGGGTGGGGTGACCTATTTAGGGATGTATATTGTTTCTCAAGTTCGATCTTGATGTTTTTTGTTGGGTATTTCCTTTATAGGGACTTATGGTGGTGATGTTGTTGTTTTTCATCATTTTTAAGAATTTTCCATTCATTAGGTAAGTTGTCCTATAATGTAAAGTCTTTAGATTTTTTTGATATTCTTTCTTTGTATAATAAATATGTTTTATGAATTTTGTATGAGGTTGGAAATAGGTTTGTAAGGGTTTATGATGAAAATTTAATTAATTTGTTCTTTATAAAGGATAATGGTTATGTTTTGGTTTATCTATAAGGTAATGTATCACGAATGTGTTTTATGACCATTGAGGATGGTGAAAATGGGTTTTCAAAGGATCTTATAGTGCAGACATGTTCGAATGTGTTTTTTTAATGAAAAATGATTTTTTGGGAATTTTGGTTCTTCTTTGAACCTTTTAATATTAAATGGGAATTTTTTTTAAAAAAAATTGATGCATCTTTTAATGTGAAATTTGTTTTTTTGGGAAATTGAAAGGGGTATTTCCCATGAAAATGGTTGAATTGAATTTATATGATTCTTTTCATAAATTCAAAGGGGTTTAAAGGATTTTTTATGTATTAGAAAATTAATTTAAAATTTTTTGGTGTGTTTAAAATTGAAGGTGATTTTTTATGGGAAATGGTGATTTATTGATTCTTTTTATAATAAATGGATTATTTATGTGAAAGTGGTGATATGTGTGACCTAGAAACATGAATTAAGCACAAAGGTAAAACCAAATATCTAGGTGGGTAGAATATAACTATTATGCTAGTGAAATGAAAGTGGATAGTCACAATTTCACTTAGTTGAATTGATGATTACAACCCTAACTAAACTATGATGATGATTAATCTATAATAGAATTCTGGATGTTTCTATTCTCTAGTGGCTCGTGCATATGTACTTTGACAGTTTTGGTTTCTATACAACCTTTCAGAAAGGTATGAGGTTCTAGTGACTAACTTGAGCTAGATCACCCTTATAGAATTACCTATGGTTCTATCTTTTGACATGAGTCTTATTTAATGTGGTTTTATAGATCACTATATGATGGGACTTGAGAGTAATTCATTTTAAAGAAAGTTTATTTTAGTAATTTTTTTGTAACATTACCCTTAAAAGTGTTGTTTTAAAAATGTATCTTTAAGGAAATTTTTTCCTTTAGATGTGTCTCCCCTGAGCTCGTTTCTTCTTATAAATGTTCTCATTGAAAATTTTTCAAAAGTTTTTACATGAATGACAATGTTAATTTATGGTTTAATTTTATAGAATATAATGTTCTCTTTTGGGTGACATCCTACTGGTCTTTGGCTCACACCCAACTAACACCATTCGGTGTATGTATTCATTACATTATATAACCTAGGTTGAGGAATGATGTGTCGTCGTGTCTTCAGATTCTAGAGTTCCATCACGTACAAGTGTCAGGGGTGGTTACATGAGGGTGATTCCCCCACTTGTCACATGGATATATTGCATTAGTTTCAAAATTCCCTATAAATTTTTCTTATTTTGGGTTTTTGGTTTGAATTTTAAAACAACGATTCTAAAAATTTATATACCTTGTTTGGATTTGGTTATTCATATATATATATTTCTCATTATTTTGGGATTTTTATATTAATGGAGTCGAGTGAAATCTTTCCCAATGGTTTTTTTTTTGATATTGTGGAATTGGTTACCAATCTGTGGGGATTGGGAATGCCCTTTTTGTATTCATGAGATATATAAAGATGCTTCATTTATGATGGATGTTTTGAAAAGAGTCACAATCCAAGTCTAACATCTTGAGCCAAAAGGAAAACACCACGGAACACCACCAGACAACATCATTAAAACTAAATATTAATATCAAAGGAAGGGGATTTTAAACCAATCCCAAAACCACACCCCACACCTTCAATCTAGTAGGGGTGTTCTGGTATTAGCATGGAAATATACGTGAAAGTGATACTCTACATAAGACCATTTTGTTTTTAAAATCCAATGGTTGTTTGGCTTGTTTTCTATGCTTTATATGTGTTGTTTGGTATGTTTTCTTGTGATTTGGAGGTGATGTTTATATTATGTTATGATATTGAAATTTTGTTCCTAGTTTAGTATTGAAGTAGTGTTTGGTGGGTTTCAAAAATGGTTTTATGAATCCTTGAGTTGGTTTTTGTTTGTGATGGTGTATATTATATGTGATTTTTGGCGCATGATCTAGTTTTGAGAGAGATCTTGGTTTAAAAAAATTTCTATGATTTCCCCCATAGATATTTGATGGAATTTTGTGGTATTACTATAAGTGATAATCTATTATGAATATTTCTATTGGATTGACTAAAGGATTTCTCTAAAGAATTTCAAAATCTAAATCCACCTCTTCGAAGAATACCCCATCCTGTTCACTAGAGTATAGAGATCTTGGGATCGATTTAATGTTCCTTCCAATTACGATAATTATACCAATTATAAAATTTGTTCTTGATAGTGTTTGTTGTGCTTCATCAGGAGCCTTATTCATTAATCTCCTTATTCAGAGTGATAGATAAGGGTGTTTTCATCTTATAAGTCCCAGTTTTGGTAAAAGTGTGATTTTTGAGAAAATGTGTTTTGTGTTGTGTAATAGTATTCTATTTCTACCTAGAGTTCTGTGTGGCTTTTTGTGGCACAAGAAGAAGGAGTTTGATTAGGGTTTAAAATATCCTAACTAGGAATTAGGGGATGATTCCAATATCAGGGCTCCATCAAATGTCCTCAGAGTGAACCTGGCATGTAGTCATAATCTCAGGGATGTGGGGATTGTGGATAAATTTGTTCTCCCGCCATTTTAGTGAAGTAGTTTCTATGTTTCTATTGAGGGTTATTTATCATTGTGAATGTTTATGATGAGTTATCCTTATTTGGACATCCCATGTGAACAGGGTTGGAATTTTTTCATATCCATTTAAGGGTTATGAACCATGGGATAGTGGTCTTTTCTATTAGAGTTCCTTTCGTGTGGCCCCTCCCCTCCCCTCCCCTTATGGTGAGGGTTTTTTGTCAATATGGGGAAGCATAGAAGTTTATTTAATACTATTGGTTCTTAATGGTGTGGAGGCCCACCTGGGGTCTAATTGAAATTAATCCTATGAAAAAAATCAATTCTAGGTTTATTCAAATGGTAGTGAGTTCATTCCAACCGCCCCTATTGGTGATTTGATTTTTTATGGTGTTAATACGATTAATGTGTCTTTGTTTTTAAGTTGTTTGATTTATATGATTCCATTCTATTTAGGTGATCATTGGTATTTTTAGAGTGTTACCAATAGGTTTGTTTCTATCACGGATTTTAATGTTGTAGCTTGCGTTTCCCATAACATTTAATGATGTTGTTTAAATTTTTTGGTTTGTCTCAGAAAAAATAACATAATTTATCATTAGTTGTATTGAGATGTTTTTGGATTGGGGACGTTGGATTATACAGATGTGAAGTCTATAGACATTGATCAATCAACTGGATTTTTTTGGAATTATAGGTGTGGAAAACATTATGTTGTGGAAAATGTTCACATCGATATTTTTTCATCCTTTGTTCCAACATATCTTTTGGATCATGCTTTTTCTTCTGAGTTTTGGTTTTTCCAAAATTATATTTTATATTTTGGAGGTTTTTGGTGATTTTGGATCTTTTATTTATTAGAATGAACTGTATGAGGAGGATCTAGCTAACAAAATGGGTTTTTGACTCTCTTAGTTACACCATTTTATGGGTTATGTTTGATGAATGGTTTATTCCCTTAGATTAAATAAGTTTTGGGGTTAGAAGAATGATTTTTGTGGACTTTATATTGGTCGCACGACTAAGGATCATGGTTAGATTAATCATTCATGTATGTTTGGAAGGGGTCCCATGTTTTATTCAAGGTTTATGTAACAATATATCAAAAGTGTTCATCACCTAAAAAACTAGAATTTGGGAAATCGAACAGTTTTTTAAACTATCATGCCCACTCTTGGAAGGGTATTTTGGACTTTTATCCTTCCATTTATGTGGTGATTATTCCCTGGACACCCCACTCAAAATCCCCCAACTTGAACTCATTACATAGAAAATTTTGGCTCCTCTAATATCCTCCAAGTGGATTTCAAGGTGGTTTATTGGTGAGTCATCAGCTGGTTTGAAAGGATAGGTCCCCCTATCTCCTATACATTTTCTTTTCATCCATTTTTTCATTCTCCTCTAACACTAGTGGCCATCTTTTGAAAATTTATATTTCTATGGTGTTTAAAAATTGGTGTTTTTTTCATTTAGGGTTCTTGTTGATACATTATGGATTTTTAAAACCTAGTGGTACATTTTTGACAGTGCATCGTCGAGGGGTCAGGGAAATGAGGTAGGTTTCCCTTTCACATGCCTTTTTTACTTTTTGGATCACTGATTACATTATTTTTTCCTAACCCTTATAAGATAAAAATTTAGTTCTGTCCCATGAAAAATTATATGAGTTTTGAAAGTGGTGTTTTATGCATTGTTATGTGATTTCTAGAATTTTTTTGTTAAATATTCCACACCAAGAGTTCAACAAAATGGGTGGTTGGATTTTGTGAGTAATCTGTGTTTTGTAAAGAATGGTTTGGAATTTTTTTAATAAATATGTGGATTGTGAAATTATGAATTTTTGGTTTTTGAAGTATTTTGAAGTGTTTTTCAGTTTAAAAGAAGTGTGTATTTATCTTTTGAAGGCGTTTTTACATCTGATGATGGATTTCAGATCATTTGGAATTTTAATAAAAATGGATTTGGTTTCTTAATTTAGTATGAGTTCCTAAAATAAACTTTTTTATAAATTTTTGATAAATTTAATGATTTGTTTTTCACCTTTTGGATATATAGTCTGTTTCTTCTGAAAATGATGGTTTTGTGAAAGTATATTAAGGCATGTTTGAAAATTTTGTAAAATTGTTGAAATTATTTATTTTGAAAACCTTCATTGCATGATTCTATAGCCTTGTTTTTTTAATAGATGTGATTTCCTCACTGTATAATCCTTGTGATCCATTATAAGAAAGTGAAATATTTTGATATAGACTACTTCAATATCTATTTTTTTCTATGGAATGAGATCGATAATTGGGGTGACTTGGGTGATTCCTGTTTTGAATTACTCTTACATGTGATTGTGATTGGATTCTCAGTTAGAATCTATTGGCTCACAAAATTATATACAAGACTTGGGAACCTATCATATTGAGATAATTTTATTAGAGTGATTGCTACACTAGATAGATTATGCACATGATGGAGTCCCATAGTTGGTGAATAAATATGGTTTATTGGTAATGGATTTACCACTCAATCAATACTAAGTTAGGGTATATGGACGTATTTAGGGCTCTTTGATTTCATCATATAAGGAATGATACTAGGGATGGGTATCATGTATTAGTATGTTCTAGATTATTCATGATCTCCAAGAATCACCCATTTCTATTGGAACTTAATGTCTTACAATAATTTATTATGACAGATGTATCTTATTTTTCCTTATTTATTAATTCCATTTCCCTTATTTCATAATTATTGTACATGTCTCCTTGATAATGATGGTTTCATTCAAGAATTTATAAAATGATTTATAATATTTTCGAAAAGGATTTGGAAAACTTTTAGAAATGAGTATTTCTTCACTTTTAAAATGTGTCTGGGTTTAAATGTAAAAAATGGGGCATTGGGCCATGTTTGATTTTCTATGTAAAAGTATTAAAAACCCTCTATTCATATATTATATCTCAAAAAATGATGTTGATGTTTCTTTTATTTTAAAGGATGTGAATTGCGAATAGATTACTGGGATAGCCTACAGAGTTTTAATACTCATGCCTATTATTCTATCATGTTTTTAGCATCTACAACAAGTTTTTATCTTGGTCTTGATTGCCATGGTCCATGGATGGGTTCATAATTTGATGGTTACCTTCAAGGTTACATAGATATATTTTAGACATCAGGTTATATTAAGTCATTGTATTGTTTTTATTTTCAGTTTTTGTTGTTTTTCCTTATTTCTAAAAAATATGTTCAGTTTGGATGCTGTATATATAAATATTTTTTCTTATCCAATATATCTATTTTTTGTGAAATCGTTCCCTATGTTCACTCTGTAAATTCCAAACACTAATTGCTAGCCCGTGGGGATGGGGAATGCTCTTTTGGAATTTCCATGGACTGGATAGGGTGACCAGTTCGGGGTTGACCTGGTGTGGTTCGTGACATCTAGCCTATAGGCATCCCCAATGAAAATGCCTCATTATGGGATAGGTATCCACACCACAATATAAAGAGGTGATTCTTTCTCATCTACCTTTAATGTGAGATTTCCGTAATCCTACCCCTATAGGTTCACAACTTCCTCATTGGAACATCGAATGTACACTAGATCTGTTACAATTTGTATTGGCCCACTCCAACCCCTGATCATGATATTCTCTATATTAGGCCTCGACCTCGTGGTTTTTCATTCCTTAGGCTCTAGCCCATAGGCATACCTTAAGAAAAGGCCTCATGATGGGGGAGGTATCCACACTACCTTATAAAGGGGTTCTACACGATCCTCTTTTTTCAATGTGGGATTTCCATAATCTAGTTGTATCATCCTGTTACTGTTTTTAGGTATTTCTAAACCCCACTTTTTAATCATGCTTTCTTTGGGGTGCACTGTTTAGTCTTACTGTGTGATCCTGCCCAAATAACCCTCCATATGAGGTTTTCAATCCAAAAAATAATTTCAAAAACACCTAAACCCCCACATAAGGTTCATGATGGAACAAAATACCCAAAATAGTTTTCTATTTCATTGGGATCTCCCTTGAACAATTCTTTTCCCCTTGGAAACCTCTCAGATGTGAATCAAATATTGATGAATTTTGTTCAATATTCTCGCATTTAGTTTTCTCTTATCATTATATATTTCCAACTCTCTCTCTTCTCATCCCTAGGGTTTTACAGATCTCTATATTGGTTATAAGATCTAGTTTCCTTTTTTTGGTTCTCAAAACTAGGTTTGATTCATAGATCTCATGTTATTAATTCTTAATTGGAAAATCTAGAATTCAGTTTGGAGTAACAAGATCTAGCGATCCCTATGTAAGTTGTTCCTTATGTTTCTCACATTTTATAATCCGTAAATATCATTATTTAAATTCATTTTTTGATTAAAATGAAATTGAATAATTTCAATTAAATTTGGTTCAATTATTTTTTTTAGAAATCACAAATTCCATTAAATTGGGGTTTTTAAATAGTAATTAGAAGGATCGTGAAAAAACCCAAAATTGTAATGGATTGGGCTGTGTTTATGGAAATTGGTGAAATTCAAACAGTTTAATTTAAATTTTCAAAAAAAAATTGATAGAAAATTGCTAAAATCCAAAATTCTGATGAATTGGGGGGGGGGTGAATTTAATGGAAATGGTTTGAAATTAAATTATTGAATTTAATTGTGAAAGTTAACTGTGAATTGATTTAAAATTCTTTTATGAGAAAAATGGATTAATTTTTGTGATTAAAAACCTTTGGTTTTATCTAGGAAAAGGAATTTTTTTATTAAAACCTCGTATTAGTATTTAAATGGAAATTGGAATTATCATAAATGGGATAATGGGATTAATTTTATTTTCAAATATTTTTTAAATTAATTTCCCCTAATTTTTTTATTATGGAACATAAAACTCTTGGTATTTAGTAAGTTACAAGAAAAAAATATTCTATGATAGGAATTCCCGAACACCAGTTTGAGGCATCATAACTATAACATGAACATTATTTAGTACATTTAAATACCAAATGGGATGATGACAGATCCTCTCTTTTAGTGATAAGATATTTATGCACACCTTTTGGTAATTATCACTTGAATAAGTGTGGATCCCATAACCTAGAACTATTGCACCTCTTGGAAAATGACAATGTTTTTCACTTGTTTATATTTTAAATATAAATATATACCAATTATTATAAATTATATTTCTTTCATTTTGACTTTATTTAAAATATTTTATATAAAATATTTATTCAATACATTTTTTGTAAATATACTATCAATTGAAATTTGATCATTTTGTTTGTATATATTTCCATTATTTGAAATGAAAAGAACGAATTGTTTAATTATACGTTTGAAATTCTATACATATTTAATTAAATTGAAATCTCCCTCTGGTTAATTTAATATTGTCATCTATTGTGGAATCCATAGTGAGACCCTACTAATCTTTTAGATCACACCCTACCTGTTCCTTTGGGTGTTTGTAGATTTTGTCCTCACAGATTCAAGAATGGGTAAAGCACCACATGGAGGTGGTTCTACCTATTGATATATGGACTTAGAGAGTATTATCCTTTGGTACATGGGTTATTTTCTTTGGGGTTTTTAGGTACTTTTAAATAGTACATTGGGTTTTTTACTCATGATTGACTTCTAGTACACTTACCACTATGGATATTTGTTTGATACATATTTCATTGTTTATGTTTATTTCACAGTGTATGTGGAAAATCATTCCCACATTCAAATTTTATGATTCATGTGATAGTGACCAACCCGTGGGGATCAGGATCCCCCTTCAGGTTATGTTATTGTTGGTTCTATTATCAGGTTAATAGAGTACATGTGCTAGTTCATGAAATAGTGACATAAATGGGAGGTTAAGATTCTTGTCTTGAAGTCAGTAGGAATTTTTGTAATCTCATCAGGACATAGGAGGTAGTTATGATAGAGTTTTTAGAAATATCACACTACAATGAACCTTCTATCCAGTGGGGTGGTTAAGGAAAGATGTATTGAAGATTAGTTCAATCCTTTTTAATACTTTTGATTTGGATATGGGAAATCCAAATCATGTTTCTCTATCTATTGGTATTAATTTTGTCTCTTTCTCAGTTTGATTGTAAATATGATGACTTATTTGTTTTATTTTGACATTTTGTAGTATCATACCACCAAGAAGTTGAGTGAATCAGATCTAAGAGGAATGTTCAGATGAACCTTAGTGATGAAATCCATTTATAGAGACATGTCTAGTTGAGGTGATCATGCATACTATACAATATTTGGGATAGGCATCACCATCTATTCCCATTCTAGTACTAGCTTTCGAACCTCATAGGGATGTTCTAAAACATTTTCCAAAGAGTTCCTTCACAAAAATCCAACACTATTAAAAGATAGAAATGATCCACAATTATATGAGGAATTGTTAATAAAAATGGATTTATTGTTTTTTTCTTAGAGACACCTAATTAAATCAATGTTAAGTGTTCCATATTCTTTCTAGAAGAACTAATATTGAGATTTTGGGACACAATGGTGATGGTGAGGATGCATGATCTCTTAGAGATGAATGAAATAAATTTTATTTTCCCCATCCATTTCTATTTAGAGTTTATGTTGTTAGATAAGGCCACATAGTTTTTCAAACTAGATCCTACTGACAGGACCGTGTATTCAAAATGTTCTGCTAAGTATGTTAATTTTTCACTTGATATTGTATTGAATGAGAAGGGGAAGGCTCAACCGTTGGATTTGGGACTTCAACCATATATTCATTCTTTGGCTTTTCTAATGAATCATCCTTTTTATGCTAACTTCGTTGATAGAGAGATGCCGATTGAGATAGTTATGGTTGGAAAGTCAGGGTTATCAAGATTTTTCATTCAATCCTAGTGGTTGTGTGAATTTTTATGAGGTAAATAGGAATCATGACGATTCTCATAGTTTTTCTCAATATTAGGGTCATTGTAGACCTCATATAGTTCCGTGAAGAGGCCATTTTATTTTCTACTAGTGTGTAATCCAAGGAATTCTAAGAGGGTTTTTACGGAGTAGCCCATGGTATATGGTTCTTGTGGAAACTCATGTCAGTTTTAGAAATTTTTCCATGGTTATTTCACTCTAAAATAGTGAAATAGGATCATTATAACCTCCCATAACTATGGTGAAATTAAATTCTTGTCTTATAAAAGTGTCCCAACTACATGAATCTAGAATGAAGATTCTTTACATAGTGTTAGAGTCTCTAGAGGATGTGAATATGGGTCTAGAAACTCTAATAGGTTCTATTATTATAGATTCATCAATACTGAATATTCTATTTGATATTAGTGAATATCATTTATTTATTTAAATCTATATAGTTGATCTAAAAAATATTCCAACAAATATTTTATCTGGTGTAATGGATATAAATACACCCCATGGTATGAAGAGAGGATAAGGTCTTTGTTATCCCAATTATTTTCTCAAAATAAAGATTTCGAGATTTCTTTGAGGTTCCTATTTATCTACACACAACCTCTTGACATCACTTTCATGAAGGATTGGATCACTAAAAAAAGATTGTACTGTTTGTTATCTTCAACATGCCTCCTTTATTACAATTGATCGGGTTTGATGAATCTTACAAGGATAACGGGACATAAGGTAAAGTAGAGAAAAACCATACACTCTAGATTTAGGGGAAGTGATATTTTTGTTTTTATTTGATCTATAGTTGGAATATTTGAGTGGTGATATTCCTCTAGTTTATGTTTATTTTCCTAATGTTTTCCCTTCTAATTACAGTGGTTTGGCACCGATAAGGGAGTTAGATTTTTCTAATGAATTTTTTCCCAGTACAAAACTAGTTTCTATTCCCTCATACCATATGGAACCAACTAAAATGAGAGAGACAAATAATTAGGTGGAAAATATTCTTAAGAAAGTATTTATACACCTATGTTTGTTACCATAGGGCTGCCTGTGCCCTTTTCTAATAAATATTATGGTAAACTCTTCATTTTTGTTGATTTTTTAAAAGTCAAACGATTAATGATTATGAAAACATATCATTTTCCATATATAAATGATTTGTTTGATGATTTGGCACTCTATGATTTATATTCAATCCTATTTCGACAAGTTGTGGTTTCAAGAATCCAACATTCAAAAATCTATCATTCAGAGCAAGCATGGTCATTATTAGTACATTGTTATTCTAGTTTTTCTAACCAATTCTGTAATATTATTTATAGATATAATGATTAGTATTTTCAGGAGTATTTTGATACATTTTTGGTAGTATTTTTGGATGATATTTTCATTTAATCTATATCCTAGGATGATGATGTGGATCATTTGAGATTAGTTACCGAAATTCTAAGAAATATCCAACATTATACAAAGAGGTAAAAATTTGATTTTTGGATCTAGGAAATGATGTTTTGGGGGAACATGGTGTCAAAACCTGGTTTTTTATTTGATCCTAAAAATGCGAAGGTTGTTATAACATGGTAATAACCATGGAATTTTTTTGAAATTCAGATCATCTTGGTCTTTGCTGGTTATTATCACTGGTTTGTTAAAGTCTTTTCAACGATGGATTCTCCAACGACAACACTGACTCGAAAGGGAGTAAAGATGACTTGGGATGAAAAAATAATAGATATTTTGTTGAGATGAAATTTTATTTGAATACTGCACTGTTTTTGACACTTCTTGAGGTCATTCATTGGCTATGTGGTATTCTATGATACATTAGGTTTGGTTTTGGGTTGCGTTCTTATGCAAGGTGATCATGTTGTCTCATATGGATATCATCATATTAGAAAATATTATATTAATTATCCAAACCATTACCTTGATCATGAATATATGGTGAACTCACATAAGAGTTAGTTGAATTACCTTTATGGATAAAGGTTTACCATGGTTTCTGACCACAAGTTCTTAATTTTTATCTTCCATAAAAAACATTTGAATCTAGGACATAGGAATTTGGTGGAATACCTGTAATATTTCAAATTTACATCACCTATACCCTAGGGAAAGGAAATGTCATCATGTATTATTTTAGTAGGAAATGTTCATACGGCACAGTGATATTATCCTCAGATATCTGGAACATGATGCCTATCTTTGCACATTTTCATATTGGAGTTAGGGATTCAGGGGTGTAACGTTTCATTAACAATTGTTCATTTAACATATAATCTTCTCGATTTGATTCTTAAGGGACATCATCTTTATGATAATTTATATAAAATTAGAGACTCACTTTATATTGGGTAGACCGTTACTAAGTGGTTTTTCTCCAGAGAGGGTATTATATGCAATCAGAATTTCATCGTTGTTATGTTAGTGGAATGAAAAGAGGTTATGGTGGAATTAGAAAACTCATACTGGGATATACACCTAGGAACCATGAATTTGTTCTACGATATATAAAGGATTATTTGGTGTCTATGTTTGAGATGGGGAATCTCTAATTTTTCCTCTCATAGTTATACATGCCCGTAGGTTAAGGCCAAGCATCAAAAGCCTCCATTTTTTGCTTCAGCTACTTCAAGTTTTGACTTGGAAGTGGGATGGGATATCTACAGACTTTGGGGTTCGGCTGTCACATAACCAAATAAAGAATAATTTGATACATGTTGTTATTGAAATGCTGATTAAATCATCTCACATTATACCCATTTTTTATATACCCAAATATGAGTAGTTGGGAAATATACATGTAATGTAGATTGTTATTTTTCACAAATTTCCATATGATATTGTCTTTGATAGGGATCCTTAGTTCACTTATTTCTTTTGGGTATTCCTTCCAGAGGCATTGGGATCTCAGTTCCCTCTGAGTACGGAATACCGTATGCAGTCAAATGGCCAGACAGAAAGAGTTATACATATTCATGAGGATATGCTCTACACATGTATTCTAGACTTTGGAGGGGCTTGATATGATTACATGGGGCTGGTTGAGTTTTCATATAATAGTAGTTAGGAGTCCAAAATCATAATTGATCCTTTTTAGGCCTTGTATGGATGACCTTACAGATCTCCATTGTGTTGGTTAAAAATTGGTAAAAGTTCCATGGTTTGACCAAGATTTCTTAAAGATTTGATTGAAAGGATTCGATTGATTCATTAGAGAATGTTGATGAAAAAATCATGGTATAATTCTTAGGATGATCATCATCATAGACCTTTGGAATTATTAGTTGTTGAATGGGAATTATTGAATGTTTCATCCAAGTTGAGTAATCATTGACTTGGGAGACAAGGGAAACTTTATCTGTCTTTTGTGGGACCTTTTGAGGTTTTTGAAATGGTGGGAAATGTGGCTTATCAATTATAAAATCCACCACAACTGATGTTGATACACAATGGGTTCCATGCATCTCATCTCTCATAGTATCTATTTGATCCAACTCATGTTTTGAGATGGTGTGATATTGAGGTTTTACCTCAATTGTTCATGACTATATGGCTAGTCAACATAGTTTACACTAATACCAAGGTACTTAATAAGAGGGAGGTACCTTTATTTTGAGTGTTATGGAAGCATTATTTTTATAATTAAGAGATGTGGTATAGGGAGGCAATGCTGAGAGAGTGGTGTCCTCATTTTTTTAGCATATAATATTCTTCATAGTATTTTTGGGGATAGAAAGTTTTTTTTGGGGGGGGGGGGGTGGTTGTAAGATTCTTTTATAATTTTAAAGTATTCCAAAACCTCTAATTTTAATGATGCTTTGGTTGGTATTCATTTTGAATTTCATCAGGTGATATTTTGAAAAGATTAAAATCTTATAGTCTAGTTCAAGGTTAGTTCCATGTTTTCCCAAAAAGTGCACCCTATCTAGGGATACCATGAAAACCCATGATGCAGGGTTATTTCATGGCTTATTCATAGTTTCAAAAACAATTCCCACTTAGTATGAATAGTGTAACCCATTTAAAACATGTGCATGGTCAGAGGACACAGTTTGGTCTAACTGTGCGGTCGTGCCCATCCAAATGTTTATACATGATTTTTAATCTGTATATTATTTTATTAAACACCCATTCCCCCACATAATGTCTCTGAGATACCTTAACAACCCAAATTTTTTTATTGATATATACATAGAGTTTTTCTTGGCCCCTTGCAACTCTCTTTGATGCGAATCAAACCTTCAGGAATGTCATTTAATATTCTCTTAGTTAGATTTCTTGAATCGTTCTATATCACACGCTGTCTCTATTTTCCTCCCAAGGTTTTGGTAGATATCCATGATGTATAGAGGATCTAATCACCAATATTTATGATCTCAAACCCAAGATTTATTTTCGAATCATTTGGTCTTTATACGTCGTTGGTAAATCCCGGTTAGGGTTTGCAGTTATGAGATCTAGAGATACTAAGGTAGGTGGTTCCATTTTAATACCCAAATTTTATTAAACCTAAAATTATCAATTTAAATTTATTTATTTATTTACATAAAAAATCATCATTTATATTAAATTTCTTTCAATTAGATTGTTGAAAAAAATTCCATTTAATTGTTGTTTTTGAAATGGTATTTTGGAAAGATATTAGGGGAAAACCATTTTTAACATTGATCAGGTTTTGTTTAAAGAAATTGGTGAAATATATATTGTTTAATTTAAATTTTATAAATTCTTTTCATAGAAAATTGTAGAAAATCCCAATTCCATTGAATTTGGGTTTGTTGTGAACTTTATGGAATTTTTTGAAACTAAATTGTTGAATTAAATTTTGAATCTGAATTGTGAAATTTAATTTGGAATTTATTTCAAATTATTGTTTGAGAAAAATTGATTAATTTTTTTTATTAAAACACAATGGTTTTATCTTAAAAAAATTCTTGTTTTTTATTAGAAATATGTTTTGGGTTTTAAATTGAAATTATCATTATTTGAAATTGGATAATTGGATGAAATTTATTTTAAACTATTTTAAAATAAATTTCCGAAAATTAATATTTACTATAGAACATTAAAGCCTAGGTAATGAGTGATTAATTAGGACAAACACTATAGGATAAAAATTCCCTAGCATCAGATTGACACTTTTTTTCTATAACATGACCATTATTTGGAACATTGAATTACCTAGTGGGATGTCAATGATTCCTTTATTGACAGTGTCAGGGGACATGTGTACACATTGAAATTATTATCACCTGAGTGTTTGAGGATCACATAACCTGGAAATATCATAAATCATGGTAAATGACTATGTTTTTTACCAATTTAAATTATAGATAAAAATTTATTCCAATGTTTGTAAACTATTATAGATGCAATCTAAATTTATTATAATTTTTTTGATATAAATTTTTTATTTATGGCGTAGTTTTGGAAATATTCTATCAATTTAAATGTGGATCTTTTGATTGAATTTATTTCCATCATTTGAAATATAATTCATGAATTTATTAATTATGGTTTTGAAATTATAAACCTATAAATTTAAATTTGAAATATATTTTTGGATAACTAAAATATATCATTTGTTATAGAATTCTTGGTGATACACAACTGGGATTTTAGCTCACACCATACCTATGCCTTCAGGGGTTTTTAGTTTTTCTCCTTCCAGGCTTGAGGATGGGTGATGAACCACTTAAAGGCGGTTCTAGATATTGATTTTTTTAATTAGATATTTGTGTCCCTTGGGACATGGGCTATTTTTCTACCTTTTTGGAACTTTTCTACAATAATTTGGGTTATTTATTATTCTTTTACTTTAGGTACACAAATTTCTATAATGAAATCTTTAATTAATATTATATTCTTTATTTTTCTTCCATAATGTATGTTAACAAATAGTTCCCACATTAATTTTGTATGATTTCAAGTGATAGTCGCCAACCTATGGGGATTGAGAACTCCATTAGGGACATGTCAGTGTCATATCGAATATCCAGTAACCAGTGTACCTGGTCGGGTGGTGAAAAGAGTAGTGGATAATTAGATCACAACAATATTATGGAAGTTGACCTTGGATATGAAAAATTCTGTCATGCACATAGAGTGACCTACTGATGCACAACATTGAGTAACTACGTTATACTTCTTTATGAAACAACAACATCCAGTATTTAGTAGATCTATAAAAAATTAGATGTTGTAAAATGGATCTAGTCTTTATAGAATATATTCATTACTTTAGGAATTAGTGATAATGAATGATTTATCATTACTATCTATAATCTAGAGAGAGATACATACCAATGGTGTTTTCTCATTAAAAACAATAAATATGAATATTATATAATGGTCATGGAGTATGTATAATTTAATAATGTATTCTAAGAAAAATACATTACTTGTGAATAGAGAGATGAAATAGAAAGGAAATTCACAAATTGTAGACAGAATGATAAGTTAAATATTACTTAATATGTGTAAAAATTTAGAATGTTAGATAATAATTTTTTGAACTATGTGCATTGACTAGAAAGATAGTTTTATTTTTAAAAAAATGGGTTTAATATAGACCCTTTAAAGAGAGTCAGCCAATCATACCCTTTATTCATAAGATTATATAGTACCAAGAACCATTATTATGAAAAATGATTTGTCGATGACAAAATTATTCATGGAAAATTAAGATTAATGTTGGTCGGGTGAGAATAATCATAATAAGAATGCAGTATAGAAGAAAAAATTGATATTTGGGACTTCCCACATGAGATAACCATGGGATGAAACTCCTTGGGGATTATAGGACAGAAAAATGAGTTTGATACAAGTGTTGATAAAAAGTTCATCAAGCTCATGAATTCAATGTTAAGGTTGATTTTATTGATATTCAATGATTCAACTATAGGTGTAAGGGAAATTATATTAATTGATTTCTCAATGGCCATGAGAATTTACCTTATAAAATGATATAGAACAATGTCTAATATTTGTCGATTACGAAAGCTAAATAAAATGTTCTTAATGAGATGGAGGTAGGTACTTTTATCATTTCCTTAATGTTAGCTATTATTAAATTATATTCTATATCTTTACACTATTTTATATCTTCCATGTTTTCTAAAAAAACATTAGTCACTTACCTAGAACCATAGAAATAGAGTAATAAATGAAGAAACTAAGATGAAACCTTATGGAAACAATGATGTGTTAGACTATTCAAATTATGATTCATGGGAATACCCTATTTAAAAACATTGTTATTACAACCATGGTTAAATTTGATATTATCCATGGTATGAATTGTATATAAAATTATAAATCTAAAAATTATTTCCAAAATAATGAGATTTTGATCCATAATGGTGTGGTTGAATATATTTTCTTTTGTGTAGAAACATAATCATCTTAATCATGACTAAATCATTCCATAGTAGCTCTTCCCGATTAAAGTCATGGTAAATAGTAAGACCATGTGTGATAAATGAATGGATATGGTATCTTAATAATAAAGGATGCACCAATGCTATAAAATTTTATTTATGTAATCTCAGAATAACTACCCGGTCATCCACTAGATCATGACATTAAGTTATCCATTGGACACATTCATTGCATAAGACCTATATCTAAAACAAGATATATAATGGTACTAGTGGAATTTCTGAGGTTATGGAAATAACTAAATGTGTTTGAAGATAAGTTATTTATTTTCCCTAGTATTTGACCATTAGTACCTCTATTTTATTCATGAAAAAAGTAGGATGAGTCCATGATATTTTTCATTTATTATATGAAGATCAATGCAATTACAATCAAGAATTTCTATCATTTTACATATATTGAAGACTTATTTAATGAACTTCAAGTAGTCTAATAATTTTCAAATATTTATCTTCTCATTAGTTAACATCAATTATGGGTGGAGAAGGATGATACATAGAATACAACATTTCAATATAGGTATAGACATTACGAGTTTCTGTAAATTCCTTTTATATTGAATAATAAACCTTTTATCTTTATGTATATTATGAATTGAGTATTCAATTAGTATCATCATATCATTTTTTTGTTATTAATTAATGATATCTTGAAATACTCTAAGAGATATTAAGATCATGATAACATTATGCAAATAATTTTAGAGATGATCAGAAAAAAAAAATCACATGTGAAGTATAATAAGTCTATGTTTTGAATTAATAAACATTATATTCAAGTAAATATTGCCTCCAACGATGGAATACCAATAGACCTATTAATGTTAAATTTATTCAGATAATGGCCTATAAAAATTAATATAACCGAGAACAGATGTTTCATGAGATTAGAAGGTTACTATTACTGGTTTCTTCAATTTTCTACCAGGTTGGTCAACCCACTATCAAATTTAGAATTTAAATGGGTTAAATTCACATGGTTAAAGAAATGTGAGGAAGGTTTCAAATTACAAAGGCAGATACTGAATAATTTATTGGTATTCAATATTTTATTGGGTAATAAAGGACTTGTAATTTATTATGATGCATCACATAAAGGTCTTAGTTGTGTCCTGATGCAAAATTATATGGTGATTTTATATACATTATTTAAATTTAAAATAAATGAAATGAACTATCAATATCATTTCCTTGAGTATGAATTAATTATATTTAATTTTAAAATGTGGATACACTACCACTATGTTCAATGATTTGAGATATATATAGACTATACGAGTTTAAAGTATATATTCTCTCAAAGGAAGCTCAACTAGAGGAAAAGAATGTGGTTAAAACTATTAAAGTATTATGATTTAGTGACACACTATTAACATGTAAAGTAAAACAAGGTGGATGATGCATTGATTAAGAGATACAATTAATTTCATTCCATGATGAGGATTAATGTGGATCCCATCAAGAGAGATCTAGTAAATATGGATATGGTGATTTATATGAAAGGGGGTCCATCAATAATTTTCCACAAAACTATTAAAAATACATTCTAGAATGGTTAGATAAGTCCTAAAATGATTTTTAGAACATAAATATGGTATATTAAGGAAATTAATGTTGGGAAATTTATATAATACATCTATGAGGATTGAGTGTCGATGTTTCAGTAGAGGTTATGTGCTTCATCTAAACTATATTTGAAAAGTTAATAGCTAGATGAAGTACATATACTGAATACCACAATAAACCATGATATCAAAAATATTTATAGGGATTTAAGAGAAACTTTCTAGTGGAACTGTATTAATCAAGAAATTTGGGACTATGTGTGCATATTTGTTTTATACCAATATGTAATGGATGAAAGAAAATGTCATAGGGGATCCATAAAACCTCTTCTTATACCAATATGGATGTGGGAAAATGAAATAATGGGTTTTATCATAAGACTCCCAATTATTACAAGGAAGAACTATTTTGAATAGCTTATCATTGATATTCGTACTATGTTAATTGATTTCATAGTGATAAAATTGATCTTCCTCTTGAGAACCTTCGATGACTATGTATTAATGAAATCATAAGGCTTTATGGGGGAACCTCAATCAAATTAATCAAATTAGGTACATTCGTCTAAAAAATTATAGAAGATATTTCAAATGACTCTCAATGAAGAGATGAATTTAAGTATCACCTTTCATCTTTAGACTAATCAGCAGTCTAGAAGGACTATCCAAACATTAAAAGACATTTTGAGATCATTTTTTATTAACTTCAAAGGTTTGTTGGATCAATATCTATAATTTAAGAATTTCCAAAAATGAATATATTCAATTTGATCATCTAGAAACTACCATTTGAATCATTTCATTGGAAGAGGCATCTCATTCCAACCAATTGGTAGGAATTTAGAGAAATAAATTTTTTTTTCCAAAGAATGTGGAGGAGATGACTATTAATTTATAAACAATTCAAGATCCTATTAAACCATCCAAGAGGGGAAAAAAGTTTATTTTGATATTAAAAGGAAATACATGCAATTTCAAGTTAGGGATCACATATTTTTAATGGTTTCACTATGTAAGGGAGTTGTAAGATATAGTAAAAATGGTATGTTAATCCCTGTGAACATTGAGGATTTTGAAATATTATAACAAATTTTATTTTTAGCTTACTGATTTTCAATGTTGTCAAACCTTTCTAAATTGCATGAATTCCTCCATTTTACATTACTTATTAAATAAATTCCACATCCAACACATGTTATCATATCTTATTGAATGGTATTGGAGATTAATTTTTTCATATAATGTTGATCATGTCCAGATCCTTGATATAAGAGTGTAAGTATTTCTGAATTGGGAAACTCAATTCGTGAAAGTACTATAGATGTGTCATAAAGTAGAATAAGAATCTTGGGATCCTAAAGACTTTATAATGAATAAATAGCCATATTGGTTTCTATAACACATATATTCCCTAATTCCTAACAAGAAATTATTTATGGATGAAAATCTAATACCCAATATGCTACTATAGTCGGTAATCACTATATCTTTAACTAGTACACTCAAAAGATCCTTTATTATATATTTAATTGAAAATATAAGTTTTTTAATTTTAAATTTAGAAGATTAAATTCATTTTTATTTCATAAAATCAAACATATATTCATGTTAATGTTGTATGTTTTTATAAAAAGTTTATTTTTAGTTGAGAAATATGGTTTTCATGAAACATAAAATTTCAATGACTTTATAATTTTATAAAAATTAACTAGAAGTTTATAAAAACATTTAAGAAATAAAATATAATTATAGAATAACGATATACATTTAAAATATATTTTGAACATATATATCCCATGTTAACCATTTTTAGAACTAATTAAAATTTCACTTTAATAAAAAGGACAACTTTTAGTATTTTATTTGAATAATATATTTTGAGGGTATATTTAGTTTTTTATTTCCATAAAATACTCATATCCTTTATTTCTTTATAAAAATAAATTTATTTATTTAAAATTATTTTCCAAAAAAAAATTTATCTTATATATAAATTTAAATCATTTAAATGTTATTTCTATGATTTTTTTTACATGATTAAGATATAATTTATTTTAAAATTAACATTTCTAATCGTTAGAAATGTTACATTAAAAAATTATTACCAAATATTAAATTATAAATACCATATTTGGTTAAAAGGTGAATATTAATATTTATTTATTAAAATTTATTAAGAACGATAGACATTAATTAACATGGAAATAGTAAATTAGTGTAAAAGATTAAAAGTTAAAACAAAATGACCTAAAATAACCAATGTCATTTCAAAAAATATTTTTGAGCTGATTTTTCAAAAAATATCATTTTATAATAATATTTTTCAATTTTTATCCATTTTTACTATAATAGTAAACTTTTATTATTTAATATAAAAAGGTAACTCCAAAAAAGTCGACTTTTGTTCACTTATAAAAGGGTTAAAATTTCACTTCTTATAGAATAAAATATAATTTAAATTTATCAATGAAATTATGAAATCGATATGCGTGTAGAGAAATATTTTACTATCAAAATATTCTGGCCTCCATTTTGGGAGTAAGGCCTTCATTTACAAGGAGACATCCATGGAAAATTCCAAGTCTGCTGAGTGAGTATGACCAACTGTTTAGTGTTTCCCCACAATGATATTTTTTATAAATTTATTATATCTACTATAATATTAAGATATAAATATAATTTTAATACTATAATTTCACTATATTAGCTGTATTATCATTGTTTAATCATATAGCACATACATTAAGAAAAAGAAAACTATCACTCATATAGCGGGTAGACTACTACCTCCATAACAAAACCGGTATTCATTTCACTCAATGTCATTAAATGATTGATATATGGATGGTATTAAAGGATAAATGATATTTTTATGATATCATTAAGGCTATTTTATGAAAAATTAGATATCCAATGAAGGATAATATCAATTAAAAAACATCATTAATTTAAATATTTATAAGAAGCGTGCTAATAGAATAAGGTTTTACTAATTTCTTGTTTGATATTTATATAATTAATTATTATATTAATTCATTATAATTATAATAATATACACTAATAAACAGTAAAAATATTCATTAATAATTTTTATAATGAAATTACAAATAAATCACCAAAAAATAACTCATTAAATCACGGTTTTTTCATGTTTTGGGCTTTTTAAACACCAACCAGAACAATCTACTAACTATTCTAATCCTGGAATTTCCAGCTTCCACTTGTCCCTCCACTATGCTTCCACGTCTCATTTTTCTTACTTGTCAATCACCTCTATCTCCATGTACCTCCCCACAGTAGATTCAATTTTTTTCCTCAGCGTAGCGGAGTCGCTCCCGCATGTCCTTCTATTGAGAAACACACGGGTCTTGACCTATCGATGCAGCAAACTCCCTCTATCGCCTTCCTCACTGTGATGGTCTCACACCCATCTATCTCCGATCACCGGCAACCGATTTTGACTACAACCTCCATGCATATCGCCTTCGATCACATTCTCCAGCAGTCGACTATAGTTTCGACATTTTATGTGTTTCCCGGTCGTGGTCGTCTCAAATATATTCCCGACCTAAAGTTCCTGAAAAATCACTAATCTGTCCTCATCTTTCTCCAAGATTTCTTCAAGTGTGACGTCCTCACACTTCATCTTCATCCCTACACCATCTGCAACATATTTGACCATCATGTTGAAATTCGTATTCAGATAACAAAATTTCATGACTGGTTCACGATTTCCACTCAACCACAACCCACTTCATCCTAGTGATCTTCCAAAAACATCCATCACTTGTATTATCATTGAATAAATTCCATGCTTGATAATTTTATAACTTTCAGTAGATATGTTAACACATGCCATACATTTTCTTATTACAGGATGGTATTAATGTGAGTAAAAGGTTTCCAAATTTAGATGAAGTATCCTTCCCATCTTGACAACCTTCCGGTCATTCGTCTTCCCTGCCGCATCATTTATGCACCACAGGTATGAATTGATCTTCTTAATGGAGAGGCTTAATTCATTAAACTGAAAATATGGTATCAAATAAATTCTCTAACTGTTAATTTTCAGTTTCCATATTGTAAAATTATTTAATGATTTCAATAAAATATACTTCTACATTGGATACTTGTGCAATTTTACTTTCAAATTATTGTGATCTCATTTTGGTGAGGCATGTTGATATCCAACTACATATTTAGTTGTCTTAGTTGACAGTACAAGATTCCCAATATAAAAAATACAATGAAGCTTTCCATTCTAATTGGTTTAAGTATTTTTTCAACTAAAATTCATTATCCTTAAGGATATCCACATGCATATCTAGTTAGCTGATACTAGAACAACTACATTAAAAATAAATGTCTACTGTTTTTTGTTAAATCCTACTTCATCTTTTCATTTATTATGTAAAATTTTGTGAACATTATGTCCCTTGTGCATTATAAGATCTTAATACACACCATAACTGTAAGCTATAATGATAAAACAAAAAAACATTAATTTTTCATTGAACACTAAAGATGCAAGGATGAAATGGAGGATACTAATGAAGGAATGATAGACAGTTTGGGAGTTCTGTATTATGTACCCTTGAAAATGTTCTATTATGATTACTGTACTCTGTTTAGTAGTTTCACTCATTACACTTGCAACATGATTGGTAGAGACAAGTATTGGATAATTTCCTATGTCATCTACCAACCATTCTTCTACTCATTCGATTAAATCAGTATCAGTAGCTGGCATCCCACGTGCAGTCACATGCATCCCATTATCATCCCTATGTATAAATGGTTAGTTTTGTTTGAATTAACCTATTGAATATTTGCGACGTTTCATAGTACATTTCATACTATCTGAAACCATTCATACTTAATTACTTTTATTACAGATCTTGACTACCTGTCTCCTAGGTCAAATACAAACTTGTATTGGAAGGATGAAACAGAGCCGGTTTTTGAGTTGTCTGCTTCGTCGATCTCTAAAGATTCATGGATGCAAATAAGGTTACTTATGAAGGCAGGAAAAACGTTTTGTGAGTTGTCTATTAAGTATCATTGAAAATGTAGTATTATTTTAATAACTTATATTCAGTAGTTATACTCATTACACTCCCAACATGATCAATGATGACAACTACTACAGACCATTCTATGTCATCTACCAACCATTCTGGTACTCAGTCGAGTAAATCAGTATAAGTAGGTGGAATCACACATGGAGTCACGTGAATTCCATTATCATCTTTATGTATAAATGGTTAGTTTTGTTTGAATTAACCAATAGAATATTTGAAATGTTCCACAAAACAATTCACACTAACCTGAATCTTTCATACTAATTTACATGTATGACAGATGTTGGGCAGTTGTCTGCTCGGTCGAATAAAAACTTCAATTCCGCATCTAACTGTATAGATGCAAGGATACAACGTAGACTGCTAATAATGAAATGACATAAATATTTTCAGCTTCCTAATGCTGTCACTAAAAATTATTGTAATTATTAACAATATATTTTTCCCTAAATAATTTGATGTTCCCAAAGCTTCAATGGTGACATCCACTGAAAATTCTTATCTGGAATTTGATAGTATCTTTGAATCTCCAAACAATGTTCTTCTACCAAAAATTATGAGCACAAATTATGTCACAGATATTCCATTATCATCTTTATTTAACGATGGTTAGTTCTGTATAAAATTACATTTATTAACCACTAAACTACACACTACATTTAACAGTAACAAACATTATTAATAATTAAGTTATTCATTGCAGACAGTGCCTGAACCAACTGTGGCTACGTCAATGAGATCTACAGGATCTATCAAACAGAAAAAATGATCGACTAACTTGACAGAATCTCTTATACAATTATATAAGAATCATAACAACTAAATTCCATGCACATATTCTATGTCATACAACAAATTTATTCCCTTAATAACATTTCATTCATCATTTTTTAAAGAATTAATTGATGAAGAAAATAATCTACCGGATTCATTAGCTGATACCTCAATGCAGTAAGAAAGAATACTATTTATACACATTACCATACCTTTATTTTCAGTTATACTTCTTATTCTTACCTATACAAATAGATGCTGCATAACTCCTTCTATAGATGGGAAGTACAATTCGTTATCCTTTGTAGGTATGATATACAATATATGTTGACATGCACACAGAGATATATAACACTGTATATTCTACATAGTAGTTGGTTGTCTTCTATTACTGCTTTCAGGTTCAGGAAACCATTTATTTCTTCGAGAAACAATCAGAATAAATAGTTACGAGGCTCAACAAAATATAATTGCTGACATAAATGGTGCAGTAAATTATAGAGGTAATCAAATTTACACATTTCACTACTAATGTTGCAGAGTTATTTAATACTTCAGCCAGTCTAAAATTAGATACGTCTTTCTACTACAGGAGAGTCACTAGAATAGGACAATGTTGAGGAAACAGGTTTGTGTACTTACTAGACTTTCAGTAGCGATTCATTAATACTAGATCATTGTCTCTGTTGTTGAGTTCCACTTTCTAATAACATTTTCTACATTGAAATTTTTTTCAATAAGGTTATTTTTATATCGGAGATCTGTCTAACATCTATCAATATTGTCATGCTTTTTTGGTTTGCTGAGAGAAAAAATAAATTTAACAATAGACTAAACCAATGTTTTTCTCTATGCTGCTCAATGGGAAAGGTTTTTTTGTACTTACTACCAGAATGTCCAGAATACCTGAGGATACTGGTGTTTGATTGAAATTCTTCTCAAGCCCTATTATTCCAGGACCACATTTATATTTACAATTAGATTATTTCATTCACATTAATGGGTGGAAAGGTGGATAGGTCATTCAATAATGGTTGACCTTCATGTATATACAGATTACATTCAAAAAAACTACCATCGCATAGGCAGTTTTTGTCCATATGATGGTCATCCTTCGAGGTTCGCACAACTGTACGTCTATGATACATCACAAGAGTTTCCAAATAGAATTGTCGGAATAAGGCATCCATTATACTAAATTATTTATACTGAGTAAACAAAATGGTCACCATTTTATATTAACAATACAAATTGCTCCAACTTTGATGAGAGAAAACAACAATCTAATATTAACTACAATACCATCAAGAACCTACAACATATGCTTCATGAGAACAACGCTTTGGTTCGAGAATTTATATGTTCAATGGATGTGATTAACCATCAAGAGGTTCCAGCATTAAAGTTACAAATCCTTGAATGAATAAAAACTCATCCTACTGTATATAACCATCCAAATACTTCTGAAATAAAAATGATGATTGTCGGTAATATTGAGGATCTCAACTATGAATGGGGCATCATCCTTCAAACCACACATGGGGATTTACAATTAATTGATGAGATACACCCACTATATCTTCCGTTGTAGTATCCTATGATTTTAACAGGTGGTCAGGATGGATATTGCGACAATGTGTTACATCGTGCTACTCAATTAACTACAAGTACTACACTCAAAAAGGTAACAATGATAGATTACTTTGCATTCCACTTGAAATTCTATCATAATGATCCATCGATCTTACTACATTCAATTATATTACTCCAACAGTTTAAAGTTGATGCTAATATAATGTTTTATTCTCAAAGACTATCATTAATTTTCTTCAATCAAAAGAAACTAAGGGTCAAACTTTACAATGGGTTATAAGATGCATTGCTTCGAGGTGACCATGAAGGGAAATCATGCGGGATGCATATTGTATTACCTTTTTCTTTTATTGGTGGACCAAGGTATATGATCCAGAATTACCAAGATGATTTGTCGATATGTAATTGGTCCATGTATCTAGATTTGTTTTTATAATATACATGTAACCCAATGTGGCATGAAATAACTCGATTTATTAGAAATTGACACCTCCATCCACCAGACAGCCCAAAAATATTATCTTGAGTTTTCAATATTAAATTTAATCATCTAATGAATGATTTAAGAGAAGGTTGTTTTTTTGGAAGTCACAGGTAGGTAACTATTTTTTTTCTTTCCCATAGACTCAGTTCCTTTTTCCATTAATTTTCATCTTCTACTAACTGTCAAACTATTATCTTACCATGAAATTTTTAGAACCCTGGACTTTCAAAAATGAGGCTTTCCCCAAGTGCGCATTCTTATATTTCTCTGTCATGAAAATAAAGTTCAAACTCCTGAAGTGTAATCAAAATTGTATGTGCTAAAATTTCAAAAAACTATGACTACCCAAGACTAAACGGAGGTATTAATAATTTATGATCCATAGCCCATGTAGTGATTCCCACCGTACTTCACCATGTATGAGAAACAGAAAAGGGTCCAAATTCTTTCCAAAGAAATTTGTTGGGAAAACCACTGTTGATGATGATGGTAACATTCTCTTTCTTAGAATGGATGAGTGAATAAAAGTTCTAAAAAATGTAATCCCGTTAGATAATCGGTATGTCATACCATAAAATATTGTTTTACTGTTAAAGTATCAAGCTCATCTTAATATTGAAGTCTGTAATCAATCGTCTTCCATCAAATATTTTCTTAAATATGTGAAAAAGGAAATTAACGTTTAACAACATCACTATATGAAAGCAACAACAGTGAGTTCTTAGACAAAAATGTGGATGAAATAAAAATGTATTATGATTGACGGTACATATCTCTTTGTGAGGCCTCTTGGAGGATATTTTCTTATGATATCCATTACAGATATCCACCAGGTGAGAGGTTAGGATTCCATTTAACAAGACATCATTCTATAACCTATAATGACATAGTTAATATTGTTGATGTATTAAATCACTGTAACATCAAAGATATAATGTTCACATATTGGTTCCAAGAAAATTTAGAGTACCCAGAGGCTAGGGCACTAACTTTTTCAGAATTCCAAACTATGTTTTTTTACCACTCAAATGACAAGAAACGACATCGTCGAAGGAAGGGTTTTTCTATCGGCAGGCATTACTATGTTCCTAAAAGATCTGGAGATCTATTTTACTTGCATATACTTCTAACAAAAATCAAAGTTTCTACATCATATGATGATATCCAAATAGTGAACTTTGTTACTCATGGAACATTTGGAGAGTCATGTTATGCATTGGGACTACTTACAGATGACACCAAATTTTTTGAAGCTATACAATAGGTTTCAACTTGAAGAATGGGACATTATGTACATAGTCTCTATGCAAGAATGTTATTTTACAATAACAGTTTGCGTCCGAAAATTTTTTGGTATCAAACCTGCCACATTATAGCTAAAGACATTTTATATGCCCAAAGTCATAGGCTACAAATCCAAGGTCTGAATGTGTTTGTCCGCTTATATTTTCATACTAGTTTCATAAAAATATTTTCTATTCTGTTATCTTTATTATGATATTTTTAAATATATTTACATAGAATTAAGTAAAAAATTTGGTGATAATAGTTTATTAAATAATACATACAGGTTGTTCTGTTGTTTACGTGTATTTTGTGCTATCTAATCAGTTATTAGTCCTCTGGTAAGAATGTATATTTTACTAACTGAAATTATGTAGATTTTTTGAATGAAATTTCTTTTATACTAATCTAAGACCATGTTTTTCATTTTACTAGATTTTACACTAACGGAACATCAGATACATATGTATGCTCTACTTGAAATAGAGCAGATATGACGGAGCAATGGAACATCTCTTTGATTTTATCCTCCCATGCCAGTACCAGATTCCACAATTCATAGTCATGTGAATCGTTTAGATATAGAGGAACCACATTACAATAGAAAATTACTATGAAATGAGAACAGAACTTTGCAGACTATGCTTACCAATGAACTAATCGAGGTGAGAGATGTCATTTTGTCTTCTATATCTACAAATTTTTGGGGTTTCTTCTTCTTTCACAGATATGGAGGCACATGTAAAACATTCGTATGGAAAATCCTAATATCATTTCTTCAGTTTAAGGGCTCTATTGTACTTTTGGTCGCTTTGAGTGGAATTTCATCCTTGCTGCATCCAGGTGGACACACTGCACATTCTAAATTTCGTTTTCCAATATCCATTACTAAACTGTCTATTTGCAATATTCAGAAAGGAAGGGATTTAGTAAAACTTCTATAGTCTACAAAGATGATTATTTGGTATGAGGCTTTTATGGTTCATAAATACTACGTTGAGGCTCTAGACGGTACTATCAGAGATATAATGCCAGAAAAAATCATAATGCAACAAATTTACCATACGATGGTCTAACAATTTTATTGGGTGGGTATTTCAGGCAAATATTACCTGTAATACCATGTGGTAACAAAAATGACCTTTTATTTTCAAGTATTAAGGCATCGTATCTTTGGAAACACTATAGTGTATTAACTATAAAAAAGAACATGAGATTTCATTCTTCTACATCCACTAATGATTCAAATGAGGTCCATCAATTTGCAAAATGGACATTGGATATTCGCGAAGGATGAGTTAGAGAAACTAATGTTGGTGAAGTGCTCTTCCATATTCCATCTGCATATATTCTTAACTACACTACAAATTCAATTATTTCCATTGTGGAGCATACTTATCCTGATTTCATTAAGAAATACAGTGATGTCTCCTATCTGAAAGAGCCTTCCATTCTTTATCCAAACCATGATGTTTTTCAAGATGTAAACGATTACATGATGTCTTCCAAAAACTCTGAAAAAAGAATACTTCAGATCTAATTTAGTCTGCAATTCATGTTTTGATATAGATAGGGCCAAAAACATATACACCTCTTATATGTTAAATGGTATAAATGTCTCCAGTTTGGCTGCCCACAATATTTCTCTAAAGATTTGTGTCCCCATTATATTACTAAGAAATGTAGATCAATCTGTTGGTTTATGTAACAACACCCAAATAGTAGTTACACACTTAGGTGATCATGTCATTGGATAAAAAGTGTTGATTGGTTGTCAATCAGGGTATTCGGCATTCATCCGAAGACTAAATATCACACACTATGACATTAGATGACCTTTCAAAATATAGGTAAGACAATATCCTTTGACATTTTTTAATGCAATGACTACTAATAAAATTCAAGGTCAATCATTGTTTAAATTGGGTTATTCTCCGTAAACCTGTATTCTCTCAAGGTCAACTATATGATGTGGTTTCTAGGGTCACATTTGTGTGTGGTTTAAAAATTGTTGTTGAAGATAAAAATAACACATCATCTCATTACACAAAAAATTTTGTGTATAATGAAATATTTGATAACATTTCATAGTTACCATTTTAAATAATGTGTCAATATTTTTAAAGCTATTTGAATTTGGATTGTGTACTTCAATAAGTGTGACACTGCTGGATAACATTATTTTTTCAACGCAAATTAAATTTTTATAGATTGAATAGATAATGTCTAGATCAATTACCTTGTTTAATGCGATTACCCCCAAGGATGATGAGACACTAAGGATAGAGGTTTGTGTTCTAAATATCTGGTACAATTTATCACAAAACTACTCTAATGTAGTTGTTTCTATTGATCAAATACTTACTGATAAATAGGTCAGCATAAATTACATGAGTATTTTCAATTTCTTCTATATTTTCCTTTTATGATTTATAAATCTGTCTGTATATATATATTTTGTCTCTATCCTATGAGACAATCTATATTAATCTATTGTCCTACATTTTTACATTGTATCACAAGTGAATCCAAATTCAGTGTACAATCACTACCCGCCAACTTATCTCTAATTACAAAAATCTCATACATGAAGGGATCTGGTATATTATACAAAACATCCAAATAGCATAAAACCATGAATGTTACTTGTGTTGTAGACATGCTTATAGACTAATGTTCACATCTACGACGTTTGTTCATCCATGTGAGGCAAAAAATTCATCTTTTCAGTTTTGATTTTACTTCATTTGATTATATTATTCAAATAATGATTCTAGAAGAACATTTAATAGGTACATTACATTACCAACATCATGTTAATGTTTTTTGTAGATACGTTCAATAAATAAAAAATTATAGTATTTAATACCTCATCCTTATTTTAATAAAATTATGTCTATTTATGTCGTATATATTATAGAAATAATCTGACTACTACGATACACTAAACCGGTGAAATCTATGGGTCCTCAAACTGGAGGATGCATATTACTCTACGGGATGACAGTTCAATGTTCCTATAAATTTACATTCTGAAACTGCACACAGTCAATATTCATTCATTTTGTTAGTTTATTTTCATACAAATGTTTCCAACTAACTTGTAGTTTATGGGGAAAGTTATTACATTAAATGATGGAGTACTTTGAAAAAAAAGTCGTCTACAATTATGATATTACAACTCGTCTGTGTGAAGGAGTTGAGTAGTATAGTTTCTTTCTACATTATATTCTTTTGCAGTTTGTAATTGTTTAAATATAAATTTTTCCTGAACACCTAACTCTGTATTAATTATTTCTTTTACTTTATAATCCTTTCAACATCTATTATTGTCACAACTACAAAAAATGCAATGAAGATACTTTAAAATCATCATATTCCTAAAGTAGACAATTTAAGAAGCAGGTAACATTATATGTAATATTTTCTGTCTATTTTAACAAGTCTAATCTCTTTGCATCCCAAAAGTAATACAAAAGCATTATTATTAATTATTTTCATGAATTTATTTCTAAAATTACCAAGTCTGGGTTGGTAATACCAACATAGTTACACTGCCCCCCACCAACTATTTCCAACCCCTCTACAAAAGTATTGTATTGGAATGACAAGAAAAAAATATTAGATGTAAAAATATATTACGAGGTAACTAAATCAACCTTACTTTTAAAAATTCAATATGTTTTACTATGAATTTTTACATAATCCCTGTACTAATAAGATTGTTATTATGCACTCACTCTACTACAGCCTACACATTGCTTAATATCAGCTACAATACTAAAAGTTCAAAGTACTCATAGTTGGTTTTTAAAATCATATACCTTCTGCATGAAGAAGTACATGTTTTAGCAGACAAACATTGGTGCCACAATTGAAAATTGTTTCCTAAAAGCACTACTCCCATGGTTCATATTTTTTATTTTTTAAATTACTTATTATCACAATGCTACTATAATGCTGAAAAAAGAAAATTACTTAATAACGCTGACCATGTAAACCCAATCTTTAATGCGACTGATTCAGAGTGAAACTAATGGTTACTGATAACACAGACTCATGTTTAGTTATTTTATTGAAAAAAAAATTCATCTATTTCTTACATACAACTATTGCAATGTTGATAATTGTTATGATATAGGCATAAACAACTTCTTCAATGACCTCAATAATTTTATGAAATATTTTTCTTCAAATTTATTATATTTTAAAATTTAGGACGATGATGAGTATGGTTTTCCTCCATAGTTGAACATTTTCAAATAAAAAAAGTGCTACTATTAGTTGGTTTGACCAATTAAAATATTCAGAACTGTCATTGTTCATTTGAACCAAACAGATTTTTATCAGTGATAATGAAAAATACATTAGAACATTTACAGACAACTTTGAACAAAATATGGTATTATTGTATTAGTTTTCTTATATTCCAATGTTAACTTAAAATTACATAACTGTACTTTTTTAATTTATTATACTCTCTAGGGTCCTAAAAGTAGTAGGTCTTCACAAGTTAATTGTGGCATTGAATTTATCAAGGTAAAATGCGCTTCATTTTATTTTTATTTTGCATAAATAACAGACATAAGTAATTTTACTGTAATTTTCCATCCAACCTTGCATAATAGGAGCATCAAACTGGTATATCTTCTCCATCAAGTTCAAACACTACCAGTAGGTTTGACGCTTGTAAGTCTAATCTGTTATCTAATATGGTATGTAAAAGTCATCTTAAGTGAATAATAACTTATTTCATTTTCTGTAACAATACATGTATGATTAGTGTTGAGTTTCAATGTTTTTAATATACATGATGTAAAATTATTTAAATCTATTACTATCCACTATTAACAATCACATATGTTCTACATTGATTTCAACATCAACTAGTTGCTTCAAATTATACTAACTATATTATCTATGTAGATAAACCTTTCACATGAATTTGATACGGAGGATGACATGCAACATGGTATTCAAATTAGTCGAGATAGTTTAGGTGCAATTACTCATTGTAATCAACAAGAAAGGTGAATGGAGGGAAATTTGAACAAGAAAAAAGAGAAAGGAGACTGAAATTTTATGCTCTACTATCGTGGAAATAATACTTATTGGGTGTTCAATTGGTTTTAATTCTTTTTATTTCAAACGTTAAGTGAAATACATACTGTTTTGCAGATTTTTTTATTTGGAATTTCTCATGGAGGACATTTCAGTATGAATTATCTGTATGTTTATTATAAAATTTACATGCTGGATGATTTTCATCGATGACACTTTTCATGCTGGATGGTTTTCATGACATGCTGGACCTTTTTTATGAAATACATTTTTGTATCAATTTTCATTGATTGATGATTTCTCATTAAGCTATACATTACTCATTGTGGAATAGGATATTGGTGGAGGTTTATTTATGCTAGATATTTTAATGCATTGTTTTATTTTCTGTAACTCACAGTAGACACAATTATAAACTGGGCTATATGTTCTTTATTTGGATTTCCCAGGATATTGTAGGTTTCTTGTATGGAGGTTACGCATAGAATCACATTTTTTCCCCTGTACTCATCATTAAATGTTTATTGTGTTCTTTCACTTTTATCTACTTGTATTACTACTTTTAATGAATATGACAATAAGAATAGGTAATTACTGCATGTATTGTGTCTTAATACCAAGAATTGAACCTATGTTTTGTCACTCATCGACTTGTAGGTAGTTTGTGCATAAATGTGTCTAAATTTAGTATGAAAATTAACGTCACTAGAATTTTTGTTTCATTAAATTCTTATCAAGTATATGATACTCTTGTAATTTTTTGTTCATTTCTCATCTGTTCATTGCCATTCAACAATTTTTGGACTTACATGTGGATTCTAGTTTTTGGTTTGTAAAAGGAGAAATTGAAATAGGACCTCTAGAGAAATATCCTATGGATCAATGTAAAACCTATGGCCGCCTCCCATGACATTTTTTTCAGGATTATCTATCCAAGGTAGGAAATTTAAATTCTTCCATCCAGAGGATCTGTACTTTAATTCCTGGTTATATTTTCTCTATGATATACATGTTTTCTCATAGAATTTTCCAGGGTCTGCTTCTATTGTCTTCAAAATAGGTTTTAAGGTTCTTCGTACTATTTTCCTCATCCTATGTCTATGGAAACATTTAATGACTTTAGGACTGGTAAGTCTCAGTACCTTCAGTATCCATGATCCAGTGAACCCATAGATGATGTGTTTCCAATGACTGTTATTTTCACTATTTTC
The DNA here is from genome assembly GCA_963277665.1 of Viscum album. Classification (NCBI taxonomy): domain Eukaryota; kingdom Viridiplantae; phylum Streptophyta; class Magnoliopsida; order Santalales; family Viscaceae; genus Viscum; species Viscum album. The sequence goes on from OY728137.1 coordinate 837,891,723, forward strand.
TCATGGATGTCTTTTCTATGGGAAATTATATTATACCTGCAACATTTTAGTCGACAATATATGTAATTTCAATATGATGTTTCATACCATAATTCCTATAGTTTTTTTATTAATAATCTATTATACAATGAATCTATGATTTATAATGTGGAGGTGAGCATATCTAATGCCTTATTCTATCAAATTGATTTTTTGTTTAACACTGCAAGCCTAAGTGAAGACAATGCCATCACGGAGTTGATAACCTATAGTATTACTGACATGCATAAGGAATTAATTTACTATTTAATGACATCTATGAATTGAATTATATTATCATGAAGTTAGTTCTCATCTACCGGTTTAATGAATGTTATTTATCATTATAAAGTTTATCAACTTAGTAGTGGGTGATTTTATTTTGGTTATGTTCATAGTTTCTTTTACTTGTAGAGTTATCTGTTGAAAGACTTCAATGCTGATTATGAATTCAAACACAATGTCTTACTAACTACTGACTCCACACCACCATCAACTTATGCAATTGATCTTAATATTCAGATAAAGGAAAAATTAAAATAAAAACATAAAAAGTGGACTATAGGTATGTCTTGTAGTACTTATCCATTTTGAAAACACATTTTCTGAAATCATTATGATTCAAAAAGCCTATTTCAAATAATTTATCCACTTTTATTTCTACCTATAATGTAACTTACTAATAAATTGTAATGAAATTTTAAAATCATAAAACATATAATCCATGTTCTATTTATTAATTTCTATTTAATAGTTTTTGTTTATTGAAATATATATATTAAAACTGATGGTTGTTTTGTTTACAATAGATGTTAATTTGTTTAAAACAGTTTTCTATTTGTTTTAATAAATACTGTTTAATAATTTCTATTAACTAATTTATGTTTAACAATTTTTGTTTAACGATTTCTATTAACTAAATTGGGTTTAATTTAATTAAAAATTGTTATTCTATTTAATAATTTATCCACATGATGGTAAAATTATATACATTAAAACATATGGTCATTCTGTTAAATATTTTGTTGTTAATTTTTGTTTAATAATTTGTGTTCAATTTCAATTTTAATAATTTTATTAATTAAATTATAAACATTAACACAGATGGATATTTGTTTAAAACAGATTCTATTTATTTTAATAAAAACTATTTAATAATTCATGTTTTCTAATTTATGTTTATCAATTTATGTTTAATAATGTCTGGATAATAATTTCTATTTAATGAAATTACAAATGGTTATTTTGTTTAATAATTTATCCACATTATGGGAAAATTAAATACATTAAAATGGATAATCTATTTTCTAATATGTAATGATATTTTCCTGTAATTTATTTTTCCAATATTTGGATTTCTTAGTTTTTTCTCCACTTGAATAGATTTACCAATCTAAGAATGGACACTATATTATTTAGTAAAATATATTTACAAATTAATGTGTTTTGAAGTATCCTTATATTAAAATATATTACTCATTATATGAATTATGATGTTTATTTCCTGTATAACATAATTCTAATATACTAAATAATTATGTATGTTTCCAATTAAACTAATTATCCATATTTTTATGTACTGTTTTTCAACTAAAATAGTTTTTAGTTATTTTGATTTCAGATGTCTATTTACTGGAAAAAGATGCTCAAGAACAACACAAATCTAAGTTAATGGGATAATCTCAATTTTCATATTTTTATTATCTTCTCCTTTTTTATTGATCTTCCTTCCCAGATATAAAAATTTATTCCTAATTTCCTTCTATGTGTTCCCTTATTTTACACATCTGTGATTTTATATTCCCATTTAAGAAAAAATACAAGTTGACCTGCAATGTGGGTTCTTGTCTTTGCATTCCAGTGTGGTTTCTTTACTGAAATTGAAGTCTAGATCAATTTCATACTACAAAATAAGCCTACTGAATCATCAAATCATGAAGGGGAGATCACACTGGGAAAACATGAGGTGTTGGTGAAGTACATCTGCTCTTTTGGATCCTTTAGTGGTATCATGTTTAAGAAGGCCATCCCATTATATCTCTATTGTCATCCATAATCTGTTTGTTGGATATGATATTTAGAAATATATATTTTTAGTGCCAGTATCTAGATTAATTGGGATCCTATAGGATTGATAACAAACCACCAATGTTGTTCTGTTCATCTTTTTTTGAAGATAATTTCAGTGATAGTTATTTTATTATTACTATTTAACTATACATATTTACTAATGCCTCTATAAAAAAGATTTTATCATTTCCATCTAATGAATTTACTATTCCACTGGTTATCCTCAAAATGTAAATTTTATGGAATTGTTTATTAGTTCAATATTTAGTGCATACTGAAAAAAACAGTCTAACATTAACATGGTTGCTATTTTTTGTAGAGGATCTCTCAATACATTATTCCCTAATGATAGAACTTATATTCTATATTGGTTATTTGTTTTATGTTTTGTGATTTTAAAAAAATATTATTCTCATGTTTTAAAATATGATATACACAAATGGTTGTTAAATTCTTAAGATTAAATTTAATATCACTTTGATATCAGTAATTACATGTTATATAATTGGTTTTTGTTCTGTATCAAAATGATTAGTGATAGTCATAAAATTTTTTAAGTTGTTGTATAGTATTCTATGGAATTCCAATTTTACATACCTACAATGTTTTTTCTATTTTTTGAGTTTCTAGGGCCTATATTAATTTTTTCTTATGACGTTCGAAACCTACTAAGATTCTATATAAAAATTGAACTATAAAAAACTCTAAATATGAATTCTGGTTATTAAAATAATTCCCCTAATTGATAGTGGTTCTACTTATAAAACAACAACCCGAGACTATTGTCATTTATTGAAGAAACAACCAGATTCCATTTGTCTTCATTTATTTCTTTGATTCAATTTCTTGATGAATAGTTTCACTATGTTTTCAAATTTCCCGATCATCCCACTCATTCAATATATTATTATTTCATTTATTTTCGCATTTCACATTTTTATTATTACAACCTCCATCTTATCTTTGATTTATCTTTCACTATTTATTTTTGTGCCAGCATTATAGTAATTATGATCAAAATTGAAAATGAATTCAAATATTCATCTTTAAAATTTAAAAAATTCATATACTTTTACTCTTTTCTTTGTCAACTTTTTAAATAGTGTATTCATATTCTATGCACTATTATTTCATTATCACAAACCATTACATTCTAATTTAAATTTATTCAACATTACTGTTTCTTCTCAACTTCTATAAATATTAATCTCTTGTTAAAATAAAAACCATTAATCGAATATGTCGTGCAATATAAGGGGTGAGTACTTGTTCTATAAAATTTTTTCATGAATGATTGAGAATATAATTAATTATATAATTTTTTATAAATGGGTAAATACATATCAGTTTAGAGGTAATATAAACATGTAATGATTTTATTATGAGAACACCCTTTGATCAACAAGAATTCGGGGAACATGCTTGTTATCGATTTTATCTTCCAGTATAAAGACAAAAAAATTCAAAAAGAAATTTGAAACATAATAAATTATTATAAATCATCTCTAATGGTATCTTTAATTACCTAGTAATGATTAAAATTTTAATATAAATGAATACAAAAATATTTTTTATAAAACTAGTGAAAATAATCAAAATTATAAACCTGATGTGGAAAATATGAAGAATTTATACAGTAGATTAAAATTTATGAACAGTATGAATTATAATGTATATTGTTATGGTTATTAGTTAAGTGATTGAAATAGTTATTTTTATGATACAATAGGTTAATGTTTGTTCATGGAATTTAGGACAAGCTGTAAGGTTTTTCTATCTCAATTCCCTATCTTCGAAACTTTTCCTGTATTATACACTTAATTTATATTTAAATTGTGGATATATACTACCTATGTGGGATATTTGATCCTAAAATTCCTTTATTAATTTTAATTTGAGATCAATTTTATTACTTCCCTTTCATGGGATTATGATTGATTTTATACCCAATCCATAATTAATGTTTTTCCATCCCTATTTTCATTCATTTGAACTCTGGTTATATTCACCCTCTATTTTCATGTGTGTGGTTCACACATTTGAATGGAATTATTTTTCCATGTTAGTAATGAAAATTAAGGGATTTATATTTTTATATTGTTATATCTCTCTCAAATTATTTGAAATCAAGGGTTACCAAATCCATTTTAAAACTGAATATTTTCCCGGGTGGAAATCCATCCTATGTTTTAGTAATGTAAAATTATATATAGTTTCCTATAAAATACATCCATATTTTTATACTTGAAAGTGGATCTGACAGTTTGATATATTAACCTAGGGGAAATCACCCTAAAAATGGTTGGTTGGGATTTGGCTCAGTTATCACCATGATTCATGATGAATGGGCCTAAGACTGAACACATGGATGGATACACCTAGTGGATATTCATTGTAATAGGATCACTCTCATTATGACAATAATATATAAATTTTACTACCATTTCATTAGTCTTATAAAAATTGAAGATATTTAATCCAATTACTATCATCCCTGGATTACCCAACACATTCAATTTATTATCACACATATATTTCTTTGATAATGGTACTTTATTTTATATTGATGAGACCCCATGAAATACAAGTCTGTTAAATTATGTTATATAGAAATCCATATTACTTTATTGAATGGTGATGTATCTAATTTTTATATTTCTTCACAATGTATATTTATATGTTTTATTTTTTAATAGATTCCTTAAGGACTGTTATGAATGGTCTTAATTATTCATAAGGTGAATGCATTGAACCTAATAAGTGGAAATGTTGAGATTTAAATTATATTTCTCATTGACCCTTTGATAGGTCTCATGAGACAAAAATATTGATTTTTTTACACATATTCCAATAATAGGAATGTGGAATGTAACAATTACTTGAATATGTTTTTTGATTTCTAGAATTATAAATTCCATTAGTATGAGATCAATAATTATTATCATCCATGTTTTTAATTATTATCATAGGTTAATAATTCTCTAATCATTAGTTGATTATGTATTTAAACTTTTTATTTATTCCAAGATTATGACTTATTACATGATTAGGTTATTGAAGAATCTACTCTATAATACATCATACCAAGATTTTGAGTTCACCATTATTTTTTCCCATTCCCCGGGAAACTTAATGGTCGACTATTTATAATTTTATGGGATATAATGGAATGGATAATAATTTTCCTTTAATATTTTCTGGTTGTATGTTATGTTTAAAAATTTAATTTAGAGAGTTATCTATTCTTCTTATACTTCTAAACTTTTTGATCCTATATGAAGACTTTTATTATGTACCGATATTGTATTATAACATCCAACTATGGGGTTTAAGTTATTGGATATTTCAATGTATGGGGGGGAGGGTTAAACCCTTGACCCCATTCAGGCTTTGAGTTTTTACATATCATTCACATAATGGTCCTTGTATCACGAACATGGACAATGTAAACATAGTCTATGATATTTATTTTCAGAAAATATTCCTTTTATTCACATATTGTTTTACCTTAACACTACTATATGAACCATCTCACTTTTGGTAAACTCTTTATTACCTTAATCTAATAACGATCAGTAAAAGTTTTATGTCTCTAATCTATTTTGATAATGGTTTAAATAACAAAATATTCAACTACTAATGAAGAAGAGGAAAAAACCTGTTCAGATAAAAAACAATTAAGGGAATTCAAAAAAAAATCTACTTTTTCCCGCCATGCTAAGCTCTATCAAGGATTAGAAAAACATTAGAGAATAATTATAACAGGTTCAATGACTTTGGGTCCCAATATATAGACAAAAAAATACATACTATCCTCTATGGACCCACTATTCTACAAAATATTTATAGAAATGATTTATCATATTTTTTTTACATTGATTACATGTTCAGTACATGATCACATATCTTTTAGGGTACAAGAACCTACGATGAACACCCTCTCTTCCATTAACATACTTTATTTCCCAAGTATTTGAACCTGCAAGAACCTCTTCTCACTACCAGTAACTACTGTACAGTAATACAAAGGAATATTCTATTTAGTAAAGAATACATTCCCCCAATATGGCTCATCATATGCAACCAAAATATAGCCTTTCAACCAGAGGAACATTTTTCTTAAGTGGAGGGTGCACTAATCATCAAAATCTAATACACCATTTTAGCATAAACCATTATTCGAATGAGATTATTAGTCATCCTGGAAATATGTGTCCCATCTCATCAACCCTGAATCCAATTCATTGTGTTTTGATTTACATAACAAATGCTCCAGTTGTTCTAGTGGATTCAATTCCCTCCATATTATACATTCATGCATCTTACCCACTTACAGTGATAACATGTTTCATATTATTATTTAAACTTTTATGGTTCTTTTTACATGAATATAAATCACATGACACATTGGTTTTATAATGAATCCATTAAACTATGTCTACTTATTTTTGGTGATGTTCTATACTAGTATTGGACCCTTATTTTATGCTGTTTTACTTAAATCTTTTACTATATAGACTACCCCAACTTGAAGTTATTATTTAAAGAACTAAAACATACTGATTCTAGGTCAATAATGTTATACATTAAACATAAACAATATTGGATATATTACTAAGTCCTTAATGTAGTTTCACCAATCGAGTTCTCTGGGAACATTTTGCCTTTATTCATGTTGGGTTTTTATTTCTCATTCTTATATATAGATTTATTCACCTAGTACTCAATAATTTCCATCCTTAAATACCATCATATTTTGTATAATTTCCATGGAACTAAATTTCCCAAGGAATGACACATAGAACATTCAATTTTGAAAACCAAAAAATGGTCACTTGTAAAATTGTTGACTTTATACTCACTTAGAATGAATCTTGCAGGACCTGGGAGAAGTTGAGAATTTGAAATTGAAAAGGCATCAAAAATTTTAGGTTAAAAACTCATGGATGTAATACTAGGCATACACCATGTTCGTGCCTATTAGGTTCCCCCTATATGATGTTAAGGGAAAAATTAGGGCAACACCGTAAAAGAAATAAAGCTAGTGGGGTGTACTCTAAGATCCCAAGAAAATTAATGAGATTCTAGATTTTTTCTATTGAGGAGGATAAAATATAATTATCTCATCATCTATATAGTATTAGTTTATATTATCACTGTTAAATACATATGAATGAAGGTTTTGGGTGATCAAGAAATCTTCAACATCATAATCACCATTCCAACCCCTTGTGATCTTTATCACTTTGGTGTCATCTAAGTCAATGTGAAACTAAAATGAATATACTATATGGTGATGATGACAATTCCTATACCCATAAATCGACCACACCTAGGAGGCCAAATCTATTTTTACGATGATGGAAGTTATTTCAATACTGATTTTTGAGCCACAAAAATGAAGAAATGTGTGGATGTGAGTTATTAGGAACAATGATTGACTTAATTCATTCAAAATAATTGTTCAAATATTTTTATGATTATAGACCTTTCATTATAGTGATTAATAGATTATGATGAAGGTAAAATTGAAGTAATACAATAATTGGAAGATGATTATTAGGGGATAACAATTGTTTTTCAAATTAAAAATCATAATTAATATGGATAATTTATAATCTGACATCTCTGTCAATACATATTAAAATAAATAAATGAAATAATACTATTATAAGGAACATCCAATAGATTCAAATTTTTTAACGTGTTTCCTACTCATAATCATCCATAGATTGGTGCAGTCATGAAAATGTGGTGCATACACCTAGATGGTAAGTCATATTGCACTTTCCGTTGAATATTTATCTACAACATACTTGTCACCCTATAAAATGAAATTTCATTAATGTTTTATAATATTTCCAAAAATAACAAGTTCATAGATGAGGTGGTTATGTTCTAAGAGGAGTAAGTCACACTCTATGAAGTGAAATTTTACTCAAATCCTTATTTCTATTGCCTAATATTTCTACTATAATTTCACCACATTTTGTTGAGAGACTTCAGCAAATTTTTCATCTCTAAAAATCAAAAAGTTGGATATGGACTATGTTCTGGAAAGGCACAATTTAAGTGTACTTGATATCTCCTAAGAAATAATTATTTCCTTTACCCAATCATTGAATGAATTTCAGTCATATATAAAAAAATCCCAAAGTTATAAAAATTTACTAGAGGAGATACAATTGAATTCTACATTTTCATAATGGTGTCCTAAGGATTAGTAATATGATCCTTTTCTACTCCAACCATTTTATTCTTTGTTCCAATGAGATATATTAAATGTCTAAATCCATGAAAGTGGTGTGAATCAACATGTAATATAAAACTATAAGGCTTTGTGGGGGTCCTAACTTAATACCATCTAAATTAGATGACTTCATACCATCTAATGTCTCTTTACTCTCCTTCGGTTGAAATGTCCAAGTTGTAAAACCATGATCATCAGTATCCTTCACTAGTTGTGCTGAAACAGACACTTAAAACATGTTATTTAATTTGAAAAGAGAGAAACCATAGGAATAGTGAATTTTATTCTTTCTATCATCTACCAGATAATTGATCCCTATGATTGTTGTTTCCCCATCAGTAGACACAACAAATGGATTTTCAGTAGTACATCCCACAATGGGGTGTGGAATTATACCACCAAAACCAGAGTCATTATCCCCTCAATTCAAATAAAAGTTCGATAAGGTTTCTATAACCTTTCATCATGGATAAATTCATATAAAAGATCAAGTTATGATTATATTATCATATAAGAGTGTATAAGAATTTATGACCCTTAATCTATTTCCTAGGATTCATTCACAATTGTAAGATAAACCATTTAATTATTAGACATGTATATGATGTAATTTAATTCATTAAGTTTCATAGGATAAATGAGGATAATAATCAAGGAAAAATGGTCATTGGATGTTAAAGATTCCTTATGATTATTGGATATTTTCACTACCCTAACAATACTCTCTTTGGGAAATGTATAGGCTAGTTTTTCGTAGGGAGTTGATACTTCTAAATCATGATCTCCAATGAAGGAATTTTCTTGTATTGACATTGTATAGGCAAGGTATAAAAGATTAATATATGGTCTATATTGAGACTCTATTATTTTTTCCCTTATAGAGAGACCTTCTGGTGGTCCAAATACTATATATATAATAGGAATTTATGCCCTTTTCTCTAATGCCAATGGGTTGTCACCCACCATCCTCAAGACTATAGGAAAGATAAATAGTCTAACTGGGTCCCCATTTGAACCCAAACACCCTTTATATTCTACCGAATATATTGATTCCCCTTATGAAAGCTTCTGTTTTTACACATTCTATTGAATGATGCCCTAATGATTTTTAAACCTGGACCTTTCAATGTGTGAATCAATTCATGGGGAAATAGTCATTGGAACAATAAGATATATAGTTTGAAATATCTATTACTCACATGTTAATCCTGATCTATTGTGTGTTTATAGGGATCATTACCACATATTCTTAGTGACCTCCCATGAGTAAAATCTATTAGGATGAGAAATTGTTTTCAGTATAAGTGTAAATTCTCCCTCATAGTTGGAATTTTCCATTTTAATATTATCTAATACGTCAGGAGATCCTTCTTCTTCATCCTGTACATGGGAAACTGAATCCACTATATGCATCATTCCCAATTCAGTATGTTTTAAGGGGTCAATAGTTCATTTCATTCCCTTAGTGACCTATTGTTGTTCAATATGTTTTATTGTCCCATTTATTGTAAAAATGACGTTAGAATCGAAATCTATTTCACCTCATCCTATAAAGAACATTAAATCTACCTATCATTCCCATGTTCTCTTGATTTTAATATTTTTATGGCCTGATCCATACAAAAAACCCTACCATGTAAATAATGTAATTATATCAATATAACTCCTAGATAACATCTTACCTCATCATTCTTATCTTCAAAATAAATACGAAGGATTCGTTACTTATCTAAAACCTTGTGTATCAATTCATTCAATAAGAAGTGGTAACAAATATTCTATAACAAATATACTATTTCTATAAGAACATTATTACCCCCATGAATACTTTTTTTATTCATGAGAGGAATATAAAATGAAAAAAAATCCTAATCTATTGAGGGGGATGGATCCATAATTCTTACTCATTTCATTAGAATATATAGATTCTGATACCTACATGGAAGATATGATTTATGAGGCCTCGTTGTTTTTGTGATGCACCATACTCCTCTCTACCATTAGTTTCCAACGGTCTCTTTAGTTATGGAAACAATTCAAGCAATTTACCAATAAGAAATAAACACATCCATGTATCATAATAATCTTATTTTAGCCCAATGGAAGCATCAGATAGTGAGGGAGTCACCTATATTCCATTCACATCTCTCATAAGAATTAAAAAAACTAATGCACTATTATCATATTATTTTTATTCTATACCCTTGGATTTATATCAGATAACATCTTTTGAATATATATTAACTATCTTCCATATATGGAAGGTTCATATCCTTCATATATGATATCACCTTTTATTATAGCTTCCACAATTCCATCTTGATGAAATATGAGATATAAATGTTCTTCGTGACCGATTTTGGAATTATTTATAATAGTATTAGAAAACAATAATTATATAGAATATTATAATTTATCATTTTTGTTGCACTTGTTTTATATTTATGAGTCATTTAATGATCTTGTCTTAGCCACACTAATGATTTGGAGGTATGGTCTGAATCAGGTTTTGGGGATATCTTGGATTTTTATTAACTCATATACACAAACCTATGTCTCCACTCTCTCCCATAGTATATAGATATAATTGAGTATCATTAATGCGTAATTTCCCCTATAGATATTTCCTATATTTTAGTATAATTTTTCCAGTAAAATGATTCCTAAGATGATTTTTATACCAATGTCTAATTGTTCCACTATTATAAAAGTATTGAATATCACATTGAAATTTTATTCCTATTTTTGCAGTAGGTACCATCTTATGAGAACTTCCAAAAAAGGATTCAAGGAACACCAACTGATCATCCTCTATGTTGACCCCCCATCACAATTTATTGAATTAACTATCTTCTATAGTGGGGTAATAAGCACCCACATCTCTACGAGACTATCTAGTTGATAAAAATCTCATCCAAATTTCTTGTGTATCTTCTATGGGAATCCTGATAAAAAAACATTCCCCATTATGAAATGGAAGATCAAAATTTTTATGGAGATCATCTCTTAGGTTTTCATTCACCGTTTAAAATAAATCATTTGAAATCATAGTGTCTTCATTTTTATTGTCCCCTATAGAATCAGGGGGAAGAACTTAATCACACATATCTTCTAGGATATGAGATCCACCTATATTAATTATATCCAAGAGTTTTATTATCACATCTCCATGAAAAATAAGCAATGGTCTTTAGGTGGTACCAATTTTATGATCATGATCGGAAAAAGATACTAGACATGATCAGAGATCTTTTTTGAGATATAGATGGCCTCATATGAACTGACCACCTTTAGTTACTTCATAATTTTTTTGCATCATTCTTAAAACCAGAAGGGTCATTCCCCATCCAATAAAAAATATTCCTCATGACCAGGGGTCCCAATATAATGACCACCCATGATATTGACATGATTGTGATTTTTTAATAATTGGTCCTTAAACATGAGTGGAAAGCACAATTTTATCTCTTACTTCTTCTATATTCAATGTGGTATACCCAAGACCATTACCTTATATGCATTAATCCTCTATATAAAATGGTATGATGATGATATCATATCATAAATAAATTAATGAATTATAATTAACCACTAGGGTGGCTAGTTCTTTACTCTTAACATCAGAATTGGAACATCATCCAATCATTTGAATCCATATAGGGGATGATGATTAGATAATAGACCATATTGAAGGTGTAATATAATGAGGTTGTTGAGAAATGTGTGTGATAGTTGAATACAGTAATATTGACTAATTTTCACATTAATAACTAATTCCAATCACATAAACATTATTTATCCATCCTTCAATTTTGATGCCCAATAAACAATAAATGAATTTAGTTTAAGAAAATATTTAATTAAAACAGATCTATGTATAGGAAATTTTATTATTATCATGAGATAACTTCAAAATCATGAGATAAATTGATTATCACATGAGTATAAAATATAAAATAAACTAGACCGTGGCATTCCCATGATGACCAAATTTAATTCAAGCCTCAAAACATTGTATTTTTTAATTTGGTTCATGTCTTTGGATGAGTTATTATCTTGTATTTTTTAAGGTTTTGACATTGGTGGAGAGAATCCATGAAGTTCTATTGGATTAATATCACTAAAGTCGGTAACATAGGTGAAGGTACAATATAGGGTCCCTAATGTATTTTCTATCATGAATTCACTTCAGAATGACTACCCTTATCATAGACACTATCTGGAGTACTCTCATGGATCTCCAGGATCATTCTGGCTCTCATTTCAAATCAATGAGCCATGTAAAAATGGTCCTATTTTTTTTTAATATAACCTAATATGGATCTCATTGACGATTTCATCACCATGAGATTTTAGGTAGCTAATACCAGTAATAAATGGGAATCCCAAATTTCATAATCCCCAACTCATCTTCACAGTGTCCTATCCACCATGAAAATCGCATTGAAGGGACATATTCCTTCCATCCCATCATGAATCAGGATTCATCTTCCATTACTTATTTTTTATCACACAGATAATGATTAGTGTTGGATTAGTGATTTTAATTTTTCAATCCATTATTATGATTGAGGCATATTTTAATTTCATAGTCTCCGGATGTAAAACCATACAACAATTCCCTTTACACTAGATGTTAAACTAATTGGTATAGTCATGTATTAGGTACATAAATTGTGTCACCTTAACTATATAGGTATTGATTTAAAATTTCAAATTGATACATAGGATGCCCCTATTTATCTTAATAATAAGTTACAAAACACTCATCCTTTGATTGGAATATACTCTTGATGATATCATTATACCACCAAAATTTCCATATTCCCTCTAAATAATGACCTTTTCATCATCATTTGGGACATATTACCTATGAGTCGCTCAATGGGTCATAAAATTACTTGTAGATCCTACCACATATCTCATCATTCCATATTATCGTTATCCAAAATCCCCCATGTTGTTAATATTCTCTTTGATACTAATAAAAAAGGGATACCCATGCACATGTACCATAACAACCATTATTAGGTACCTTCCTACTAAAAACCAACTTTGTAATATTTTAAACATGATAAATTGGGTTCTTGTAACTCTATCGAAAAATACATGATGGTTCTGATTAATCAGAACCAAACTAGATGGGTTTTTATTTTTTTTCACAGTGATAATAAGAATCTCCTACCATTGGTCTGATCCCATTTCCATGATGACCACCACCTCCCTAGATGATGGTGAAATCAAGAATTATAGTATGCATGTATTTTAAACATAAAATCAAAAATTTATCATCAATAATAAGTAAATTAATAATATTGAACCTTCAATAGATATAGATGTTCATATTAGTACATAATATTGGTCCATTTTTAGAATATGGGGGTAAACAGTTCCACACAAGTATTGGAAAGGATTCAGAAATATGATATAAATTAATAAGATAGTCATAGAGTAGTAAAAATTACCCCTTTAAATGGTTTATTGTGCTCGAACACTCAACCTCTTGACCAATGTACATTGTAAAAAATTACTAATCAAGAACCGTAGTGACCGCATACCTTAGGATATCAGTTCTATAATAATTTTCACATCAAACCATCATAGATATAGAAGAGTGATATATGATTCTATTATAAATATTTATAATATTTTTATGTTTCAAAAAAATGGAATAACCTTTATATAATTTTCATTTATTAGATCTATAATTTAATACAATAAATATTATTTTGGGGATAATAGTCTTATTTAAATTTTAATCAAGAATTTTACCTTAATTCAGTATTATATTAATTATTTAAAAAAATTACAATATCTTAATATATTTTTCGATTATGTAATTAGAAAATGATAATGGGGGATTTATACATTTTCTTTAAATTTGGTAAAGGATGTTTTTATTAATTATTGGAACTAATATTGTATATATTTTATTTTCCATTCAACTAGTATTTAGATCATGATTAAATGTATTTTTGTGGAGAGGATCATCGAGATATAGAGATCAAACTATCATAAATATATTGATTAGGGTTTCTATGTAATGTATTTTACCTTAGATATTTAGGTGGAATTTTGGAAAGGGGGACTCCTCATCAGATCATCTTCCTTGGGTGACACTTCTTTAAGGATATGATAGATTATGATTCCAATTCCAACACAACCTAATAGTAAAGAGAGAAGTTTTGTAATTTTATATTTTTAGCATGATGGGGATTCATATATTAGCAACAAGTGAGGTAATAATTCCCATATGTTTTTAAATAAATATATGTTTTCTAATAAATTAAAATTTTATAAATTTTTTATCTCCAATAGAATGGTTTTTCCGTTAGGTGTCAATTAGTGAAAGTATGAAGGAGTTTTCTATACAATAATGAATTTGGGATATTTTTACTTGGAAACGTCCATAATGTGTAGGGTATTTTTTAAGTAGGGGGTTGTAACTATGGATTTTAATATTAAGGTATAAGTTTTTGGAGCAATCTCTATCATAATTTGTTCTGATTTTATCCTAGAGTGGGATTCAGGGTTTAACCTATTATATTTGTGGAATTATAGAAAGAAAACCTAGTTTTGGGCATTTATATTGAAATTGATACATTGGTGTCCCATTATCCTAAAGGATATTGAATTAGGTATAGTTGGTTCCACTAAATATGATAAATCCACAGAAGAGGAATGGATTGTTTTATTGATCTAATTTTAAATAGATATAAAATATAATCTCATTGAGAATTTTATACTTTTTCTGAGGATAATGTCTATAATTTAATGATTTTTCATGAGTATATGTTTTCTTTATGTATCAATTTCAAAACCATTGTGATTATGTTAGGGAATTTTTTGAAATACACTATCTAAGATTTATGTTCTTGAAATATTATAAATATGATAATTATCACTAGAAAAAATAGGAAGGTGGGGATCAATTTGACTGGGGCTACTGAGCATAATGTTATGGAAGGATTACCTTTTCTTGAAGGTAGTTGAAATTTGTTGGTATATGTTGTAGTTACAATGAATCATGAACGTCAACACCTTGATGTTATGGATTATGAGTTGGCAGATGTTCCTATTTCTCTCATAAAAAGAGGAATGTCGAATTAAAATACTGATGAAAATTCAATCGAGGTTTAGGTTCAACGTTCTGGGATTCAATTAGTTACATTGGGTTTCGTTCCATTGTAGTTAGTTTTTGAATATATTTTTAATAAGTATGGTTCTATAAAAAATCCTAACAGTGGGTTAAAATCTCATTTTGGTGAAGTAAAAAAGTAGAATAATTTTGGGATTAGTAAATATAGATTCCCACATATAGGCAAGGTCATTAAAATTATATCTATTAAGGTGGATTCATATAATTTTAAACTTGTCTCTCTTCCTTAAAGAACTACATTTATGAGCACTATATTTTTCCAATATAAAAGATACACATCATACACTATAATTAACATATCAATTAATGTAAATAGATCTATAATATGGATAATACAGGGCATGACTTTTGGAGATACTAAATTAATTAACGATGAATCTGTTTGAAGAATATTTATGAAACATTAATTGAGGAAGGGTCATCATTATTTTGGTGTTTTTAGGTATAAAGACATGTTTCTTGAATTGATGTGAAACCACTAGTTTTGATTTAATTTCAAGCTATGTGGATTGAAAAAATTAAGGGTAATGTACTTTGGATGTGGGTAATCTTAGGTGCATGTTAGTAGTGAGTAGTGGAAGTGGTGGATATGAAAAGTATAAACGTTTTGATTATATAAAATAGTAGAATGGGTTGGTTGAGATAGCTAAAAATTAATGTATTGAGTACAATAATGTGATTGTATATGAATATTATTAGATACACTCAATATTAATAGTAAATGATTATAAATGGAAACTAACTACAATAAATCTTAACCACATAAAATGAGAGCCTCTAGTGTTATGGGAAATTATTGGGATATATCAAACATTAATGAAGGTATAAGGGAAGATAATGAATCAATATTTAGAATTTTTACATTGATATAGTTTCTAAAGATACAAACAAGTTTGACAAAAGCTTCAGAGGTTCTCTGAAAAAAAGTTATATGATTAGGAAGTCATAATCTAATTTACATCTAACAATGAAAAGTATGTCTACTAATTTATCCATAGTGGTGATGTTTTTCACTTGTGATATGATTATAACTGGTATGAAGAAAAAAATCTTGAAATAACTTATCTTGTGGTATTCAATGTTTTTTTGTTTTTTTTTTATTTGGGTGTGAGAGAAAGAAATTTTTATTTGAACCCTTTCACATCCTCTTTTGATTCATTACTCGTTAATTGATCTGGTTTATGACTCTATACATTTTAAATTAAATGTATGTTATTTTAAAAATAAATAATTGTACAATTGAAAAATTTCATTAATAAGTATATATATATATATATTATTTATTACAATATATAAAACAGAATCATATATATTGATTCATAATAATTGAAAAAATAAATGAAGATTATATATATAATCAAATAATATGTAAATTAGTAAAAAAGATGTTTAATTATGCTATGTCGTGATAAATATGCTTACAAAAACATATATATATAAAATATTAATAATAAACAAGGAATATACAGTTTAATAATGATAGATAAATCCATATTTTGCATGATTTATACATTACATTTGGGATAAGTTATATTTATTTACAAGGGTAACATATTATTAATAAGTAATTTTATGGTAAAGGGGGAAACTATTAATTATATGAAAATTGAAATATATAAATTTTTTCAGATCATTGGAAGAATTTATTTAAATGAGAGTAATTTTATTTTAAAATTCATTCGAAATAGAGGGAACATAACCTTGAGTTGTAATATTATACTAGATGATGTGAATCTATTTAATCCTATGAAAGGTATGGCTTTACTAGGGTTTTCCATTGACCATGACCAACAAAATATTTTATAAGAATCAACTGAATGGAATGACATTGGGGGGGGGGGTTGTTCAATATAGTGCAGAACACCATGATATAGTTGATGGTTAAACCAAAAAATTATAATGGCATGATTCCTTAACATATATTTAGAGAAAGTTATAGTGTAATAAGTATTTCTATATATATATATATATAATCATGGGAAATATTCATGTATAAGTTATTTTAATAATAAAATTTATTCACTTAAACGAAAAAAATTAGCAAAATTATATATTGATTATTAAAAGTTATTTTTATTATAATTATAAACTATATTTTATAAAATTTATTATATTTTCAAAAAACAAATATGTGAAAAATAGGTAATAATTGAAAAATTATATTAAGGAAAAATTACAACATGGTGAAGTATTGTGATATATTTTAGAATACAGTAAAAATAACATCATCGTCATGTAAAAAAATGTCCAATTATAATTCCACTTATAACCCTTAGAAAAAAAATTATTCTAACCACATTTAATATAGATATATAATTTGAAGTGTAGTTTTAAATATTATATTGGAACACTTAAAATAATATATTAATAATTTATTTATTTATTTTTAAAATTTTACCCACCAATGATATAATGAATCATTCTTCCTCTAAGCATTTATTACAAAACATTTGAATTTTTGATTTAGAATTTGAGAAAAACATATCAAATTAATCATCATTTTTATTTGGATGATTTATAAAGGATTTATGAGGTTCTTATATATTTAAATTCCATATCAAGGTAAGAGTCACTCCCTTCTCTCCATAAATATTTTTCACAAGTTACATTTTGTTCATATTATTTTCATTATTTTTTTTTGGTCTGGGACTCCCTAATTTGTGATGTATAATTCCAATGCATGTTTTTTTATACATATGTTATTATGCTTGTAGAAATTATTAAGAAAATATATATTCATAATTTAATTTCAAATGTATTTTTTTCAACACTTATTGTTCCCTTAATGAGAACACCTATTATATGGTAGAAAGTGATCCACCAATACTCCACTAATTTTCCCTATAAAAATAATTTGGAGAGGTTTTATATATAATTATAATAATAAATATAAAAACATATATAATTTTATCATAATGTATTTTGTATTATTTCTTACATAAATTATTCATATTAAACATTTTAACAAATACCCTTCTATGGGACTATAGTCTTACATGGTTTCTTTTATTTTTAATTGCAAACTGATTAAATAGTAAATTTTCAATATTAAATCATTCCGAAATTAAATTTTTTTCAAACCAAATACTCACTTACCATAAAATTGGGTTACACTATATAAATGATATCATTTTATGAAAAAATTATTTTATTCATTTATTTTCATGTTTTGAATTGAATTTTAGCAATATTATGAGATAAATCATCCCAATTATATTCCACTAATTAATTGTGTAATTATTCACATATGTATAATTATATATTAGGTATTGGAATGTAACATTACACATTATAAAATATTGAGTTTGTGGGTAAACATGACAATGTGTTTTTAATGTCTTATTTATTAACATGGAAACATGTTTATGATGGAATACATTCCTACATACATATTACTTATCCTCATTAAGGAATCCAATTTTTATTCATGATTAATATCATAAATATTTATGTTTCATTTTGAGTAAATATGTATTTCATAGTAAGCTGATCCTTTAATGACACACTAATTGATATTGATGGTATCACCCATTATCTCAATTATAAATACCACTTTTATCCTGAATTTTATGAAGGATAAAATATACTTGGATAAATTATAAAAATATTCATATAAATAAGATCATTTAATTATATTATGTCATGTTATTTTATCATGTACAAATATCTTAGATCCTAAAGAAACTAGACTTATGATTCTGGGAATCATTTAAATATAATATTTTTTATGACATGTGGTGGAAGATCTAATTTTATATATTCATATTTAGAAGTTTTATTTTCATAATTCGTAGTGGGTATCACATAATTCTTTTATTATTTTTTAGAATTATAATGAAAACCCTTATAATGAAATCCTAGGTTCTAATGAACCATGTCAAATATAACTACTATGAACATATGGGGTTAAAATTTCATCACCAAATTTATTTATATTTTGTGATAAAATTTAATTTTCTTAAATAAATTATTTTATTTACTTATATTATCCATGATGTAAGTATATAATGAAATTTTAATAATATTAAAAGTAAATACAATAGTCTTTTTAACAAGTATATTGATTCTAAACAAAATATCATGTGTAATTAGATTGAATAAATAACAGAAATATTAGTTCAAAATATTTATGAAATTAATAATAATCATAAATAGATATTATGACCTCTGTACACACATCATGGGAATACAAAAATTGAAAAATTCATCATGAAATAAATTCCATCATTATGGGGTCTATAAACTCAATTATAGAAGAGTGGTGAGTATCATCTTATAAGATAATCTCATGGTGGTTCAATGTAATTAAAAGATATACTATAAATTTACATCATGGAGTGAATTATTGGTGTATACTAATAGAAAAAAATATCAATCATTGGCGATTAAATATACGTTATAGTGATATTTAAATAAGCATTCCATGAGAAATAATTTACTCCTACAACATATATTTGGATTGTGGGTAAATTATCAACATTATTCCTTTAAATATAGTAGCATCATTTCAATATTTTGGATCCTTGGGTTTCAATCCTCACTATTGGAAGTAACATTATATTATTATCTATTTCTATTCATCATGTTCTTTGGGTGTAAATCCTTCCCCTTACCGCTTTATTTTGTTTTATAATTTTCTGGGTATTCCTATCATTATCTTGATGGGAGGGTTTTTTGATTATCAGTGAAATCTTCCATATTCATTTTTTATTATTTTTTTAGAGAACAAAACCTCGGTGGTTTTACTGAATCATGAATATCTCATATCCTCATCTTAGACAGTCCCACTATGTCACTATGCTAGTAATTACATCCTAGATTATTTTAGTACTATATTTTATATAATAGTGGTGGAATTTTTCTTCTTAAAAATTTATTTCTTCAAGTAAGTGGAATGTTGGTTTCATTGTTTGTGAGGGAGTTTCATCATTGGAGGGTGATGGAGGAATTTTGGTTTGTTTTTATGTTTATTGATTTTATCTTTCTTGACAGTATCTTTGAGTTCCTTGATCATGGTGGGTTCTTATTCGAGACTATAACTCCATATTAAAATCTCATTTTTCCATGTTGTCTTATGATGGAGCCTATAGTTTATCATTGTTATCTTATTCCCACATACAAATGTATCAATAAAATATTTTTATCACAATTTAATGAATAAGTTCAACATAGATTTCCATGGATCTCTTCATAGGGGTTGGTGGAAAATTAAAAAAGGTGATA
Source organism: Viscum album (assembly GCA_963277665.1). NCBI lineage: Eukaryota > Viridiplantae > Streptophyta > Magnoliopsida > Santalales > Viscaceae > Viscum > Viscum album. The sequence goes on from OY728137.1 coordinate 837,912,443, forward strand.
TCTTTTGGAACAGTGGTGAGGGGTTAGGTTATGATGTATAATTAAATTGGATCAATTATTTCGGCATTGGAGATAATTTCATGGTATCCTAAAATTACTTTCTCTTTGATGGAAGTCTATGGTGACATAGGGGTTCAAAGAGGTAGTCATTTATGTGTAAATTGATGGTCCTCTAGTCTAGAAATTTTATTGATACTCTTGAATGGTTGGTTTGGTTTGAATAGATTAGTTGGGGTGATCATCACCTACGATTAATATGGGGTGATACTGAATCATGATCTAATGATGTTCAGTGGTAATGGTGTCCTCTTGATTGAAATTTTGATATATTTGGCTCTAATACCCATTATGAGTTTTCTGGAAGTCAATGGATCATGCTAGTAACAAAAAGAAAATGAGTTGGCTCACATAGGTCCTAATGACATATAGATTGAGGCTTTAGGTATCATTCCATCATACATAGAAATTGAGGTAATTAACAATATTTTCAATGATCTAATTCCCTACTTATTAAATTGTGAAGGTTTGCTGGACCTTTAACTTCTCTTAGACTAGCCTATTTTCCACTATTTCTATATTGAGTTGGTTATTTTTATGTTTTCCACTTGTGGATTCAAGGTTTCAAATATTTGAATTTTCCATGTTAGATGTTCCCACCATTTATACATTATTTATACATGTATGAATTTTTGAATATTAATTTTACGTTTATTTATTATTATCTTACTTTATTCAAGAATTTAATTCTTACCCTTATGCATGGTTGGTAGAATAATTTTTGTATCCTTATTGAGCTCTATTATTTATATAGGTCCCCTTATATGGGGTGATACCCTTATGTTTGTACCATCATGTCATTCTTAACCTTTTGTGACTACCCTTATATTTGTATTAAATTTATTTGTGTACCCTTGCATGGTTTTTTATATTTAAGTCTTTACCTTTACACATATGTTACCTTTACAATTTTAGCTTCTCATATCGAGGATCCGACTTTGTATCATTACCAAAATCTATAATTACCCTTACATTGTAGTGTTTTTTACTATTATTACAATTTATAGTTATGTAGGTGCCACCTAACCCTTACACATTCTTTCATATATTGTTTTCTGGTTTTTATTATTCTGTTTCATAGGGTTTTCTGGTACATTATAATTTGATGGTCTATTGTGATATCTTATGTTTTTGTTAGATGACTTAATTACCTTAGTAGACTCATCCTTTATTGAGCTAATGGAATCATTCCACTCAATTTTTCTCTGTTTCCCATTGTCAAAATCTATAGTTGTTCCAATTCCATTTATTCATAGAATATCATGTTTATGGCCAATCATTGTCAAGTAGAGCTATTTATTATCCATTTTGGGGGATATTATTAGAAACTCCTCATAGATAATAAGTGTGGAATCTTATTCATATTCTAGATTCCACTGAGTGGGCACTAGGGAGTTTGAAAAGAACAAGGATTTATATATCCATGTGAAAAGATACCTAGAATCTCAGAGAGAAAACCTATCTAGTGTTTTATGTTTAGTTCAATTTATTTCTCTCAATATGGATAGTTCTTTTATCTTTTTTATCTCAATAAAATGAATGTGTGAGTGGGTGATGTTCTTGAAGTCGATATAGGCCCAAAGGGACATAATTAAGTTAAATCTTATGGTTTATTTATATCTTCTTTATTTCTATGTTCAAATTCCTTCTCGTTTTATTCATGTTATGGTTTTCTATTTATTTATTCATTCCTTTAAAATTTTCACTATTTCATTCTAATTGTAATCAAAATTATTATAACCTCAAAGGTACTTTTCAATTTCAAAGACATTGTTGAACAAAAGTGTATATCTATTGATCATGAGTTTTTCTTGGATACATATACATAACGTTGTCCCCAAAAAATGAATATTATATATATTAATTAAACATGAGTTAAAGTAAGTAATAAATTAAAACTTTTTCTATGAAAATTATTTTAATTAATGGTGATTTAAGATGGTGGAACTCTTTATAAGACCCATAAATTTTAACACAAGAACATTGTATTCGAAAGCGTATATTACACGCATGACCAAGCTTAGATGAAAATATAAAACACTCAGTATAAATTATATATATATATATATATTATATAATTTCAATCACTTAAATATAATTCATTACAAGTAACATAGAGTTATCTTACATTACACACAAAATTGTGTTTCTTAGATTGGTTGTGTTAAACACAAGGCATCATAGTACCCAACAACAATATAATATTAAAAATATTATTTAATTAGAAAATTATCACATAGATGTTATAATTGTGGGTGTTAATAGGAATAACTAACTTATAAAATATATATATTATATACACATTTTTTATTTATCTTTTTATTATTAATAAAAAAATTAGTCATTTAAAAGAAAAAAATGATTTCTAAAAAACAGTATCTATTAAAAAAGATGATTATTCATGATATCCTAACATATTTAAAAATTTATTTTTAGTACATTTTGAAATTTTAATTCCAATAATATAAAAAATAATACCAAAAATATCCTATGGTAAATTTTTGTGAGTTTTCTAGAATGTTTCAATTTTTGATGAATAATGAAAAACTGAATTTTAATTGAAAACTGACTTCATTAAAATTATTGATGATGTAAAATTATATTTTCAATCTGTTTAAAGGTAAAATCATTTCAATTTTATATCAATTAATCCAATTTATGCATCACAATAAATTTAGTATTTATTTTAGATATAAAAACATTTTATAATATTGTACATTTTCTCTTTAGAACCCTGATTCCTCATCCCATTTGAAGGATTAGTTTTAAATTAACATTTTACACTTCTGTGTATGGAATTTTAAATAATAGATTAAATATTTTTAAACACATTAATTAAAAAAATTTAATAAGTTCAATATTTTTTCTAACAAAATGAATAGTTAAAAAATAAAAAATATTTACTGTGGTAATGGAAAAAATGGATTTACTGAGGGTTAAAATGAAAAGATAAGGGTTATATTAACCTATAAACATGTATAAATACTATTTTATGGATATATTTAGACCACATAACCATTATGGTTGTATATTGTTCTATTTTGGATCCTTTATTACATTTGAAAAACATGGGGTCACTCAATTCATATAAAAAAAACCAAATGTGTCATCTCCCCTACTTATAAAATGCCACACCTCTTCAATATCCATCCCAAATTAAAACCTATTTTGTTAAAAATTTACCTAAAAAAATAATTTCCCAAATTTCCTTAAAAAATCCTTAAAGCATATTATTTTTCATAAATCCATCTTTTGTAGGGTTCACTACAAACTTAAGGAGGGTACCCGAAAAAAGATGTAATGGTCTTCAACATGAATCTTTATTTTATGACTTTCTCCACCTCCTTTAATTTTTATTAAACAATTATTATATAATAACAATAGTATATTCCATAAATGGTCTATTTTTATAATGAATTTATGACACAAAATAATCCTAGAATCAATCAAATTGGTTAATAAATCAATATTTATCTGTATGGAGGACAAGCGCATCATGAACCAAAGTAATACATTTTTTCATTTCCACATCTCATGGATGGGTATGATGATGTATATGTAGTGTATATATATATATTATTTATAAAATATTTCTATATTATCAGTCACTATATAATATATATATATCATTTTAAAATCCATTTCATAGGATATACAATAAAGTCAATCTTGTGAGCGATAGACTACCGCCTTGTGAAAAGATGTGATTCATCTTTCAATAACACTTCACATACAAGGTGATACAAAGAATGATAAATATTTAATTTGATATAAATGAAATAATTAAGATATTAATGATATATTTATCATTATTTAATTACAATATATCCAATTTTATTTTTTACCTCTTCACTCACTTAAGGATGAAAACATCGTTCGTGTATGTGTTGACTATGACCTTCACGAATCTATGTGACTCTATTTTAATCATCACACCAAATGGAAGATATAAATAACTACATAGTATTCTATATATTTAATTATTATAATTCATGAAAGATAGTATATTATTTACCTTCATTCCATAATGATCATTGGAAAATTCATACCTTACTCATGACTATGTACGGCCTACCATCCCCATGATATTGTCTAAATCATAATAATCATTATTAACTTGTTATTAAAGTAACATTTATGTAAAAATAGGGTTATTATGTCATTAATTTTATATTATATATTAAATAACTATATAACATCTACAATGACCAGACCTTTTATAAAAAGACACTCATAGGAAAACAAGGCATGTAACCAATAAACAATGAAAATAATGAAACATTATTAATGAATGGGTGATAAGATGATATATAAAATCATATATCACCATATAAATAGTAATAGGGCAATTTAATAATTTAATGTCATTTTTAATACCACTAAAATGGATTTTAATGTACGTTCAACAAAAATAAATCATGAGGTAAGGTATTTCATCTAAATTTGATTTTATTGAGGCATATTAAAATGTTACGAAATAACATTATTTTATATGGTGTATATACTACCCCATTGACATGAGATATAATGAATAAGTAATTTATCATGTTATTTTATTTTTTTAATTCTAATTATTTAATATATGGGGATTTGATGTTAAAGATACCATGTGGTAAATAATTTCATAACTCCATTTCATTTCATTGGGTGATATTACTTCCTCATTATTGTTAATATTTGATGAATATGTGTGTAATGACTTTTGGATATATTTTGTTCAATTATCACTTTCTTATAATGTATTTACACGTGATAAAAATAATTTATTCATTATTTAATCCACTCTTAAATGTTACTATCTTTTCAAGGGTTTTACTCATAATTTCATTTTAATCAGATTATTTACGCTTGAGTTATCATTACAATAAATTATATGATCACTATTTGATAAACCCTATTATTTTTTTCTCCTGTTTCTATCCATGATATTTTTCAATCAATAGTACCATTTTTTCCTCTATTTGGAAATAAAAATGTTTTAGGAATTGGTATTATGAATATATAACTTAATTTCACTATTCTGACAAAAGTAATTTTTCATTTAAAACCATGTAATCTAAAAATATTTTTAAAATAAGTTTTAAAATGTTCCAAATAACTTGATAAATTATTTTTTGTCCATTGTTTGAATTTTTGTTCAAAGGAATGTTATGTTCTTTTAAAAAAATTATTTTTTTATTTTACATAAAATGTGAAAGGAAAATTCACGTCATTTCACAAATAAATCACCATCCCATTCTTTTTAAAATTTAAAAGGATTGTGCTGTTTAGGTTTTTATCATGTATATAATTTCCGACCATCATGACCTGAATTTATTTAGATATTTCTTTTCAATTTTATGAGGATATTTTTTTATGAAATTTTTTTAAATATTATTTTTGATGAAATGGTTTCCTCTATGTTTTTCAAAATGGAAAAGAAATTTTCCTCAAGAATGTTTTTAAATATATTTTTGTAGTATTTCTATTAATTAGTGAAAAAACCCTCTATTCATACTAAAATGGGTATATATTATATTGATACCATCCATATTCTTCTTATGGATGGTTTATGGTAATTTTAACCAAGGATAGTATTGACATTCACTACCATGATTCACTATTTTGGTCATTAACATGACAAAAAATTATTCAATTTGTATTGGAAAATAAATTCCATTAAATATAATTTTTATTTATCATAGATAATTATATTTCAAAAAATGTATACCATTTTGAACATATGGTTTTTACTATTAATGTTATTTTATTTAATAGATAAATATTGAAAAATATATATCCTTTAATCAATATGAATATTTGTTGGTAATAATTTTTTTTTTATGATTTAAATCCATTATTTGATATATTGAATGATGTATAAAGGAAATAAAATGGTTAATAATATTTATAGAAATCCCCTAAATATATTGGTAGTGTCATGGGGAAAAAATTAGTTGTTGTAACCAGTATTTTTAAACTGTCTTGTGTACGGTATTGGAACTATTTTTGGGTTTTACCTAGTATATTCCAAAATTACTTGTGAATGCTCATTATGGTAAAGGTATCATGATCCTGGGAAACAAGATGTCTGAGAATTAATAATTTAACTCTTTCAAAATTCATTTAATATTATCCATGAGATTTTTATAATGACATTATCTCTTTAAGAATTTCATTCTTACTATATAAATTAATTAATATACATGTCTAGTTATTTACCTTTCCAAATTGATTATTCCTTATCCAGATATGATAATAATTTTATTTATTAAATTTAATTCCTTTTCATTTATTTACATTGGAACTTATTATACTAGTCAATTATTAGAATGGATTTTTTTTATAATTACCTATCCATATTGGTTATTTGTTAAAGATTATTATTTATTTATTCATGATAGATTCCACTATACAGAACCCTTACTGATAATTTTATCACAACCTTATTATTTTTATTTCTTAGAAATCCAATAATTATATTATATTTTTAATTCATGGATATTCTAGAGGGAATAATTTAAATCTATAAAAAAAATTATATTGGAAATTATTTCTACAAATGTAATGTAAGACTCATGTATGTTTATTTTTTAACCATATTACAAAACTATTCAGTAATTATTGATGAAATTACTTATATCTTATGTCAGTATAATAAAGCATGCACCAACTTTGGGATACAAGCGTAGAGGTATCTATAATTCATATAATAGAAATCCAAGTAGAAACCTTGGGAACTATATTTAAGAAAATATATATTAGGGAAAATAACCATTGGAAATAATATGATGATATGTATAGAAGAAGATCCTAATTTTATGATAAGATATATATAATGTAATTTTTAATAGATATACAATCATATCTGAATATTGAATGTAGACATGGATTTAGCATAGAGATAACGTTCAGTAATAATCCTAAAAGAGGAATGTGGGGTTTGAATTGTGTTTTACATGCTACATGGAAATGGGCTTTACTGTGTACCTAGTTTGGCACTCCATGGGGATAAAATTTGGATAATTCATATTTTCTTTAGAAACCATTGTGAATGATTTGAATAGATAATGAAAATTAATGTTATTGGTTAAAAATAATGTGAATTATAATAAATAAAAGTAGTTATATTGGAATTATAAAATGTTTTATTTGTTGAGAAAAAGTTTTTAATGGAAATAATTTTATAGGAAAAAAGTGAGTATGATGGAAGTAAATATATCTCATTATAGGGATCCATTTATAGTTCATGGTCTTGAATGTTTTGAACTTGGAGATTATCTATGTCAATTCTATCTTCCATAGGATAATCCATAGACTATATAAGGACATGTATTGATATAAAATGGATGAATAATTTATGTTTTGGGATAAAAAATTTTATTTTAGAAGTATTTTTACTAATGATATTTCTGTTATATGATTCATGAAACATCTATGGATTTTCGTAAATTTAGAATCACATGTGTCTTAATTAACATAACGGTTATCGAAAAAATCATGGGTTACTGAGTTTAATGTTGATAAAAAGTTCCACGTATTAAATGACCCTTTTAATTTTTTTGGGTGTGAACATAACCTAATTAAATATATTATTTGTAAAATTTATGGTCATTATATGTTTTAGTCGAAAATGTATTTGATGAATAATGTCTTTACCTTTTATACACATAATTTCAATTATATTGATAACTATTAGGGTTAAAGTAATCGTTAATGAAATTTTAATATGAGTAAAATAATATGATCTGACATTTTTTTAAAAATAATTTTTATTCAAAACTATAGTAAAATGATTATTTAATGATTAATTTTATTTCAAATTCTTCCATCATTTTTTTGGGTTTTATTATAATTATATTTATATTGTTTAGAAAAAAGACAAACCACATGTGGACTAACAAACCATCAAATCCTGAAATGTAGTGGGTATTGAACCCATGACTGATGGAAAATACTAGGTCTCACAACTACTACTGGCCAATGTAATTTCTTGGTTAATATTTAATTGTTTTTATGTCTAAATATTCGGTAAATTAAAATTAATGTTTAACCAAAGTAATAACTTTTTATGTTTTACAGATTAATTTAATATTTTATGTTACTTATAGTAACCATATAGGTTTTAAAAAATATATATAGGTATACTGGAAGCCTTTTAACTTTTATATGGATCTTAGAATCCATTAATAGTTAATTTTATTTGCTCAGACATAATTAAATTCATTTTCGTTATACATTTCTTAAAGTAAAGGGTGAATTAATTAATTGATCTATGAATAAAAAAATGATGAAATTTGAATTATGAAATATAAATAAATAAAGTATGTATATTTCCATTTATTCATACATAGTAAAAAATGTTATCTACATTAAGAAAATAATATTGAAGAAAAAACGATAACCTATTACGTTTAGATTTGATGAATTAGATTATCTTTTAAATAGTCACATATATATATATATGGTTTTGAGGCCCTTATGTTTTTATTATCAGTTCACTTTGTTTTCATTAGTGACATTAATAACACTATAAATATTTACTCTTTTCATTAATTTCCTCTAATGTTCTCAAACATATAATCATAGTAATGTTTTAGTCTATATAACCATTATACTTCATTTTTATCTATTATCAAGAGGAAACTTTATTAAAAAATTAATGATGTCAATTTCACAAAAATACAAATTTCAAATTTCAAACCCATGATTATTGATATCACCTTTTAATTATGAGGATTCAATTTATTTATGTTGTATAGAATGTAACATCCAGAAATTAAGAAAATAACAACATTGTATTAGATAGAAATGATGACACACAACACCAAAAAGAAAAGAAAATATAACACTTTGAGAATTTATGATTTATTCATTTTTAAATAATTTTAATATCTTAAATATATTTCAGTAAAAGAAACATAGAGTTATCTTCTATTACACTCAATAATGAGTTTCTTAGATAGCTTCTGTTACGCACATGGCTGAGTTTTACCGGACAATAATATGTTATTAATGTTATTATTTAATATGAAATTTCTGACCTAGATGTTAGAATGGGGGGTATGGATAGGATTGAATAACATATGAAAATATTTACTTTATACACATTAATTAGTTATCTATTTATTTGTTTTTAAATTATAATCATTTAAATGAAAAGTAAATGTTTTTCAAGAAATTGTATTTTTCTAAAAGGGATATTATCCATGATTTATGCACATAATTTAAAATTAATTTTTAACACATATAGAAAATTTATTTTAAAAATGAAATTATGTTTTCTTGTTGGATACCAAAATTATCTAATGTTTATTTTTAGGGAATTCCATAAAAAGTTTTGTTTATGATGAATAATGAAGAATACTTAATTTTAATTGAAAACATTCTTTTTGATTAAATTATTTATAATGTTAAATTATATTTAAAATTGGTTTTAAGTTAAAAATACTACAATTTAATATCCATTAATTTATTTTGGTTTAGTGGAATGTTTTTTTATATTAAATTTAGATATAAAAACATTGTAATCTTTTGGAAATTTTCCCTTTAAAAACATATTTTCTCATCATGTATGTGGGGATAATTATAAATTAATATTGTACACTAATTTTTTTTTTAAAATTTTTAAATATTTTTAATAATAGTAATTTCTAATTTCTAATATTTTTATATTTATTTTTTACCAATATTAGAACCGAAAATAGTAAAAATAATTTATCACAATTAGGGTAAAAACTATTTTTGGTGTTAATGTGAAAAAATAATGGTTAAATTTACCTATACAAGTGTCTAAATAATAATTATGTTAATTGTTTGACCATTCCACTTATATGGTCCGATAATCGTCCATTTTAACCCTTTTTTAATTCTAAAAACATGGGAACACTCATTTCTTTTCAAAAATACTAAGTGTGTTGTCTCCCCCTCATTTTAAAGGCTACCCTAATCCTATCACATTATCAAATTATTAGTTCAGACATGGAATTACAAAATAACATCTCAAATTCCTTCTATTATTTTTAAAATACATATAATTTTCCTAAATCCATCATTTAAAGGATTTAGGGAAAACCTAAGGAGGATACACGAAGAAGAGGTGTTCTTCTTCAAAGAGCATCTTTATTTTCATTTTTTCACCACATAATTAAAATATTATTAAATCATGTTTATATAATAGATCCAATATCTTAAATATGAGTTGATTTTTTTATAAAATTTTCATTACCAAAAACCATCTCCACTTCCATTTAATGGGTTATGAAATCATTGTTCATGTGTATGACGAACTACCGCATCACAAACCAATGTCGTTCGTATTCAATTTCCATCTATAACATTTAGGTATTATGATGTATATAAATAATATATATTGTATTTATAACATATTTATACCTCTGTATTCACTATATAATATATATATTTAACCTTGCATTCCATAAGAGATATCGTAACGTTGCTCGTGTGTATAGAGGACTACCGCCTTCTGATGCGATGTGATTCATCTTTCACTAACACTTCACATGGAAGGTGTTAAACATAAATTTAATTTTTATATATTATATAAATTAAATAATTATGATATTAATGAAACAATTATCATTATTTAAATATTAATATACCATTTTATATTATATATTATCACTCACTTAAATATATTAACACCTTTCTTATATGTGTGCACTACCACCTTCACGAAACAATGTGATTCTATTTTCATAACTACACAAAATGTATGATTTATATAAATATATAATATTTTATAAGTGATATTAAAATAATTATATTAATTTCATATATTTCCTACCATTATTCCATAATGATCATTGATAAATAGAATGATTACTCACATGTATGTACTTCCTGCCATCTCCATGATAGTAACGTATTCATAACCATATTTAATGAATATATTTAAATGTAATATTGATATAAAAATATAATTAGTATTTCATGATTAATATTATCAAGCTTAAATAACATTATAATTTATGCAAGTACTTGACCTTTCAAGACAAAACTTTCTTGAGAAAACAAGGCAAGTAACACCCAAAACAAAGAAAATAATTAATGATTATTAATGAATGGGTGATAAGATGTTATAAAGTATAATATATGATATTATATATTATAGTATGGTTCATTAAAATGTTAATAATATTTTTTAACATCACAATATAAGAGGTTAAGGTATTATCAACCAAATGGAAGCATTTTGTACGGGATTTCATCTCAATATCGTTTAATTGAGGCATATCATAATGTTATACAAATTATTTAATTATATAGTTTACAAAATTACCCTTGAAATATAACATCATGAATAATTTATTAATAATTGTATTTTTAGTTTTAATTTATATTATTTTATCTACGGGGGTTTCAATTTAATGTTACCAAGTGAAAAATAATTTCATAACTCAATTTATTTTCAATGGGTTATATTACTTCCTCATTATCATCAATGTTATAAGATTATGTGGGTAATGACTTATGAATATATATTATTTTAGTTAAACATGATGTATTTTGATTTACATATGATTCACAATGTTGGTTAATTGTTTAATCGTCACATCAATGTTATGGTCATTCCATGGGTTTGCATTACATGTTCATATTAATCAGGATTAGTTTCATATGAATTTCTATTAAAGGAAATTATTTAATCAGTTTTTAATAAACCATTTAATTTTATTTTATTATGAAAATTCATGTTATTTTTTATTTAATATTACTAGTTTTACACACATGGGAATTTAAAATATTTTAGAAAATGTACTTATGGAAATATAATATCATTTATTTATTTGGTCAGAAATCTATTTTATCTTAATACTATGTAATATTAAAATGTTTTCAAAAATGATTTTAATCTGTTCAAAAATAATGTACTAATGAAATTTTTTCAAATTGTTTCCAAAAAATTTCATAGGAATATTTTTTTCATTTTTAAAAAATTCTTATCTATATTTTTCTAAAAATATGAAGGGAACCTTCATGTCATTTTCGGAACGAAGTGTCTTCCAATAATTTAAACATAGATAAAAGTAATTTTATTTTTAAATTTTATGTAAGGTTCCAAATTACCTTCCATCCTGACCATCATTTCATTGAATAATCATTTTCAATTATATGTAGATCTTTTTAAAGAAATTTTTTTGAAAGGATATTTTCAATGAAATGGATTTTTGAAATGTTTTTAAAAATGAAAAGGAAAATTTCCATAACAGTGTTACTAAATATATTTTTATTCTATTTCTACTCATCAATGATAAAAAAAGATTATTTTTTCTCCAATGGATATTTTTTATACCATCCATATTTTTCCTCTGCATGGTTTATGATCATTTGGAGCAAGGAAATTATTAACATTCGCCTACTTGATTCATTATTATATTCATTAACATTCCTTTGAATTATTTACATTATATTTGACTTTAAATTTCTCTGATTATGAACATAATTTTTTATGGATATATTTATTTCCTAATAATATAACATTTTTTACATAGGTGTTAAATTTGAATGTTATTTAATTTATTCTTAAATTATGGATAAATTCATATCCACTACTCGATATATATGTTTAATGATAATGAACATTGTTTATAAATTAAATAGATTATAAAATATTTAATTTATTCTTTGGGAATGAAAGAAAAGGTTTGGGAACCATTTATGGAATTCCCTTCAATGCATCAACAGTCTAGTGTGACAAAATTTGTTGGCCAAAACTGATGCATTTTTAACCAGTTGTTGTAAATTGTCTTTTGAGAGGTGTTCATAGTATAGTGGGTTTCTACCTAGTCTGCTCTAAACCATCTTGTGAAAGTTATTTATGTTAAAGGTATCATTTTACGAGGAATCATAACATATAATAATTAAGTATTTCTTTTATTCAGAATTCAATTATTATTATACATGTGATTTCATAAAGATATTATATCTAGATGCATTTAATTCATAGTTTATTGATTAAATCTCATGTGTGTTCAGTTATTTACCATTCAATATTAATTATGTATTATCGAGTTATGATAGTTACATTATTGATTAAATTTCATGAGTTTTTAGTTATTTACCATACAATTGATTATGCTATTAAATTATTTAAATTGAATATCTTTTCAGATATTTACCTTGCAATATTTTTAATTCCTTATTGATGATGCTTCACCTATCCATGATAGCTTCCATTGTACCTAACCACTATTAACCAATTGAGATTACAATAATTTATTTATTTCTCAGTAATCTGTGAAGTGTCATATGTTATAAATGAATGGATACGTTAGAGATAATAATGTTATTCGAAAAAATGGATTTCTATTTTAAGTTGAGTATTCAAATGTAGTTTAAGACCCTAGTATGTATCTATCTGACCAATAATAATAAACTATTTTTCCCTTTAGACTATGATTCCTTATATCATAGTCCAATGTTACAAATAAGGCACTAGCTCAAGCAAACTAGGGTCGGGGTTGTTACACTGTTGGTTTAACAGGGTATTCATGGGGTGATGAATCCTATTATATCTCTTATTACTAACAGAAATACCTTTATTCGTTATCATGATTTTCCTCTTAACATTATTGTCATGGACTGTAGTTCAATATTTCCATTTCATTGTGATGATGTCCTTTGGGATATTTTCTTTGAATATATATATATATATTCTATTATATATATTAAATTAGATAAAATTATCATGATAATATCACATGTTCATAGAAATTATAATAAGCATAATATGTTTACTTTAAAATGAATTCTAGTCTGTCTATTTAATCTAATTTGGATTTATATAATTAAATAATTCTTTATTTATCAGATAGTAATGTGAACATTGATTATGAGGATCAATCTTTGATTATTTTTATTTCTCTTGATAGTTAATATATTTTACTTATAGAAACTATGATGTATGATCATGAATTACTAGCCCTCGAAGTGGTAAAATATACTCTACATTATAGATATTTTAATTCTAAAGATAAAAGAAAAGTTGAGGATAAGAGAATGTACACTAGATAAAGTCCAAATATGAAGGTAAAAAGTAAGATAAAAGTAAACAGATAGAAAATAAAAATTACTAAAAAAATCCCATGTCATAGTATATTGATTATAATGTTATGATTTATAACTATTGTAATCCATGATATATAAAACATTAGTTTTAAGAACCCCAAAAAATCATATTGATGAAGAAGATATTGACGGGTCCCTTCTAGGGACTTCTAGTTAGGACACCACTATTATTTTAAATGTATCTTTATAGGCACTCATTGAGGAGAGGGATTTGGATTCATGTTTCAGTTTTCACATGTACCCTTCTAAAGAGTATTTAAATTATTATGCTGAGAGTGTATAGGGATGTATATTTTAGTGAATAATATAAAGTTTATGGATTAAAGAAGAGGGTATGTTCTTAAAAAATTAGATGACCATTCTATCATAACCCTCTTATATGTTAGGTGGGTCCTTGAACATCACAAAAACAAGATTTACCTTTTTGTTCATGGACACAAATGACATGTTCTTTGGTCAAAATTAGAATGATTTGAAATATCCAAGGGCTCTAGAACTATAATCAAGGGTTTCATAGTTAATGGTATTTTTTGATGACTTGGAATACACATTCAATGTTTCTAGGAAGTGTATATGTGAGTAATGTTGATAAATCCTTTTTATGTAATATGAAATTGGGTATATTGAGCTCTAAGGGGTTAAAGGAATTGAGTAATCAAGGGAGGTTAGAAAATTTTAATCCAATGAATCTCCATTTTTTGAGGATTTGATTTTTGGTAATTCTAAGTGGGTTAGTTTTGGTAGATTTTATTTAATGATTTTAAACCATTAGAGTAAATCCATTATAATTTTTGGGGCTCTAAAAGAATTATATCCCCTTGTGGATGTTACAATTTTGTTATGTTCATATATGTATTCTTGTGGATTGTTTGGATTTACATATTAAAAAAATTGATGTTTTCAAAACATTTATAAAATGGAAAATTCTTATTGAAATAATGTTTTGGAATATGATTAATTTAATGAGAATTTACAATGGGTTGGATTAATTATATACTAAATATATCTAGTTTTGTTTAAGTTTAGGTATAGTAAGGAACTAGAATATATATGAACCCCCCTCCCCTCTCGAATGGTAATTCTAAGAGAATTAATTGAACTATTCCAAAATAAGTATGAATCATTAATAAATGAAATGGGATCTTTAAATCATTTTATAAATAAAATTCCACTATATATGTGTACCAAATTAACTAGTTCCTATATAATACCAATAATTTTTAAACCCCATATAAAATACAACATGATAAAAATACCTTTATATAACCACCTATGAGTCTTTCGGTGTATTGCTTATTCCCATATAAAAACTGTTTTATTAGAACCAAAATCAATTAAGTGTATTTTTTGGGATACCATGATGATGTCAAAGGATATATATTATGGGTTGAAAAAGAAGAATACCAATGGTGTACAATCATTAGGGATGTTTATTTATTGAGACTTTATCCCTAAAATCCCTATATGTCATACATTATTGAGATTGAACAACCCATATTGAGCCTATTGATCCTTATCCTTCTAATTAGATTACAGCTGATGATGATACTCTAACACATGTTCCTCATATTTTAACCATATGTCAGTCCAGTTCTGATTCATAAGTGTATTTCAAAGCTCATAATGAAAATAGTGATTACCAGATTACTCAAGATAGAAAATGTTGCGCAATTAAACATCTTGAATTGTTCATACAATACTATATGTCCTATATTTTCCATTATTATTTCCCTATATCTCATTGATTATACTCCCCAAACCAATAAATATATAATTAATAAATGAGATTCAATATAATTAATATCTTCCATGAATGATGAAATGAAATCATTATGTAAAGCCAATACTTGGTCTATTTCTAATAGAGATCCTAACGCAATTTTAGTTAGATGTTAATTAATTTAATTGAAAAAGGAAGGAAATAATAATGAAAATAAAATAAAATTTAAGCTATATTAGTGTCCAAGGGTTACCGTCAAAGAGAGAAAATTTATTATGATACGATTATTTGTAGGTGATAATTTTTTTTCCGTTATACTTCATCATTATTTTTATGCTTTTAGTGATTTTTTAATAGTAAAACTAGATGTGATATATTCTTTCAAACATGATAACCATAATGAAAATTTTTACATGAAGGCCCTTGATGGTTATCAAAAAGTGCTCAAACATAGCCATGTTATTCATTTACATGAATCAGTGTATAGTCTAAAATAATCCATTAGACAATGGATAGGAAATTTGACTCTTTTAATATCAGATAACCAATTTAAGAAAAGATATCATGATTAATGTTTATAATTAAAATAGTTTAAAAACTACACACTTTACCTAATATTTGTTTCAAGATGACTTGTTAGTTATGTGGCATAATATAATGATAATTAATTCCATTATATCTCAATTAAATTAAATTGAGATGAATTATACAAGAGAAATAAAATAGATATTAGATCTATAAATTATTAGTGAAATACCAAATAATCGTATGTATTTTTATAAAAATACTTATATATTGAGAATAAAAATAAGTTAATTACTCGAGACATTGAACGTTGTAAATTTTTATTTTGGTTATCACATTAAACTATCATTAACTCAATCCCCTCATTAAAATGATGACTTTTAATATATGATAAATATACCTTATTCCATAGTGGATGGTATCATAATGTTCCTTATTATTTTCACTAAGTTAGTTATTTCATTTCCTATTTTCACTCTCAATAGACTCAAGTGAAATCCAAGGAAAACTCATTATAAATACTTGAAGTCATTACAAAGATATGTTTCATATAATGAAAACATATATTTTTTGATTTTTTATAAAATTTAATAATGATTACCTAATTGGTTGATATATAGATCATGATTATACAGTTAATGTGGATGCCATAAAGATACTCATTGGAATTTTATTCAGTGATTGTGGAGGTCCCATATCCAATAAATACATTATAAAATCTTCAGTCTCTATTTTATGCACATAATATGAGTATACTAACTTGACTGAGGCTATCAAAAATGCATTTTTGTGGAATGGTATTGATTAAAAATCAATTTACATGATCCAATTATTTTATTTTTTTTGTGATAGTCAATATAATTTTCATTTTTCCAAAATATTAGTGTGTAAATTTAATCAAAACTCGTAGACATTAACTAACATTTTATAAGAGGTATAATCAAATATATAATAATATGGTAACAAATTAACATACTAATAATAAATTTTTTAATATTTTTTACTAAAGGTATGGTGTCATTAAAATTAAAATTTTATTTAGATAAAATGAATTTTGTTCATATTGATTGTCAATAGGTGAAAGAACGCCACAAATTTCAAATAAAAATTTGGGATAATTATAAATATAATATGCTTCCAATTTTAATTTTCCTTACTAAATGTTCTTTCCATTTATAATTTGTTTTTACATGCATGAAATTTTGAATTTGAATTTTTTTCTTTATATGGCTCACACTTTGGTTATGTATTTTTAGTTCTTACCCTTATAATCATTTTTTTCATTAAAAAACTACCCACATGTGGGTCTAAACTTTACATTTGTACCCTTAATTAGGGAACTCTCATTACACATGTACCCTTTTGTCTGGGTCTAGTCCTGACATAACTGCCTTTATATGGGGTTAAATTTTACAAGGGTTCACATACACAGTAGATTGATTTAAGTGTTTAACATTATGTAGGTATTAAATTTAGGTTTTTATGTTCACATATCAAGGATCTATATTGGTACCTTTAAATAATGAGTTAATTAACCTTAATCCATATTGGTTTTACCCTTACACTAGTTTTACCTCACAAGGGTGTCCCCTGACCCTTACATGGCCTTTCAAATATTATTACAATTTATTTTTTTTCTTTTTCTTAATGATTTATAACATTATCTAATTTTATGGGAACTTATGATATCCAATGTGGTTTTTATAAGATTTAATGCTCTCTACAGACTCGTATATCATAGATTCAATACAATAATTCCTTTATGTTTTCATGTTTTCCTCGGCGTGGAAATAATTAATGGTTCTTCATCCATTTCTTTACAGAAGATCTATTTTCTATCCTAGAATCATTCACTAAAAATGTTTCCTCTCTTTTTATTGTTTTTATTATCCATGTTCCTCTATAGAGAAGAAGTTCCATCTCATTTTCCTAATCATAAAGCTACTATGTGAGCACCAGAGAGTTTCATTAGTAGAAGAAGGTTTCAAAGTGTAGTGAAAGAAGATATATATGATAGTGGATAGAAAAATATCTATATTTTTATGTTATTTTTAATTAAAATTTTTTTATTTATACTGCTAATGTATATTTTTTTTAATCATAAATAAATATGTGTGTGAGTGGGTGGTGCTCTTACTATGCATGTAGCCCCTTAAGGGACAAAAATCAAAAAAAGGTCTTGTACTATTATTTTTTCTGGATTTATTTCTTTTATTTTAATACTTTTGAGTTTTATTTATCTTCATGCTTATTTAATATTTATTAATTTATCATAAAACATCCTTATTTATTTTTGTTTTTAATTAAAAATTTTATAACATCAATGGTATATTTTGAATTTGAAGACTTAATTGAAAAAAGTACAAAAACACTGATCATTTATTTTTATTTGGTTCAAACACTTATCATTTTTCCCTAATATAATTAATCTATAACTTATTTTTGAAAACTATATAAAACGTATTTTAGAGATTTTATAAGAAAGAAATGGATTTTATAAAATTCCAATGATCATAAAGGATATTTGAAAAGATTATTTGTTATGGGAATCATGTTAGAATAAAATATAAAATAGAGAATGATAAAATTATTTCATAACATTCTACTTTTAAAAAATATATATAATTAAATAAAATGTAAATGATATATTTGGAAATGATATATGTATCAAATATGGAATCATTGTAAATCATGACTGATAATGATTCTATTGAGTGAATCAGGGTTCATTTTTTTACCATTTTACGACCTAATATTGTTAAATTAATGTTTTTTTAAATGATCAACCCATGTCTTGGAACTTCTATTATAATGAAGTTTGAAAAAATGTTAATCATATCCCTAAGTAAAAAATAAAGATGAAAATTAGTGTTCTCAACCTACAAATCCATTTAAAAAAATATCACGTGTATGAAACCATTAAAAATGAGTTTTAATGTAAGAATTTTATTTTTAGAATAATTATATTAATATAATCAATAATAAAATATGCCTTATTCCATTTTTAATTAACACATTTCATATTGTGATATATGTTATTTTTATAAGTGAATTTTCCACCACGATAACTTGATGTTGTGTTCTAATTAATAAAAATGGATGGTTAAATTATTATATCCTAGATATTCTAATAATTTTCAATAATTTCTGTTGGAAATTATTTCATATAAATTTACTGATTCTCCCATTACGGGATTTTTATGCTATCTTTGGCATGTTTTGACTATTATATTAAAAAATAAATAAGTTTTCAATATATTTTGATTTAATGTAACATCCAAAACCAACCCATATCGTCATAAAATTATATTTAAATGATTTAAATTTATTCTATAATAATAAAGAGTAATATGGAAATATTAATAACAATGTTTGGGTATAAATTCTATGATCAAACAATGTAGGAAAATTATGGAATATTAAAAAAAAGTGTACACATTATATAATAGTGTTTTTGAATCTCTGTGGGATAGTTTTTTGGACCTCCCATAGAAAAATATGTGTATTTATATGATGATCTCATCCACGGATCACATCCAATATAAAATAATGTTTATATAATGACATTAGTTGAATTGGAGGTGTTAATCAAAATGGTAAAATTAACTTTTAGAGAAGAGATTCATTCATCATAGTGTATTAATTAAGGGTACACTAATTCCATTATACATAATAAATATTAATCACTGTGTGTATGTATTAATGAAAAATATATAAATAATATAATGATTTTGAAATATTATCCTTTATCGATAATTGAGTATTTATTTGACAATAATTTTTTCTAAAAATGTTTCTCAGATTTAATTTTTATGTAGATATAATTAGTTAATGGTATGGAATAATGTTTTCCTAAATACAATTTTCAATGAAGGAATGTGTATTATGATTTTTTATGATAACCAATGGTTTGGAAAATGCACCAAAATTTTTTATGGATTTAATGAATATATTTTTTTGAGGATCACTTTGACATGTTTTTACCAGTTTGTATAGATGATATTATTATTAATTATAAAAGTTTATATTATTTTGAATCACTCATATTGATTGATATAGAAACAATTAGGGGAAATAATCAATAATACATGTTTAAAAAACATATACTGTTGTTGGAAAATGTAGGATCTCTAGGAAATTTCATCTATAGTAAGAGGATTTATATTTATTATTCAAAAACACACATAATATTATAGTTTTCCAAATCAATGACGGAAATAATGAACTATAACTTTTTTATACTTTAGGGATATTATCATTATATTCATTAAAAAAATTTCAAGATTATCCAGGGCCCTAATAATTTTTAAATGAGAGGTGTTAAAACATATTCAGACTAGGGAGGATGTAAAATATTTCAAGTGATTTAATCTGGGGAATATAATCCACCATTAATTTCATAGGGACAATGACCCATAAAGTCATTGAGAAAATATATATTTATAAAGTGACGGATAATTTTTTTATGGAACTAATAAATAAAGTTTTTTATATGAATAAATTTTATTTTGATGGCCATTGGCATAATTTATGAGGTTTACAAAGTCCAAATATAAGAGAGGTTTTTTGGGTTATATACCATGGTTTTATCATGTTCTACTCACGCAAAACATGACAATACTAACATAATTTACAAAACATTCTTTTTTATACAACCCACTATGTCAACCTGTGCCATTCTCAATCATGTTCTCTTTATCATTTTACTCATTTATGTTCTTGAAATTTACATATGACCACACACACCTACATATACATTCTACCCAATCCTGTTTCTACTCTTACATAGAGAACGACATGCCAATATATATACTGAGTGAAAGTTGTCATTTTTATTGATTTTGAGAGATCACAGTACATGGGAAGAATGAAAATCATCACCGAGGACTAAATTAATGTAACCCAAATGATTCATTGACAATAATCTTCATACCCTCATTAGGAAATGAACCCAAGTTAATAAAGGAAACCATACTGTGATTAGTAGTATCCATTGATGCTAGAAAATATGCTACTATATTTCCCTCCCGCCATGTATGCGATATCACAATGTGATTACCCATGAAAACATTACATCTCCTGACTGTATAAACTATATTCAAAGGATTTATTCCCATGTTCAGAAATTCTCTATACAGAACAAGGGATTCAGTCTCCACCATCGTCAACCAAATATAACTGCTGGAACACATCTCCAAACCGTTAGCAAAAGCCACGTACTCTGCCTGAAGAGCATCTCCTACCCCAAACGAAGCAGTGAACGCCGCACGCACTGACACAACTTGATCTCTCACAACACCACCCCCATGCATCCCCCCCCCCCGCATAACGAACCACCTAAATTAAGTTTAAGACCATGGCTCGGAGGACACCACAGTACCCAACATCCCTACCCTAAACCATTCGCCTGGTGATTAGTAGAAATAGATGGGACCAAAGCATTAACCGAAGGTGCCGAATGACAATCCGGGGACAAATGAAGAAGATCCCTAATTTTTTTCATTTTGAAAAGAATTAAGGCCATGGATCCTGAAGCATTATTATGTTGACCCTTATTCCATGCCTTCCAGATTCTCTATCACCTGACACTTATGATAATCGATCTGGCCTTTCTCTCCGCCCCCTGATTTCCAGCTCCACTAAACCAAGCATGGAGACTATCAGCAGGAGATCCTTCATACCCATTACACCCTAAGAAAGCCCCATAGGCCTACCAAATCCCTCTGGCCCATTCACTATCAAAGAAAAGATTTCCTATTGATTATTGTTTTGAAGACCTGCAACACCAACACCTTGAAGCCATATTAACACCGATTTTATGAATGTTGTCATCGGTCCGCAAAGACTTATTCCACACACACCATAACATAATGTTAAATTTTAAGGGGATATCTTTTCACCAAAAAGACTCCCCCCATGAATCAACATTCACTATGTTCCTCGACACACGATCGAAATTCTTAACGGAGAAATCACCCGACGAAGAGCCCGCGAATTCCAGCTTGTCTTCCTCATAGTTATCAACAATATTGCTGAAAACATGCCTTTGACTCACATTAGGAATATCCTGAAGGAAACATGGGTGATTATTAGCCTCCTTAAAAGAGAAGTCCAGGGTAGGACACCCCGAGAACCACAACCTGTCTACCCCCAAATCCTGCTCTGAAAAGTTGATGTTCCCCATAGCCACAATCCATTGAGAGTGAGAATGGAGAATTTCTAGATGCGGGAGGGTCAGATTCAATATCCTAGAAGGTCTCCTTCTCTGAGTATTCACATTCAGTCCATTTACATCCTGCATGATTCTTCGCCATAGTGATCGACCTTCCATAGCCTCCAATGCTAACATACCATAGAGCCCATGCATGTTACTAGAGACACTTCTCATATTAATACTATAACGACCCATAATTTACATACATTGTTATTACTTCATAATTGAAGAATACCTATTACAACATATAACAAAACCCTGATAAGACCGTATCGGTATAGTGTCTTTAGAAACTGGGAAACATAAACAACTGGTTCATAAAGCATCTAAATTTAATCCCATTTATTTCACCATATATAGAGTCTCTTTTGGAATATCCTACTTAATACCCTTCTTCCTGACCTGGGGAAAAGATAACATTCAAAAGGGTGAGCTCAAATGCTGAGTAAGGGTAAAAAAAAGAAATATCAATCACATCATATTCATAAGAACATAACATTTTAAAAATCTTAACCTGGAAAAGAGATCAAAATATCATAACATGGGATAAATCATAGTAGTGAAATGTAATCCCAATAATCATAAAATAAAACATGAAACATTTTAGAATACTCACATAATCATAAAAATTCACTTCTTATTAGTCAGGACTCATTTCCAAGACTATCATAGCGTACAAAGTCCATTTTTTGAACCTTGGTCACTCCTCGTTCCAGTCATGTATCACTTAACTTGTTCATCATTCCATTCCATCCATGTCTATCTCATGAGATATAAATATTTACCAAATGCATTGGAGGGAGATATAGGTCACACCCATCTCATAATGAAACCATTCTTATGTGTGCCACAAAATCATAAATCATAGCATAACCCATGTAATAAAAATGGGATTCTTAAACATCATGTCATCATAAAATAATCCATATAAGATAAAAGGAAATCATAAAATTAATTCCATCATAACATAATAAAATCAATGTGAAAATAGGTATTGAAACAGAACCTTATTTTATATTAGATGGAAAGTAATTTTGATAAAACACTTGAACTCCATTCTTGAGGAAAATATCTTTTCTACTTCAAAAACATTTTACCTTTCATAACATGTCATAAAATATTAAACTAAAAGAAATTGATTAAAAATAGTCTTTAAAACTTGTAAAGGAAGCTTCATGGAAATAATGTTCTATGAAATCATAAAAATCCATTCTTTCCATATAAGATAATAAAGTATTCTTCTCATACTTTGGCCGAAAAAGTCAAAAACTACCTCGTACTAAAAATGACAAAATATTCCTTTCATATATTTTACTCACCAAAGGGTAAAATTGGATTTAAAAAATTTTAGGAGGATATAAATAATATTAAATATTGATGAAAACATGGATGTGGATGATAAATATTCCCCAGTAAATTCTGAAGTATAAACAATCTTGGATAAAAATGAGATTGCGAGATTTTCCATTACCTTATGTCTGATTTGCTTCGTACATATCTGGACCTCCTTTATAAAGATTTTAATAATGTCATTGACTTATTACATAATCATATTAATTGTTATGATATCATATATGGTGATGGTCTTATCTTCTTATTAGTAATATTTCGTTGCAACTTGTTATTCGGGTGTTCATTGATTTATGTTCTTATGCATGTTTTGTTGAATAATTTCTTATTCTTCATTTTAGGTTATAGATACTTCATTTATAGAATGGTATTAGTGTAATATATATCATATTTATTCATTATATTCATTTATATAATCATTATTTAATGAAGATCATGTAGAAGAGGTCACATCACATCGTGGAGACGGTAGGTCGTACGTACGCACGAGCGATGATATTATTCACATGATCATAGAATTTTATTTAAGTGTATGTATAATATTTCAGAATAAATATCAGTATAAAATAATAATATAGATTTATTCTTTAAACCATTATACCCATCCAAGTATTGTGTTGGGGGAAAAGAAATTACACCATAGCGTGGAGATGGTATTCCGTACGTACGCATGCGCAATGTTTTCATTTTCTGTAGGATGGATAGAAGGTGAAATAAGTTTGTTTCATATTTATAAAAACATATCATTATATAAGTGATACTGATGTAATTACTTCATAATGAAAAAAAATAAAGAAGATCAAGTAGAAGAAGAATTAAATTTGAAAGAATCAGTAACGGATATTACCTCTTCTTCAACACACCTCTTTGAAACCACCTCTTAGAGAACTAATGTTGGTCTTTGAAGAAGACACATACCTGTATAATATTACAAGGGTAGTTGGGAAGAGTAATGGGCTAGGTTTGGCCGAGATTTAAGGCTCAATGTTTTGTAAAGAGGAGAGGAAGGAGGTTTCCTTTTATAAGGGAGGAGACGAGAACCTTTGGAGAGTGTGAAAATATTATTTTATTATAAACTTATCTTCAGTTTTAAAAGGACCAAAAATCATTCAAGATGAAGATAAGATGACTCATGGTCGAAATAAAATTATTCAATCAGAATTGAAAATGTTTTGGATAATATTTTAATCATTATAATCTTATTTATTTAAATCATTTATTAATGAGGTAAATACTACATCATTATTGTGTCATAAATAATTTAATTTATTTGATGTATAAAAATTATAAAAAAAACACCACCATGTAAGAAATTGTTTTATATTTCAAATGAATATTTATAGGCGAAATGATAATTTATATAACCCCTTATAAAAATTAATTACTAAAAGATTTATGTTAATGTCAATTTTGTCTTTACATTAAATTAATTAATCCAAATTGTCATTATCACTACCAAGTGGCTCAATGGGCTCAAAAAATCGACCCAACGATTCCCATGGTTGGCCACTACTCATCTAATAAGGATAGGACAAGTGTTAAGGTAATTTTGAAATATTATAATATTCTTTTAACCTTGACTTACCCAATTTACCTTTAACCGTAGTAAATAAAAGGCAAAAGTTACTATTCACCAAAAATTATTTTCATCTTATTGAACCACATTTTACTTCTTAATAACAAGAATGTATGTCGGATTTTTAAAATTCAATTCACAGAAGTCATAAAATTTCACTTAAATGAAACAGTCAGTTTTTAAACTACCACTATGGGGTTTCACTATTCATCAACAATCGAAGTTCTTCAGAAAAATTCCAAAAATTTAGCCTAAGCTATATTGGATATTCAGAATTCAAAAATGATTTCTATTTTTCCAAATTTAAAACATAGAAGTGGCATTAATCAATTTTAAAATTAATTCATGTCATCAAAACAAATGGCGTGTTTTTAAGAAACAATATCTATCAAAAGATCGACACTTGTTTATGTCCAAAATCAAAGTGAAATTAATTAGAATGACCAAAATTCAATTAAATTGTAAAAATATATTCTAATTACACTTTAAAACCGATTAAAAAGATAACCTAACCATATAAATTATGGCGATGAAAAAAAGTTGTTTTTAATTAAAATATACCGTGTTTTTACTGTTCATTAAAATATGAAAGTTATCAGAATAATATGAAAATTTAATCCAAATTAAATTTTTCTATCCTGATTCCATGGAATAATTTTATTTTTTCAAATTGAAATTATAAAAATATCAAAACTATATTTAAATTGGGTGCGCCATCAAAAGGTGGAAAACTGCATTTTTTTTAAAATACTTATTTTACCTAAAAAATTTATTTAGTTCTCATAACATGTTATAGAAAATATTTAAGATGAATAATAATGTTATAAAATTTAAAATTTAGTTTATAATATTCATAAAGGTTAGTCCATAATTATATTTTATCAATATATTGTTGTTTAGTGAAACCTGGTATTGCGTACTATACACTCTATCGAGGAAGGTCGTGATTGCGTGTAACACAAGCCAAGATAGTATTGTGTGCTGTGAAAGATTCCTTTGATGTTTCATATAACATAAGACATAAAAAATATACTAAAATATTAGGGTGTTACATTCTACCCCACCCCCCCCCCCCCCGTAAAATGAATTTCTCCCTCGAAATTCATCACTTCGTAACAAACAGATGAGGATACCTCTCCCTCATCATATCCTAAAGCTCCCACATAGCTTCTTATAATCGGTGGTTCCTCCATAAAACTTTCACCAAGCGAGTGGTCTTGTTCCGTAGAAATTGTTTTCTATAATCCATAATCTCTATCGGCTATTCTTCATAAGAAAGATCTTGCTCTTGTGGAACAACTTCTGGGCTTAGTACATTTGAGGGATCAGGTATGTAATTTCTCAGGATAGATACATGGAACACATCGTGAACTTGAGAGAGATTCGGTGGAAGCGCCAATTGGTAAGCTACCTTCCCAACACGATCCAGTATTTCAAAAGGACCGATATACCTAGGGATTATCTTTCCCTTCTTTCCAAATCTCATTACTCTCATCTTAGGATATATTCGTAAGACCACGTTATCACCCACTTCAAACTCTAGGTATTTTCTTCGGTTGTCTGCATAACATTTTTGTCGACTCTGAGATTCTCTTATGTGTTGTTGAATAGATCTGACCTTTCCGTTCATCTCATCAACAATATCAGGTCTTAATAGCTTTCTTTTCTCATCTTCATCCCAGAAAGTTAGAGCCCCGCATTTCATTCCATAGAGAGCTTCATAAGGAGCCATCTGAATACTGGAGTTAAAGCTATTATTATAAGAAAATTACACCAAAGGTATTTGTTGATCCCAACCACCTTTGAAATCCATAGAGCAAGCTCGTAACATATCTTCTAGAGTTTGAATGGTTATTTTAGACTGATCATCTTTCTGAGGATGATAAGCAGTGCTGAAACATAACTCTATATCTAAAGTATGCTAAAGACTTCTCCAGAACATCGAGGTAAACCTCGTATCCCGATCTAATATAATGGAAATTGGTACTCCAGGAAATCTTACCCATTTCTTCAAATATATCCTGGCAAGCTGATCTAGAGAAAAATCTTCTCCAACAGCAATAAAGTGTGTCAACTTCGTAAGAGGATCACTATAACCCAGATTGCATTGTTGCCTTTGAATGATTTAGGATGTCCAGTGACAATGTCCATAGTGATGTTTTCCCATTTCTATTATGGTATGGGTAATAGTATTTGCATCCCCTTATAATTCTGTCTCTTAGCATTACCTTGTTGGCAAACCAAGCATCAAGAGACATATTTAACAACATCTCTTTTCATGCCATCCCACCAGAAGTACTCCTTCAGGTCCCTATACATCTTTGTGCTTCCAAGATTAATAGAGAATGAATAACTATGAGCCTCACCCAAGAGATACTTATTTAATTCTATGATGGGAGGAACACAAACCGGATTCCTGAACCTTATTATCCCATCAAAATCCAGGTTGAATTCGGGAACATTTATCACCTTATTTTGTAACTCTACATCTTCTTTTTGTGCCTCTTTAATCTTCACATGTATAGATGGTTGATAAAGATAGGATTTTCCCCTTCTATTATAATTCCACGAACCATCCTTTGTAAATCCATAAATATTGGATCTTTTATGATCCTTATAATGGATAAGCTATCATGTTCTTGTCGACTTAATGAATCTGCCACCTTGTTTGCTTTCCCATGGTGGTAATGAATTGAGCAGTCATAATACTTAATCATCTCCATCCATCTTCTTTTCCACATATTCATCTTCTTTTGTGTGAAAATATACTTTAAACTTTTATGATCAGTATAAATATCAAACCTTTCACCATAAAGATAATGCATCCAAATCATTAATGCAAAGATTAGCACAGCTAACTCCAAATCATGATTTGGGTAATTTTGCTCATGGATTTTCAACTGTCGTGAGGCATAAGCTATCACCATATCATTTTGCATGAGAACACACCCCAATCCCTTCTTGGATGCATCAATGTAGATCACAAACCTTTCTCCACTACAAGGCATTGTGAGCACAGGTGCACTGGATAACCTTCTTTTCAACTACTTGAAATTCTTTTCACACTCCTCCATCCACACAAAAATAACTATTTTTCAAGACAACCTAGTGAGTGGATTATAAAATCGTGAAAAATCATTCAAAAACGTTGATAATATCCATCCAAACCAGGAAAACTTAGGATCTCAGTTACTGTTGTTGGTCTTGACCATCTTTCGATAACCTCTCTTTATGCTAGATTTATAGATATCCCCTCTTTGGAGATTATGTGACCCAAAAATGAAACTTTTTGAAGCCAAAATTCACACTTGGTAAATTTGGCATAAATCCTCTCCTTTATTAGGGTCTTTAATACAATTCTCAAGTGATCTTCATGTTCTTCCTTTCCCTTTGAATAGACAAGAATATCGTCTATAAAGACTACCACAAACTGATCAAGATGGTCTCTAATGACTCTATTAATTAGATCCATGAAGATAGTAGGGGAATCAGTAAGACCAAATGGAATCACTATAAATTCATAGTGTCCATGCCTTGTACAATAAGTCATCTTTGGTATATCTTTTTTTTGACCCTTAATTGATGATACCCTGAACGAATATCAATCTTGGAAAATTATTGAGCTCCGCATAGTTGGTCAAATAAGTCATCAATTCATGGGAGAGGATATTTTTTCTTGATATTGATCTTTTTAAGTTCACAATAATCATTGTAGAGTCTCATTGATCTATCTTTCTTCTTAACAAAGAAAATAGGTGCTCCCCAAGGTGA
Organism: Viscum album; assembly: GCA_963277665.1. NCBI lineage: Eukaryota > Viridiplantae > Streptophyta > Magnoliopsida > Santalales > Viscaceae > Viscum > Viscum album. The sequence continues at coordinate 837,941,726 of OY728137.1, forward strand.
TTCACTAGGGCGTATGAATCCCTTAACAAGATTCCCTTCGATTTGCTTCTTCAATTCTTGCAACTCAATTGGGGCCATTCTATAAGGTGTCATTGAAATGGGCATAGCACCCAGTATGAGTTATATTGAAAACTCAACTTCACGATTTGGTGGAAGACCTGGCAATTACTCTGAAAATACATCATCAAACTCTATTACAATGGGAATATTCTTAATCATGAGTTTCTCTCCAACCATTGGAGATAAATAACCTTCATTTATGGGAATCAAGACACATAATATAGAATAAATTTCCACTGGGAGGTTATATTCATCCTTGCATCAATATATGATAGTAGATTGATAGGGAATATTAAATTTGATTTCCTTTCTTTGGAAATTGATATGAGCTTCGTATAAAGAAAGCCAATTAATTCCAAGAATCGCATAAAATTCCACTATAAGAAGGATCACAAGAATTTCTGGAAGCAATTTCCCACAAACTTCAATTTGAGAAGAATTATAATCTTTTGATGCAACCATTTTTCCATTAAAAGTTTTCGCAGGTAACTCAACATATTATTGTTGAGGTAGTACGGTGATACCCTTAGAAAATTCTTCAGGAATAAAAGAGTGGGTGGATCAAGAATCAAATAAAACACTTGCTATTTTATAGTGGATGGTAAGTGTGCCTTTCACCACTTCGTTATCATACTCCACATCGTTGATAGAAATTTCATGTGACTTTCCTTTGTCTTTGTCCTTAATAGTTTGTTGACATCGATCATCATCATTAACCCTATGATTAGGGCAATGATTGGCATAATTCCCCATTTCCTTGCACTTGAAACATTGATGTGTAGGAGGAGCATTATGTGTATCCCTTTCTTTGTTCGCATCATTAGACATATTCTTTCCATTATTTCAACATTCAACTGCCCAATGACCTTGTTTTCCACACTTAAAACATTTACTTGTCCTTTTAAGACAATTCCCTCCATGTTTCTTTCCACACTTTGAGCATAAGGGAAAACTCATCTTCTTTTCCTTGTGGTCTTTATATTTCCCTTTGAATTCCATTTTCCTCTTCTTTTAAAACCCATATGATAGATGTCTTACTCTAATATCCATCTCAACCTTGAGAGAAAATTGAACAATTTCCTCATAGCTATTAAATTCCTTTATGGCTAACTCCCTTCGAAGACTTGGTTTTAATCCGCTAAAGAATCAATCGATCTTACTCTCAGGTTGGATAATAATTCCGGAAGTGTACATTGGATGTCTTGTAAAATTTTCTTCATTGGAACCAACTAATTCATCATCCTTTTCCTTCAGTTCAAGAAACTCCTCCATCTTTGTTCGAAGAATATAAGGGATGTACTTATTGAAAAATATGTTCTTGAACTCGTCCCATACCATGGACTCAATTTAATCAATTTTCCTCGTATTCTTAATAAGATTCCACCATTGATCAGATTAAACTTCCAAACGATATACTTCTAAGATGACTTTATCATGTTTAGAACATTACAGGACTGAAAATATCTTTTCAGTGGTACTAATCCATTGTTCAGCCGCTAATGGATCAGAAGACCCGCTGAATAAAGTTGGACGCTGCCTCATTAAGGATTCAATAGAATGTTTATCCATTCTTTGCTCGTTTGGAAGTCATGTATGATTCATAGTTTGAGAAAGTTGTTTGAGCATGGCTACTTGATTCTTTATTCATGATCCCATAAAATTTGGTTTCTTAGGGGGACAATCATTTCATTGCCCGTCGCATTCATCATTATCACGGTTCCTTCGGGTTCCAACCATTTACTAAAACCAAGAATCATAGTGCGACAAACACTAATCATAATTGGAAAACCACATAATAAAGAATAAAATTTCACACTTTAGGTCTTATAATTGGTTTTTCATGGACATTTCTAAAACACTAATATTGTGTTCTATGTTTAGACATATCCTTAGAGTTCTTACTAAGGCTTTTACATCCATGTTTCCAAAGGTTGACTATACCTTTCCACTGATACCAACTATAACGACCTATACATTACATAAATTGTTATTACTTCATAATTGAAGAATAATTATTACAACATATAACAAAACCATTATATTACCGTATAGGTAAAGTGTCATTAGAAACTGGGAAACATAAAAAACTGGTTCATAAATCATCTACATTGTCTCCCATTTATTTCATCATATATAGAGTCACTTTTGGCATATCCTACTTAATACCCTTCTTCCTGACCTGAGGAAAATAAAACATAAAAAGGGTGATATCAAATGCTCAGTAAAGTTAAACAAAATAAATATCAATCACATCATATTCATAAGAACATAACATTTTGAAAATCTTAACCTGCAAAAGTGATCATAATATCATAACATGGGATAAATCATAGTAGTGAAATGTAATCCCACTAATCATAACATAAAACATGAAACATTGTGTCATACACACATAATCATAGAAAATCATTTCGTATTAGTCAAGACTCATTTCCAAGACTATCATAGTAGAAAGCGTCCATTTCTGAATCGAGTTCACTCCCTGTTCTAGTCCTGTATCACTGAACTGGTTTAACTTGTCATTCTAGCCATGTATATCTCATGAGATATAAAAAATTACCCAATTAATTGGAGGGAGATATAGGTCCCATTCAACTCATAATGAAACCATTCTTATGTGTGCCACAAAATCATAAATCATAGCATAACCCATGTAATAGAATGGGATTCTTAAACATCGTTCCATTATAACATAATACATATAATATAAAAGGACATCATAAAATTAATTCCATAATAACATAATCAAATCAATGTAAAAATAGGGATAGAAACAGATCCCTATATTATCTTAGATGGAAAATAATATTGATAAAACACATAAACTCCATTCTTGTGGAAAATATCCTTTCTACTTCAAAAACATTTTAACGTTCTTAACATGTCATGAAATTTTAAACTAAAATAAATTGATTAAAAATACACTTGAAAACTTTTAAATGCATCTTCATAGAAATAATTTTCTATAAAATCATAAAAATCCATTCATTTTGTATAAGTTAAAAAAATACTCTTCTCATACATTTGCTGGAATAGTCAAAAAGTACATCATACTAAAAATGAAAAAAGATTCCTTTCATATCATTTAATCATAAAAGGGTAAAATTGGATTTAAAAAATTGTAGGAGGATAGAAATAATATTAAATATTGAGGAAAACATGTATGTGGATGATAAATATTCCCCAGTAAATTCTGATGTATAAACAATCTCAGATAAAAATGAGATTGCGAGATTTTCCATTACCTTAGGTCCAATTTGCATAATACGTATCCGAACCTCAAGTATAATGATTTAAATAATTTCATTGACTTATTAAAGAATCATATTCATTGTTTTGATATCATATATGGTCATGTTCTTATCTTATTATTATTAATATTTCATTGCTAGTTGTTATTCAGGTGTTCATTGATTTATGTTGTTATACAGGTTTTGTCGAATAAATTATTATTATTCTTTTTTAGGTTATAGATAACTCATTTCCAGAATATTATTAGTGTAATATATATATTATTTATTCATTAAATTCATTTATATAATCATTATTCCATGAAGATCATGTAGAATGAGTCGTATCACATCGTGGAGACGGTAGGCCGTACGTACGCACGGGAGATGATATCGTTCCAATGATCGTGGAATTGTATTGATGTGTATGTATACTATTTCAGAATTAATATCACTTTAAAATAATCATATATATATATTATTTACACCATTATACTCATCCATGTAAGGTGGTGGTGGAAAACAGATTACACCACAGCGTGGAGACAGTATTCCGTACGTACGCATACAGGGTGATTTCATTTTCCGTATGATGGATAGAAGGTGAAATAGGGTTGTTTAATATTTATAATAAAATATAAGTATATGAGTTATAATCATGTTATTAATTCATAATGAAACAACTAAAAAAGAGGAAGTAGAAGAAGAAATAAATTTGTAAGAATCAGTAACAGATATTATCTCTTCATCGACACGCCTCTTTAGAACCTCCTCTTTGGGCACTAATTTATTTAATTTAAGAATTACAAAACCTGTAAAATATTACTAGGAGATTTTTGAAGAGTAATTGCCAGGGTTTGGCCGAGATTGAAGGATCAATGTTGTGTAAAGAGGAGAGGGAGGAGGTGCCCTTTTATAAGGGAGGAAAGGGGCACCTTTGGAATGTGTGAAAATATTATTTTATTATAAACTTATCTTCAATTTTGATATGTCAAAAAAACCTTAAAGATGAATATAAGATGACTCATGGTCGAAATAAAATCATCAAATCATAAGTGGACATGTTTTGGATAATAATTTAATCATTATAATCTTATTTATTTAAATCACTTATTAATGAGGTAAATAGTGCATCATTATTGTGTCATAAATAATTTAATTTATTTGATGTCTAAACATTATTAATAAAACACCACCATGTAGGAAATCAATTTATCTTTCTAATGAATATTTATATTCTAAAAGATAATATATATAACCCCTTATAAAAATTAATTACTAAAAGATTTTTTTATTGTCAATTATGTCTTTTCATTAAATTAATTAATCCAAATTTTCATTATCACTACAAAGTGGCTCAATGGGGTCCCAAAATAGACCCAAGGATTCCCATGGTTGGACACTACTCATCCAATAAAAATAGGACAAGTTTTAAGATAATTTTGAATTATTATAATATTCTTTTAACCTTGAATTTCCCTATTTACCTTTAACCGCAGTAAATAAAAGTCAAAAGTTACTATTCACCAAAATTTATTTTTATCTTATGAAACCAAATTTTACTTCTTTATAACAACCATGTTTTTTGGATTTTTGAAATTCAATTCATAGAAGTTGTCAAATTTCATATAAATGAAAGTCAATTTTTTAACTACCACTAAATGGTTTCACTATTCATCCAAAATTGTAGTTTTTCAGAAAAATACCAAAAATTAAGCCTAAGATATATTTGACATTCCGAATTCAAAAATGATGTCTATTTTTAAAAATAAAAAACACATAAGTGGCATTAATTAATTTTATAATTAATTCCCATTATCAAAACAAATAGAGTGTTTTAAAAAACAATAACTATCAAAAGATCGACACTTGTTTATGTCCAAATTCAAAGTGAAATTAATTTAAATGACCAAAATTGGATTAAATTGTAAAAATATATTATAATTACACTTTAAAACCAATTAAAAATATAATCTAACCATATAAATTATAGCGATGAAAAAAAGTTGTTTTTAATTAAAATATAGCGTGTTTTTACTATTCATTAAAATATGAAAGTTTCCAGAATAATATGAAAAATATATCCAAATTATAATTTTATATCCTGATTACAAGTAAGAATTTTATTTTTTCAAATTTAACTTATAAATATGTCAAAAACTAGATTTAAAGTGGGTGCGCCATGAAAAGGCGGCAAAATTTCAGTTTTTGAAAAATACTTACTTTACACAAATAATTTATTTAGTTATCATACCATGTTCTAAAAAATATTTATGAGGAATAATAATGTTATAAAATTCAAACATTAGTTAATACTATTCATAACGGCTAGTCCATAATAATATTATAATAATATATCGTTGCTTAGTGAAACCAGGTATTGCGTACTACACACGCTATCGAGGAAGGTCACTATTGTGTGTAACGTGAGCCAAGCTAGTGTTGTGTGCAGTGAATGATTCATTTGATGTTGCGTATAACATAAGAAATAAAAAAATATACTAAAATATCAGGGTGTTACATTCTACCCCCCTTAAAATTAATTTCACCCTCGAAATTCGTCACTTCATAACAAACAGATAAGGATTCCGCTCCCTCATCATATCCTCAAGATCCCATGTTGCTTCTTATAATTGGTGGTTCCTCCATAAAACTTTTACCAAGAGAGAAGTCTTGTTCCATAGAAATTTTTCGATATGACCCAGAATATCTATCGGCTTTTCTTCATAAGAATGATCTTGCTTCAGTGGTACAACTTCTAAGTTTAGTACATGTGAAGGATCATGTATGTACTTTCTCAGGAGAGATACATGGAACACATCGTGAACATGAGATAGATTTAGTGGAAGCGCCAATCGGTAAGCTACCTTTCCCAACATGATCCAGTATATCGAAAGGACCGATATACCTAGGGCTCAACTTTCCCTTCTTTCCAAATCTCAGTACTCTCTTCTAAGGAAATATTCATAAGAACACTTTATCACCCACTTCAAACACTAGGTCTTTTCTTCGGTTTTCGGCATAACTTTTTTGTCGACTCTGAGCTACTCTTATGTCTTGTTGAATAGATCTGACCTTTTCTTCAATCTCATCAACAAGATTAGGTCCTAATAGATTCCTTTCCCCAACTTCATACCATCCAGTTGGAGTCCCGCATTTCTTTCCATAGATAGATTCATAATGAGCCATCTGAATACTGGAGTGAAATCTATTATTATAAGAAAATTCCACCAAAGGTAGTTGTTGATACCAACCACCTTAGAAATCTATAAAGAAAGCTCTTAACATATCTTTTAGATATTGAATTTTTCTCTCAGACTGATCATCTGTCTGAGGATGATAGCCAGTGCTGAAACTCAACTCTTTATTTAAGTATGCTGAAGACTTCACCAGAACATAGAGGTAAACCTCATATCCCGTTCAGATATAATGGAAAGTGGTACTCCATGAAATCTTACCACTTCCTTCACATATATATTGGAAAGTTTATCAAGATAAAATTCTTCTCTAATAGCAATGAAGAGTGCCAACTTCGTAAGATGATCACTATAACCAAGATAGCATTATTGCCTTTAGATGTTTTAGGAAGTCCAGTGACAAAGGCCATAGTGATGTTTTCCCATTTCCATTCTGGTTTGGGTAATGGTTGTAACAACCCCTTAGACTTCTGTCTCTCAGCATTAACTTGTTAACAATCCCAGCATCGAGATACATATTCAGCAACATATCTTTTCATTCCATCCCACCAGAAGTACTCATTCAGGTCCCTATACATCTCCGTGCTTCCAGGATGAATATAGAATGAAGAACTATGAGCCTCATCCAGTAGATCCCTCTATAATTCTTGGATGGGAGGAACACAAACCCGATTCCTAAACCTTATTATCCCATCACAATCCAGGTTGAATTCAGGAACATTTCTCACCTTATTTTGTAACTCTAATTCTTCTTTTTGTGCCTCTTTAATATTCACATGAATAGATGGTTGAGAAAGATAATATTTTTCCCCTTCCATTATAATTACATGATCCATCCTTTTTAAATCCATAAATATTGGATCTTTTGTGATCCTTGTCATGGATAACCAAGCATGGTCTTGTCGACTTAATGCATCTTCCACCTTGTTTTCTTTCCTAGGTTGGTAATGAATTGAGAAGTAGTAATCCTTAATCAGCTCCAACCATCTTCTTTGGTGCATATTCATCTCCTTTTGTGTGGAAATATACTTTAAACTTTTATGATCTGTGTAAATATCAGACCATTCACCATAATGTAATGCCTCTAAATCTTTAATGAAAAGATTACCGCAGATAACTGCAAATAATGAGTTGGGTAATTTTTCTCACGGATTTTAAACTTTCGTTAGGCACATGCTATCACCATATCGTTTTGAATGATAACACACCCTAATACCTATTTGGATACATCACTGTAGATCACAAACCTTTCTCCACTACATGGTAGTGTGAGCACAGGTGCACTGGATAACCTTCATTTCAACTCCTTGAAATTCTCTTCACACTCCTCCATCCACACGAACATAACTACCTTTCGAGTCAATCTAGTGAGTGGATTAGATAATCGTGAAAAATCATTCGCAAAATGTCAATAATATCCAGACAAACCAGGAAATCCTCATATCTCAGTTACTGTTGTTGGTCTTGACCATCTTTTGATAACATCTGTTTTTGCTGGATCCATAGATATCCCATCTTTTAAGATTATGTGGCCCAAAAAATGAATTTTTTGAAGCCAAAATTCACACTTGGTAAATTTGGCATAATGCTTTTCCTTTCTTAGGGACTTTAATACAATTCTCAAGTGATCTTCATGTTTTTCCTTTCTCTTTGAATAGACAAGAATATCATTTATGAAGACTACCACAAACTGATCAAGATGGTCTCTAAAGACTCCATTCATTAGATTCATGAAGATAGTCAAGGAATTAGAAAGAAAAAATGGAATCATTTTAAATTCATAGTGTCCATACCTTGTACGAAAAGTTGTCTTTGTTATATCCTCTTTTTTGACACTTAATTGATGATATCCTGAGCGAAGATCAATCTTCAAAAAGTATTGAGCTCCGCGTAGTTGGTCAAATAAGTCATCAATGCATGAGAGATGATGTTCTTTCTTAATAGTGATCTTGTTAAGTTCTTGATAATCAATGCAGAGTCTCATTGATCCATATATCTTCTTAAAAAACAGAACAGGGGCTCCCCAAGGTGGTTTACTAGGGAATATGAATCCCTTATCAAGATTCTCTTGGAGTTGCTTCTTCAATTCCTGCAACTCAATTGGGTCCATTCTATAAGGAATCTTTTAAATGGGCATATCACCCGGTATGAGTTCTATTGAAAACTCAAATTTACGATTTGGTGGAAGACCTGGAAATTCCTCCAGAAAGACATCATCAAACTCTCGTACAATAGGAACATTCTAAATCATGAGATTCTATCCAACCATTTGAGATAAATAACCTTAATTTATTGGAATCAAGACCCATAATATGGATGAAATTTCCACTGAAAGGTTATATTCATCCTTACATCGATAAGTGATAATATATTGATCGGGAATATTAAATGTGATTTCACTTCTTTGGAAATTAATATGACCTCCATATAAAGAAAGCCAATCCATGACAAGAATCACATCAAATTCCACTATAGGAAGGATCAAAATATTTACGGGAAGCACTTTCCTACAAACATCAATTTAAGAAGAATTATAAACTTTTGATGCAACCGTTGTGCCATTATGAGTTGTCACAACTAACTCAACATCTAATTGTTGAGGTAGTATGACGATACCCTTAGGAAATTATTCAGAAATAAAAGAGTGGGTGGATCCAGAATCAAATAAAACATTTCGTACTTTAGAGTGGATGGTAAGTGTACCTTTCTCCACTTTTTTATCATACTCCACATCACCGATAGAAATTTCATGTGACTTTCCTTTGTCTTTGGCCTGAATAGTTTGTTGATGTCGATCATCATCATCAACCCTTGGATTAGGGCATTAATTGGAATAATACACTATTTCCTTACACTTGAAACATTGATGTGTAGGAGGTGCATTTTGTGTGTCCATTTCTTTGTTCCCATCAATCGACATCTTCTTCCCATTATTTCGACATTAAACTGCCTGATGACCTTCTTTTCCACAATTAAAACATTTACGTTTTCCTTTAAGACAATTCCCTCCATGTATCTTTCCACATTTTGAGAATAAGGGAAAACTCATCTTAATTTCATTGTGGCCTTTAAATTTCACATTGAATTCCTTTTTCCCCTTCTTATCAAACCCATATGACTGATGGCTTACTCCAATCTCCATCTCAACCTTGAGAGAACATCGAACAATTTCCTCATAGCTATTGAAGTCCCTTATGGCTAACGCCCTTTGAAAACATGGTTTTAAGACACTAAATAATCGATCGATCTTACTCTCGGGTTGGATAATAATTCTGGAAGCGTACCTTACAAGTCTTGTAAAATTTGCTTCGTAGGTACCAACCGATTCATCATCATTTTGCTTCAGTTCAAGAAACTCTTTCTCTATCTTTGTTCGTAAAATATGTGGGAAGTACTTATTTACAAATAAGTTTATGAAATCGTCCCATTACATGGACTCAATTTCATCCCTTTGCCTCATATTCTTAATAATATTCCATCATTGATCAGATTCACATTCCAAACGTTATACTGCTAAGACAACTTTATCATGTTCTGAACATTGCAGGACTGAAAATATATTTTTAGTGGTACTAATCCATTGTTCAGCTACTAATAGATCAGAAGACCCGCTGAATGAAGGTGGACGCTTCTTAATGAAGGATTCAACAAAATTTGGCTCCTTCCATTACTCGTTTGGAAGTCCTGCTTGATTCATAGCTTGAGAAAGTTGTGTGAACATGGCTAAAAGATTTTTCATTCCATCTCCGATAACATTTGGATGCTCAGGGGGACAATTATTGAATTTACGGTCACATTGAGCATTAAAAAGGTTCCTTCGGGTTCTAGCCAATGACTAAAACCAAGAAGAATAGTGTGAGAAACACTAATAATAATAGGAAAACCACATAATCAAGAATAAAATTTCACACTTTATGTCTTATCATAAGTTGTTCATGGCCATTTCTAAAACACTAATATTTTGTTATATGTTTAGACATATCCTTAGAGTTCTTACTAAGGATTTCACATCCTAGTTTTATAAGGTTGATTATACGTTTCCTATGATACCAACAATAACGACCCCTACTTTACATACATTATTATTACTTCATAATTGAATCATATGTATTACAACATATAAATAAACAATGATAGGATCATATAGGTACAATGTCTTTAGAAACTGGGAAACATAAACAACTCTTTCATAAAGCATTTACATTGTCTCTTATTTATTTCATCATATCTAGAGTACCTTTTGGCATATCCTACTTAATACCCTTATTCCTGACCTGGGGAAAAGAAAACATAAAAAAGGGTGAGCTCAAATCCTCAGTAAGGGTAAACAAAAGAAATATCAATCACATCATATTTATAAGAACATAACCTTTTAAAAATCTTATCCTGAAAAGGTGATCATAATATCATAACATGGGATAAATCATAGTAGTGAAATGTTATCCCAATAATCATAACATAAAACATGAAAAATTGATCCATACACACATAATCATATAAAATCATTTCTTATTAGTCAAGACTCATTTCCAAGACTATCATAGTGGACAAAGTCCATTTCTAAACCGAGTTCACTCCTCGTTCCATTCCTGTATCACTGAACTGGTTTAACATTCCATTCCATCCATGTCTATCTCATGAGATATAAATCATTACCCAATGCATTGGAGGTTGATATAGGTCCTACCCATCTCATAATGAAACCATTCTTATTTGTTCCACAAAAACATAAATCATAGCATAACCCATGTAATAAAAATGGGATTCTTAAACATCATTCCATCATGACATAATCCATATAAGATTAAAGGAAATCATAAAATTAATTCCATCATAACATAATCAAATAAACGTAAAAATCAGGATAGAAACAAAACCCTATATGATCTTGGATGGAAAATAATTTTGATAAAACACTTGAACTCTATTCCTGAGTAAAATATCATTTCTACTTCAAAATTATTTTACCTTTCATAACATGTCATACAATTTTAAACTAAAAGAAGTTGATTAAAAATAAAATTGAAAACTTATAAAGGAATATTCATGGCTATAATTTTCTATGAAATCATAAAAATCCATTCATGTCGTATAAGTTAAAAAAAATCTTCTCATACTTCGCTGGAAAAGTCAAAAAGTACCTCATACTGAAAACAAAAAAAAAATTCCTTTCATATATTTTACACACCAAAGGGTAAAATTGGATTTAAACAATTGTATGAGGATAGAAATAATATAAAATATTGAGGAAAACATGGATGTGGATGATAAATATTCCCCAGTAAATTGTGATGTATAAACAATCTCGGAAAAAAAATGAGATTGTGAGATTTTCCCTTACTTTAGTTCTAATTTGATTCGTACCTATCCGAACCTCCTATAAAATGATTTAAATAATGTCATTGTCTTATTACAGAATCATATTAATTGTTATGATATAATATATGCTCATGTTCTTATATTCTTATTAGTAATATTTAATTTCTACTTGTTATTCAGGTGTTTATTGCTTTATGTTCTTATGCATGTTTTGTAGAATAAATTATTATTCTTATTTTTAGGTTATAGATACCTCATTTCCATAATTTTATTAGTTTAATATATATCATATTTATTCATTCAATTCATTTATAAAATCATTATTCAATGAAGAACATGTAGAACAAGTCACATCACATCATGGACACAGTAGGTTGTACGTACTTACGAGCGATGATATCATTCCCATGATCGTGGAATTGTATTGCAGTGTATGTATACTATTTAAGAATAAATATCACATTACAATGATCATATATAGTTATTATTTACACCGTTATACCCATCCAAGTAAGGTGGTGGTGGAAAACAGATTACACCATGGCGTGGAGACGGTATTCCGTACGTACGCATGTGCGGTGATTTCATTTTCTATAGGATGCATAGAGGTAAAATAGGGTTCTTTCATATATATAATAACATATCAGTATATGAGTGATATTGATGTTATTACTTCATAATTAAACAACTAAAGAAGGGGAATTAGAAGAAGAAATAAACTTGAAAGAATCGGTAACGGATATTACCTCTTCTTCGACACGCCTCTTTGAAACCTCCTCTTAGGGCACTAATGATGGCATTTAAAGAAAACCAAGACCTATATAATATTACTAGGGGAGTTTAGAAGAGTAATGGTCAGGGGTTTGACGAGCTTGAAGGCTCAAAGGTGTGTAAAGAGGAGAGGGAGGAGGTGCCCTTTTATAAGGGAGGAGAGGGGCACCTTTGAAATGAGTGAAAATATTATTTTATTATAAACTTATCATCGGTTTCAAAATGTCCAAAAATCATTAAGGATGAAGATAAGATGACTCATGGGCGAAATAAAATCATCCAATCAGAATTGGAAATGTTTTGGATAATATTGTAATCATTATAATCTTATTTTTTAAAATCATTTTTTATTGAGGTAAACACTGCATCATTATTGTGTCATAAATAATTTAATTTATTTGATGTATAAAAATTATAAAAAACACCACCATGTAGGAAATTTGTTTATATTTCCAATGAATATTTATAGTCTAAATGATAATTTATATAACCCCTTATAAAATTTATTTACTAAAAGATTTTTGTTAATGTCAATTTTGTCTTTACATTAAATTAATTAATCCAAATTGTCATTATCACTACCAAGTGGATCAATGTGGTCCCAAAATAGACTCATGGATTCCCATGGTCGGCCACTACTCATCCAATAAATTTAGGACAATTGTTAAAAAATTTTTGAATTGTTATAATATTCTTTTAACCTCAAATTACCCAATTTACCTTTAACTGCAGTAAATAAAATGCAAAAGTAACTATTCACCAAAAATTATTTTCATCTTATTGAACAACATTTTACTTCTTGATAACAACCATGTATGTCAGATTTTTGAAATTCAATTCATAGAAGTGGTAAAATTTTATTTAAATGAAAGAGTCCGTTTTTAACTACCAATAACTGGTTTCACTATTCATCAAAAATTGAAGTATTTCAGAAAAATACCAAAAATTCAGCCTAATAAATATTTGATATTCCGAATTCTAAAATGATTTCTATTTTTCAAAATTTGAAACATAGAATTTTCATTAATTAATTTTAAAATTAATTCTCGTTATCAAAAAAATAGAGTGTTTTTAAGAAATAATAACTATTAAAAGATCGACACTTTTTTATGTCCAAATTCAAATTGAAATTAATTATAATTACCAACATTGGTTTAAATGTTAAAAATATATTATAATTACACTTTAACACCAATTAAAAAGATAATATATCCATATAAATTATTGTGATGAAAAAAATATGTTTTTACTTAAAATATACCGTGTTTTACTATTCATTAAAATATGAAATTTATCAGAATAATATGAAACATTTATCCAAATTTAATTTTTATATCCCGATTCCAAGGAAGAACTTTATTTTGTCGAATTGAACTTATAAACATGTAAAAAACTAGATTTAATGTGGGTGCACCATCAAAAGGTGAAAAAACTGCATTTTTTTAAAAATACTTATTTTACCCAAAAAATTTATTTACTTCTCATCCCATGATCTAGAAAATATGTAATATGAATAATAATGTTATAAAATTCAAAATTTAGTTAATACTATTCATAACATCTAGTCCATAATAATATTATAACAATATATCGATTTTTAGTGAAACCCGGTATTGCGTACTACAAACGCTATCGAGGAAGATCGTGATTTCGTTTAACGTAATCCAATCTAGTGTTGTGTGCAGTGAAAGATTCCTATGATGTTGCGTATAATATATTACATAAAAAAATATACTAAAATATTAGGGTGTTATATTCTACCCCCTTAAAATGAATTTCACCCTCGAAACTCATCACATCGTAACAATCAGATGAGGATACCTCTCCCTCATCATATCCTCAAGCTCTCATGTAGTTGTTTTGAATTGGTGGTTCCACCATAAAACATTCCCCAAGTGAGTGGTCTTGTTACGTAGAACTTTTTCTCTATGATCCAGAATCACTATCACCTGTTCTTCATATGAAATATCTTGCTGTAGTGGTAAAACTTCTGAGCTTAGTACAAGTGAAGGATCATGTATGGACTTTCTCAGGAGCGATACATGGAACACATCATGAACTTGAGAGAGATTCGGTGGAAGCGCCAATCGGTAAGCTACCTTCCCAACATGATCCAGTATTTCACAAGGACCGATATACCTAGGGAACTTCTTTCCCTTCTTTCCAAATCTCATTACTCTATTCTAAGGAGATATTCATAATAACACATTATAACCCACTTCAAACTCTAGGACTTTTCTTCGGTTGTCGGCATAACTTTTTTTCAACTCTGGGATTCTCTTATGTGTTGTTGAATAGATATGACCTTTTCTGCCATCTCATCAACAAGATCAGGTACTAATAGATTTCTTTCCCCAACTTCATCCCAGCAAGTTGGTGTCCCTCATTTATTTCCATAGAGAGCTTCATAAGGATCCCTCTGAATACTATAGTGAAAGATATTATTATAAGAATATTACAACAAAGGTAGGTGTTGATCCCAACCACCTTTTAAATCCATAGATCAAGCTCTTAACATATCTTCTAGAGTTTGAATTGTTCTCTTAGAATGACCGTCTGTCTGGGAATGATAATAAGTGCTGAAACTCAACTCTGTATATAAATTATGCTGAAGAATTCGCCAGAACTTTGAGGTAATCCTCAAATACCGATCGGATATAATGGAAAGTGGTACTCCAAGCAATATTACCACTTCCTTCACATATATCCTGGCAAGTTGATCAAGAGAAAAATCTTCTCTAATAGCAATGAAGTGTGCCGACTTTGTAAGATGATCAATATAACCAAGATAGCATAATTGCCTTTGTATTTTTTATGATGTCCAGTGACAAATTCCATAGTGATGTTTTCCCATTTCCATTCTGGTATGGGTAATTGTTGTAACATCCCCTTTGACTTCTGTCACTCAGATTTAACTTGTTAACAAACTAAGCATTGAGATACATATTCAGCAACATCTCTTTTCATGCCATCCCACCAGAAGTACTCCTTTAGGTCCCTATACATCTTTGTGCTTCCAGGATGAATAGAGAATGAAGAACTATGAGCCTAATCCAGTAGATCCTTCATTAATTCTCGGATGGGAGGAACACAAACCCGATTCCTAAACCTTATTATCCAATCACAATCCAGGTTGAATTCATGAACATTTATCACCTTATTTTGTAAATCTACATCTTCATTTTGTTCCTCTTTAATCTTCACATGTATAGATGGATGAGAAAGATAAGATTTTTCCCCATCCATTATAATTACAAGATCCATCCTTTGTAAATCCATAAATATTAGATCTTTTGTGATCCTCATGATGGATAAGCTAGCATGGTCTTGTCGACTTAATGCATATTCCACCTTGTTTTCTTTCCCAGGGTGGTAATGAATTGAGCAGTCGTAATCCTTAATCATCTCCAACCATCTTCTTTGGCGCATATTCAGCTCCTTTTGTGTGAAAATATACTTTAAACTTTTATTATTAGTATAAATATCACACATTTCACCATAAAGATAATTCCTCCAAATCTTTAATTAAAAAATTACCGCATCTATCTTTAAATCATGAGTTGGGTGATTTTGGTCATGTATTTTCAACTGTTGCGAGGCTTAGGCTATCACCATATCATTCTTCATGAGAACACACCCCAATCCCTTTCTTGGATGCATCACTGTAGACCACAAACCTTTCTCCACTACAAGGCAGTGTGAGCACATGTTCACTGGATAAACATCCTTTCAACTCCTTGAAATTATCATCACACTCCTCCGTACACACGAACATAACTCCTTTTAGAGAAAACCTATTGAGTGGATTAGATAATAAAGAAAAATCATTCACAAAACATCGATAATATCTTTCCAAACCATGAAAACATCAGATCTCAGTTACTGTTGTTGGTATCGACCATATTTCGATAACCTCTGTTTTTGCTGGATCCATATATATCCCTTCTTTTGAGATTATGTGACCCAAAAATGAATATTTTTGATGCCAACGTTTACACTTTGTAAATTTGGCATAAAGCTTCTCCTTTTTAGGGTCTTTAATACAATTCTCATTTGATCTTCATGTTCTTCCTTTCTCTTTGAATAAACAAGAATATCATCTATAAAGACTACCAAAAACTGATCAAGATGGTCTCTAAGGACTCTATTCATTAGATCCATGAAGATAGAAGGGGCATTAGTAAGACCAAATGGAATCACTATAAATTCATAGTGTCCATACCTTGTACGAAAATCCATATGTGATATATCCTCTTTTTTGGCCCTTAATTGATGATACCTTGAATGAATATCAGTCTTGGAAAAGTATTGAGACCCGCATAGTTGGTTAAATAAGTCATCAATGCGTGGGAGAGGATATTTTTTCTTAATAGTGATCTTGTTAAGTTCTCGATAATCAATGGAGAGTCTCATTGATCCATCTTTCTTCTTAAAAAACAGAACAGGTGATCTCCAAGGAGATGCACTAGGGCATATGAATCCCTTATGAAGATTCTCTTGGAGTTGCTTCTTCAATTCCTGAAACTCAATTGGGGCCATTCTATAAGGTTTCTTTGAAATGGGAATAACACCCGGTATGAGTTCTATTGAAAACTCAACATCACGATTTGGTGGTAGACCTGGATATTCCTCCAAAAAGACATCAAAAAAATCTCATACAATGAGCATATTCTAAATCGTGAGTTTCTCTCCAACCATTTGATATAAATAACCTTCATTTATTAGAATCAATAACCGTAAGATGGAATAAATTTCCACTAGAAGGTTATATTTATCCTTTCATTGATAGATGATAGTAGATTGATCGAGAATATTAAATGTGATTTCCCTTAATTGTAAATTGATCTGAGATCTGTATAATGAAAGCCAATCCATGCCAGAAATCACATCAAATTCCACTATAGGAAGGATCACAGTATTTGCAGGAAGCACTTTCCCACAAAATTCAATTGGAGAAGAATTATAAACTTTTGATGTAGCCGTTGTGCCATTAAAAGTTCTCACAGCTAACTCAACATCTAATTATTGAGGTAGTACAGAGATACCCTTACAAAATTCTTCAGAAATAAATGAGTTGGGGGATCTATAATCAAATAAAACATTTGATATGTTAGAGTTAATGGTATGTGTACCTTTCACCACTTAGTTATCGTTCTCCACATCACCGATAGAAATTGCATGTGACTTTCCTTTATCTTTGTCCTAAATATTTGTTGATGTCTATCATCATCATCAACCCTTGGATTAGGGCATTGATTTGAATAATTCCCCATTTACTTGATCTTGAAACATTGAAGTGTAGGAGGTCCATTATGTGTATCCCTTTCATTGTTCGCATCTTTAGACATCTTCTTCCCATTATTTCGACATTCAACTGCCCTATAACCTTCTTCTACACACTTAAAATATTTACTTGTCCCATTAAGAAAATTCCCTCCATGTTTCCTTCCACACATTGAGCATAAGGGAAAACAAATCTTCTTTTCATTGTGGTCTCTTGATTTTCCATTGAATTCCATTTTCCTATTCTTATCAAATCCATATGACTGATGGCTTACTCCAATATCCATCTCAACCTAGAGAGCACATCGAAAAATTTCCTCATAGCTATTAAAGTCCCTTATGGATAATACCTTTAAAAGACATGGTTTTAAGCCACTAATGAATCTATCGATCTTACTCTCAGATTGGATAATAGTTCTGGAAGCGTAAATTGAAAGTCATGTTAAATTTTCTTTGTAGGTACCAACCGATTCATCATCCTTTTGCTTCAGTTCCAGAAAATCATACTACATCTTTGTTCAAATAATATGAGGGAAGTACATTTCGAAAAATAAGTTCTTGAAATCATCCCATTCCATGGACTCAATTTCATCCCTTTGCCTCATATTCTTAATAATATTACACCATTTATCAGCTTCACCTTCCAAATGATATAATGATAAGATGACTTTATCATGTTTAGAACATTTCAGGACTGAAAATATCTTTTCAGTGGTACTAATCTATTGTTCATCCACTAATGGATTAGAAGACCTACTGAATGAAGGTGGATGCTGCCTCATGAAGGATTCAACAGAATGTTGCTCCTTCCTTTGCTCGTTTGGAAGTCCTGCATGATTCATAGATTTAGAAATTTGTGTGAGCATGGATACATCATTTTTCATTGAAACTCCCATAATTTTTTGTTTCTTATAGGGACAATAATTGCATTTCCCATCACATTCATCATTAGCACGGTTCCTTCGGGTTCCATCCATTGAATAAAACTAAGAAGCATAGTGTGAGAAACACTAATCATTATAGGAAAACCACATAGTCAATAATAAAATTTCACACTTTACATCTTATCATAGGTTATTCATGGCCTTTTCTAAAACACTAATATTGTGTTCTATGTTTAGACATATCCATAGAGTTCTTACTAAGGCTTTCACATCCTAGTTTCCAAAGGATGACTATACCTTTCCTCTGATACCAACTATAATGACCCATACATTACATACATTGTTATTACTTCATAATTGAAGAATAATTATTAAAACATATAACAAAACCATGATATTACTGTACAGGTATATTGTATTTAGAAACTGGGAAACATAAACAACTTGCTCGTAAAGCATCTACATTGTCTCCCATTTATTTCATCATATCTTGAGTCCCTTTTGTCATATCCTACTTAATACCCTTCTTCCTAACCTTGGGAAAAGAAAATATACAAAATGGTGAGCTCAAATTCTCAATAAGGGTATACAAAAGAAATACCAATCACATCATATTCATTAAAAAATAACATTTTGAAAATCTTAACCTGCAAAAGAGATCATAATATCATAACATGGGATAAATCATAGTAGTGAAATGTAATCCCAATAATCATAACATAAAACTTTACAAATTGTAAAATACACAAATAATAATAGAAATTCATTTCTTATTAGTCAAGACTCATTTCCAAGACTATCATAGCAGACAAAGACCATTTCTCAACCAAGTTCAATCCTCATTCCAGTCATGTATCACTTAACCGGTTTAAATTGTTGTTCCAGCCATGTCTATCTCGTGAGATATAAATATTTACCCAATGCATTGAAGGGAGATATAGGTCCCACCAATATCATAATTAAATCATTCTTATGTGTGCTACAAAATCCTAAATCATAGCATAACCCATGTAATAATAATGAGATTCTTAAACATCATGCCATTATTACATAATTCATATAAGATAAAAGGACCTCATAAAATTAATACCATCACAACATAATAAAATCAATGTAAAAATATGGATATAAATAGAAACTTATATTATCATAGATGGAAAATAATTTTTATAAAACACTTGAACTCCATTCTTGAAGAAAATATCATTTCTACTTCAAAAACATTTTACCTTTCTTAACATGTCATAAAATTTTAAAATAAAAGAAGTTGATTAGAAATAAACATGAAATGTTTTAAAGTAAGCTTCATGGAATTAAAGTTCTATGAAATCAAAAAAATCCATTCATGTTGTATAAGTTAAAAAAATATTCTTCTCATACTTTGGACGAAAAAGTCAAAAAGTACCTTATACTAAAAACGAAAAAAGATTCCTTTCAAATCTTTTACTCGCCAGAGGGTAAAACTAGATTTAAACAATTGTATGAGGATATAAATAATATTACATATTGAGGAAAACATGTATGTGGATAATAAATATTCCCCAATAAATTCTGAAGTATAAACAATCTCGGATAAAATTAATATTGTGAGATTTTCCCTTAACTTAGGTCTGATTTGCTTCGTGCGTATCCGAACCTCAGGTATAATGATTTAAATAATGTCATTGACTAATTAAAGAATAATATTTATGGATATGATATCATATATGTTCTTGTTCTTATCTTCTTATTAGTAATATTTCATTGTTATTTGTTATTTGGGTATTCATTGCTTTATGTTCTTATGCATGTTTTGTCGAATAAATTCTTATTTTTCTTTTTTAGGTTATAGATACCTCATTTCCAGAATGGTATTAGTGTAATATATATCATATTTATTCATTAAAATCTTTTATATAACCATTATTCAATAAAGATCATGTATAATGATTCGCATCACATCGTGGAGACAGTAGGTCGTACGTACGCACGAGCGATGATATCGTTCCCATGATCGTGGAATTGTATTGAAGTGTTTGTATACTATTTAAGAATCAATATCACTATACAATAATAATATATAGTTATTATTTACACCATTATACCCATCCAAGTAAGGTGGTGGTAGAAAATGGATTACACCATGGCGTGGAGACGGTATTCCGTACATACTCACGCGCGGTTATTTCATTTTCTATAGGATGGATATAAGGTGAAATAGGGGTTTTTCAAATTTATAATAAAATATCTGTATATGAGTAATACTGATGTTATTATTTCATAAATAAAAAAATAAATCGGAGGAAGTAGAAGAAGAAATAAATTTGAAAGAATCGTTAACCGATATTACTAGGGGAGTTATGATGAGTAATGGGGAGGGTTTGGACGAGTATGAAGGCTTAATGTTGTATAAAAAGGAGAGGAAGGAGGTGCCCTTTTATAAGGGAGGAGAGGGGCACCGTTGGAATGTGTGAAAATATTATTTTATTATAAACTTATATTCGGTTTCAAAAGGTCCAAAAATCATTAAAGATGAAGATAAGATGACTTATGGTCGAAATAAGATCATCCAATCATTATTGAACATGTTTTGGATAATATTTTAATCATTGTATCTTATTTATTTAAATCATTTATTAATGAGGTAAATACTGCGTCATTATTGTTTCATAAATAATTTAATATATTTGATGTCTAGATATTATAAAAAAACACCACCATGTAGGAAATATTTTTATATTTCCAATTAATTTTTATAGTCTAAAATATAATTTATATAACGCCTTATAAAAATTAATTACTAAAAGTTTTTTGTTAATGTCAATTTTGACATTACATTAAATTAATAAATCTAAATTGTCATTATCACAACCAAGTGGCTCAATGGAGTTCC
This sequence comes from Viscum album, assembly GCA_963277665.1. Lineage (NCBI taxonomy): Eukaryota > Viridiplantae > Streptophyta > Magnoliopsida > Santalales > Viscaceae > Viscum > Viscum album. The sequence goes on from OY728137.1 coordinate 837,963,342, forward strand.
AAAATCGACCCAAGGATGCACATAGTCGTCCAATACTCATCCAATAAGGTTATGACATGTGTAAAGGTAATTTTGAATTATTATAATATTCTATTTACATTGAATTACCCTATTTTCCTTTAACCGTAGTATATAAAAGTCAAAAGTTACTATTCATCAAAAATTATTTTCATCTTATTGAACCAAATTTTACTTATTGATAACAACCAGGTATGTCGGATTTTTGAAACTCAATTCAAAGAAGTAGATGAAATTTTATTTAAATGGAAGAGTCGGTTTTTAACTACCACTAAGTGGTTTCACTATTAATCAAAAATAGAAGTTTTGCAGAAAAATACCAAAAATTCAGCGTAAGCTATATTTGATATTCCGAATTCAAAAATGATGTCTATTTTTTCATATTAAAAACATTGAAGTGTCATTAATTAATTTTAAAATTAATTCTCATTATCAAAACAAATAGCGTGTTTTTAAGAAACAATAACTATCAAAAGATCGACACTTGTTTATGTCCGAATTCAAAGTGAAATTAATTTCAATGACCAAAATTGTATTAAATGGTAAAAATATATTTTAATTAAACTTTAAAACCAATTTAAAAAATAATATAACCATATAAATTATTGTGATGAAAAAAATTTGTTTTTAATTAAAATATAGTGTGTTTTTACGATTCATTAAAATATGAAAGTTATCAGAATAATATGAAAAATTTATCCAAATTAAATTATTATATCATGATTCCAAGGAATAATTTTATTTTTTCAAATTGAACTTATAAACATGTCAAAAACTATATTAAAACTGGGTGCGCCATCAAAAGGCGGCAAAACAACATTTTTTTAAAAATACTTATTTCACCCGAAAATTTTATTTAGTTCTAATAACATGTTCTAGAAAATATGTAAGATGAATAATAATGTTATAAAATTAAAAATTTAGTTAATACTATTCATAATGGATAGTCAATAATAATATTATAACAATATATCGTCGTTTAGTGAAACCCGATATTGCGTGCTACACACACTATCGAAGACGGTCGTGATTGCCTGTAACGCAAGCCAAGCTAGTGTTTTGTGTAGTGAATGATTTCTTTGATGTTTTATATTAAATAAGACATATAAGAAATATAATATAATATCAGGGCGTTACATTCTACCCCCCTTAAAATTAATTTCTCCCTCAAAATTCATCACTTCGTGACAAACAGATGAGGATACCTCTCCCTCATCATATCCTCAAGCTCCCATGTAGCTTATTCTAATTGGTGGTTCCCCCATAAAACATTCACAAAGAGAGTGGTCTTGTTCTGTAGAAATTTTTCACTATGATCCAGAATCTCTATCGGATGTTCATCATAAGAAAGATCTTGCTCCAGCGGTACAACTTCTGAGCGTAGTACATCTGAAGGATCGGGTATGTACTTTCTCACGAGCGATACATGGAACACATCGTGAACTTGGGAGAGATTCGGTGGAAGAGACAATCGGTAAGATACCTTCCCAACATGATCCAGTATTTCAAAAGGATCGATATACCTAGGTCTCAGTTTTCCCTTCTTTCCAAATCTCATTACTCTCTTCCACGAAGATATTCATAAAAACACATTATCACCCACTTCAAACTCTAGGTCTTTTCTTCGGTTGTTGACATAACTTTTTTGTCGACGTTGAGCTACTCTTATGTGTTGTTGAATATTTCTGACATTATCTACAATCTCATCAACAAGATCAGGTCCTAATATCTTTCTTTCCCCAACTTCATCCCAGTAAGTTGGAGTCCCACATTTTTTCCATAGAGAGCTTCGTAAGGAGCCATCTGAATACTGGAGTGAAATCTATTATTATAAAAAAATTCCACCAAAGGTAGGTGTTGATCCCAACCACCTTTGAAATCCATAGAGAATTCTCTTAACATATCTTCTAGAGTTTTAATTGTTCTCTCAGTCTAACTGTCTGTATGAGGATGATAAGCAGTGCTGAAACTCAACTCTGTATCTAAAGTATGCTGAAGACTTCGCCAGAACTTTGAGGTAAACCTCCGATCCTGATAAAATATAATGGAAAGTGGTACTCCATGCAATCTTACAACTTCCTTCACATATATCCTGGCAAGCTGATGAAGAGAAAATTATTTTCTACTAGCAATGAAGTGTTCCATCTTCGTAAGACGATCACTATAACCCAAATTGCATTATTGCCTTTGGATGTTTTAGGAAGTCCAGTGACAACGTCCATGGTGATGTTTTCCCCTTTCCATTATGGTATGGGTAATGGTTGTAACATCCCCTTAGACTTCTATCTCTCAGCTTTAACTTGTTGCCAAACCAAGCATCGAGAGACTTATTCAGCAACATCTCTTTTGATACCATCCCACAAGAAGTACTCCTTCAGGTCCCTATACATCTTCGTGCTTCTAGGATGAATAGAGAATGAAGAACTATGAGCCTCATCCAGTAGATCCTTCATTAATTATGGGATGGGAGGAACATAAACCTGATTCCTCAACCTTATTATCCCATCACAATCCTGGTTGAATCCAGGAACATTTATCTCCTTATATTGTAACTCTACATCTTCTTTTTCTGCCTCTTTAATCTTCACATGTATAGATGGTTGATAAAGATAAGGTTCTCCCCTTCCATTGTAATTCCAAGATCCATCCATTGTAAATCCAAAAATATTGGATCTTTTGTGATCCTCATCATGGATAAGCTAGCATGGTCTTGTCAACTTAATGTGCCGGCCACCTTGTTTGCTTTCCCAGGGTGGTAATGAATTGAGCAGTCATAATTCTAAATCAGCTCCAACCAAATTATTTGGTGCATATTCATCTCCTTTTGTGTTAAAATATACTTTAAACTTTTATGATCAGTATAAATATCACACCCTTCACCATAAAGACAATGCCTCCAAATCTTTAATGCAAAGATAACCACAAAAAACTCCAAATCAGAAGTTGGGTAATTTTGCTCATGGATTTTCAACTTTCGTGAGGCATAAGATATCACCATATCATTTTGCATGAGAACACACCCCAATCCCTTCTTGGATGCATCACTATAGATCATAAACCTTTCTCCACTACAAGGAAGTATGAGCACAGGTGCACTGGAGAAACTTCTTTTCAACCCCTTGAAATTCTCTTCACACTCCTCAGTCAACACGAACTTAACTCCTTTTCGAGTCAACCTAGTGTGTGGATTAGATAATCATGAAAAAGCATTCACAAAACCTCGATAATATCCAGCCAAACCAAGAAAAATTCAGATCTCAGTTACTGTTCTTGGTCTCGATCATCTTTCGATAACCTTTATTTTTGTTGGATCCACAGATATCCCCTCTTTTATGATTATGTGACCCAAAAATGATACTTTTTGAAGCCAAAATTCACACTTGGTTAATTTGTAATTAAGCTTATACATTATTAGGGTATTTGATACAATTATCAAGTGATCTTCATGTTCTTCCATTCTCTTTGAATATACAACAATATCATCTATAAAGACTACAAAAAAATGATCAAGATGGTCTCTAATTACCCTATTTATTAGATCCATGAATATATAAGGGGAATTAGTAAGAACAAATGGCATCACTATAAATTCAAAGTATCCATACATTGTATGAAATGCAGTCTTTGGTATATCCTCTTTTTGACCCTTTATTGATGATACACTGAATGAATATAAATCTTGGAAAAGTTTTAAGCTCCGCGTAGTTGGTCAAATAATACATCAATGCACGGGAGAGGATATTTGTTCTTGATAGTGATCTTGTTAAGTTCTCCATAATCAATGCAGAGTCTCATTGATCCATATTTCTTCTTAACAAGAAGAACAAGTTCTCCCCAAAGTGATGCACTAGGGTGTATGAATCCCTTATCAAGATTCTCTTGGAGTTGCTTCTTCAATTCCTGCAACTCAATTGGCTCCATTCTATATGGTGTATTTGAAATGGTCACAACACCCGGTATGAGTTCTATTGAAAATTCAACTTGACGATTTGGTGGAAGACATGGAAATTCCTTCGGAAAGGCATAATCAAACTCTCATACAATGGGAATATTCTTAATCGTGATTTTCTATCCAACCATTTGAGATAAATAACCTTAAATTATTGGAATCAAGACCCATAATATGGATGAAATTTCCACTCGAAGGTTATATTCATCCTTGCATCGACAGATGATAGTAGATTGATCTAGAATATTAAATGTGATTTCCCTTCTTTGGAAATTGATATGATGTCCATATAAAGAAAGCCAATACATTCTAATAATCACATCAAATTACACTATAGGAAGGATCACAAGATTTGTAAGAATCACTTTCCCACAAACTTCAATTGGAGAATAATTATAAACTTTTGATTCAACTGTTGTTCAATTAGGAGTTGTCACAGCTAACCCAACATCTAATTGCTGAGGTAGTGCGGAGATACCATTAGAAAATTCTTCAGAAATAAGAGAGTGTGTGGATCAAGAATAAAATAAAACATTTTCTACTTTAAATTGGATGGTAAGTGTACCTATCACCACTTCGTTGTCATACTCCAGATCACTGATAGAAATTTCATATGACTTTCCTTTTTTCTTTGGCCTTAATATTTTGTTTACGTTGATCATAATAATGAACCCTTGGATTGGGGCATTGATTGGAATAATGCCCCATTTCCTTGCACTTGAAACATTAAAGTGTAGGAGGTGAATTCTGTGTATCCGTTTCTTTGTTCACATCATTATACATCTTCTTCCCATTATTTCAACATTAAACTACCCGATGACCTTATTTTCCACACTTAAAACATATAATTGTCCCTTTAAGACAATTACCACCATGTTTCTTTCCACACTTTCAGTATAAGGGAAAACTCATCTTCTTTTCATTTTGGTATTTAGATTTTCCTTTGAATTCCATTTTCCTCTTCTATCAAACCCATATGACTGATGGATTACTCCAATATCCATGTCAACCTTGAGAGCACATCGAACAATTTCCTCGTAGCTTTTTAAGTCCCTTATGGCTAACGCACTTCGATGAATTGGTTTTAAGCCACTAAAGAATCGATCGATCTTACTCTCAGGTTGGATAATAATTTTGGAATCGTACCTTGAATGTCTTGTAAAATTTTCTTCGTAGATACCAACTGATTCATCATCCTTTTTATCAGTTCAATAAACTCCTCCATCTTTGTTCGAAGAATATGAGAGAATTACTTATTGAAAAATTAGTTCTTGAACTCATCACATTCCATCGAGTTAATTTCATCCCTTTGCCTCATATTCTTAATAAGATTCCACCATTGACCAGCTACAACCTTCTACATGATATACTTCTAAGACGACTTTATCATGTTCAAAACATTGCAGGACTAAAAATATCTTTTCAGTGGTACTAATCCATTATTCATCCACTAATAGATCAGAAGACCCACTGAATGATGGTGGACGCTGCCTCATGAAGGATTCAACAAAATTTTGCTTCTTCCTTTGCTCGTTTGAAACTCCTGCATGATTCATAGCTTGATAATGTTGTGTGAGCATAGCTAAATGATTTTTCATTCTAGCTCCCATAACGTTTGGTCACTCAGGGGGACAATCATTTCATTTCCCATCGCATTCATCATTAACATGGTTCCTTCGAGTTCCATCCATTGACTAAAAACAAGAAGAATAGTGTGAGAAACACTAATCATAATAGGAAAACCACAAAATCAGGAATAAAATTTCACCTTTTAGGACATATAATAGGTTGTTCATGGCCATTTCTAAAACACTAATATTGTGTTCTATGTTTATACATATCTTTAGAGTTCTTACTAAGGCTTTCACATCCTAGTTTCCAAAGGTTGACTGTAACTTTCCTCTGATACCAACTATAACGACCCATACTTTACATACATAGTTATTAATTCATAATTGAAGCATACTTATTATAACATATAAAAAACCCACTATAGGATCGTATAGGTATAGTGTCTTTAGAAACTGGGAAACATAATCAACCGGTTCATAAAGAATCGACATTTTCTCCCATTTATTTCATCATATCTAGAGTCCCTTTTGGCATATCATACTTAATACCCTTCTTTCTGACCTGGGGAAAAGAAAACATACAAAAGGGTGAGATCAATTGATCTATAAGGGTATAAAAAAGGAATATCAATCACATCATATTCATAAGAACATAACATTTTGAAAATCATAACCTGCAAAAGAGATCATTATATCATAACATGGGATAAATCATAGTAGTGAAATGTAATCCTAATAATCATAACATAAAACATGAAATATTGTGTAATACACACATAATCATAGAAAATCATTTCTTTTTAGTCAAGACTAATTTACAAGACTACCATAGTTGACAAAGTCCATTTCTGAACAGAGTTCACTCCTCGTTCTAGTCCTATATCACTGAACCAGTTTAACTTTCCATTTCAGCCATTTCTATCTCAGGAGATATAAATATTTAGCCAATGCATTGGAGGGAGACATAGTTCCTACCCATCTCATAATGAAACAATTCTTATCTGTGCCACAAAATTATAAATCATAGTATAACCCATGTAATAAAAATGGGATTCTTAATCATCATTCCATCATAACATAATCCATATAAGATAAAAGGACATCATAAAATTTATTCCATCATAACATAATCAAATAAATGTATAAATACAGATATAAATAGAAACCCATATTATCTTAGATGGAAAATAATTTTGATAAAACACTTGAACTCCATTCTTGAGGAAAATATCATTTCTACTTCAAAAACATTTTACCTTTCTTAACATGTCATAGAATTTTAAAATAAATAATGTTGATTAAAAATAAACTTGAAAACATTTATAGTAAGCTTCATAGAAATAATTTTCTATGAAATCATAAAAATCCATTCATGCAGTATAAGTTAAAAAAAGATTCTTCTCATAATTTGGCCGGAAAACTCAAAAAGCACCTCATACTAAAAATGTCAAAAGATTCCTTTCATATATTTTACTAACCAAAGAGTAAAATTGGATTTAAAAAATTTTAGGAGGAGAGAAATAATATTACATATTGAGGAAAACATGGATGTGGATGATAAATATTCCCCATTAAATTCTGAAGTTTAAACTTTCTCGGTTAAAAATGAGACTGTGAGATTTTCCCATACCTTGTGTCTGATTTGCATCATACATATCCGATCCTCCTATATATTGATTTAAATAATGTTATTGACTTAGTAAAAAAATCATATTCATTGTTATGATATCATATATGGTCATGTTATTATCTTCTTATTAGTAATATTTCATTACTACTTGTTATTCGGGTGTTCATTGCTTTATCTTCTTATGCATGTTTTGTCAAATAAATTCTTATTAATTTTTTTAGGTTATAGATACCTCATTTAAAGAATGTTATTAGTTTAATAAATATCATATTTATTCATTAAATTCATTTACATGATCATTATTTAATGATTATCATGTAGAACGAGTCGCATCACATCGTGGAGACGGTATGCCGTACATACGCACGAGCGATTATATCATTCTCATGATCTTGGAATTGTATATAAGTGTATGTATACTATTTCAGAATAAATATAACTTTACAATAATTATATATAGTTATTATTTCTCACCATTGTACCCATCCATGTAAGGTGGTGGTGGAAAAAAGATTACACCACGGCGTGGAGACGGTATTCCGTAGGTACGCACGTGTGGTGATTTCATTTTCTGTTGGATGGATAGAAGGTGAAATAGGTTTGTTTCATATTTATAATAACATATCAGTATATGAGTTATATTGAAGTTATTAATTCAAAATGAAACAACTAAAGAATATGAAGTAGAAGAATAAATAAATTTGAAGGAATCGGTAACTGATATTACCTCTTCTTCGACACGCCTCTTCAAAACCTCCTCTTAGGGCACTAATGATGGTCTATGAAGAAGACCAGGACATCTAGAATATTACTAGGAGAGTTGATAATAGTAATGGGCAGGGGTTGGCCGAGCTTGAAGACTCAAAGTTGTTTAAAGAGGAGAGGGAGGAGGTTCCCTTTTATAAGGGATGAGAGGGCCACCTTTGGAATGTGTGAAAATATTATTTTATTATAAACTTATCTTCGGTTTTAACAGGTCCAAAAATCATTAAACAAAAAGCTAAGATTACTCATGGTCTAAATAAAATCATCCAATTATAATTTTACATGTTTTGGATAATATTTTAATCATTACAATCTTATTTATTTAAATAATTTATTAAGGTGGTAAATACTGCAACATTATTGTGTCATAAATAATTTAATTTATATAATGTCTAAAAATTATAAAAAAACACCAACATATAGGAAATAGTTTTATATTTCCAATTAATATTTATAGTCTAAAAGATAATTTATATAACCCCTTATAAAATATAATTACTAAAATATTTTTGTTAATGTCAATTTTGTCATTATATTAAATTAATTAATCCAAATTATCATTATCACTTCCAAGTGGCTCAATGGGGTCCCAAAATCGACCCAAGGATTCTAATGGTCGGCCAATACTCATCTAATAAGGTTTGGAAAAGTGTTAAAGTAATTTTTAATTATTATAATATTCTTTTAACCTTGAATTTCACTATTTATCGTTAACTACAGTAAATAAAAGTCAAAAGTAACTATTCACCAAAAATTATTTTTATCTTATTGAACCACATTTTATTTCTTGATACTATCCATGTATGTGGTATTTTTGAAATTTAATTCACAGAAGTGGTAAAATTTTATTTAAATGAAAGAGTAAGTTTTTTGACTACCACTAAGTGGTTTCACTATTAATCCAAAATTAATGTTTTCAGAAAAAACCAAAAATTCATCCTGAGATATATTTGATATTCAGAATTCAAAAATGATGTATATTTTTTTAAATTCAAAACATAAAAGTGGAAGTAATTAATTTTAAAATTAATTCCTGTTATCAAAACAAATAGAGTGTTTTTAAGAAATAATAACTATCAAAAGATCGACATTTGTTTATGTCCAAAGTCAATGTGAAATTAATTTCAATGACCAAAATTATATTAAATGGTAATAATATATTATAATTGCACTTTAAAATCAATTAGAATGATAATATAACAATAAAAAATATTTCGATGAAAAAAAGTTATTTTTAATTAAAATATAGTGTGTTTTTACAATTCATTAAAATATGAAATTTATCAGAATAATATGAAAATTTTATTCAAATTAAATTTTTATATCCTGATTCCAAGGAAGAATTTTATTTTTTCAATTTGAACTTATAAACATGTAAAAAAACTACATTTAAAGTGGGTGTGCCACTAAAAGTCAGCAAAACTGCATTTTTAAAAATACTTAAATTACACGAAAAATTTATTTAGTTCTCATACCATGTTCTAGATATTTTGTAAGATGAGTAATAATGTTATAAAATTCCAAATATAGTTAATAATGTTCATAACAGGTATTCCATAATAATATTATAACAACATATCATTGTTTATTGAAACTCGGTATTGCGTACTACACACGCTATCGAGGAAGGTCATTATTGCGTGTAACTCAAGCCTAGATAGTGTTGTGTGAAGTGAAAGATTCCTTTGATGTTTCTTATAATATAATACATAATGAAAATATACTAAAATATCAGGGTGTTACAAATACCCCCTTCAGATAGAGATCTTTCTAACCATTTCCCCGATGCCCAATGGTGTCTGCCTTCCATTTGACCATCCCATAAGAAGGACACCATATTCCTTTCCAAATTGGATATTACAATTTTTGGAACCTTCATAGTAGAAATAATATACATAGGATGGAAACAAGAACACTGTTGACTAGAGTGATACGGCCTCCAAAAGAAAGAAATCCATTCTTCCAGTTCTGGATATGCCCTATAATTTTGTTTATAAGATTATCAAAATGATGCACCCTCAGGGAAGAAGGACTAACCGGAGCTCCATGGTATTCCATCGAAAAAGATCCTCTTCCCATGCTCAAGTTGGCTCTCAGAAGCCTCTACCTATTCATTGAGGTCCTCCTTGATGTAAAGAATATACTTTTTCCTTGTTCACCAACTTCCCACTCCACTTGAAATATTCCTTAACAATCCCTTTGATACCCCTCACAGATCTTATATTACAGTTGATAAAAAGAATAGTGTCATCTGAGAACATCAAGAGAGAAATTCCCCTTGTGGCATACCTATTGTGATATGGAAGGATTTTATCTACACTGATTAACTTATTAATGTAGTAGATGAAATAATTTTGTGCAAGAATGAAAAGATTAGGGGATAAGGGATACCCTTTACTGAGACCACGACATGCCTTGAAAAATCCAGAATGATTTCCCATGAACGAAGTAGAAATATATGCTGAGCTAAAGAAACAGAAAAGGAGATCGATATTCCAGTTTGAGAACACCATGCAAGCCAAGACTCTTAGAACAAAACACTATTACATCTTATCATATACCTTTATCATATCCAATTTAACCACAAAATTTCCCCCGAATGATTTTTTTGATGCCATTAACCATTTCTTGGACCAGACCAATCACACCCTGAATAGACCACCCTTTTATGAAACCATTCTGTTATGGATTCATACATTCATCCAGGTGGATGGACAATATCTTATTAAGAATGTTGGGTAAGATCTTTTATGGTATGTTTCACATACTGATGGGTCTATATTTATCAATGGATTGAGGATTACTCACTTTTGGGATAATAATAATTTTGGTATCACAAGCCTTACACGGAAAATCCCCTCCTAGGAAGAAATCCTAAACAGCACGTACAAGATCCCCTATAATAATCTCCAATGAAGCCCTATAAAAGGACCCAGGGAACCCATCCGGTCCTAGTGAACTATCCGGGTTCAAGGTCCAGGCTACTTTATACACTTCATCCTAATCAATAATTCTTCTCAAGAAAGCATCAATGTCCTCTAAAACAATGTTGGAAATTCCCTCAAAATTCTCATCATTACCACTCGGGTACCCCCTGCCATGGAAGGATTAGGAGCAGCCATTAAATATTGGATAGGTTCATTAATCATTGCCTCGAATTCCTCTCGATCTAAGGAAAATGATCCATCCTCCCTACGGATATTGGGCCTCTGAACATGCATGTGTTCCTTAATGCAATAATGGAAGTACCCTGTATTCTGGTCCCCCTCCTGAATCCATATTACATGTGCTTTCTCTCTAGCCACCCTTTCTTGTTTAGGAAGAATATCGGATAAAGATTCTTTTTTACTTCTCAGCTCAGAGAAAATGGAGCCATCTTATTCCAATAACACACTTTTCTCTAGACGATACACCTCCTCACTGATCTCAGAAACATCATGATCATGAGCCAGGATAGTTCTTCTCCAGCAGCGAAGAATATTTTTTACCCACCTAATCTTATTATGAAACGTAGTCCACGTATTCCACTGGTGTTGCGAGTCCCAAGAATCTCTAACCACCTCTAGAAAACCCGGTTCATGCACCCAATATTTGGAAAACATTTCATGATCCTCCCGTGACAGGCCATCACCAAGGGAAATGTGTAGTGGGGAATGATCAGACAAACATCGAGTCAAATGAGCGACTTTGGAGTATGGGATCATAGATAATGCAAATTTTTTCATCAGGCATCGGTCAAGCCGAAAGTAAGAGTGCCTCCCCCCTCGTTGATTATTACAACAAGTAATGATACTTCCCTCATAACCCACATCCAACAAGCCACTCTGTGCCATTAACAAAACTAAATAACTACTGGTATTCCTTGGGAAAGCACCACCCCATTTTTTCTTCTCCGTACTACCAACGATATTAAAATCACAACCAACAATCCAAGGAGCCTCATCGGGATTGAAGCCCTCTAGATCACTCTATGAAGACTCCGTGTCTTGAGAATTACACTTGGCTTATATAAAGGAGAGGAAAAACTCTTGGAGACCCACAATAATATTAGTGTTAAGAGATTGATCTGTTGTACTTATTAGATCAACACTGAAATGATATTTCTAGAAAATCCATTTGTGTTAATTGGGAGGATACCGATGTACAAATCCACGTACTTTAAGCCTCTGAGCATACTAATATATTTCCTTGGACGCTTTTTTAGGTTCCAAGAAAGTAACCAGGGAGACTTGGTAGGCTACACTAACTAGGGAGACTTGGTATGATAATAATCTAATACCTATCCTCAAGATATTGGTAGGCTGCACTAACCTATATGGTTAAGCATGTTTTCCCATACAAGAAATAAATGTGTGCTTACTTAGTGAACCTATACTAAATTTAATTAATAGAGAAGAATAATTTTTTATATATAATTAAACTTTAGAAATGACAATTGGTTTTTAATAATTTAAAATGGGTATTAAATAAATTTTCCATTTTTTCAATTGATATTTATGGGTAGAATAATCTTAATCATGATTGAAATTCAGAAATAATTATCTTTGAATTAAATATATAAGGTCATTATCTCTATTGTGAGAGTTGTGAAATGAATCTTAAATAAGAAATTATAAAATATACATTTTCTTATTATTAATTGAAAATGAGATATTAGAGTTGGATGAAGCCGCTTGACGACTATGATTATATGAAATTTTATCATTATAGTAAGAAAAATGTAGTTTATGACATAAATTAGGAGTATTGTAGTTCCTTATCATCAATATCGATAAAACATGAAGAAATGGTTAATGAACATATATCACTGTACACAAAATGAAAATTAATGGAATGTCATCATATCCTTACTATAACAATAAATGTGATTATGATTTATCACATTAACAATTGAATTTGTATAACATAAATAGTTTTAAATTTTTATGCATGATAAGATGGATTTAGAATAATTAGAAAAAACAATATTCCTTATCATTAATAGTGTTATAAAAAAATTTCTTGATGAATTCCATTTCTCAGTTTTATTTATAAATCCTTAGAGCACTAAGACATATATGGATCATCAGGGAAAATTATCAGGTTAAAAAAGGAGCTATGAAATAATTTACTATACAAGAATATGTGTAGTATGTCAAACATTTTAGTAGGAGTTAAATATACCCGAGGTAATAATGAATATAATTCCATTTATATTATTAAGTTTGATATTATTTTACTATTTATTTCATCAGTTTTCTATTGGTTTAGAATAAAAATGAAGATTAATGGGGGAATTTTATTTTTTTTTGGAAAAATAAACCAAATAAATAAAAATAATGAAACCATATATTCATGATTAAATTTCCCTAAACATTATTATTTAATTAGTGAGTCTCCATTTCACATATCTTCCAATTTTTCCTCATTATGACAAAGCATTCACATCATATTTTTTAGGAGACCTAAGTATCCTCTAAGTATTTACTATATCTTTTTATTGGTTTCCATCCATTCCCAATTATTTAATCTAAACAGAGTATTTGGATGTTATAATAAATTATTAATTCCATTTTTCTAAATTTGAAAGGAATTTTGATCCTTATCATTCATTTTTAGAATTTTAATTTAATAATGCAAACCATTTATGAATTAAAATGACACCAAAATACGACCCGTAATGTATGATATTTTACAAATTTTTTCATGTGAGATCAATATATATATGTATTATGTTTTTGGGTTTGAATCTGATTAAAGAGAAAAAAGAAATGTTTTATGTTATTTAGATGAATATCATTTTCCTTAATAGCTGTATAAAGATCTATGTTTTAAATATATGTAAATATTTTTAATTTGAAATTTTCGAATAAGGTTATTAGACATGTTTTCATTCAAATAATTCATTTTATTTGAATGTGAAGAAAAAATAAATTTATGCGGTTTTTAACCATATGAAATATAGTATTTGATATTATCTATTATATAACAATTTATCCTTCCAACCAATATTTTCTTATGTTCATGATAACTCCCATGTGTCTTTATTAAAGAAAAATATTCCTTGACCAAGGGATATGCCTAAAATTAGAGATGTATAATACAATAACAATTTATTTTATCAGTAAGAAATATCCAATATTCCTCCCAAATGATGTAAATTATATGAAATACAATATCCCAGTTATTGGTGGTACAATGGATGGGTAATAAATTTAATGAGTTCATGGCATTTATTATTATAAATGAAAAGTACCAATGTTATTTTTTATAGTTGGACGTTTTTTTAAAAATATTTTTGAAAAAATTTATTGCTAGTTATATTATAAGTATCAATAATTTATACATACATTTTCTACTAAATAATGTGAATTTAAAGATTAAATGAATCATGTTTTATTTAAATACCCTAGCATGAAAAAATTTAATTCATATTTAATTATGAAAAAATAAAAAATATTTTAATTGATTTTATTAGTAATATAAAATTATAAAAACATTTATAAATTAAATTCCCCAATAATAATAGATAAATAGTAAAACTAAATTATAAAAATATCTAGGACAATATTATTATGTGATTTGCATATTTATGAAAACATTCATAGAAAAAGAGATAAATATTTTTCATCTAAAAAAACATACTATAAAATAGAGGTAGGACCTAAGGACGTTTTATTTTTTAGTATATTATTTTGAAAAAAAATATAAGGATTTTTGTGGAATATACAACATTTATTACTGACAATTAGGTTTGATATAGTGTTAATTATTTTAATATTCATATATTATTTAGTACTATTTTGACGTAATGTATATTAATGAGAGTAAGATCTTTGGGAAATTTATTTAAAATATATGAAACATATACATGAGTAACAGATCTATATTTTATGTGGTTTACCTAATTGTTTTCTGTAATATGGTATTATTACTAAAATTTAATATGGATTATGAACAACATGATCTCTAAAAATATGAATTAAACATAATCTCTTATGGGGGGTTTTTATGATTTTAGAGACAAAATTAGATCTATATTATTATAAATATCATAGTAAACAAGAATAGTTTCCATTATATTCTTAGGGAATATGGTTATATTATAATGGGCTATATACCCAAGGTATAAGGTGACATTTAGGTGTGTAATATTTCTGTAAATATTTATATTTCATAAAAATAAATTACTTATAATAAATTTAATAGTATTAAATAAAATATTAATTTTTCATAACTTGAAAATAAATTTAATAAAATAATTTAATAATTTTGAATAAAGATTTATAAATTAGGTAAGATTATGAGTATTTAAATTCTAGTGAGGAATATAAAACATGATCAAAATTATGAAATCCCATAACATATTATACATATGGTATCACAAACATGTAATCATGACCATGATTTATTTCAAATAGATACCTAAGAAAATATTTTGATCCAAATATTTGATTCAATTGATAAGGACTTAATTAAATATCTAAAAAATGATGCAGGGCACTTAATATATTAGAATAACACTGAAATCAATTAATTCAAAAACTATTAATCATCACACCTATAAATAATTATTATTCATTTAATTTATACTCCCAGAAAACTTGAGTTAATAATATTTTATTTTCTCAACACCTATATACATTAGAACCCCTCATTTTTTCATATGTTTAAATTATTTAATGATTACTTATAAATTAATGATGAGAAATCAATATTAAATATTTATATTATTTCTCTAGTAATTGTTTTCATTTAGTTGATTTTATTTTTCATTAAATATCCTCTTCATTGAGGATTCAACCTATTTATTCAAATTTGTATAATTGAAATGTATTCATTGAAAGATTTTTCTGATAATTTAAATGTAATATTTGTTCTAAATGTGATGAAAAAAATTATCATGGTCAACCCTTAAAAAACCTAACATATTCTCTTTCAATATTAAAATAAGAAAAGAATAACTCTTTAAATATATATCTATAGATCACTAAATAAAAATATTTTATACAATAAATTGATAACACATATTAAAAAATGATTTTTTATTTATGTACTTTCTATTATTTTAGAAATAGTCAATTCATATGAAATATTTTAATTGGAACACTTTGAAGAGGATTTCCTTTAAATTGACTCCTGTAAATGAAAATTATATATTAATTGATGATAAATATAATTCAAATGATGAAATTACTTAAATGGTAATTTGTATACCCAATAAATTATTCCACTACTCATGAATTTTCTTGGATGATTGATCACATGTTATGAAAACATTATTTTATGAACATATGTATGTAATAACAATTTAGAATTTCATTGAGTTATAGATATTTTATAAGAGGGGTGAGATTAGAAGTATTTATTTTATAATGAAGTATACAATTATTTATATCAAAATGTATAATTATTGGGGTACTGGTTGGTGTCCATACCCAATATAAATTTATTACATGGCATGAAACCATGTCATATACGATCGTGGTCGTTAAATTCAACAATATTTTTATGATATATTCTTGGTTAAACTTATAAACATATATATGATGATAATATTCATGAATACATACTCTTATTGATAATCCATTATTATCTTTGTAATTCATGATTATCATGTCAACTTTTACATACCATTATGAGGTTTCTTTCTTAACTTGGTAACCTCTTTATTTTATGATACATTTATTTGGAATCATGATATCACCCATAATTATTGATTTAAATACCAATAAATTCATGAATATAATGAAGGATATGATAAATATGGATTATGAATATAAATAAGTTAAATACAAAAGATTGTTTAAATAAGTAATTTGGAATTGTTATATCATGTTTAATGATCGTAATGCCCTATAAATTTTAATATTATAATTAGTTGAATGTATGAAAATTTTATGAAAGCTAAGTAATGTTTTAATATTATGTAACTACATGTAATATTGTGGGTTAAGGAGCCACATTAATCCAATAATAACAAATTAGTCATTAAAATTTTTAATTTTATCAATTTTATCATTTATATTAGTATATATTATAGAAACTCATCATATAATGAACGATAACATAGTCAAACCCTTATTAAATTATTTATAAAAAGGGAATCACTTTCACACAATTACAAGATTTTTTATGTTTATTGATTTTGATAATTAAGAGTACTATTTTATCAATAAATATACCCTACTATATAGTGTACATTTTTTCCACAAAAATATGTTCTTATGTTATAAATTCTACTTCATTTAGAGAATATTTTCTTATTTGATGATTAATCATCATATTATAAATATAGCCCTTTATATAGTTTAAACTAATCCTTATGCCTTATTTAAAAAAATATAAAAATATTGGATGAGAACCAAAAATATTTGTAAGTGAAATAAAAAATAAATAACTGTATTTTTCTATTGGAAAATTATGAAACACCATATGAATTTACTCCATTCATGTAATAAAAAATTACATATAAAAATCATTTACATACACATACATGGTACTCTATTGACCACCATATTTCATAAAAACATTTGACCAAAAAGAATAATGAAAAAAATAAAAATCATAATTATTTAGTGAGAAATATAACAAAATCATTGAAAATAATCATTTTAAACAAAAAATAAATTTTTTTTAAATCATATGTTCATTTTCATAACTAAGGAAATATAAAGATTTCAAAAAAAAATCCATTATCAAGCATAGAATAATCACAGCGGTAATATGAGATAACATCATAATATTACTATTAAAATCAATATTAAATTCACTCTAACATATAATACAACCAAACTTGTAAATTCAAACATTTATTACCAATAAAAATGACATTACCCAATGCATTTGATGTATAAAATGGACCCACCCATTTTCATAAATTTAACACTGTGAGATTTTTGAATATATATATATATATAATTAATACATTTATACGATAGATTATGAAGAAATAAACCTTTAACTTATCTTAATAATTATATTACATTATAAAATGAAGCACATTATATATTTAAATGAAATATAATTTTAACAAATTTCTTCTTCCCTACTAAAGAAATACTATTGGCCTTACAGAAAATTATAAAATATTTTGTTTATGATCATTATTTGGTCGTATTTTTTTTTTAAAAATTAGTTACAAATTATAAACTTATGAAAAATATTTCTTAATAAATAATAAAATCAATTCATGGGATATCATTTAGTTATAATTGAAAATAAAATAAATGAATGTAAAAATAAGTTTTTTTTTGAAAGAACATATTTTGTTCCTGTAATGTGTTTTTATCTTGTTAAATTAAATTAATCACTCTTTATGAATTATATTTATGTAATTTTAGATAATATAATCAATAGAATATTTTAAATTTCATCAAATGAAAATTTTAGTAATGAAATAAGAATAAATACAGTGATATGTTCAAAAATTCATTTATTTATAAATGGTTTCAATTTTATTTTTCCTGATTTTTTTTAAATAACGTTAAACCAATTATTAAAATTGAATTTTATAAAACAGGATCCATATTTTTAATCATCATTTATAAAATTTTAATATATTTCAATTTCACTATTAGTAACAATGAATAGTAATGAAGGTAAAAATTCATTACCATAATAATGTTTAAAAGGATTGGCAGGGGTTAAACAAGGGATATAAGTTTTAATAATCATAAATACTTCTCCAAATACTTTTGGTTGAATTTATTTATACCCTATTTAGTGTAAAATTTTTAAATTTTTTTTATTTGGACAAACATTTCCATGAAATTGACCTTATATTATTTTCTACTTTACAATAATTATAAGTGTGTCTCTCCAATAAATTTGGAAAGGACACATCATTTCCACTCTTATTTACACATTAATGAGCCACATAGCTCAACCAAAATTTAATATAATTTATTATAAAAATTATTAAAATCATTCTAGAAGTTTTTTTCTTCTTAATAAACCATAGTAATAGTCTTTAATAATATATTCAAATGAAGTTTCTCACAGAAGAGGTAATAGTTTTCAACAAATCCTTTTAATTTTAGTTCTTTTTCTAATTCCACAAAATATTATATAACAAAATTATAATGATTGAATCAATATAATTAAAATATTATATTGTTTCTATGTTAATTTTACTTAAATTTTCCACATCTATTCCATCCAATGAGAATTGAAAACATAATTTGTGCGAATGTGTGGACTTCCTCCTCTACGATGTGATGTGATTGTTTTTTCAAGTATTCCATTCATGGATGGTCATGTTGATAAAAATATTTAATATATATAATATATTTATTATATTATTATAATTATATAATAATATATTATTATTAATTCCGATTTCTTTCCATTCATCAAAAAAATGAAAGCATTACTCGTGCATAAAAAAGA
The DNA here is from genome assembly GCA_963277665.1 of Viscum album. Lineage (NCBI taxonomy): Eukaryota > Viridiplantae > Streptophyta > Magnoliopsida > Santalales > Viscaceae > Viscum > Viscum album. Next base: position 837,982,645 of record OY728137.1, read on the forward strand.
GCTATTGTAAACACAAAGTGAGGTAATTCATTTTTCAGACCCCTTATAAGAATGATTAAATTTTTTATAATGAATAAATTTGATAGTTAAATCATGATTAATATTCCAGATTTTATCAAACCAAGAACAAGGGGAAAGGAATATAACCTGTCAAACCAAAACCTACATGAGAAATAGAACAGTTAAGTCACGAATGTTATTTTTAATAAATAATTGATAATTAATGAGTTATTGGGAATTATAATGGAATTAGATATTGTAAAATAAGTATGAATATTATTTTGGTATATATTTTTAATAAATATTAATTTATTATATAAGAGATTAAGAACACATACAAAGAATGTTAGGACCTTTAGTAAGGGTTTACATTATAATCTCATTTTAATCATGATTTTATTTATTTAATAATTATTGGATTTATTTCATATGAAACTGATATATTTTCATATACTATATTTTTTTATACATTTTTTTCATTCCTATCATTATCCTCTCATTGGAACTTAGAATTTTCAGGAAAATATTTTCAAGAAAAGTTGACATTATTTCTTATTTGTTTGGAGAAGTTTTTCTTCTATATTCATGTTCTTTAAAATATCATATATAATATACATTTATATGAAAAAAAACATTTGTAAATTAATATTCAATAATATTTAAAATTATTTTCTACAGATAAAAATGAATATTTTCAATGGATACTGAACATTTTATTTATGACTAAGTACAAAATCTGTGAAACAAATATTTATTATAAATTTTATAGCATGAAAGAATTTTACCACCATCATGACTCTTCTTTTCTTTGAAACATTATTTTCAAGTTTCCCTTGTTACCTTGATTGAATATTATTTTCTAACTAATATTTCACATTTTTTTATTAAATTTTATCGAAATAATATGATATTTTATCATGTTTCTATTGATAATTTGAAATTCTATTTTGTAAGTATTTTTCATAAATCCCAACATCATTTTACATTTTCTATTCTTCCCTAAGGATATTATATTTTGATACATTCCCCTTAATTTCTCAATATGGCCTATCAATATTTTTTTAAGGATGATTGCAAGAATAATATTCTTTCCATGAGATAATTATTCTATTGTGAAATGATGAATGTTATTATGATCTTGTGGAAAACATATATATGGTTTTTATTATGTGAAAGGTGTGACCATAATTATGTAACCATTAAATGAATTTGGGAATTATTTATATCTCATTAGATAATGTATCAAACTGAAATATTATTATATATTATTTTTAATAAACATTGTGTTTGATTGTGTGTACCACACACAACACAAAGCTAATCAAACCACGATATACTATAGAAATATTATTATTTATATTTAAATGGTATAGTATATTCATTATATTATTAGGTATGAATAGTTATAATCACATTATTAAATATATGTTCAATGATTTTTCATAATGATTATAATATTCAATTATACATTGGTTTTAAATTGGTTAGAAATGATGATTAAATAAACTAAACAGAAAAATGATATATTTTACAAAAAATAGTTTTTATGTTCCCAATGTATTTTTATATTAATTTATTAAATTAATAAATTTAAAATATTATTCAAACTAAATTATAACATAAGATATATAATAAAATAAATTAATATTTATTTAATTTTTTATTCTATAAGGAAGAAAATTAAGTTATTTTGTGATCCAAAATTACATTTTGTTAAAAAATGGGTTTTAATGAAATTTGTGCACAGATATAAGGATTGACTTCTTAAAAATATGGAAATATTGTTTTATAAAATTTAAATATTTATTGAAAACATCATCTCAAAATAATCAGAATATATTATTTTTGGAGTTTTGTGAAATTGTTGATTTTCTGGTGAATAATAAAAAATATTGATTTTTACAAAGAGTATCATTCATTTTCATTTAATCAAAGTAATTTAAATGTTCCCTTTCATCTTGTAATTTTCATTAATGTCACATAATTTTTATTTTATTATAAATAGATTGATTAATTTCATTTCAATCACCATTATACAAGATTTTGATATAAAATAATTTGTATGCATAAAATAGTCATTTTAATGAAAAAATTTGTAGTTGTGTTTTGTAAACATATATTAAAAATAATTTATACAACCTATTGGAATTAATAATTTAAAAAATTAATTTCATAGTTGGAATCAGCTTATTCAAATTATGTAATTTTTAATTTCATAATTTGTGAAAATGAATAGTAAGCATGATATAAGTTTGCCACCCAAGTTATGATACACTACTAGCAAAAAAGCCTATAAAAATGGTTTATAACCATCTTTATGGGTCCCCAAACCCATGTTATAGCCTATATAAAGGGTTTCATGGTTGTTGGATCTTTATCCATTGATATATTTGTTCTATGTAAATGGTTTCCAAACCATAGGTATTGGTAATGTAAAAAAATGGATAGTTAGGTTTTTATTCTAGAATTTATATTTTAATGACCTAAAAATAATAAAAGATGAATTTTATTAACATAATTTGATATATATATATATATATGTATATATGTATAAATATGTATATTTAAAAGGAATTAAAATTTTGATTTATTGAATATTATTTGACAGCAGAATTCATAAAAAATTCGGGTAATAATTCCAATGGTTCACCAAATAATTTGTATAGGTAACTCAATATATAGTAACTATACCAACAATTATGTTAATATAACACCACTATTTTTTAAAGGGATAACTATGTTTGATAGTATGTGGGAAACACAACACTAAACCCAAAGGAACAATGATTATTTAAATACGGCTGATATAACCTAACTATTAAATTTTTGGGTAAGATTATGAGTAAATAATTTATTAAATATATATAAATTTTCTAAAAGATTTTTATATTATTATTAAATAAGAAATCAATTTATAAAAATGACATTTATTCTTCAAAAAATACATTTACTTCAAAAATGATTTTTTTGTGAGAATCTATTATAATTAGTTTTTAGTTATCTTAGAAATTATATTTTAAAAAATTTACATAATTTTTGAAATCCCAAAATTTATATTAAATGAGGTGGGAAATTTGGGATTTTTCAAAAAATATTAATTTTTTAGGGAATAGTGAAAACACAGATTTTTTCTTAAAACATTCATTTATTTTTATTAAATTAAGCTATCTAAATGACAAATTATTATATTATAATTATTTAAATGTTACCTAATTATTACATAGGAATATTTCATATAATTACTTACAATTAAATAAATATTAATCTTGATTCTAATATATATTTTTTTCATCATCAAATCATTTTTTTCTGAAAACAATATTAATGTGCATAATATTTCTCCATTTTATCTAAATAAAATAACCCCTCATGAAGAATTATTTAAAATAAATGTAATATATATATATATATATAATTTTAAGTAATTTAATTATGATTACTTAACATTACATTATTATAATGTCATTATATGCATTTAAAATGTATCTCTTGAATAACCATTTTTTCAACACGTGTGTGGGTATAATTTCAAATTAAATTACTTATATTCATTGAATTTAATTTCATAAATCAGAATACATATTTTTAGTAATAATAATTAATATTATATATTAAGTTCAACTTTATTTTATCTTAATGAATAGTAAAAATAGTGCAAATTTGTTACACTATTAATGTTATAACCGGTTCACTTAGGGGATAAAATAATGTTCTAAATGGAATTACAAGATTAAAATTGTTTATTTTGAATGGTATGGTTGTGGAATGGAAAAATATATCATCTAATACATTATTTAACAATGTTTAGGAACTTTCCTTGATAGTGAATACCCATTATTGAATAGTGTTTGGTATTTACAAAAACACCTCTCCTCTTCCATTATAAAAGGGGCCCCATATATCATATCATATAAACACATAAAAAATCTTCAGGTCAGATAAAACATAGAAAAATCTTAATTACTTAACTTCACATGTCCTTGAGGATTTTTTTTATCAAAAATCTTGTCTATAAAGGCTTTGAGTATAATCCTGAAAAGGTTGTCTGAAGAAGAGGTAGTGTTCTTAACCGTGCCTCTAGGGTTTATTTATTCTTCCACCTCTTTAAAATATCATGAAACTATACTCATATAATATCTTCAGTATCATAAGTATACAAATATTTTGTTATGTTAATTTTATAACCTAAATCTATCTCCACTTCAATCAAATGGGAAATGAAAACATTGTTCGTGTGAATGGCCGAGTACTACCGCGCAAACCAAGGTAATTCATTTTCCATAATCCACTCTCACGTATTTATTTGATGATGGATTTAATATTTATATTTTATATTCATATAATATTAATAATTCATGAAAAATGATATATCATATTCTATTTTACATTATCATCCATTTAAATTGATAAAATTGTTCGTGTATACAGCGGACTACAACTTCATGAGGTGTTATAACTAATTTCTTAATATCGTATTACATGAATGGTATATTCAATTTTATTTAAAAACATAATAATTTGTTTATGATATAATTATCATCATGGAATTATAAAATTACCCTTAACTTCTTTCCATCATGATCACTGAACAATGGAAATGTTACTCATGTGTATGTAGAACATACCATCTCCATGATTGGGACATACTTGTTTTCATAACCATATATCATGATTCGTTTTTATATTATAATTATAGTCAAAAATGATAATAATATCATTATTATTATTATTTATATTATTATTTAATAATATTTTTGACCTTATCCAACATTGTAATGTGATTTTAAACAGATGAGTTGAACATCATCGAAATGTCAATCTGGAAGCCAAATAAATAAGTAGTTGAATATAACAGGATAATAAATAGACTAAATTAAATAATAATTCTTAAAAAGGTTCATAATAAACTAAATAATTATAATAAAATTATTAATCAAGATGATAAAGAACACATATGATTAATCAGGCTCAGGGTATGGGATCAATCTAAACTATCATTCCGATGGGTTGTGACAATTCCCATTCTATCTCACATTATCTATCTTTATTATTATGTAATGATTATGAATTTCATATATGGGAATCTCAAATATGTACCTATCTTATTTTATCTTTTTTATAGGTAAATTCATGATTTATGTTTATTTCTGAAATGCTTCATTATAAAATATCTTTTGATAAGGATATAAAGCAAGACTATGAAACCCATTTTCCGTAAATGAGTAATTATTATGTTTATGAATGTTGAATGATTTCCATTTGTGTCAAACATTAATAAAAAACATGATATTATGGTTATGACTAGATAGTTCTCCATTACATTTGATAATTTCATAGTGTGATTTGACATAATGTATGGGGGTTGAGAGTAAACCTAATCTGTAAAGAGAATTATTCCACCATGTGATATTATCTAGGAATATAAAATTGACTTATTTTTATGAAAAGGTTTGTATATCTACAAATTTTTCTATGTTTCCATGAAACTATAAAACTATGTTTTTGTGTGTTATGATTCCATCTAATTACTCAAGATAATTCAATTTTATAATATCATATAATACCTTTGACTCAAAAGTTCTGTTTCCATACCATTTCTATTCCAATTGTATGGTTTTTAGATCAGCCTTTCATTGTTCATTCCCTTGGTTACCCTCTGTTGTTTTAGGAGATCAATTAGACTTTAGATCTTATTACGGAGAATAATTTTTTGATGTTATTTTTATGTTTTGTTTAATATAAATTTATCATAGTCTTCTCATGACCCTAGGCATCATGATCATTGGGGTTATACTCATTGTATATTTTTTCTTAAAAATAATATAATAATTTATATAAAACTAAAGGGTAAATATAGTTTTCATTGGGGTAATGTTTTAGAAAACCCTTTTAATCTAGTGTGAGAAAACAATATGGAAGATTATATGGATATGTATAAGGATAATTCTAAGTATAGAAATATGTCATGACCCATCCTTGGGGCCCGTGTCGTGACGACCCCAAACCCACCTTCCATAGGGCATGGGCTGGAGACTAGTACCAAAGGCGTAAATATCAATAAAAATGAAAACATTGCCTTTATAAAAGTACAAAAACACAACTTAGTATGCAACAGAAGAATGAACTAAGTAATAATGAATAGAAAAGTAAGTGCTAAAAATAATGGGGCTAGAAATACACGCCCAACAGTAAGTACAGTAAAACTGAAAAGCTGGTACAACTGCAGTAATGTAAAACAGCAACCACTGAGTCGTCCCCCAGGAATCCCTCATAAAGGGTGGGTACAGATGGCCTCCTTAGAACCTCGAGTTCGGTCTTCATCTCCGTGTACATATTTCCATGTGGTCCTCCTCCGGGTACCCTCCAGATCCACAATCCTCCACCTCTATTAGAGTTGTATGTCGTCTGCATCCAACACAACATAGTGTGGGCATATCCCGTGCAGGGGTGAGTATACGATACTCAGTAGGGACCTCGAGACCCCCGAAGGTCTCCCAGAATCCTCAAAGAATAGTCCACAGAAGAAATATATAGTTACGAAGTATCAACTAACTATACTTACATATATGCCCATTCACATACCTAAGTTATCAATCAAAGTTCATCTCCAACTCTCGAGCCCAAGAACAACCCAGTCCACATAGGAAAGCAAGTCAATCACATCGATAATAATGATTGGAAGTCAAGACTCCGCTCACATAGGTATACATATTCTGTATAGCGATAGAGATGATCAGATGTAGTCACTGATCCTTCTAAGCTGTTGGACCCACGTAGGAAACTAGACTAGCTAAGCTCTCAGACCCACATAGGATATTGGACCATCTACTCTTTTGGACCCACTCAGGATACAAGTACAGAAGTAAAACTGTCAGACCCACATAATATACAAGTATAGTAGTCATCACTGTCCAACCCACAGAGGATCCCAGTACAGTTTTCTTCGTCGACGAACCCACAGAGGATTCCAGTATGGTAGTCGTCGCAGTCATAACCAGCTTTAGGTTCCCGCACACAGTATTCTCAATTCTGGGAGGGCCCACTCCTCGAGGAAAAGACTCGATACATCAACTATCACGAAGTATAGAGTTGATGTATCTCGAAGTTTTGTCTCATCAAAAGAAACCCAACGCGACAGACGGCACCTCAATGGGATTCCCGGTCTGAGATATATTGGCTTTTTCATTCTGGTGGCCCGGTTGGAATTACGCTCGTTCCAAACCCAGCCATTTTCCAAAGTCGTCCAAAACTAACATAAAGTATCGAAAATAACCAACTTATCATGAGGATCCCAGTACCATAAAAAGTGCATTGATCGGACGCGTGGTCTTAATGTTATTCATGTTTAAGTGAAACGGGCCCGACTCGTCAAGGCCAGTGGGCTGGCGGGTCGACCTGACCTGGTTCGACGGGTCCGACCCAACAGGGGGGTCATCCTGGCCTGGCCCAATGTGGCATGGCCCGGCCAGGCATGGCGTGGCCCGGAGGGGCACGAACCGTCCCGGTGGAGCCCGGCCTGGCCCGCGGCGGGCCGCAGCTTGGCCTGACAGGACGAGCAGTGCGAGGGGGGGGGGGAGGACATCCCCCCATTTTCCGAACCGGCGACACCGTGTGGCACCACCCCTCCTGTCTGGCCGGTCTTCCCAGCGTGATCAGCCTGCAGTTCTCCCGCACGGCACCTGCGGGTGCCTCGTCCTCCTTCAACCCAGCCGACTGGTTCACCGCCAAAGCAGCCCGCAGAGCGCAGGCCGCGGTTCATCGCAGTGCGATGCCTTAGAGGCGCCGCGGTTCTCCAGCCCGGCCAACTAAGGCTGGCTGGTTCTTCTTTGGTCGAGCAGCCCACATATGCAGGCCACGGATCATCTCTTCATGGCTGGGACACGGTCGCCACTTCCTCTGGTCACCACTACCTCCTGTTGCCGCTGCTAAAATAAATATTCAAGTACCATGATAGGGTTGTCTGGTCGTGTTTGTTTGACTCGTTCCCTCCATGTTAGACGATATCAATTTTCCGAAGACAAATCACGCATTCACCAAGGATGAGATATAATTTCATTCACTTCAAATTATATCATACCCCCTACCTTGATTCTGTTGCTCGCTTGTCCATGTTCCGGGAAGAGGATCTAAAGTCGACGTCGATTCTTCGACATCGGGGTGCATCCGAGGAGGAAGTGTAGTTGATGTTTCCTCGTGGATGGCATCTCCTCCCTTGATGTGGAGGAAGAAGATGAATAATGACGGCATTCCTCGCGAGCGTCGCCTCACGTTCTCGCCTCGGTTTTTGAGAGGATATCTTTCCTCGTGTACTTCATTGGTGAGGGACGATGCCCTCCTCCAATTCTCCAAAGGCTCCACCACCAAATATTTTCCAAGAAAATATTATAGAAAGTCTTCCCCAATAAAAGATAATTTCCATGAAATTTAAAACAATTCAAATGAATTGTTTACCCTCAAATAAATTAATGACGTCATTAATAAATTATGTCTGCATACTTAATTTGAGGGAGGTGGAGAGGCTCCACCATAATAAAATAGGGGAGTTGTCAAACTAAATGAAGGGGAGTTAAGGGACCTGAGGGAAGGTGAAAGGATTTGGGTTCGTGTGGGCCCCACCACACTAAATCCTCACATGGGAGGTTATGTGGGGATGTGGGCCCCACCCCTAACTTCCTCTTGGAGGAATTAACCACATCTTGAAATATAATTGTGTGTCACTACAATATTATTTAATTTAAGATAAATCCCCAAATTATAACTTTCAACTCGCATAAAACGCAACTACGATAAAGTTCCCCTTAAGAGAATACTGGCAATGTGAGTTCATCAGTGTCATCAGATTTCAATTCTGAGCACCGGTTCAAAAGCTTGAAAAACCCGCAGGTACGTTTATAGAGAGTACCCGAATAAAACTTCAGAAACTGATTCCGGACACACCGGACCTTGGAATCAGGCGCTGTCATAAACTGAGGACCTGTAAAATTCAAAATAATTATGAAAAAAAAATTCATTGAAATTTTCGGGTCTTTATATTACCTCGACCATAGGGATTTATGTCCCAGTAATGATACAACGTACACTAGGGAAACATAAGTGGGTCCTAAGAATGCATCTGAGCCTTCCACTCCCTTTTTCTCTCCTAGAGGTTTCCATGCTTCTAGAAAACATACACCAGAGGAACCGACTGTCCATGTAGGACTCACTTCTATCGATCCTTGATCTCCCGCAGGACCTCCATGAATATCGCCACGTCATCGATGTCTAGCTCCCCGTGATCGATGATGTGGGTTGGGTCGTGCACGTATCTCTTCAGCTGAGATACGTAGAAGATGTCATGCACCAGGTGCAACTAAGGTGGAAGGGCCAGGCGGTAAGCCACCTCGCCAACTCTATTGAGGACCTAGAAAGGACCAATGAAATGCAGAGATAACTTGCTGCCCCGGCCAAATCTCCGTAGACCTCATCGAGGTGAGACCCGTAGAAAAACATGGTCACCATCCTCGAACTTCAGTGGTCTCCATATCCTATCAACATAAGACTTCTGTCCGGTCTGTGCAGTCTTCATCTCCTCCTGGATGATCTACACCTTCTCTATCGTAGCCTTAACCATCTCTAGTCCTACATGTGCGGACTCCGCTAGGTCTGTACAGCACAGAGGTGACCTATAAGGTCAGCCATACAATGCCTCATATGGGTCCATTCCTGATGGTGGAGTGGTAGATTTTGTTGTATGCAAACTCCACCAAGGGTAAGTGATCCTCCAAGATACGACCAAAGTCGAGGACACATACACAAATCATGTCCTCGAGAGGCTAAATTGTCCTCTCTTTCTGGTCGTCCGTCTGAATATGGAAGGTGGTTCTCAGACGTAGCTATGACCCAGAAGCCTCCTGTAACCCCTTCCACAGCCGGGAAGTAAAACGAGCATCTCGGTCAGAGATGATAGTCGATGGCACACCATGAAGTCATACAATATCTTGAATATAGAGTCATCCCTAGCTCTCTACTGATCCCTTCTTTCTGATCGGTAGGAAGTGGACCGACATGGTGAGTTGGTCTACGATCACCCAGATAGAGTCATGTCCTCTGGATGTATGTGGAATCCCCATCACCAAATACATGGATATCCCATCCCACTTCCACTCTAGGACCTCTAAGGGTTTTACCAAGCCTGCTGGTACCTGGTGCTCCACCATCACTTGCTGACAAGTGAGACATCGTGAAACGAACTCTGATACTTCCTTCTTCATACCTAGCCACCAGTGCTATCATCTGAGGTCCTGATACATATTCACCACTCCTGGATGTATTTCTAGAGGGTAAGTTTGGAACTCCCTCATCACCTCATCATGTTGTGCTACTGGTACCATGGGACGTCCCATGAAGAGAATGATGTGCTCCCTTCCTTCAAAAAATCCATTAGGCGCCTGCCCTATAAATATCTGAGCATGTCACGTATCACAGTCAACATCCCCATGTTGTGCCTCTCGGACTCACTAATGAAATTGAGGAGTGACTGTGAGAGACTGAAGAAAGGCTACTCCATCTATATCCATAAAGGATATCTACAATGCAGCTATCTGGTCCTCACCTCTCCTAGCAGGTTAATGCCCGATCTCCTTCTGAGAGAATCAGCTAAAACGTTCCCCTTCCCAGTATTATAGACCATATCAAAGTCATATTCATGAAGGAACTAGATCCATCATCATTGTCTCAAGTTCAAGTCCTTCTATGAGAAGATTTACCTGAGACTATAGTGGTCAGATTGTACTGTAAAGCGCTCGCCCATCTGATAGTGCCACCAAATGTTCAAGGAGAAGACCACTACTGATAACTCCAAGTCATGGGTAGCATAGTTATTCTCGTGTTGTCTCAACTGTAGTGAAGCATATGTGATCACCGCTCTCTCCTACATCAGGACACACCCATGTCCGGTCCCTAATGCGTCGCAGTAACAACGTACCCAACACCCTCCTCTGGTAGCCTCCAGATGGGCGCACTGGTCAATCTCTGTCTCAGCTCATGAAAGCTATACTGGAATCTATCTGACCACATGATGGGTTTCCCCTGGTTCGTTAAAGCTGAAAGCGGTGCTGTAAATCTCGAGAAGTCTGGAAAAAATCTCTGATAGTATCCAGCCAGGCCCAGGAAACTCCGAACCTCCGTCACACTTCTAGGTGGCTCCCCGTCAAGAACAACCTCTATCATTACTGTATCCACTTCTACATCGGCCACTGATATGACGTGTCCAAAGAAGTGAACCTCTCAACTCTAGAACTGTGTCTTTGAGATCTTACCATAAATCTAGTGCTCTCAGAGTGTGTCCAGTACTACCCGCAAATGGTAGGCGTGCTCCTCCTCAGTAGTTGAGTAAATCAGTATATCGTCGATGAATAATACAACAAATCGATCGAGGTAAGGATGGAATATTCTGTTCATGAGGCTCGCGAACACTTCTATAGCATTGGTTATGCTGAAAGGCATAACCAAGAACTCGTAGTGTCCATACCGACACCTGAAGGCTGTATTCTGCACTTCCTCCTCTCGAACTATGAGATGGTGATAGCCTGACATAAGGTCTATCTTCAAGAACCATCGTGCTCCTTTGAGGTGACCATAGAGGTTGTAAATCAATGGATGTGGGTACTTATTCTTCACGGTCACCTTATTCAGGTGACGGTAGTCGACACAAAGTCTCAATCTCTGATCCACTTTATTGGCGAACAAAATTGGAGAAGCCCTTGGTGAAACACTGGGTCAGATAAATCCCTTCCCCAGCAAGTCCTCCAGCTGTACTCGTAGCTCACAAAGCTCAGCGAGAGCCATCCTATATGTTGGAGTATATATTGGTGTTTTCCCGGGTTACAGGTCAATGTAGAAGTCAACCTTTGTGAGAGGAGATAGTCCTAGAATGTTGTCAGGAAAAACGTCTACGTACTGATCCACCACAAGAGGAAAACTCGGACTCCACACATCAACCACTTTGAGGATGAGACTAGCCAACTGATGTGTGATCGGATTCCCTCTCCCTTGTGTATGTCCATCCTTCACTGTAAAGGATCCCTTCTCGCCGGTGAAGTTAAACCTGCTCCCATCCGTGCGGAGACACCACACTTTGGGCCTAACACAGTCGATAGAAGCATGAACTTTAGATAACTAGTACATATCCAAGATGACATCATAAGGCCTTGACGCTGAAACAAGAAGATCCCAGCCAAAGCTCTCGCCTCCTATAGTAAGCTCACACTGCCAGAACTAGAGCGTAATAATCGAGTCTTCTCCCGTAGGAGTCTCCAGCCATAAAGATCGAGCCAACGGCTCCATCGGAATATCCGAGCTCCGAAAAAGGGTAGCAACAATAAAAGAGTGACTCACACATATGTCTATAAGCACTTAAAAAGGGTGTAGAAAACAAAGAAAGTACCTCGAATCATCTTAGGTGTGTCGTGGTCGTAGGCCTCGACTTCCTGGAGTTGAGCATGCCTCTGTCTTCCAGTTCCCAGTGGTCAGGGTGGAACTCATTGTGGTGGTGGTGGTAGAGCCTCAAAACATCGTCCACCACCCACTGCTCGTCCAGCTCCTCTGCCTCGTCTTCCGGCTCCCGATAGACCACCATGGTCGAACCTCTGCCTCTACTAGGGAGGTCCCTCTACTGTCTGCTGCTCATATGCATAGCGGGTTGGGCAGTCTCGAGCCAGATGACCCTGCCCGCCGCATGAATAGCACTGCCCGCTCCTCATATAGCTGGATCCGTTCCATGTGCCATGCACAACCGAACCTGTATCCTCAGGTCGACCACCTGATGGCCTGGTCTGCTTGGACCTCTACATCAACTATCATCTTCCGACAATAGAAGACTCCACTATGTGTCATCCTGTAGTGGGTCTCGCAGCTGGTGTTGGCTAAGAAAGAACTCTCTACACAATAAGGGCTCGCTCCAGTACTCCCACCTGCGTCGGAATACTGAGGGAGATCATCGAATACATAATCTCATGTCTGAGTCCCTGTTTAAAGGACCGGGCCCTGAAGAATGGGTACCATACCATGTCTGTGGAGTAGCGTGAGAAGTTAGTGAACCTCAATGAGTACTGAGCTATTGTCATGTTGCCCTACTGCAGATGATGTAACTCCTGAATCTGCACTGCACGAAGGGTGGCAGGAAAAAACTCCAAGCCTAAGAGACTCTCAAAGTCCATCTAGAGTAAAGATGCATCGTCATTCACCTAGAGCATCATGATCCACCATATACCTACAACTGTGTGCAGGAGAATCACAGTAAGGATCAACATAAGGTCGGCTGGTGTTCCTACCAATCTGAAAACATTGTCGATAGCCTCCAGCCAATCCTCAGCTGCATGTGGGTCCATCTGTCCGTGGAACCTGGGAATCCTCTATCGCTGGAACTCCTACAACTCACTCAGATGACGTGTACTCTCTACTTCTGGGGCTGATGGTATTGGTGGCCCAATGGGTAGTGGTACCGCTGGTGCCTCCGCTATGATGGGGCCCTGCACCGAGGCATGGTCGCTCGGTGGGCTACCATCCCATACGTAACTCGTAACCCTAGAAGGATGCCTTCGTGGGGCCATCCGGAAGAGAATCTAGTGCGTCACAGTCAAACAATATACCTGGTGAGCTGACAAAAAGTAAGCACAAAGAAATTTTTTGAAAATCACATGCAATCAGGGTTTTCGTTCACTGAGTCGGAACCCAGAGTTCATGGTCATGGTGTATGGATACGTCGGCCACCGCACCAACACTGGACTCCCTGGACGAAAAACCACACCCAATACACTTAACACTATTGCTTCATAGTAAGATATATCAGAGTCTTAAGTTTTATGGTAGAACCGACTCCATTAATACCAATTTGTCATGAACCGTCCTCGGGGCCTGTGTTGTGACTTACCCAATCCCGACATCCATAGGCCAGGGGCTGGAGACTAGCACCAAAGGTGTAAATCCCAATAAAAAGTGAAGGCATTACATTTATAAAAGTAAACAAAAACAACAAAGTACACAATAGAAAAAAGCATTAAGTAATACTGAATACAAAAGTAAGTGCTAAAAGGAAAGGGGTCGGAAATACAATCCCAATAGTATGTATAGTACAACTGAAAAGCTAGAACCACTAAAGTAAAGTAAAACACCCACCACTGAGTCGTCCTCCGTGAATCTCATCTGAAGGGTAGGTACAGATGGTCTCCTAAGCACCTCGGGTCTGGCTGTCTGCTCCGTGTACATCTCGCCATGTGGTCCACCTCCAGGTACTGAACAACTCCACAAGCCTCCACCTCGATCAGTGTTGTCTATTGTATGCATCCAACACAACGTAGTGAGGTCATTTCCCGTGCAGGGGTGAGTATACGATACTCAATAGGGACCCCGAGACCCCCAAAGGGCTCCCAGAATCCATGAAGGATAAAACACAGAAGATTGATACAATCACAATGTATCAAAAAACTCTACATAGGTATATGCCCATACATATACCTAGTTATCAATCACAGTTTGGCTCCAACTCTCGAGCCAAAGCACAACCCAGTCCACACAGGAATGAAGTCAATCACATCGATGATAATGATTGAAAGTCAAGAGTTAGCTCACTTAGGTATACATCATTTTTATATCATTAAAGATGCTCATATTTATTTACTGATTCATCTATGCTGTCAAACCCACGTAGGTTACTAGACGAGCTAAGCTGTCAGACCCACGTAGGATACTAGACCAGCTACTCTGTCGGACCCACTCATGATACAAGTACAGAAGTAAAACTGTCAGACCCACATAGGATACAAGTATAGTAGTCACCACTATCAAACCCATATGAAGATTCTAGTACAGTTGTCATCATCGTCGAACCCACATAAGATTTCAGTATGGCAGTCGTCGCAGTCGCAGCCAGCTCTAGGGTTCCCGCACACAACACGCTCGATTTTGGGAGGGCCTTCTCCTAGAGCAAATGGGTTGATACATAAACTATCACAAAGTCAAGAGATGATTTATCTCAAAGTTCCTTCTTGTCAAAAAAACCCAATGTGAAAGGCGACGCGTCAATTGGACGCCCGATCTGAGAGATATTGTCTTTTCCGTTCTGGGGACCCAGTTGGAATTATGCACGTTCCAAACCCCGAAATTTTCCAAAGTCATCTAAAACTAACTTAGAGTATCTTAAAAGGAGTGTCTTTTCACGAAGATCGCAGTGCCGTAGACGGCTCGTCGATCGAACACGTGGTCTAAATGTTATTCACGTTTAAGTGAAACGGGTCCGACCCATCAATCCCAGTGGGCTGGAAGGTCAGCCCGAACAGGTTCGGTGGGTCTGACCAAGAAGGGGGGGTCGGCCCAGCCCTATGTGGTGCGGCCCGGCCTGGCGACGTACTGTACGGCCCGGCATGGCTCGGCTCGGCCTGGCGGCGCACGGCCCGACCCACGGTTGGCCAAGCGGTGTGGGGGGCGAGGCCCCCCGGTTTCCCGAACCAGTGGCGCCGAGCGGCGTCACCCCTCCTATCCAGCCAGCCAAATTCGGATGGTCTTACTAACGCAATAAGCCCGTATGGGCGGCCCGCAGTTATCTCGCGCGGCACCTGCGGGTGTCACGACCTCCTTCAACCCGGCCGGCAGCCAGCCAGCCAGTTCACCGCCGAAGCAGCTCGCGGATCGTGGGTCGAAGTTCTCCGTGTCCTGGTGCCTAAGAGGCACCACAGTTCTCTAGCCTTGATGGTTCTTCTTTGGTCAAGCAGCATGTGGATACGGGCTGCGGTTCTTCCCTTCGTGGCTGGCACATGGCCGCCTCTTCCTCCAGTCGCCACTGCCACCCGTTTCTACCGCTAAAATAAATATTCATGTACCATAAGAGGGTCTTTGGGCCATGATTGTTCATCCCACATCCTCTGTGTTAGGCGATATCAATTTACTGAAGACAAATCAAGCATACACCATGGACATGATATAATTTCCTGCACTTCAAATTATATCAATCACCCTACCTTGATTCTGTTTCTCGATTTTCTGTGTTGCGTGAAGAGAATCCAAAGTCGACGTCGATTCGTGGACGTCGGGGTGCATCCGAGGAGGAAGCATAGTCGATGTATCCTCACAGACATCGTCTCCTCCCCTGACGCAGTGGAAGAAGAGGAAGAATGATGGCATTCCTCATGAGTGTCGCCTCACATTCTTTCCTCGGTCGTCTAGAGGATATTGTTCCTCATGTTCTTCGTTAGTGAGGGATAAATCTTTTCTCCAATTATCTAATGTCTCCACCACCAAATATTTTCCAAGAAAATATTATAGAAAGTCTTCCCTAATAATAAATAATTTCCTTTCAATTCAAAACAATTTAAATGAATTGTTTACCCACAAATTAGTTAATGATGTCATTAATTAATTGTGTTGGCATACTTAATGAGAGGGAGGGGGAGATGCACCACCATAATAAAAGAGGGGAGCTGTCAAAATAAATGAAGGGGAGTTAAGGGAGTTGAGGGGAGGTGAAATGATTTGGGTTCGTGTGGGCCCCACCACACTAAATCCTCACATTAGAGGTTATGTGGGGTGTGGACCCCACCCCTAACTTTATCTTGGAGGAATTAACCACCTCTTGAAATAAAATTGTGTATCACCACAATTTTATTTAATTTAAGATAAATCCCCAATAATAACATTCAACTCGCATAAAATGCAACTGCTATAAATTTCCACTTAAGCGAATACCGGTGCTGCAAGTTCATCGGTGTCCTCAGATTTCAATTCCGAGCAGCGGTTCAAAAGATAGATAAACCTGCACATATTTTTACTGAACGTACCCAAAAAAAACTTTAGAAATTTATTCTGGGCACACTGGGCCTCGGAATCAGGCGCCGTCAAAAATAGAGGACACGTAAAATTCCAAAGAATTATGAAAAAAAATTTCCTTGAAATTTCCGGGTCTTTACAGAAAATATCTGTGAATATTAGTGAAAGATATAGTTTCTAGGTTTTAATAAATTACATCCCTTTCTGGATATTAAATGTGGATTTGGTTCAAAAACAATTTAAACTAGGGGTAATTACTCTAAAAATGGTGTATTGATCTTGACTCAATCATCATCTGGTGCATGAAAATGGTCATTTCTGAACAATTATTTTAAAACTCATAAGGACTCTAAATTTCACATAAAATACACCTTACGAACTATATTGAAGGACTTGAATAATTGATAGGTTATAAAACATAAAAAGAAGAATTAAAATGGATTACAAAGAATGGAACCAGAATACTTAGAATTTATTATATGCATATCATTTATAATGTATTCCTCTCATGTTTGTATGTATCCCTTTTATATGTTAATGTATTATGATATATATTTTTCAGTTAATGGATTCATATATAAGAAATCATGCCAACAACCAGTATTATAAGAAAGGTGACAGTTTCCCCAATGATATTCAAATTCATATGGGAGCAGGCTATAAATAATTCATGGAAGTAAAATATCATATAGATAATTTTATGAATGATAACAAGATTTTTTGAATAATCTCTACCTCCCAATTAATGTAATTTTACAGTCTAGTATTTTATAAGACAATTATATCCAAAAATTCTAGGATCTTATGACCCCCACATCATGAAATAGTAGAGTAAATCAACTGAGAATATATTTTATGTCCAAAATGGTTCTAAGAAGTAGAAATTTTTTACGGATATTTATCGCAGTGAGGGTGAAGTAGATACCTAGTGGGCTCTCATCAAGAACACAAATTCCAAAGAGGATGTTGATTACATGGAATTAGAAGAATTCATAAAAAACATTTAAATATTTTACCTAAACTCTATATCATTAAATGGATAGCGTGTTCCTTGATCTGAATCAAAAGGAAGATGAGTCAATCACGGTGTCTATGTAAAACCTCCCAAGGATTTCACAGTATGTCTGAATGGCCTAAAGGACTTCATTTTTATGAATTTTTGATAACCCTCATTTCAAGGGATGAGGAGGAACCCTTACAAGGCCTGTAGGCTCAGAGATTACATGGACCATAGGCCTAGGTGATTAAATGACCCAAAGGTCTTAGGGAAATTAACCAGACTATCTACAAAGAACTGTCCCTCTCCAGCATCTGCATCATGATAGTAGCTCCCCACCTTTGCATGACCATCTAGATAGGCTTCCCGTGCAAGCACAGGCTTGCCTCGATGGAATAACCATACCATCTCATTCATTGACAATGAATGTATGGTAAAAAAACGTCATTAGTGGGTTATAAAATGTATAAGAAATGATTTATCCATTCATAACTTTGAAAACTATGAAGCGTTTCATCATTGTGCCATAAAATTTGACTTTGAGACTGGTGAATCCTAGTAGTCTTGTGGTACTAGAGAAAAAAAACATAAAATATAATTATCTTTAGAATAATTGATAGATAAATCCCATGTAGTAAATAGAACCCAACATCTCACTTGTAAAATGTGTGGGAAGAATTATCCTAGTAGCTATCTAATGGGAATTGGGAGATGCATCAAATGTGGAAAAGTGAGGCATCAAGTTAATTAGTGAAATATCGAAAAAAATAAACCCACTTATATGGATTAAGAGAACCATGTTCATACCAATACTCATAAAATGATGCATTGATTCATCTACAAGGAACATTGGCTTTATACAAGGCAATTCCTTAAGCAATTTTTTTTAATGAAAATCAATGGAGACAAACATCCAAGGCCTATAGAGAAAGGAAGAGCATATGATATCACTACTGCTATGTTCGATCACAACAATGATGTTGTGATAGGTACTCTAGTTATTCATTAAATAATAATGTATGTAGTTTTTTATTCTAGATCTATGAATTATTCCATATCATTTATGTTTTGTAGAACTATTTAATAACCACCTCAAAACAAGGGATTTGATATACTTATGATAATATCGAATGGAGTGATTCTTGCATCCAAAGTATATAACATCCCCAGTTATTTTCTGTGGACTAAATCATCCATCATATCTTATCTTACATCCTTTTTTGGGAGTTTTATTTTATTTTGGGAATTGGATATTTTTAAATAAATTCAATATAATCTTTAGAGATATGCATATCAATCTATACATCTAATGTAACCCTCTATTTCTATACAGGTTAATGCTGTAAAAAGAATCTCTCTTTTAATCCTCTATTCAATCATATATATTATTAACATATAATAATGAATATAATGCCTAATGTATTAAAAAAATGAGATATTAATTCTTTATGAAATCCCCATTATGAGGGATTATACTAATGCATTCCCTAAAGAGTTTCATAGTCTTATTCCTAACTGATAGGTTAAATTATCAATCAAAATTATATGTGGATCTATTCATATATTGAATACTAATAAAAAAATGGCATCCATTGATATGTAAGAGATTAATAATCTATTATAAGAGAATCTATATATGGGTTTTATATTCCCAAGTGCTTCATTGTGGGGTATTCTAGTCCTATTGGTCAAGATGTATTATGGGTAAATGCACCCCTATATAGATTATCATGAAATCAATAAAAATGGAGAATAATGTGTATCCCTTCACATAGATTGAATAATTTTTGATCAACTTTTTTGAGATTAATATATCTCTAAAATTGGACATTGGTTAGGATACCACCTATTAATTGTAAATAAGGAAGATATTCCCAAAAATCGAATTTTGAATAAGGTATGGACATTATGATTTCACAGTGATTCCTTTTAGACTCCCTAATTCGTAAAAAATATATATTGACCGAATGAAGATAGACAATATTAATTTCCCTCCAAATAATTTTTTCATCTTTTCAAATGTTATTATAACTTACTCTAAAAATAAGGGGTTTTTTTGAGGATCAATTTAACATTTTTTTAAGGATTTACATAAGTAAAATCTATATGAAATGTATATTAAATGTGAATTATAGATGAATTAGGTTTCATTTATTGGGAATATTATCACTAGTAAAGAAATATTTTTAGACACTTATATGAAAAAGGAAATGGAGGACTTGCCTATAGAAACATCTATAATGGGGATCCGTAGTTTTGTTTGATTATATGGGTATTGAAAATGTTTTTTGAAAAAAAAAGCTATGATTATCATACACAGTAACCATGATAACATGGAATGGATTAAGGTTTTTCTCAACTAATGAAATTGAATATAATTTTAAGGACTTGAACAATAGTTTTACCACTACACCATTCCTCACACTTCCATCATTTTGGGAGATTTTTGTGATTTAATAATTTCTTTAGGGATGGGTTTAAACATTATGATAAGACATAATGAAAATGTAATATCCTATTCCTAATGGATGTTTAAATTATATGAGCATAAATATCCCACACTTGACCTGAAGTTAGATGTAGTGACATTTTCATTGAAGATCTGGATACATTATCTTTTTGGGATTGGTTATGATATAAGTACGTATCAAAAGTGCCTCAAATATGAATTCACATAGAACATTATAAACAGGAACCATCAAATATTGTTAGAGATAATAAAGGGCTATGAATACTCAATCAATTTTCAACATGTAAAGTAAACAATGATGGAATATTCTCTATAATTAAACCATCCTAAAATTTTAGCAATGATTATAATTGAGAAGGATTAATTATTTTTTTATTTTGAAAGGATTGATATGGGAATTGTATAAGGATATTTATCATACCTTTATCAAATAACTACTCAACCATATATTATTTAGATGATAAAGGATGACCAAAAAGATAATGAGGTTACTCGAAAGAAATTTGTGAAAATTTCAGAGAACCACTTTCCCAATGATAGAGTAATATGGTTGGGAACTGAGATATGTGACACATAAAAAATATAGTTGAAGTGGGAAATTATGAATGATTTGAAAAAATCATCCTTCTATATTTATTTGGGAAGTAATAAGTCATATAGAGATCTATAGAAAAACAATTAGTTGGTTAACTTGAAGAGGGAGATATTAGAATTTATGTCTTGATGCTTGGTTTGCCAAAAGTAAAGGATAAACCATAGAATTACAAGGGTATGTTACAAAAATTTTCTATAAAATTACGGAAATGTAAAAATATATCCATATATTTCCTCATAGAAATACTTTGGTCAGTTAAATATAATAAGAAAAAATAGGATGTAGGCAATATCCTTTGTAATTCACCACAATTCATTACAATTAAGGAAGATTTCTCTATTGAAAAAAACACAATGATATAGATAATGTATGTGTTTGGATCATATGGATTACCACACTATATTGTATATAATTGATATTTGAGGTTTCCCTCTAGGTTTTTTAAAATATTTAAGCTAGATTTGGTTATAGAGATAAGTTTTAGATCAGACTCATGTTCAGTCTCCGAGAACCTTAAAAAATCTAGAGTATTTAGTGAGATATTATTATATTAATTTCCAAGGATGTTGGGATCTTCACCCTACCCAAGTATAGTTCTCATATAATAGTAGATTCCATTATAGTTTCCAAATGTAATATTGTAAGGCCCTATATGGGATGCAGTTTTAGACTCCGAGATGATGGGATAATGTTGGAGAACAGAAGATAATGGGACCTAACCTTGTCAAAGAGATGACATAGAAGGTTCATAAAATTTAACTTCAAATTATATCCTCAAAATCCTATATAGAATTCAATGTAGATAATATTCAATAAAGCCTATAGTTTTAGGATAGAGATATGGTGTTCATTTACATATCACCATGGAATAAGTTTATGTGGTTTTGGAAGAAGGGAAATCTTAGTCCTAGATCCATCTATCCCTTTTAGATCCTTGAGTGTATTAGAGCGGTATCTTATCAACTAGAACTCCCACCTAACATGTCCCATGTAAATGATGTATTCCATGTATCCCACTTGTGGAAGTACATATCAGTACCATAACATGTAATAAATCCAAAGTTTGTACTGTTAGAGAATGAATGTTTAAATGATGAGAGGCCAGTGAAGATCTCAGATCATAGGAACAATGTTTTATTAAACAAGGTAACAAGCCTAGTCGATGTGTTATGGAGAAACCATATATTCGATGAAGAAAATGGGAACTGGAAGAGGAGATAAAGCATAAGTACCCTTTCCAATTTTCACCTAAGTAGGTCATATAAAATTTCAAAGGATAATTCATTATGGAGGAAATAATATATCATCCTGAGTTTTAAAAATGGAAAATTGTAATCAATAGCATATGTGACATACAACACTGAACCCAAATGAACCATGGTCATTTAAATATGATAATTTTAACCAAACAGTAAAATTAGCATGTATAAATTGGTTTAAATATTATATGACATAGATACAAATGTTGTATTAAATTTAAAAATTTATAGGAAATAAGCCCGCTGTCTTTAATGAAGACATATATTTTCCAATAAAATATTTTTCCTTCAATTTATTTTTATTTTTATTTTGAGGGAAATATAATAATTATTTTTTTGGAAAATATAAAAATATTATTTTACAATATGGAATTAATTTTTTAAATCATTAAATGGATATTATCTTAGGGCTCATTGTTGGGATTTTCGGGTAAATATTCGTTTTCAGTGAATTGTGAAAATACATATTTTATATAAAACTGATATTTTAAAAAAAATCAATTAATCTAACATGGTGGAAGAGAAAAAATTTACTGATCTAAAAATGATAATAATTTTAAAGAATAAATTGTATAAATTTTTAAGAAATTAAATATTAATATAAAACTGGGTGGTGTTGCACGTTTTGGGGGATTTCTCCTCCCCTTAAATGTTTTCCTCCCCTACCTCTCTCTTCATTCCCTCTCTCCTATATTTCAATTTTTTTATTATTATAATACATAAATACTTGATAACTCTTGAAATCCTGATCATAATTACATGTGCTTTGTGTTATTGGGCTTGTCTCAATGAGAATATTTTAAATATGTTTGTGTTTATGAAAACAATGTTGTTTTAATGGTGCTGTTAAACTTGGATGTCAACCCTCATCATCTGTATTCATTGAACCTAAATTATGAAGCCATTAACAATTTTATATGTATTATATGAATTATTGAAGTGAATTTTAGTGTGAGTGTGTATCCATTAGATTATCTTACTATCTCCCCCATTAAATTTAAGATTCAGTAAGTGTTTCATTGAAAAATTTAATTATTTATATTGAAATGAAATATTTAATATGTTAAATGAATTGTTTAATATAAAATGTCATGATTTTATAATAAAAAATCTAATATTAGATGATATTTATTCTAAACCAAAATTTATTTATTTGTGATTTAAATAATTCACTGGCTTAATGCACTAGATGATTATCTCTTTTCTTTTTTCGATGGTTAGATAAATTGCATGTTTAAGTCCTTACCACGCATTTTTTCTTAAATATGGGGTTACCACTCCATATTTAATATTTTTAATGAACAAAAAAACATATATGTAATTTTAATGTTTTATAATTTTAATATCCTTTTTAATAAATGAGATTAACCATGTATGAAAATCACTATTTGTTAAGGGAACCTTCTATGTGTCTCTTGAACAATGATAAATGAATTACTAATTTTTTTTGTTAATATTATTTAAAATAAATGTATATATTATATATTATTAAATTTCATTTTAAATTATTTTAATTATTAATATTTTTTGGTTAATTATTATAAGATCATCTTCTGCTTAATAATTCATTTCATGAAAAAACTGGTTTTTCGACATGTATTCAGTTTTAATTGGAAATGAAATTATGTGACTTATGTGAATTGAATTTAATAAAATGGAATAAATATTCTTACATTATAATAATTAATATCATATAATAATTTCATCATTATATTTTCCATGATTAATATTAAAAATAGTAAAAATATGTTAAGTGGTTAATGTTAAAATCAATTTTCCGAGGGGGGGTGAACTAAAGAGGTAACTTGAATAATTTTTTTTTTAAATAATTTTCAATTTTAGAGGTGTATAATGGAATTATATATCCTTAAATCCATTATTCTTAAATTTTTGAGGCTCTTGGATTGACAGTGAATTTCCCAGTGTTGAATAGTTTTTGGTATTTACCATAATGGAACTCCTCCTCCATTATAAAGAGGAATTACATCCCCACTAATTTCCACACATACAAAACCCATTTGTTCAAAAAAAAATCACTTAAAAATCACATATTTTATTAAATTCCCACATCCTAGAGGTTTTTTTATAAAATATTTAATCTAGGAAGTATTTAGGTATATTTCTATTGAGATCATATCAAAAAGACAATGTTCTTAACCAAGAATTTTTTTTATTTATTCTTCTTACTATGTAATTTATTACTACATAATGCTCATATAATAACAACACTATCTTAAATATACTAAAATATTTTTATGTTAATTTTATATCATAAATGCATATCCACTTCCATCAAATTTAAACAAAATAATCATTTATTAATACACCAGACTAATGCCTCACAAACCATTTCAACTCATTTTATATAATTTACACTCATTGATATTTACAATTATAGATTTAAGGTTAATATAGAATATTCATGAAATATTAATTACTAATGATAATTACTATATTATAATATTTATTACATTTCCATCCATTCAAATTGATAATGTCATTCATGTGTACAATGGACTACCACCTCACAAAGCATTGTAATTATGTTTTTATAACCACATCACATGGATGGTATATTAAAGTGTATTTTAAGAAATAATATGTAGTTTATAAAATAATTATCATTATGGGATGGTAAAATAACATGTATCTTCTTTCCATCATGATCTTTGAAAAATGAAAACGTTACTCGTGCATGCATACAGTTAACCATCTCCATGATTATAATGTACTATATTTTTCAAAACCATCCATCATTATTTTATTTAAAATTATTATATATTTTTTAAATTTATAATTTTTTAATTATTAATATTGTGGATATGATTAATTAATAATATATTTGACATTTGTAATATTTCTAAATTGACTTTGGACATTTATTTCGAACATCTTCAAAACATACAACTTGAACTGAAATAAATAAATAAATGAATATTACATGATAATTAATTTTATTAGAGGAATAATAAAATTGAAATATTTTTGAAGAAATTGAAAAATTAAAATACAATAATTATTCAGGATGACTAAAGATGAAAGGTACAAATTGGGCTTAATGTAAGGGATCTCTCTAAACCACCATTTCCATTCGATAATGACCATTCAATCTCTAACTCACTTTCTCTACTATAAAAATTATAAAATTCGTATAAATTAAATATATATTTCTATAAAATATATAACATTCTTATTCACCATTCCTTTTATAGGGTAATACAGTCATTAATTTTATTTTTCAATGTCTGAATTATAAAATTTCCATTAAATATAATATGAGGATAGATTATGCATCCCAATTAATTTACATGGATAATTATTATGTGTATTCATTATATATGATTTACTTTTTATGGAACACATAAATCATGAATAATTTATGAATGTATTTCAAGATAATACGCAAACACATTTGGTATTTTTATAGTCTCATGAGATGTTATACATTGGATTAGGGTGTAAACCTAATCTGTTATGTGACATTTTACACCATGTGATATTGTATATGAATTTATAATTGACTCATGTTCATGTAATGTTTAGTGTTTCTGACACATTTACGATGTTACTATTATCTTATGAGACAATGTTCATTTGGTTATTCTTATGTATGATTAATTAAGATCCTTATCTTTTATTATATCATGTTATAACATTGAATCACAGGTTATGATTCCTTTTAATGTTTATTACCTTACTAAGAATTTTAGATCAACACATAAGTTATGTATTCTTGTGGTTGTATTATATAGTTATAGGATTTATAATTTAATTTAGAGGTCATTATGGATAATACTTTTAGTATTTCATGTTTCAGTTTAATTTGATGTGATATCAATATTGATTTCTAAACACACTATCCATCAAGATCATTGGGGTTTTACTTTATGGATATTTATTCTCCAAAATCAGTTTAATAATATGTGAAAAAGGTATGGTTTGCTGTAGTTAAACCGTTTGTATTGGGTATGTAAATTGTACATATACAAATGGGTTTTTAGAACCAATGGTATATATGATACTTATACCATAATATTTTTTAGAACCATTGGTATATGGTACCTTTATGGAAACTATAACAATGGTTTCTACAAAACATATGGTATAGGGTTTCAATATATTTCTTTTAGAAATTGTTTTAGAAAATCTATTGGAATAGGCCTAAGGGTGTTACTCTAATTTCTAGTAGAGATAAAATGAGCTAATTTTTTTTGAAGCAATGTGATTATAAAAATTTCACAAAAAATTACCTTGTTTCAATAGATGAGATTATTTTGACTAAAATCATCCATAATTTTTAAATATTGAATTTTGGTGGAACTAGCTTTTGATCACTACCATTATAATATATTAGTTTAAGAGTATTTAAAAGATGTCAATAAATGTCACATATTATATTATCATGATATGGATATATTAAAAATGATATAAAAATGATTAATGTTGATATAATTAATATAAAATTAAATATATTTATGATAGTAAATATTTTGTAATTTTTAGAGATGGTTTAACAATATTTAATTCTTATTCGATGTCAACACAATGCTTTGGTATACCATTGAAAAATAAACTAAATTATATTAAAAAAATTAAAAATAAAATGTTTTGAATGATTTTTTATATTAACTAAATTTTTTGTATATTTATAATTTCTAAGTTATTATTAAAAAATTTATATTATAGTAAATTTTTTATATTGAATTCTTTAATGTAATTTTTTTTAATAGTCCATATAATGACTTTTAATGGTATTTAATGACTAACAATTATTTATAAATGACTTAAAAATCATGAAAATACTATATTAACTCAAATGTATGGGGATTTGAAGATTCTATCATTAATTTTTCTGGTATTTTCCAATTTTAATTATTAAAATTACTTTATGACCCATAATGATTGAGAAATGTTTTACAATGCTTATGGTTAAACATTGTTAACAAGTGGGTTTAACCAAATGATAATGTTTAAAATGAAACAAATACATCTATAAATATTATTATTTGAATTTATTTCGAACATATTATCATTATCATTGAGGATATATCACTTTGGAGAAATCTTACTTGGGTTTTACACATAGTATATGTTAATATTTCATGTATTTATAAGATTTCCACCCACCTTAGTTATAAAAAAGTCACTTTCTCTCATCTCATCCTCACACTGATTTATCTTTTTATCTAAACCATTCCATAACCAAATATACTTCAAAACATACTCCCCATATCATATAGGTTCTGGTTTCACCAAAATATCAACCTATAATGGCTAAGGTATTAGAGAAATGAACATTCTCAAAGAAGATATATAACTCTTAAACAAGTGTTTTCATGTTTATTTCATATTTATCTCCATAAAATAATACATAATAATTTTCATATAGTAATATTAGTGTCTTATATATAGATAAATGATATAATGTTTATCAAAACACCATTGTTTCATCTCCTTTTCCATCATATGATTAATGGAAACATCGCTCGTGCATCTGTGTAAAATACCAACTCCACAAAGTGATGTGTGTCAGTTTTCATCACTAAATCATATGGATGGTTAAAATGATGGATAAAATTAATATATATAATATTTTAACAGAATTATTATTATTTAAAAAATAATAAATTACATACCTTCTTACACTTCCATCTGTTGGAAAATGATAACGTTACTCATGTGAATGTGTGGACAACCACCTCCATAAAGCAATGTGATTCGTTTTTCATGTCCACTATTCATGAATGGTAAAATAATTATATTTAATGTATAAAAATACAAATTATATATTTATTAATATTATAAATATTATGGAATTATCACCCCTATGATCATGGTAAACTTATCAAATTCATTTTGGGATTATGAATGGATTGTGCTCAAAATGTCTGATATAATCGTAATTGATTTAGTTGCTATATAATAAATGGTAATAAATTAAATTAAATGAATAATAATTTTCTAATAATATTGAAAATTTTTCTTAAGAATGTATAATGTCAATATAATATTATTATACATGAGACAAAGTATGTACATGGCAATGTAGTCTCAAGGTAAGGGATTTCTCCTCTCAATCCCCTATTTTGATACTTCTGTCATTATCACCACATGTTTTATTTATTATGATGTATAAAATACCATATGAATTTATTTTATAAGAAATTAACTAAAATTTTAGAGCTTTACATATTCATATCATGTTTTCATGTTCAATGACCATTTTTCTCAAAAGTTACAAAAGTTATAATTGGCTTTTTGAAAAAAATATTTTTTTAATGTTTTCCTTCCAAATAATTTTCTTCCATGATAAGGTCCTATTAAATGTTTTCAATAAATTACATATTCATTATTTAATTGATGATAAATGTACATTTATATTGTATTTTTTACATTCTGTATAGTGGATTAGAAAGAAAAATTTATAATAGTTTTCATATGAGTTGTTTTTTAATTTCTTTACCAATCTGTGTAAAGAATATTTGTTTTTACAATTATTGAATATATAGATTCAACCATTATCATGAAAATTATTTAAATTTAATATTTCCTAAAGAAATCACATAGTTATTTTTTGGGAAATTAATTTTCACAATATTCATGAAATTTAAAAAAAAAATTGTAAGGAAATGGAATTATATTCTCAATTAGTTTAGAAAATTGAATTATTTTTTAGATATGGTATTGAATGAAAATTAAAATTTGATTTATGGTTGAATTGAAAGACAGATGCGTTTTATTCATCATATGATTAGTATAAATTTTACATTAATGACTACAGATTCCAATATAGTTCAGATGATGGTTGACCCCAGTAAAACTATCCAATGCATTGGGTAAAGTGATAGAGTTTAGCACTGGTAGGCTTCCCATAAGAGATATGGGAATTATTTGTTTTACTGGTTCCATTGTATGTTTTATTTAAATGGTGGTTTTATTGACAATTTTTAAAGATGAATATTTTATTTTTCATTTATTTTAATGAGTTTTAAATGAAATTTTTTTATTTTATATGGTAAGAAAATGAAATCAATATTTAATGAATTTTTAGGATTTGCAAAAATAGATTGGTTTGTTTTCATGGTTCCTCATGTTTTTACGAAGTAATTCTGATGATCATAATTTTTACTCTACAATTTATTAGAAATATTTTATTGAATTACTATGATTTAATTCTATTTTCATATATATGTAATGATTATGTTGTTAAAAATGAATATTATGTAAAAAAAGCAAAATTTCATTATGGGTTTTTAGGAATATTTAAAATTACTAATGACTTTTCATTAAATTTTCATTCTTTTTTGATTTTTTTTTTAACCCATGTTTTAATTTTTTTCACAAATTATAATTATTTTTAAGGATTTTAAAAATTTAAATGGTGGAACAACCTTAGTAAATAAAAAAATATTAAAATTAAATAAAAATATAAATTTAAGAATCCTATTAATTGAAAAAAAAATTATACTAAGTGGATGTGTCCACATTATTTTATATAATTTTGACATGTAAGAGCTTTTCCCAATTATCCAAAACGCTAAACATACATTATCATGAAAATGGGATAAAATTCAACCCTAAAAATAAAACTGAGAATGTAAATGTGTTAAATGAATGTGTCATTATAATAGGAATCCAAGAAATGGATTAGATAATTTCATTTTTATTGATGCTATTATAGTAGAATAATATTTCTACACACATATATGATATCTATTTAGATGAATATTCAATACATAATAACATGATGTAATCCCAAAACATAATTTTTTGGAGTAATTAAAGATTATATATACAATATTCTTATTTTATGAAAGAACATAAACATATCCCAAAAATATCTTCCCTTATAGTACTCTTTATAGGCATACCATACTAAAACAATTCTTCACAACCTAAGGAAATATAACTTAAAAAAGTTAATATTCATTCTTTGTAATGGAAATCAATGGAGATATCAATTGATGATAATATTAATGAATAAGATAAACCTAAGGGCATGCTATCATTACTATAACTTATTATTTTCATACCGAATCTGACATAAATCATAAAAATGGGAATTTAAATAAAACAATAACAGTTCAATTGACTTGAATCATAAGAATTATAATTCAAAAAAAATCAATCATCAACCAAAATTTCATTTTATAAATTTGTGTGGAACCATAATTATTATTGAAATATTTTTGTAAGTCATTGGTAACTATATAGACCATTAAATTATCTATCAAAACCACTTTCCCCTACTGGATCAAGCATAAAGACTTGTTTCCCAAAACAAATCAAGCATATCATCTTGTTTTCCAAGGCATGTCTAGAACATCATCTTCTTTCCCATAACTATATAAAGAGATATAATACCATACCCAATGAATTGGGGGGGGGGATATAGGTCTCACTGAATGAAAACCACACCAATTTTCCCACATCATCATAAATCATTCGTAAAATTAGAACCCATGAAATGAAACTAGTTTCATAAACATATAATCATAGTATAACCCATAGAAAAGAACTGGGATTCAAAAAAATTTATCTTTTCACCATAAAAATTAAATATACAGGTAATGATTAGAAATGGTATGCATAGATCATATATATAGTAAATATTTACAAGCATCAATAAATTTCATTTTATATTGAAAATTATTTTGAAGTTCACTTGGAAAAATGTTAGAAAAAAATAAACTTTCCATTTTTAAATATTTTTTTCGATTCACACCATTATAAAGAAAAACATTTTAGTTGATAAAATTCATTTAAAATTGTAAAGAATGTTTTAAATCATGAATTAATCATGATGGTGGGAAAATAGTTTGTTGTTATATCAGTTAAAAAACAATCCTTCCATTTTTTGTTAGAAAATTCAGAGGATACCTAATTAAGAAAACAATAAAACAATTTCTTTCAAATAAATTCATCAAAAGTAACAAATAGGTAAAAATGATTTTAAAAAATTATAGGGTAATAGGAAATATTATTTTTCATATATTATTTTAAAAACATTTCCATGGAAGATAAATATTTTCTTATAGATACTAAAACATAAGCAATCTTGAAAATGATGACATTGTAAAATAAACTCTTATAAAAATGGTAAATTTCTCATCATAATCCCCATGAAAGAAATAACATTAGATGAGTACATATCTTAAATAATTTTCTTTAAAAAATCATAAAAGAATTTATGGTCATTATACACATCACAAAAAAAGTAGTGTATCAGGCTTGTGTCCAATAGAAATAAAGGTGAGATTAAATTCCATTACATCATGTCTCACCATTCCTTTTTCATGTTCAAACATCCTATATAATAAATATTTATTTCTTATAAATTTATTAAAAATAAATATTCATATCTATAATTCTATTAATGATTTATTAATAACATCTTAACACATGTTTATTAATAATTTCTTATTAAATACAATGTTCCGGGTAATAACAACATTATTTTACAATCATGATTCAGTTTAGCGGTCACAGTCTCTATAATGTGATCATAGTATACTAATAAATTTAATAATGATCATGTAATAGATATAATATATGTTCCATATATACATATTTATAGTCATTAATAAAATTTCGATATATAAAAATAAATTACATCGTTAATGAAGACGATAATCCATTCATTGGTGTAGGGTCCTGAAAATTCCTCCAAGGGAAGAAAATACCCCCCAAATCACTTTTAAGATGGAAGAAAGTACACCAAAAATTCTAGAATGGTGAATGGACTCAAATTGAGTTGCAAATTTCAGAAGAAACATGAAGGAATTCAAGTTTTCAAAGAATTTCAAGTGGCCCGTGTACCATCACCGGGAAGGGTTTGTGGATCTTGAACCACCAAGTACACGGAACGATCAATGAGAAGCGTGCTTATAGAACGATGGCCAGAAAACCCATCCGACTGCCAACCGTGTTGGTGAAGGAATCATACGTGAGGAGGTCATCTGCGTACCATTTTTCAAACTCATGAGTTCATGGAAAAAGTGAACAGTTAGGGTTTTGTAAACCATGCTCGTAAACCGTAGACTCCACAAACCCCATTTGACCGAGTCTGACGTGGGTCAAGATATATCCTCATGGGCCTCCACAAATCATGCTTCATGCCCATAGATATAATTGCCTTGATTTTCTGTAAAAGAATCATAGAATTAATTGATGGGGTACAATGATGAAACAGACGACAGAATCCTAAAGGGGACAAAGATGTTGGAAGAAAGTATTCAGAGAAGATTCCAGCTTTAATATTGATTCCTCAGTGAAGCCCAAATTTTTAATCATGCTCTTTGCAGGTATATCTGGGAACCATCCATAAATCTAGGTAACTTAATAAAAATAATATAACTTCGAACCTAAATGATGAAACTACGAACCATAAACTTCTCGCGGATGAACTTCCCTCGAACGATAATCCCCCAGAACCTCCATCAATATGGTGATCTACATAGTTTACCGTGATATGGACGGAACCCGATGTCATGTACTACATCTGTACGTGGATGGAACCCAAAGAGGTGTGATAGTCCATGTACTACTATGGTACGTGGTCGTTCATACCCATTCCTCCGTACCGCATCGGTTTGCTGATGACCCAACCGCCTGCATTCCAATACATTATGCGGATCCATCGCCATTCTTCCTAAGAAATTATTAAAAATAATGGGGTTTTTAAGGTATAATTTCCTCTGGTTCCAACCTCACCCCTCTATTACCATCCGTTCCTCCATAATCCCTCTGTGAACTAATCTAATGGAATTAGATCAAATCCTCCTCCAAAGCCACTAGACCCATAAGATTAGTACACTGGGTGCATCAACATACCCCTTTGAGTCTATATACCAATGGTAACCAGAGTTACGATAGATCTCCCCACAACCATTCATACTTTAATAATTTTTGTGGGTCTACAATCCCATGATAACCCAGAGTTTAACCCTAGGATGCTGGTATGAACCTCCCCAATCTAGTGATTAAGGTTTATCACTTGCATTTCCATTAAATGGGGAATAGTGATAAGTCTAAGGAGTTATGTTCTCTTCTCCTTTAATCAGGAAGAAACTCATCCCCTTTTCCATAATGTATTTTAGGGCCCTCCCACTGAGCTAAGTCCCCAATTCTTCTATACTGAGTTGTTTGACTATTAATATCATTTCACATTGAAAGGTTCATCATTCCACACCCTCGCCCACCATCTCCCCGGCCTCTTACACCATAGGCTCTCCCTCTCCCACCAACAGGAGAGGAAGTATTTGGTTGGATTGATCTCTCGCATCTTCTTGTTTTTCACTCCATGCATGACTCATGTGGGCTTAAAGGTTTGTGACTATTATAACATAAATACATTTTGAAATAAGATAACATTGATTCCTGATCAAACTAGGATATGTAGGTTTCCTACTTGAAGGCCCGAGATCAAAAGGGTACCCTCCAATAATGGGACCACCAAATCACATCTCTTTTAATGGGAATCTTCCATGTCTAATCCTAGCCATTTGAACTATGATACCTCTAATTACTTATCAAATTAGGATATGTAGGATATCTACCTAAAGTCCATATATCCAAAGGGTTCCTATCAAAAGGGATTACCCAACCATGCCCCCCCCCCCAAACGGGATGCTTCCATGCATAATCCCCTCATATTTTAGAACTACATGAGTTCTGATTCCTCTTCCGAGGATACATAAGAAACCCATCTTATGGGTCTGATCCCAACATCAAATCACCTTATGTCCCCCTGGATGATGATAAAATGTAGAGTGACTTATTGTATGACTCAAGTTTGAATTACCTCCATAACATCAAATATATGATTGCCTACGTCAATCCTGAAAACTAGGGGTAGCCCATGGACACACTCTTCAGGAATAAACCTAGGATTTAAGAACATATGAACATGACTTAAATTTATAATAGAGTCCCAGAACATGCAATAATCCTCCCCTAGAAGGGTGTGGTGAGCCTGACTTCCCATACCCTAGACCAATGGAGTCCTCAAGTGTTGTCGGATGAATCATAAATCAACGAGTGCCTGCCTTTTGAAAAGAGGTCCATGAATCATGGATACATGGGTCGTTGGGTGTTTCGGGATCCACCAATAAACCCATTGGAGACCATTTGAGGAATTTATATCCGACAAGGACAGAATTCAAAAATATATGACCCACACAACATCCCATTGTGACCAAATTATTTTGGAATATGCTTCTCAATACGAATTGGGTAAATCACCCAGTCCCTATAGGGTTAATCCAACCACCATTTAATGGATAATGACAAGGAATATGTTGAAGCAATGTAAATGGTGAATTGGGTAGAATACTATCTATTGAAAAGGAGATGGGTGATGATCCTCATTGGACCATTTCCTCATCACCTAAAACACACCAACTTGGAGGTGGAACAAAAATGGTGAACCGGATGTGAATCATTAACCCACATGGTGATTTTACCCCAATGATAAAAGAAAAAAGTTCATTTCACATTATCCCATTTTGTTCGCCCCAGTATACACAAATCACGTCACCATAGAGGTGGAACAAAAATGGTGACCCTAACATGAATCCATTACCAAGGTGGTAGTCTTACCCCACTCAAATCCCCTTCTCCCCAAACAAAAAACAGGGAAGGGGCCAAGATGAATCACCAAATAAGACTTTGATTAAAAAATTACTGCTTTGACTAGGTTATGTGGTCTTTATGTCATATATGTATGTTGTAGGTTCCCGTAGTGCAACCTTTGGACCAAATGACATCCCGATGACCAATTAAGACACATGTATTAGAGATCCCTCAGGCGGTCGGGGCCCCAATGAAGACTATGACACATTCGCATACCCAATGTTTGCAATGTTGGGTATCCAACATGATGATCAAAGAGTACTACTGAAATGGTACACTCCTCATGCGGGAGGATGCGAGACAATCCATCCAGTCTGAAAAGTTCTTCTAGCTACCTCCTTAGTCATGACCAACACACCTGTACAGGGCGGTCCTAGTGGTCATCTCAAACCGTTTCGGAGTCTGTCCCCAGAACATGAGAACGAGTACCTCCCTCACATTTGGGAGGCACATGAAACTAATGATGAAAAATAAATCTAAACTGTCCAGGTCTCCTACTCATAGGCCCCCGCTAAAGAGCATCAATACCGACACCAGAAGACCAAGCATCATCTCGCTGAAGATGACCATGTGCTAATGGGACATGCTAAATTCTAGGAGTCCCAAGCCCCTCAGGCTGCCCGCTAAGGGCGGAAAATATATAATCCAAATCATAATATCACCGGGTTCCTGAGGACCTACTCCACCATATGAACACAGTGGAATTTAATGGGCAAAAATATGACCATGCCCCCTCCATCCAATCCCACCACAGAAATATTGCAGAACAATATGAGCACATGCACATTCCTGATAGTGCCTGCCATTCCCACCATGTAGATATAGTTAAAAACTACATGAAGATGAAAATATCCACTAATGAAAAACAAGCCCATAAAAAAATTCGACGTCAAATAGCTATATACAAGCACAAATACATTCCTGCGCTTATCAATCCTTACATCCAAATAGTGAGG
Organism: Viscum album; assembly: GCA_963277665.1. Taxonomy (NCBI): domain Eukaryota; kingdom Viridiplantae; phylum Streptophyta; class Magnoliopsida; order Santalales; family Viscaceae; genus Viscum; species Viscum album. The sequence goes on from OY728137.1 coordinate 838,018,352, forward strand.
AAATGAAATATAAGAAGATTCATAATCCTATGGATGCATACAAAGCCCATGAGAAAAATAAAACAACAAGCAAGCAGATGAAAATATATTCTCATGAATATAAATACCACCTGCCAAATACATAGATAACTAGAGAAGACAACCCCTAGAAGACTCATTCCTCTATCCTGGAATGGGAGAACTGCCAGTATCAACTAGAAACACATGGAGGACCAAGGAAAGAACAAACCCTCTACTCTGACATCAGAATGGGCCTTCATACCCATTCTATCCAAATAAATATCTTTTTACCTCTTGTAAATGATTGAATGTTAGATTTAGATCCCATACCTTATCATCCCAATAAGCCAAGACATTATTGCATCAGCGGAAAAGGTGAGAAATCGAGACCATGACCAGGTTTCCTCGAACAGAATGACTCACATTCAAAATGAGTTAGTCACTCCCATGTAGTTATGCATCCCTAATCTATTCCAAGATGTGAAAAGGAAATACCCTACGATGTACAGACAACTGGACCGTGAACAAATACCCGTTCAAAATGGGGGATGCCAGTCCAATGTGGTGGCTGCTCCAGGGTAGAAATATATTCTTGCCAAATCTTAAGATGTTCGTCAGTGTATCCCAATGACATCAAAATACATAACATGATAGAGAACCATATATTAAATCCATTACCAACCGCAAACAACCCCAGTTACCCACAAGAGAGTGCTCAAAGATAAGATGCGCCAATGGAAACCAGAAAACGAAAGCACATACATGATCAAGATATGATGGATGTTGGTGTTCTTGATGCCCTCAAACATATATCAATGAAATATCAAGACCTTGTTAGTACATTACTAAATTATGGAAGTGGGAGTAGCTATTGACAAGTCTCTCCCAGCAATGTCACTACTAGCAGCGGTGAAGGTCCAACACAGAACACCCGTGGGGGATCACTCAGTTGGATAATAATGATTGATCGTGAGAGACTATATCCTGATGTGAGTTGGGGTAACCCTCCCCTCGACCAAAAGATCATATGGCAAGAAGGACCTCCCCTTGCTTTCTTCCTCCCTAATGGTCATACCCTGGGTATACACTGTAGATATTATTCTCCCAATAGTTGAACATAAAGTCACGATGGTAGTCCTCACCATGATGATGGTCATTGTGAATGTCCTCCCCACAATGACAGTTACTATGAATGTCCTCCCTATAGTAATTTAAATCAACGAGAAGGTCCTCCCGTCCTTGAAATACATCCTGAAGGCCTTCCATAATATGTACACTATAGAAAGTCTCCCCGCAGCTAGGTATCAAGCCATTATAGTAGTCCTCACCATCACAGAAGTCAAAGAGAAGGTCATATCCTCAGTGAAACGAAGTAGCAACAAGTCCCCCCATGTTGTAGCCAACCCTGAAGGTCCTCTCCAGAGTATATTCCACAAAAAAATGTCTCGTGGTCAGGGATCAAGTTTCAATAGTATCCCACTCCATTGAAGAACCAATGGTTAAGGTCCGCCCCCAACCAAAATTCATTCCGGCGAGAAGGACCCCCATAACGAAACAAATAAGAGAAAAACACTCCTATGTTGAGGTGATCCAAAAGATGGAGTTGGACACACTGGGAACTCCGTCTATAATGAGTGATATTCTTTATCAACAATAGGATTTCCAGGGGATACACTCATCTTATGAGCCAACCCCAAACCACCCATATATTAATAAGTCACCCCCATCCCCGTTGCCTAAAAAGAAATTATTAAGAAGGTGTCGAGCAACGCATATCAAGTAAAGGAGCTTCTAGAAGAAAAAAAGTAGGATATGTTTCTTTAAAGAAGACAACTAGCTAGGGATAATAAACTAGTGATGTATTGGACAACAAACACTTCTCCCTTCGACATACCAAGAGAGTTTTATAGGGAATATACAAATGACATTAACCTCAATATATGGACAAACCATCAGCAGCTGAAAGAAAAATTCCATCATTATGAAGAGTATGTGAACCACGTCAACAAGTTTGGGGAGATTCGCCATCTAATCTACCTGGAATCCCTCCTATATGCATGACATACACAATCAGAAAAGGCAATGGAAAACCTTGTACTGGCTTGCCTCCATTCACTATATAAGTTTCATCACCTCATTGGTGATTCCCCGACTGGAGTTCACATTCGAGGATGGGGAGAAGATGGTGCACTATACCTCACCCCTTGTCCTTTCTAGAAGGCCTCATAGGAAAGGAGATCATTCAATGTCATCACACAATGGTTGAAATCGGGTGAAACCCCTCCTTATGAAATATGGGATACTAAACAAAAACCTCCCCGATATAAGTCTCAAAAGCATCAGGACCGAAGAGATCCTTCCATCAAAAAGATTTTGAGTTAGGGAACCAAGAACATCCAGGAGGCTTCCCACCTAAGGAATCCAACCAGAAAGTTGTACTCATGTCTTCAAAATACCATAGACATCGTTCATGCACAACTCCATACACGTCGTGCACCAGCGCAGAAGTACGTGAAGTTGAAAAGCTGTCAATAGCAGTAACTACTGCCACAACTCAAAAACAACCCCATCCCATAGGGTTGGAAGCATTTTTAAATAATAATGCCTATATAAGACCAACAGATCCAGGCCATAGAGAATCAATGTAACAATGGGAACAACCCCAGTAAACAGGGCTAGGGGAATTTTTACGTCAAATCCCCGCACAATGGATGTTTGTCTTGTACCATCTAGGAAGAACAATGGATAGATGAGTCACCCATTCGACCCCTTATTATTGTTCACACCCTCCAAGGCAAAGGTGCATTATGCGGTCAGACCAGGGCTCCCTTCGGTTCAATCTTCATCGAGAAACCAAAATAATACCTCAAAATAGAAGGAGAAAATCCAACAATGGATGCAGAAAGCCTTCCTACTATTCGGCATAGGGTAAAACAACCCCAATGAGGTATGCATCAGTGAACGTGGTAATCATCAACTCCACAGATCTTATAGAATATTAAGTAGTTGTAGAGGACATGAAGTAAGATGGTTCCCTCCCAGATACATCCCACACTAAGCCTGAGGGTGTCCATACTCGGAACCAGAGCGTGGTCCAAAATCTAGGTTCCCCATTAGTCAATCCAACATTACAGCCCACATAAAACCCCAACAAGGAGAAGTATAAATCAATGATAGTCTATAAAACACCTTCTCATCCCCTTGAAAATGTGTCACTCACTCTTGAGGATAGGTGCACTAATAACGAGGAAGAATTGAAATAGATGAAGAGAATTAATGTTGACCTACATCGAGGGAACTATCTCAACGGATGTGTTCCCCCTGAGGAAAATCATTAGGTTCTCCATGAAGTGGTGACCTTTCTATAGGCACTCATCCCAAAAAATGATGCCAAGCTTAGAGACCCTTCCAATCTGGCATCATGACTGGAAACATACATAAAAACTATCCCCGAAAATACATAATGGCTTCCCCCACTAGGATGGTGGTGAGAATATATTCAGGTATACCCACAAATGATACCTCTGGTTGGGTGGCAACCCCAAATTCCAGCAACACCGACATTCCCAACCATGGATACTTCCACATCAGCCCAAGGTCAAGCCCTTTAAGAGATGCATCAGGATATTTTGAACACTATCGATCAACTAATAGCTTGACTAGAATCCATGGTGGGGTGGCACACTCCGAAATTTCCAGAGCCCAAACCCTACCATGATTGGGTAATAAATGTTCCCCCATCACCAAACATCGGAAACCCCATATTCCCAGTATTCAATAGATCGGGGGACCCAAAATAATAATTAATTCACTGTGCCTCTTACTACGACTCCATTATGGGAACTTTGGATCCGCAAGTAGTAAAACTTAGGTGCTTCGTACAAACCCTATAGTGTTCAGCTTTTGTATGGTATACTAGCCTGTCAGCTAACTCAATCACAGGCTGGGAGGACCTTTGGTGAAACTTTCTCTTCAATTTTAGTTCAATTCCGCCTAAGATAATAGTTTGTGATCTCAGGAACTGTAAGCAATGAGATAATTAAAGAGTATTATACTTCATTTCTAGATGTAAAGACCTGACTTATTCCCATAACCAGTTTCTTCCCCAGGATGAAATGCTCACTATTTGCATCAATATCCTTTAGGATGAATTATGAACACTGCTCATCCTGGTGAATTACATGAGGGAGTTTTGATATTTATTTTCTATTTCTCAATGGATAGAGGACTCCTTACAACAGACCAATCATTAGTTCGGAGTGGCCCCATAAACAACTAGGAAAAGAATAGGAAAAGCTGAAACAACTTCTGTCATGCTTAAGACACCCTCAATACCAACTCATGTAGCAAGGCCCCCACTGAACTGTCCATGAACCATTGGATTCCAAAAACCACCCCCAACTCAGCAAGAGAAGTGACGAGGTGCTAAAAAAATCAGTTCGAAGAAAAAATAAGTTTTTTTTACACATTCCGAGATGAACTGGTCCATAGATATTTTATAGCCGTTATCAATTGTAATTTTCACCGGCTACTGGTGCCAAAGAGAGTCGATGAAGTGGGTCTCGACGACCATCCAAATTTCTGTACATATCACCAGACACTAAGACATGCTATCTAACAATGCTTTGTTTTCATGGATCTCCTACAAAATATGGTGGATTATGGGAATGTCTAGTTAGGCCTGCCACCAACATCAGTGACATACATTATCACCTCTGAATCAAGAGAGGAAATGGAATGTAAAATATTCACCTGTAAAAAGGATCAAATTTTTGACAATTGGATTACCCGAAAGATGATCAACAGAATCCATGGAATCCTACAGGCATAGTTGAAATGACGAACTGTGCCCCCAAAAGCTCATAACACATCACAACTGTTCTCCTTGGCCCTGCGGTCCTCTAAAGTCCAGAAGGTTAGAAAGCATGAGTATGAAGATGAGATGACACCAAAGTCGAAGTCAATGTTGACGCTTTCGTACTTTATTCCAACAGACTTGGTACAATGGGAACTGTCTCACCAAACAGTATAATGGGAACCACCCTGCCAATTTCTACAACACGCACAACCCCACAAAACGGAACAACAGGTTATACCCCTCCCAAATGTACAACGTGCATCACCCTACAAAATGACACAATCAATAGGAGACAGTCAAAATGAAATAGTGTCAGACTGAGAACTAGTCTTCGGCTCCATTAATGTCATTCACATAATGGAACCCTTCTCGGATGGATACTATGACCACTAACTTGAATTCCCTATACCCAACTATAGAGGCTTGAGGTTTCCAGAAATTCATGATCGTGCAATGAGTCAAATTCTCAACAATTCCATATGTCAAACTTTTATAATCATGGAAGCTCATGGAAGTACCCTATGGCAAACACAACAAAAACATGAATGATACTTTTCCCCCATCGGAAGTAATCCAAGACCAATTATCATGTAATATCCTTTAGGGGTAGAAAAAATATCAAATATCCAAAGGCATGTAGGCAGAACATTTTGGGCAAACCCAGAACGGATCACGACACCATTGGACCCGGCTATAGAGGCCAAACCATATTCGTCCAAATCCCAAACCCATAAAGTGACTGTGAAAGAGAAACCCTAAGTCAAGAATATCTAACCTCCATTGCAAAAATATGATATTCTAAAGAAGATGGGTTCAGTTCCAGATAAAATTGTCGATCTTAGAATTGTTAAGCCTATCCACATATCATAGGGAGGCAGTCATTGAGGCCTTATTATGTCTCTAGGAGTTTGAGGCCGAAGTAGTAGTATCCGAAGTCTATAATATGGAGACCACTCCTAAAAAATGTCATGTTGTCATCTCCTTCACATATAGGTATGAAGACTCCATCAAGAATGGGAACATATAACCCTTATGTGTGTCTTTCAAGATAAATGGAATTTCAATCCATATGATCCTCATCGACAAAATCTATGTAGTTAACCTCCTCCCACTATGAACGCTTCGTCGGTTGGGCTATAATGAAGACAACATGACATCCTGCATTAAATCTATGATGGGATATGAAAAAATAAAGTAGAAACTATTGGTACGAATAAATCATTAAACTCGGCTCGAATACCTTATGTCAGATTCTGAGTTCCTGGTAGTATGAAAAAATACGGCTTTCAACATCCTATTAGGGAGGACTTGGCTACATCATCATGCTGCAATTCCACCACAATACAATAAATACATCAAATATTTCACTAATGGAAAAAATGTGACATTTCACGTTGATAAATCCCCATTTGAATCCCGAGAGTCACATTATATCACCGTATGGTTCTATGAATCAGAAGAAAAAACATCTTTCGGCTGGAAACATTGATTCTATTACTACCCCGAATAGATTTTAAACGGCTCCCACTGACCCCTCTATCAGTTTGGGGAAGGGTATATATTACCCATACAACAATTTGAATGCATAAGTGCATATCCGAATGCAGACACAATTTTCTACATGACTTCCGCCATGGCCACCAAGTCCAAGGAAATGGAAGAGTGGGATTCCTCCATTGATGTTTGGAAAATCCATGTCCATGAGGCTTCAAGACCATCCACAAGACCTCAAACTGACATCACCTTACTCACTAAGGGAAAAGATTATTCCTCTCCCAACATGGGAATGTTTTTCTTAAGAATCCACTCTTCATCATAAGTGGAAGAATATGAAGATGAAGATGAAGAATAATAGGTGGAATAGGACCTCAAAGATTCCACTGCTTCATTTGAAGAAGGTGTCTCCACTCAAATTTATGAACATTGGGAGATAAACCCCAACACCGAAAATGACTCACGAACCACTCTGATCAGCATGGTTAAGCTTGTTGAGGAGGAGGAGGAGGAATATACCTCCCTCTTAAAGAAGAATCGAGATGTGTTTTCCTATAACTACACCTAAATTCAAGGCCTCGGTCTTGGGGTTTCCACTCATCATATGGACATACCATAAGATCACTGGGGCTATAAGAAGGAAACCAAAAGAACCCAGTAGATGAATGCGGCCAAAATAGAGATGGATGTTGATAGGCTGTTTAAATCCAAATTCACAGGGGGGGGGGGGTCCAATATCCAATATAGCTGGAAAACATAGTTCCTAAAAAAATATGAACAAACAGATTAGAATCTTTATTGACTCTATGGACCTTAATCCGAATTGATCAAAAGTCAACTTCTCGATCTCGATCATAGAATTTTTGATCGATGAAACATCTGGATACAAAGCCCTCTCTTTCATGGACAACTATTCTGGATGCAACCAGATCCAGATGTCCCAGAGGGATGAAGAAGACACTATTTTTAGAGCCTATCAGGGGTTGTTTTGTTATAATGTGATTCTCTTTGTTCTAAATAATTCCTACACAAAATTTCAATGTTCCATGCAACACATCTTCAAGCTCTGCTTGGGAATTTTCTTCAATTGGTATGTCAATTATTCTGTGGTAAAATCATGACAGTGCTCAGAACCACCTGGACGATCTTGAGACTATCTTCAACGAATTATGATAGCATAGTTTAATAATGATTCTTTTAAAATGTGCATATGGGGTTACCTCTAGAAAAATTCATAGAATCATAAAATGCCATCGCGACAACGAAGTCAACCTCAAGAAGTCAAAATCCATCCTTGGCATGTCCCAAACTCATAGCCTCAAAGAGTTAATAGGTCTCAGGGGGAACCTCGCCAGCATTTGGAGCTTTATAGCCAACCAAATTGGTAATTTTTTACCTTTCACCAGGATTATGAAGAAATGTGTTATGCATGAGTGGGATAATGATTTCCAAGATTCATTGAACAATCTCAATAATATATCTCCAAATCCCACTGGTGCTGATTCCACCAGTTGAAGGGAGGATTCTCATATTGTATGTAACTGCTCTAAAACGATCATTAAGAACCTCCCCTATGTAGAATAATGATGATGAAAGTTAGAAAAACCTTAATTACCTCATTCAGACAATGATTGATGATCAAACTCGATATTAATAAATTGAAAAGAGTTGTCAAGCCCCAATCATCATGGTTCAGAAACTCAGGAATTACCTACAACACCATGAGGTCCAACTGGTCTCCCAATACAACCCGCTCAAATAAATCTTTAACTACCCCATGCTAAATGGGCGACTATCAAAATGTGCGTTCATCCTAAAATAGTTTGACACACGACACCAACCTAGAAGTCCATCAATGTTCAGTCATTAGCATACTTCCTCGAAGAAAATCCCTCAAAAGAAACAACATCACTGAATTCCAAACATCTGAATGAAGCAGTGTTTTATGTCCAGGACTACCTCTAGATAAGGGAAATGTACTTTGATGGTGCCTCCCAAATCCTGACAGGGAAAGGGACGGAGGATCCTAAGCTCAAAAAAGTGGGTCTGGGAATTATACTCATATCCCTAAAAAATTCCATCTTTCATTACTCATTCCATCTTTCATAAGCGTGTACAAATAATGATGTAGAATATCATGACCTCATTGAATGCCTAGAACTAGAACTTCATGTGCTAGCCAAACACCCAAAAATAAAGGATGATTTAGAGCTAGTCATCAAACAGGTCAATGGTGACTATGCCATCAAGAAATAAGTGTTGGATCCCTTGATGAACCATACTCAAGAACTAGTGGAAGAATTCCCATTTGATCCAATGTTGAATTATACCCCCCAACCAAAAAACTTCCAAGCGTATTCTTTGGTAAATGCAGCCACAACCTTGGACGATCCAGACTGGGACGAAAAAATCATTAGCATTTTCCACCTCTGAATGGTCTTCCCATTCATGCAGAGTAGTAAGGCGGAAATTGAAGAATTTATCCCCGTTTCTAATCCTTATGGTCACACCACTAGTAGGATGACGCCCCTAGAAAATTACCTTTGTAATGGGGAAGTCACACCATATAGGTTTGGAAGGGAGGTGGTCCAAATACAGGATGTCAATTTTTCCTTATATAATAGGATAAACCAATAAAAGGTTCTCTACAAACAATGCATTAAATAAGTTCTAAAGTGCATTTATGGAGAAGAGATTGATGCCGTTATGAAATAAGTACACACCAATGCTTGTGGAGAGCATAATTCAGAAACCAATCCCTCTCACAGAATCTGAATGCTTGGGTATTAATATACCATTATGATACAATATTGTGCTCTATTCACAAAGAAGTGACATTCTATCCACATTCCTGAAAATTTCATACGCTGACCCCATGAGTTACCTCATACATCTATGTACTCATGCACATTTTCCGCATGGGGGGTGGATGTTTTGGGAATATATCCTCCAACCATAGTCATAAAATTCATGTTTATATTCACAATGACCTACTTCTTTTTAAAATGGGCCAAAGCCACACCACTTAAAGAATTCGGGGTGAAAAACATCGTTAGATTTGTGATGGACGACATCATTACCAGATTTGGTGTCCCCCATACAATACAGATAGACAACAACACCAAATTCTGCTCTTCTAAGTTGGAAAAGTTATACCATAAGTTTCGAATCAAAGCTAACAAGTCGTCCCTCTACCACCTGCTGACCAATGGGCAGATATTATCATTCAACAAAACATTCACCAACATACTCTAAAACATGATTGATAAGGATAAGAAATCTTTCCCAGACAAGATAATTCATTCTTTCTGTTCTTACCAGACCACAACCCTCACTGCCACCTAGGAGACCATGTACTTATTGGTATATGTGGAAGAGGTAGTTTTGCCTATCCAAATTCATGTTCCATCACTTTGTAAGGCTATTTCAGATCAATTGTATATGGATGAGAAATACCTAAGATAGTTTGAGGAGTTAAAGAAGCTAGATGGAAAAAGGATGTGCACTTTACAACATTTTGAAATCTACCAATATCGGATGGCATGAGACTTTAACAAAAAGGTTTTCCATCAATCTTTCCTCGAAAGAGAAATGGTATTCGTCCTTAGAACCCCAATGATACTCGGGAAGAGGTCCCCAATTCTTGAACCAAATTAGAAATGACCATTTGTCATACATAGGGTCTATTCCGATGGAACATACACCCTGATATCAATGGACTGATAGCTCATCACAGCTCCCATAAAAGAAATGTTCCTAAAGAAGTATTTCACGTAAAAGAGTCACCCATGCCATGGTCCAAAATCGTTGTCCCTAAAATATGTTTTGTTTTCCTATTCAAAATGAAATTAAAACTTTATGGTATTTTCCATGGTCCAATATCTATGACTCTAAAATATGAGTTATAATACCCCCATGTAATGGTCCAAACTATATGACCTTAAAATATGAGTAATAATACTGTGATTCCATGATAGAATCTCTTAGAACTTAAACTACGTGTAATAATACTATGATTCCATGGTCCAAAATCTAAGACCATAAATTATGATTAATAAAAATGCCATGCCATTTTCCGAAATCTAAGACGTTAAACTATGATTAATTGTCATTTCCATATGACGTTAAACAATAAAGTACTAATCCCTAAAACAAGACATTAAACTATGAATCATTCCTCTCTATAAGACGTTAAACTACATGGAACACAGTGCCCTAATCGCGTGACGATAAACAGCATGATCTCTCTTAGAACTATGTGAAACTTTATTCCTAACCTCATAGCATACTTAGGAATGCCTCAACCCTTGATATTGGATGAGGCCCCACAATAAAAAATGCCTACAACATGCCCTGTATCTCCCCATATTTGTAAGGGAAACCATTATCACTCCTTGTTTCTCACATCGAGTGTAACTAAGGTGAGCTTAGGATCTGTGGTAGGGATTCTCTTATGAAATTAAACTATATAGTAACATGGTAGACCTGGAAACCATGATGGATAGAACAAAAATGTCCATACCCCTATGACCGAGCCATATCGGTATAGGGAACGTTCAGAACTATGTGTGGATTTATTGCTGCTATTGTAGGATACATAGTAACACCTTGATTTGGAATCCCAGACCAACCATCATAACTAATTCCCTCACATGTCCTTACACATAGAGCAAAAATTTGTAGGGAACATTCAAAAAAATGTGAGGCTTGATCCCTACCTATGAAGGATATGTAGTGATGGCCAAATTTGGAATCCCGGTGCTGCCACCATCCAAAAAGTTCCACTTTCCCCATGTTTAGGTTATAATTGTATGGGGAGTTAATGAAAGGTCCTAATAACATAATGATAAACTCTAAAATTCTTCAAGAGTTATATGTGGACTAGTTATCAGTATCGAAAGATTCCACACATGGACCTCACTCATGAGAAGTCAATATATCCTACTTCCCCCAATACATATGAGTCATACATATGTGGAAGCTCCACTAGTTCACAGTAAATCGTGGTCTAGATATTATTTACGTTCCCACACACATCATTCCCATTTTTCAAACTCCATACCCTGGGTAAACTTGGTTCCCCATAATCCATCAAGGACATTTGATATGGAAGGCTTGCGTCTTACAGACACATTTGTTAGACTACTCACATCATACACTGGTGGATCTGCAAATGATTCCTACCAAAATGGCTATCAATCCAAGAAAAATTCATCCCAAGGATATTCCTTTTCCATCTCTGTATTCCCAATGGATTCTAAGCCCCATGTCATCCCTCCTGATTTATGTTTCCCCTGGGACTATGGGTTACACATTCTATCATTACTCATGTCTAAGGAATTCTAGGGCATCCTGATTGCAATTAACTCAAAACTATGAAATATATTTATGACATCATAAGCATCGTAACTGCATGACTCGAAACTACACAACATCATGTCCTCACCACATGTCATTAAACTGTAAGGCCAAAGTCTTCCTTGCTATATGACATTAAACTGCATAGAAATGGTTTAAGCCTAAAATTCCCTCTGATGGTGATTTACCTATTCTTAGGGCATGGACTATAATCTTTGTAATCCATTATTTCTCATACCATGCATATCTCACGTGCGTTTAGTGATATTAGAGAGATATCCACCATGATATTATGAAATAAAGTCTAGGAATTTGGTCTTAATATCATGACCCTAAAAGTATTGTCATAGTTCCCTTTCTATGAGGATCCCCATGTCTGGTCCTTACAACATTAACTGAAGAGGTACCCCAAAGATGGGATGAATTCCTCACCCTACATATGATTCAGATCTACGAAATGGACACCTGATTCCATGAGTAAATTTCAACCCAATATGTCCCCAATATGTCCAAATACACTATTGTCATACCCTAAAATCAATGATATGAGTAATCTTGAATCACCATAATCATTCAATCCCATCTGAGATGGATGGCCAGTGTCATACAAACACCTTTGTTTGACTATGCACATCATGCCCCGGGGGCTCTGCATATGTTTCCCCTAAAAATGGACATCAGTCAAATGAAAATTCATCCCCATGAGAGTCCTCTCCTATCTGGGTACACCCAATGGATTCTAAGAATCGTTCTATCCTTCATGATTCAAGGGCCCTCAAAGTCATGGTTTACATTTTCCTCCCTACACATATCCTGGATATATCAAAACATGGGGTCCAGATTCATATATAGTACCTTTTCTAGTTTCTAAAGATACCTCATATATTTGTGTCATGTTGATCCACATAAAAAAGAACAGTTACCCCACTCATTTCTAGGTTTCCCCTGAAGAAGATCAATTAAAATTCAACTTTTCATGTTCAGGTACACCACTTTTTAAATGTCTCATACCGTATCCAGAATGTTCCCAATCTCTATAATCCTTCATAGCCATCGGAGATGGAAGTCCAATGTTCTGCAGACACCTTTGTTTGAATATGTACATCATTCCACAAATGCTCTGCATATATCTGCTACAAAACAGCAGTCAATCAAAGGAAAATTCATTATTAGGGGATATTGATCCATTTCCCATACACTCAAATGAAAATAATGTTCTGTCACACCCTGGATATTGAATACATCATGATAACGGATTACAAACCTTCTTCTTTCAAAATTCCCCTGAAATAAAAATGTATTCTAACTGAACTGGCCATTTAACTTCTCTCCCTCACACAATTATGTATAGTTAAATAAAAATTACCCACTCAATGAAGATATGAAGGTCCATAATATTTTCACACACCATTACTGAAGCTAGCCATCCACTATGGATCCCAACATTAAAATAAATTAAATGTGTTGCAAATATTATTGAGGCCATTAGAGATGGATGGAAAATGTTCTGCAGGTACCTTTTATTGACTATGCACATCATGCCCAGAGGCTCTCCATATGTTGGCCACAAAAAAGGTCATCAATCCAAAAAAAAATTGTCCATGGGAGAGTCCTTTTCTACTTCTGTACACCTAAAATGAATCATGAGCCTCATTCATGTCCAAAATTCATATATTTAGTGTCAGGAAAATCAATAATCTTTGTTTGGAGAATATTAAACATTCTAGGATGAGAGCCCTGAATTAGGGACATGCCCCATTATGTTTGGTCAAAGCTGTTCAACCTAAAAAATCAATAATTAGTTTGATTGGCCTGACTGTGAACTACTAGTGAAAATGAAACCATACTTTCCAGATAAAAAATTTGATGAAGGAACCTCTTGGTAAAATTCAACTATTGGATCATTAAAAAACATTGAGCCATAAAATATTGTGTAAATATTGTTGGGTCAAAAACCCATAAAGGAAGGACTAAGATAAAATCAAGTTATTCCCACTAATCCCATGCCAAGAAGGCTTAGGATAAAATTTGGGTGATATTGATAAATAAATAAAAGGTCATGTGGTGTTCTATAAAACCTCAGCGATAGTCAAACTATGCTCACTGACTCCTACAGCTCCAGAAAAAATTAGAGCACAATTTGATTATTTCTGTTTACTAGTTTCAAATCATGCTTACAAATTAACACCTGATTGAAATGATGTTTATATGATTCATCAATTGAATTTATAGGAAAATTAAATGAATAATAATTCAATGGAATATTGGTTCCATCATATTTCATAAAAATATATAGTGGGAATCCATAGAATGGTGCTTCTACTTGTAAGAAATACATGATATTTACATGATACGTTCAATAGAGTCGCAGAGTCTCATCAATGATTGAAACGACTTTTAAACAGATTTGAAAATCTTTAATAAATTCACATTCTCGGCCTCTGAACTTTCTCACAATGCCTCCGTACCCCTCATGGCTTGTATATCGGTCATTTCTCCTTCTTGCATTTTCCATGACCCCTCCTCAACGGCAACCGTGGCCTGTGCCAACTCTTGTTTAAGCTTCTTAATTTTATAGATTTTTTTTCTACTACTGGTTTGAGTTATTCTATCAAAGACACTTTCTTCATGAGTTTGTTTTGAAAATTTTTAACCATTCCATCAAGAGTTGTAGCTTTGTCGACAATAATTTTCCATGTAGCTGCAAGATATGTCGTTGACTTCACCATAGAAAGTTGAGACTCGAGAATACCAGTTGTTTCCCAAGTAGTGACCAACTACCTTACTATATCATAAATACTATGATAGTTAAATCCCATGAATCCTAGGATAACAAAATGTTAGTGTAACTTTATAAATTTTATTGGCATCTCAGTCAATGGAGTCAGGGAAATTAATCTCCAAATGTTCCTCCATGCCTTCTACCGAGTGGGATGATGATCGACCGAGATTTATTTTTCAGTATCAGAATCACTCTGTAATTATGAAATGTCTTAATATATTATTGTTATAGGATAAGTAATTTATTTAGTATCTACAACATGTCTCAACCCTCCAATAGACATGTCTCTGGTAATTGTAATAGATGAAAAAGTAGGGGCATCCGCTACTATTGAGAGGCTTGAGGTTGTGATTATGTGGATAGGGTAGATGGATTCAATACCTCCAACCATCACAGTAGTACCACTATATAAAATAAGTGGCACTACATCTTCAATAATTCATTGCACTCCACAGTTAATCAATAATAGAAAATATCTGAGGCCATACTCGGCTAAAATAGGTGCCCTCCAGGTGGACCTCAAAAGGTTTATGGTTAATATAATGCTTGTGGGGACAGTCATTATAGATAAGGATACTAGTCTCGAAATATAGGGGGCTGAAAACAGAACCCTTCTCCGAACTAGAAAAAACGACAGGATAACCTGCTCCAAATTTTCATGGGTCAGAATATCAGCCTCCCAGACTGTGACTTACCAAGAGCCAGCATGAGTAGGTGGAATATCAGTTTCTGAAGTTACTCCCTCTATAGGGTAAAAAGACCCTCGGTAATGATTGATTGGATACTTTTTATTAAAATCCCCTCTAAGAATCATAAAGGCTTGGGACTCGCCACTAGATCAGCACCTACTATAAATACCACCATGTCTCTCTCCATGAGGGTCATCTCAACACAGTCATGTGTGACCTCAAATTCTAGATGTCCTACCTTTATTTGGGTAGATATTGTTTGATTGGGAGCAGTCACACCTGAAAGGTCAACAATCCCCCTAGTCTCTTTAGATGCCCATGTTTCCCTATTTCGTCCAAATGCAAAAGATGTTGACCCTTCATCTACCATAAAAGGGACAAGAGCTATAGATGCCTGAGTGGTCATTCTCTGGTTACTGATAGGCCACTAATAAAAGTACATATATGTACCATTGATTTGAAAATATTAGGGTACTTGGCTCAATCACCAAGTGAGCATACAATTTCTCCTGATTCCTCTTTGAATACGATTTGACAATTGGGATCATTTCTAGCACTTCTTTCATTGTTGGGGTGATGTATCTTGAATAAGATCACCAAGAGTAGAGGAGGAGGAAAATCCCTAGAAGGTTCTGCAAAAACCACTTTCATATGTTCTTGGGCTACGAGGGATCCTTTTTCCATACCTCCTACTATTGATGGGGTGACCTCCCTATCCACTGTACCTCATAGAGAATAAATTGGGAAAAAATATGTTTCCCCAGACCCGAAAGTGGCCTAAAAATTAATAAGGAAAGGGGGAATCATTCCGAATTACAATAAAAAAATTTTAAGGCCAGGGGTTGTGGCTAGAACAAACTATTTCATCAACCATAAGAATACTAACATCAACACCACACAATCTGACTAGTAATTCTTGTTTGCAAGAGAGTGAAGACATTTATCCATTTCACTAAAGTAAGAAACCACCACATCAGACTCTTCATCCGATAAAATAATAATAGGAGAAATGACTCCCCCAAAACCCACAATATTGAAGAGTTCCCTATGAAGAAGCCTCCATATATCTTCATTTGAAGCACTCACCCTATGTTTATCCCAGACTCTCCAAGACTCTGTAAATATGGACGTAACTGGGATGGCCAGTGTTGGATGAATGGTGCAAGGAATCAGAGTGGGTTTTGACAACCAGAAATGTTTCCAGGGTGTCCCTACAAAATAAGTAACTCAAGATTAATAATGTTTATGAGATGATGGGAGAAAGTAATAAACTTTTATCATGGAATCCAAATAGGTGAGCTAATGACGTTGTCATCCTCATCAATGGATTCTAGTCGCAAATGGCAAGCACCCAATATGAGTACTTTTGGAGACCACATTGTGAGTGAATGAGAGTCTCGAGGTCTTCAAGGTAATGATCCACCCTCCCTAGAACCCCATCGAAAGAAACTTCAGCAGGTGTTGACACATGTCCTGTTCTAGTAAGGGAAATTTACCCAGTTTGGAGGAGCTTCTATAAATCACAAGGGGACCAGCTACGAGTAGATGGATGAACTTTCACAAGGTCATATTGCCTCATGGACATTGGAAAATTGGCCTAAGGGGGAATATATGGTGAACTCCAAGAAGAATCTCTAGTAACTTGTTTATCCTCCCGTGAGGTCACAATCCCATATTTCAAAACTTTCCCGGGGGAGCCAACAGGCCTTCAGAGGTCTTTCCTCAGTCAAGAGTCTTCAAAAACTCCCTTTTTCATCTCAATTTCCATTTCCTTGTATTCCTAGGATGTTTTCATGACAGAAACTAGGTCGACTAATTGGATATCAGGATACAATTTAACCCAGGCATCGGTATAGTTCTATGTAAGGAATGCCATGGTATCGCCAGGATCCGGAAGTCTGTCCTGGCACTGGTTGTCCTCCCGGGTGAAAATTAGCCATAGTTGATGGGATATCATTAAATGTTTCACATGATGATCACTGTTCAGAGTAGGGGGACAAAACTTCTGAATGCAGTTGAATTTTCAACTAAATCTATAGGGTTTATATCCCTCACAAATAAGTTCCCCTCCATTATAGGAAACCATGATTCCTTCTCGCAATGAAAAGATGTAACCTCAATTGATGAAGTCTTTATATTCATTTTTTTAATAGTTACAGTAGTTGAATCATAAAGCAGGTAAGAGAAACATTAGTAAATGATGACACAAGATATTAAGTCCTTATTGTTCTTTTTGGTTTGATCCTCTTGCTTAACCTGTGAAGGACATGCCACCCTCATGACCCCACTAGTGATATGAAGATAAATTCGGTGGGTGGAATGTAGAATTGGTAATTAATTTATGATGTAATATCCTTGTATGAGGGATCCCATCAATCCCCGAAGAATTTGAAAAGGTCCATTCATCCGATAAGGTGCCCCCTCCCTCCTTGATGATTTGACATAGTAGGTGTTAAATATTGGACAACACTGGGATAACTAAATTCATGCATTTTACAGGGGCCAACTAAGAGGCCATGATAATATTTGAGGCTCCTAAACCACAAGATTACCACAATAGTAGAAGACACCAGCTCAGAAACATGGCCATGAAAGACGCCAGTCAAATAACTAATCGATGTCAGGGATGACCCCCGGTCCCCATATCTGAATGTTCTCCTCTTCTAGGGTGGTCTAGTATGTACCTACTCGCCTCCAGGTGGTTTTGGTAGGATATGACATGGGTCTCTGCAGATCAGGCTCTAGACCAATTTTCTTAACAAAAGTGACAAACCAGTCATCAAATGAAACTTCATGCTTCAGATAGGGTTCACTTTTCATCAGAAGAACCATCTCTTATACAATGAGTTTCCTTACTAGGGGGGTTCTTTCCTCATTATCCCAAGAAGAGGAGGGTGAAATAAATTCATCATACATGTCCCCAATGATAGGAACTCTAGAAATTATCCGGATGCCCCTTTGACTGATGTTGACCTCCCCGTGTGTCAAATGGAAGGTGTTGGTATCTGGAATCTACCTACTTAAGAGCTGTGAAATAAAGGCAGTAGGACAATGGGTGTAAGTACGAGATACCCAAGCTACCTTGTACCACATAATATTACTCAATTCGAAATTGTTCACAACTCTAGAGAACCCAAAAGGTCCACCCCTTGTCCAAGTGGAACGAGCCCCCAGGGTGAAGATCCCATCGGGATGACCAACCACGATGCTTGTTTGTTGTATCTTTATTCACTATGCTATAATAATTATGGGTCATCTGGTCGGGCTTCTGTTTCAATCCAACTAATGTTCAAGGTGCATAGTTTAGAAAATACTCATAGGTAGTATCTATCTAAAGGTACCACCCTTTATAAGAAATCAATGATTTTAGAATAGAAGTGTTATTTATCCAGGTAGTAGGATTATCAGTCAGATTTGGCACTAGGATCACTATTTCAAAAAATACACCAAACTCTTAAGGAGGATTCCTATCTAAAGTTGGGTACTCTCGTTAGCCCACTGTAAGAAGATTCTACAGAGATTTGTGAAATCGAACGACCAAATTTTTTTCGTCAACCAAAGCCATCATGTTCTTTGATATTTCGTTTGTAGCAGAAAGAGGGATAGTTATAATAGCCTTAGAAAAAGCAGTGACGTCAACAACATCCTGTGAAGTAGCTATTTTAGACTGCATAGGAAGATCCAAAAGCTGATAAAAAGGTGGTTCAATAATAAATTTTTAATTAAAGGCTATGGAAGAATAGATAAAAGACATAAAATATGTCCGCATAAGGATCTGTATACTTTTTCTGAAAATTGTATGCAGAAGGAAAATTCGGCGAATTACATAATGCATAGAAGCAACCATACCTATAGATACAGTATGAAGATTCATTACACAGTGTACAACCATTGTTCACAAATCATCCGTGAGTTATTGGCTTGTAGATCGTTAGCCGGTGACTAAGAGGGTTCATGTAAGGTGGATACCGTGAACCTAGGCCTCTATTAAGTTCATGATCAGAAGTTGCAGATTAAAAGTTTATGTTTGGATTAATAATTCATAATTTTTTGTTCACCAGATTAATCTAGGTATTTAGACACTGAAGCTTTGTAGCATCCTCCTATGAAGAATCCAGAATTTAATTTTAATATTCCACAATGCCATTTGCAAAATCCAAAATGATGTTCACAGACATATAAAAGGAAAATGATCAGCTCACGAAACGTATGAAGCGGTTCGCGGACATGATTTCCGCAAGGAGAATAGTGAACAAATGTAGAGGAATCTAGGATAAGTCGAGATTGTAACACCCCAAGCTTTCACGATACGCTTCTGTTTCAATATTCCAATAGCTTGCATTGTACGCAAGTTCGAGATTCTAACACACCGCAACTAATCAAATAGCCATTATGAATAGTAATACACACTTTTCGAAATTATATATATTTTATATTTCAAAATGGACTTCATTTTTTAATTCATAATTTCGAAATTATCCTATGTTGAATTTTTGGTATTTTTCTGAGAACTTCCAATTTTCTATGAATAGTGAAAAATATTTAAAAAAAACTTTTTAAATCAAAATAATTTATTATGATAAATTATACTATTGAGTGGTTTTAAAGTATAATTAGAATATATTTTTACCATTTCATCCAATGGTGTTCATTATAATTAATTTCACTTTGAAATTGGACATAAACAATTGTCAATCTTTTTATATATATTGTTTCTTAAAAAACGCTATTTGTTGTGACAACGAGAATTAATTATAAAATCAATTAATGCAACTTATATGTTTGGAATTTACTAAAATAGAAATCAGTTTTGAATTCGGAATATCAATTATAGCTTAGGGTGAAATTTTGGCATTGTTATGAAAAACATCAATTTTTGATGAATAGTGAAACCACTAAGTGGTAGTTAAAAAAAACTGATTTTTTGTTTAAATGAAACATTACCACTTTTGAGATTTGATTTTAAAAAATCCGACATACATGGTTTTCATTAGGAAGTAAAATGTGGTTCAATGGGATCAAAATATTTTTTTGGTAAATAGTAACTATTTAGTTTAATTAATTGCGATTAAAGGTAATTAGTGAAATTTAAGGTAAAAATGATATTATAAAAATCTAAAAATACCTTTACACTTGTCATACCCCTATTGGATGAGTCATTACCGACCAAGACAATCCATGGGTCATCTTTGGGACCCCATGGATCCACTTTGGTAGGAAAATGACATTAAAAACTTTTTATTTAATGTTAAAATAAAAATGTCACAAACATGAGTTGTTTTACTAAAAAAATTTAAATGGGGTTATACAAGTCATATTTTTTACTATAAGTATTAATTAGAAAGATAAAAATATTTCCTACATCATGAATGTTTTTTTATAATTTTTAGACATTAAATAAATTAAATATTTTATGACACCATGATGATGCAGTAATTACCTCATTAATTAACGATTTAAATAAAATGAACAGATAATGTAAATTCTAAACCATACACATGCCAAAAAACTATTGGATGAGAATATTTCGAACCCTTATGACCTTAGCCTTGGAATATACAAGTTTGGGACCTTTAAAATCCAAAAATAATTATATAATAAAGTAACATTTTATGACTTTCCAAGAGTGCCCCTCCTCTCCTCTTATAAAAGGCCCCCACCACTACCACCTTATTCACACCATCAAAGCCTTTGTCTCAGCCAAAACCTTCCCATTTTGTCTCTCCACATCCCACTATTAATCCTAGAAGCCTCACTTTGTGCTTTAATCTTCCCAATGAAGCCTTTGATCTCAAATCAAAAAGAGTTACTCGTTTTAAAGGTAGTGTTTTCTCTTGTGTTCTTATGTTTTATTTTTCTTCTCCAACCCCCTAAAATATTTTTAGTAATTTCTTGTTTAACAACACCAGTATACTCAATATACTAGGATGTTGTTATAAAAAGTATTCGAGATACACTTACACACACCTACATCTAATGGTTATAGAACATACTGTTTCTGTGGATGGTGAATTTCTGCCTCACGAAATGATGATTGTTCAACACTCATATAACACCTTAAAAGGTGTCCATTAAGAGGTCACTATATCTATATATGATATATAATTTGTTTATTATTTACATAAGCTTCTTTATTTTTAATTTATGGCATACCTTTATGGTTTCCATTAGGGGTAAACACCATATTTTCATTTTAGGAAGTGCAGACTACCGCCACCTCAAAGTGATTTGAATCATTAATTCCATATGTGGGATGTATAAAGGATGTATTAAATGGTATTATACATTATATTATACTGAAATTATATTATAACTTTATATAATTATAATTTCATTCCATTAAATACAAAATAGAAATGAAAGTAGCGTTCATGCGTACGTATGGCTTACCGTCTCCAGGAACGGTGCATTTCATTTCTTACCTCTAAATGTTATGCAATATTGTAAATTAATGTATATATTGGATATATATTATATATATGATATCTAAATCATGAATATAATTCTGGATATAATGGATATTTCACCATATGAACAACTTTTAATTATAAGAAGTCTATTTTTTGACTCAAGTACCAAAGATCGACAAAATGAACGTTATTAACATAAATAATTACATAATGTTCATAACATGGTAATAAGTTATATAAAAGGAATAATGAACATGGAAAATGTTCTTAATAAAATATAAATTATCTCTATTTTATTATTCAGGATATTAAAGAATGATCGAGTCAAGTCGGACACGTGGTAAGGGAACTTCTTAACCCTATTTCCATTCTTTGGGTTAATCTCCTACTTTTAAATTATGGAATGATATTATTATGTCCTATCTTGTATTTTGAATTTCTTTATGTGTACTTATAGTAAATACACATAATGGATCTATTTTATTCAAAAAATGATTTTTGTAAGGACTTCGTCTCAATCTCCTTCCATTGAGGCATATTTTGTTTTATACACAACTTTCTTTTATAAGGTGTATACACCCCATTGACTTTTTTGTTTATTCAAAAGGAACTTTTTTATATGAAGCATTCTACTAAAAGACAAAAAGGAATTTTTTTCTTGAAATACGTATGCGGCGACAACGACTTCTCCACTGTCGTGATCATTATTTGAGTTTTGGCTTCCTCTACAAGCCATAACATTTTTTTTAAATGAAAAATAAATATCGAGATTTTATTTTATTTTATTTTGGTATTGAAAATGTTTTTTGAAGGTGTTTTTATTATATCAATGTGTTTTATTGATATCTTTTGATTTAAATGTGGAAATTTTATGTTTCCTTTATGAATGTTTTATGTGATACGATTATGTTATGACTTATGATATGTTTAAACCTGTTCATATGAGGAATGCATTGGACATAATAAGTGATGGGTGGATCCCACTATAGCACTTTGATGCATCGGTAGGTCTCATGAGACAAACTAGTGTCTTGGAACGAAGCCTTGACAACACCTTATTTGTGGTCTTGGCACGAGGCCTTGAGTACGTGGTTATGATAGTCTGGCATTATGCATTCCATCAGTATGAAAGTGGTTATTGATATTTCATGTGATTATTCGACCAGTAGAATATCCATGTGAATAAATAAATGGAATTATTTCATTTTAATTTTTCCATATTATGTAGAAGATAATGTTTAAAAGGATTTTTTTAGTTATACATTGCCTTAAATGTTTAGGTTTATTTATGAAATCTTCCGCAATATTGATATCCTTACAGAGTGTCTCAGCTCACCCCTTTCAATGTTTTAATAATTTCTAGGATGTGAAGAAGTATTTTATGAATGACCTTCAGGGATAGTCAGAAGATGATATGAGTGTGGACTATGGAGACTATGTTATTGTAGTTTTTCACTTTTTGATGTAATGTAACCTTTATGAATGTATCTAGTGTTTGCAAGGCTACTATACTAATCGGTCTTTCGAGACTTGATCTTTTGTGATCATACCAATGTTACACAATAACGCACCGACTCTGGGTAACTGGGGTCGGGGCGTTACAGTTGGTATCAGAAAAAGTTTAGTACTAACCATTGAAGCTAGATTTAGATAAACTCTGATTAGAGCACATAGCCCAAAGATAGACTTTGATGATTAGTATAGAAGAACTTCATAGAATTTTGGTATTATAGAGATTTTGTGAGTTTTCTTAGCAATACATCCCTGTCTGGATATGAGCAGGTAGAGGCGGCTCTGGCACAGATGTACCTAGGGGTAAAACCCAAAAACACCACTTTGAGCTAGACTCGAACGGGAACTGGTGCACGAAAACGGGCCTTGCTGTACTCTTGGTTATGACACTCCCGGGGGATATGCTTAGGATAATTCTCATTTTCTTTAAAAACCACTATGAAGGGTTATGATTATATACTTCCTCAAAGAAATAATTATTATGACTATGGATTATATCTATAAATAGTTCAATTATGTTAAGTGTTTTAAAAGTATGGAATTACGTATTTTGATTCACAAACTAAAATAGTTTATGCCATTGTTTAGAAATAGCGCCTAGTGGGAGGAATGGAATCCATATCAATGCATTCACTCCATGTAGAGATTTCCCTCCTGCTTAAGATAATTATTGTAGAGCTGGAGATACAACTGGTGCTGATCAACTTATTACCATACTGGGACAACTCAATCAGGTTATTAATAATAACCTTACTCGTATGGAGCACCCAGATCCACAACGTGGAGGATCAATGTTAGACCACTTCATGAGGAAGCAACCGCCAACATTTAATGGGGGTAAAAATCCATTATTAGCTGAGAAATGGGTAAACGCCTTAGAAAAAATATTCCATGCCTTGGGGAGTAGCAAAAGGGAGAATGTTGTCATAGCAGTTTACCGCCTCACTAGAGATGCTGATCCATGGTGGTCATTGATTCAAAATACAAAGGAATATGA
The DNA here is from genome assembly GCA_963277665.1 of Viscum album. Classification (NCBI taxonomy): domain Eukaryota; kingdom Viridiplantae; phylum Streptophyta; class Magnoliopsida; order Santalales; family Viscaceae; genus Viscum; species Viscum album. The sequence goes on from OY728137.1 coordinate 838,042,452, forward strand.
ATAAGTATCAATTGTGGAATCGAGAGAGTTCAATGAGCTTTTCCTAGAAAAATACTATCCTCGTGACCATCGAGCAGATATGGAAAGAAAATTTCTGAGTCTGAGACAAAAGGAGGATGATAAGGTCGCAATGTATAAGGCTAGCTTTAAAAGGTTAGCAAGGCATGCTGCAGATTATATACCTAACCCAAGAAGTAATATTGACCGTTTCATTGATGGGTTAAAACCATTTCTCCGTCGAGCTTTAGTATCACAATCTTTATCAACGTATGAAGATATTGTCTTATGTGCTATCAAGACAGAAAAGAAATTCTCTAAGTCTTATGACAACAAAGTAAAGCAAGAGAAGAAGAGAACTGTGGAATAAGAGACAGAAAAAGGGAAAATGGGAAAGAAGGATTTTCCATTACGTGATAACTATGGGAAGAATCACCGTGATACATGCCTAAAGGAAATTGGAGTTTGTTATAAATGTGGAGAAAAAGGTCACCAGTCTCGTGATTGCAAGGTAAAGAAAAAGGATATCAATGTTGAATGCTACAATTTTAGGGAAATGGGGAATTATGCAAATGAATTTCCTAAGCGTCAGTGAAACTTATCTCAGAAAAGGTGAAGGGATGAAGAACAATCTTATGTTGTTACTGCAGTTGAAGTGGAATAATTAATGTATTGGTGCTTTTGGACTCAAGGATTATATTTTGGTTATATGAATAATGTGATATATATAAGGATTGTACTGCAATACTTTTTTTTCATCAAGGTTTTAATATGATGAAGGTAATCATATTTTTAGTATGTGACAATAAGAGAAATATTACTTTGTTTGGGGAATCTGATAAATTGATTTTTGAATTAAGAGACCTTTTAGAGAAAGTCTGGACAGAGGTATTTTGGAAAACTATAATGGTTGAGATGGATTAAGTTGAACTTTGAATAGTATTGTTTAAGGTTAAAACATTTCTGAAGATTACTTTTGGAATATTATAATACTATATTTTTAGGAAAAGGACAACTTGTAGGTTGGGGGATAACCCGTCGCGTCGGACAAAGCTGTTGGAATTGAACCCACAACCATAGTGCGACGTGCCTTTATTACCTACCACTAGCCTACAGGAAGTCCCTGATTATTACAAAATAGTTTTCCTAATTTAAATGGTGTGTGTTAATATTTTGAACCTTGTACGATTAGGATAAATATAATATTTTTGAGTTCTATTTTCTTTTTGAGTGAAAAATGAGTTTGTGGTAGAAATTAGTTGTAGGTTCAAACTCTACTTGTCAAGTATAAATATATATATATAACTATCTCTTATTCTATGAATAAATTAATTCTTAAACATTAGTAAAGAGATATTAAAACAAAAAAATGTGTTATCCTAATACCTTATGTCTTGTTGAACTGATAATATTTTAAATCAACATAGATTAAAGGCTTTGAGGCCCTAAATTTTACACTTGTTTGTGATTGATGACCTCAATCACTCCCTACAAATATTAACGTTTTTTCGCCAATTATATGTCTCTAATTTCCACAAATGTTCTCCCTATCGAGATTATAATTTGGTGGTGACTTTTTCATTTCCCTTTCCCTCTTGTTAAGGCCAAATTTTATTAACCTTTTTTCCGATGTGGGTTTTCCACAAAGGTATTTTCTATTTTCAACCTTTTATTTTCAAAGAAAAATTTCAAATTTTGAGGACGTAATTTATTGAAGGAAGGGAGAATGTAACACCCCACGCTTTCACAATACACTTCTCTTTCAATAATGCAATAGATTTCATTGTATGCAAGTTTGAGATTCTAACACACCGTGACTAATCAAAATAGCCATTATGAATTGTAATACCCACTTTTTGAAATTATATATATTTTATATTTCAAAATGGACTTTATTTATGAATTCATAATATCGAAATTAGCCTATGTTGAATTTTTGGTATTTTTCTAAGAACTTCCAATTTTCTATGAATAGTGAAAAATACTTAAAAAAATATTTTTAATCAAAATAATTTATGTTGATAAATTATACTATTGAGTGGTTTTAAAGTATAATTAGAATATATTTTTACCATTTCATCCAATGGTGTTCATTAGAATTAATTTCACTTTGAAATTGGACATAAACAGTTGTCAATCTTTTGATATATATTGTTTCATAAAAACACGCTATGTGTTGTGACAGCGGGAATTAATTATAAAATTAATTAATGCAACTTATATGTTTGGAATTTCACAAAATATACATCATTTTTGAATTCGGAATATCAATTATAGCTTAGGGTGAAATTTTGGCATTGTTATGAAAAACATCAATTTTTGATGAATATTGAAACCACTAAGTGGTAGTAAAAAAACATATTTTTTTTAATGGTAACTTTTTAAGAAAGAAAATGTGGTTCAATGTGATTAAAATAAATTTTTGCTGAATGGTAACTTTTTTGTTTAATTAATCGCGATTAAAGGTAATTAGTGAAATTTAACGTAATAATGATATTATAAAAATATTAAAATACATTTACACTTGTCCTACCCATATTGGATGAGTCATGGCTGACCAATAAAATCCATGGGTCAACTTGGGAACCCCATGGAGCCACTTTGGTAGGAAAATGACATTAAAAACTTTTTATTTAATATTAAAATAAAAATGTCACAAACATGAGTTGTTTTACTGAAACAATTTTTAATTGAGGTTATACAAGTAATATTTTTGACTATAAATATTCATGGGAAAGATAAAACTATTTCCTACATCATGAAATTTGTTTCATAATTTTTATACATTAAACAAATTAAATATTTTATGACACCATGATGATGCAGCAATTACCTCATTAATTAACAATTTAAATAAAAAAATATATAATGTAAAATATAGACATTAAACTATTCAAAAACCTATTGGATGAGTATATTTCGAACCCTTATCACCTTAGACTCTAAATATATAAGTTTGGTACCATTAGAATCCGAAAATTATTATATAATAAAGTAACATTTCATGACTTTCCAAGAGTACCCCTCCTCTCCTCTTATAAAAGGCCCCCACCACTACCACCTTATTCACACCGTCAAAGCCTTTGGCTTGGCCAAAACCTGCCCATTTTGTCTCTAAACATCCCAATAATACTCCTATAAGCCTCACATTGGGCAGAAGTTTTCCCAAGGAATCCTTTTATCTCAAATCAAAAACAGTTACCCGTTTTAAAGGTAGTGTTTTCTCTTGTGTTCTTATGTTTTATTTTGCTTCTCCAACCCCCTAAACTCTTTTTAATCATTTCTTTTATAACAAAACCAGTATCCTAAGTATACTAGGATATTTTTATAATACGTATTCGAGCTAAACTTACACACACCTACATATAATGGTTAAAGAACATACTTTTTCTGTGGATGGCGATTTTATGCCTCACTAAACAATGATTGTTCAACACTCATATAACACCTTCAAAGGTGGCCATTAAGATGTCACCACATTTATATATGATATATAATATGTTTATTTTTTACTTAAGCTTCTGTATTTTTCATTTATGGCATACCTTTATGGTTTCCATTATGGGTAAACGCGATATTTTCATTTTAGGAAGTGCGGACTACCGCCCCCTCAATGTGATTTGAATCATTAATGCCATATGTTGGATGTATAAAGGTTGTATTAAATGGTATTATACATTATATTATACTGGAACTATAATATAACTTTATATAATTATAATTTCATTCCATTAAATACGAAATAGAAATGAAAGTAGCGTTCATGCACTACTATAAATAAGGCTATTAGCGACCGCCATTGGCGGTCGCTGTTGCCTCGTCGCTAGAGGCCTTGAGCGACCGCCATTGGCGGTCGCTATAGAAGGCCGGCAGATCGGCCTTCAGCGACCGCCTGGCGGTCGCTGAAGGCCCTCTGCCGGGCACCCTATAGCGACCGCCTATGGCGGTCGCAATGCTAAAAAAAAAAATTTTATAATTTTTTTTTATTGAATTGAATATAAATATAAATATAAATATATATATATATTCATATATATACTATTAAATACAATATTTTAAATATATATATATATATAATATATTTTAAATGTTTTAATATATATTTAATATATATATAATATCAAATCATTGTGCTATAATAATTTAAAAACTTCGATTCAAGAAATAATCACATTTCAGGTCGTTCGGAGCACGTTTGCTCCGAATGGGACCGCCGCACACCGTTTTGATGTTTTATGGCGCCGGAAACGCGTTTCCGGCCGCCGAGGTCACACGAAACCTCCGAATGAGGTGCCGTCTGGCCGACCATTTCACAATTCACGCCCCGGATGTTGTCGTACGGTTTCGTGGCATTCGGACGTCGTTCGGGTGGTTTTGACCCCCCAACGCGCCATTTCAGCGCGCGCCGCGCTGCTCAAAACGACACAATCGGACGTGCCGCGAGCACCGCACGTCCGATGGACGTGCGGCCTCCTTCTGCATCTCAGGAATAATATTTCTATCATTCCCGTGCGGTTTCAGGTCATTCAGAGCACGTTTTCTCCCAATTGGACCGCCGCACGCCGTTTTGGTGTTTAATGGCGCCGGAAACACGTTTCCGGCCGCTGCGGTCACACGGCACCTCCGAATGAGGTGATGTCTGGCCGAACATTTCACAATTCACGCCCCGGATGTTTTCGTGCGGTTTCATGGCATTCGGAGCTCGTTCGGGTGGTTTTGACCCCCCAACGCGCCATTTCAGCGTGCGCCGCACTGCTGAAAACGACACAATCGGACGTGCCGCGCGCACCGCACGTCCGATGGATGTGAAGCCTCCTCTTGCATCTCAGGAATAATATTTCTATCGTTCCCGTGCGGTTTCAGGTCGTTCGGAGCACGTTTGCTCTGAATTGGACCGCCGCACGCCGTTTTGGTGTTTAATGGGGCCGGAAACGCGTTTCTGGCCGCCGCGGTCACACGGCACCTCCGAATGAGGTGCCGTCTTGCCGACCATTTCAAAATTCACGCCCCGGATGTTGTCGTACGGTTTCGTGGCATTCGGACGTCGTTCGGGTGGTTTTGACCCCCCAACGCGTCATTTCAACGCGGGCCGCGTTGCTGAAAACGACACAATCGGACGTGCCGTGCGCACCGCACGTCCGATGGACGTGCGGCCTCCTCCTGCATCTCAGGAATAATATTTCTATCGTTACCGTGTGGTTTAAGGTCGTTCGGAGCACGTTTTCTCCGAATGGGACCGTCGCACGTCGTTTTGGTGTTTTATGGAGCCAGAAACGCGTTTCCGGCCGCCGCGGTCACACGGCACCTCCGAATGAGGTGTCGTCTGGCCGACCATTTCAAAATTCACGCCCTAGATGTTGTCGTACGGTTTCGTGGCATTCCGAGGTCGTTCGGGTGGTTTTGACCCCCCAACGCTCCATTTCAGCGCGCGCCGCGCTGCTGAAAACGACACAATCGGAGGTGCCGCGCGCACAGCACGTCCGATGGACGTACGGCCTCCTCCTGCATCTCAGGAATAATATTTCTATCATTCCCGTGCGGTTTCAGGTCGTTCGGAGCACGTTTGCTCCGAATGGGACCGTCGCACGCCGTTTTGGTGTTTTATGGCGCCGGAAACGCGTTTCCGGCCGCCGCGGTCACACGGCACCTCTGAATGAGATGTCGTCTGGCCGACCATTTTACAATTCACGCCCCAGATGTTGTCGTACGGTTTCGTGGCATTTGGAGGTCGTTCGGGTGGTTTTGACACCCCAACGCGCCATTTCAGCGCGCGCCGCGCTGCTGAAAACGACACAATCGGACGTGCCGCGCGCACCGCACGTCCGATGGACGTGCGGCCTCCTCCTGCATCTCAGGAATAATATTTCTATCGTTCCCGTGCGGTTTCAGGTCGTTCGGAGCACGTTTGCTCCGAATTGGACCGCCGCACGCCGTTTTGGTGTTTAATGGCGCCGGAAACGCGTTTCTGGCCGCCGCGGTCACACGGCACCTCCGAATGATGTGCCGTCTGGCCGACCATTTCACAATTCACGCCCCGGATGTTGTCGTACGGTTTCGTGGCATTCGGAGGTCGTTCGGGTGATTTTGACCCCCCAACGCGCCATTTCAGCGCGCGCCGCGCTGCTGAAAACGACACAATCGGACGTACCACGCGCACCGCACGTCTGATGGACGTGCGGCCTCCTCCTGCATCTCAGGAATAATATTTATATCGTTCCCGTGCGGTTTCAGGTCGTTCGGAGCACGTTTGCTCCGAATTGGACCACCGCACGCCGTTTTGGTGTTTAATGGCGCCAGAAACGTGTTTCCGGCCGCCGCGGTCACACGGCACCTCCGAATGAGGTGCCGTCTGGCCGACCATTTCACAATTCACGCCCGGATGTTGTCGTACGGTTTCGTGGCATTCGGACGTCGTTCGGGTGGTTTTGACCCCCCAACGCGCCATTTTAGCGCGCGCCGCGCTGCTGAAAACGACACAATCGGACGTGCCGCGCGCACCGCACGTCCGATGGACGTGCGGCCTCCTCCTGCATCTCAGGAAAAATATTTCTATCGTTCCCATGCGGTTTCAGGTCGTTCGGAGCACGTTTGCTCCGAATTGGACCGCCACGCGCCGCGGTCACACGGCACCTCCGAATGAGGTGCCGTCTGGCCGACCATTTCACAATTCACGCCTCGGATGTTGTCGTACGGTTTCGTGGCATTCGGACGTCGTTCGGGTGGTTTTGACCCCCCAACGCGCCATTTCAGCGCGCGCCGCGCTGCTGAAAACGACACAATCGGACGTGCCGCGCGCACCGCACGTCTGATGGACGTGCAGCCTCCTCCTGCATCTCAGGAATAATATTTCAATCGTTCCCGTGCAGTTTCAGGTCGTTCGGAGCACGTTTGCTCCGAATTGGACCGCCGCACGCCGTTTTGGTGTTTAATGGCGCCGAAAACGCGTTTCCGGCCGCCGTGGTCACACGGCACCTCCGAATGAGGTGCCGTCTGGTCTACCATTTCAAAATTCACGCCCCGGATGTTGTCGTACGGTTTCGTGGAATTCGGACGTCGTTCGGGTGGTTTTGACCCCCCAACGCGCCATTTCAGCGTGCGCCGTGCTGCTGAAAACGACACAATCGGACGTGCCGCGCGCACCGCACATCCGATGGACTTGAGGCCTCCTCCTGCATCTCAGGAATAATATTTCTATCGTTCCTGTGCGGTTTCAGGTCGTTCGGAGCACGTTTGCTCGGAATTGGACCGCCGCACGCGGTTTTGGTGTTTAATGGCGCCAGAAACGCGTTTCCGGCCGCCGCGGTCACACGGCACCTCCGAATGAGGTGCCTTCTGGGCGACCATTTCACAATTCACGCCCCGGATGTTTTCGTACGGTTTCGTGGCATTCGGACGTCGTTCGGGTGGTTTTGACCCCCCAACGCGCCATTTCAACGCGCGCCGCGCTGCTGAAAACGACACAATCGGACGTGCCGCGCGCACCGCACGTCCGATGGATGTGCGGCCTCCTCCTACATCTCAGGAATAATATTTATATCGTTCTCATGCGGTTTAATGTCGTTCGGAGCATGTTTGCTCCGAATGGGACCGTCGCACGGCGTTTTGGTGTTTTATGGCGCCGGAAACGCGTTTCCGGCCGACGCGGTCACACGGCACCTCCGAATGAGGTGCCGTCTGGCCGACAATTTCACAATTCATGCCACCGATGTTGTCGTACGGTTTCGTGGCATTCGGAGGTAGTTCGGGTGGTTTTGACCCCCCCAACGCGCCATTTCAGCGCGCGCCGCGCTGCTGGAAACGACACAATCGGACGTACCACGCGCACCGCACGTCCGATGGACGTGAGGCCTACTCCTGCATCTCAGGAATAATATTTCTATCGTTCTCGTGCGGTTTCAGGTCGTTCGGAGCACGTTTGCTCTGGATGGGACAGCCGCACGCCGTTTTGGTGTTTTATGGCGCCGAAAACGCGTTTCCGGCCGCCGCGGTCACACGGCACCTCTGAATGAGGTTCCGTCTGGCCGACCATTTCACAATTCACGCCCCGGATGTTTTCGTACGGTTTCGTGGCATTCGGACGTCGTTCGGGTGGTTTTGACCCCCCAACGCGCCATTTCTGTGCGCGTCGCGCTGCTGAAAACGACACAATCGGACGTGCCGCGCGCACCACACGTCTGATGGACGTGTGGCCTCCTCCTGCATCTCAGGAATATTATTTCTATTGTTTCCGTTCGGATTCAGGCCGTTCGGAGCACGTTTGCTCCGAATTGGACCTTCGCACGCCGTTTTGGTGTTTAGTGGCGCCGGAAACGCGTTTCCGGCCGCCGCGGTCACACGGCACCTCCGAATGAGGTGCCGTCTGGCCGAACATTTCACAATTCATGCCCCGGATGTTGTCGTACGGTTTCGTGGCATTCGGACGTCGTTAGGGTGGTTTTGACCCCCCAACGCGCCTTTTCAGCGCGCGCCGCGCTGCTGAAAACGACACAATCGGACGTGCCGCGCGCACCGCACGTCCGATGGACGTGCGGCCTCCTCCTGCATCTCAGGAAAAGTATTTCTATCGTTCCCGTGCGGTTTCAGGTCGTTCGGAGCACGTTGTCTCCGAATGGGACCGCTGCACGCCGTTTTGGTGTTTAATGGCGCCAGAAACGCGTTTCCGGCCACCGCGGTCAGACGGCACCTCCGAATGATGTTCCGTCTGGACGACCATTTCACAATTCACGCCCCATTTGTTGACGTACGGTTTCGTGGAATTCGGAGGTCGTTCGGGTGGTTTTGACCCCCCAACGCGCCATTTCAGCGTGCGTCGCGCTGCTGAAAACGACACAATCGGACGTGCCGCGCGCACCGCACGTCCGATGGACGTGCGGCCTCCTCCTGCATCTCAGGAATAATATTTATATCATTCCCGTGTGATTTCAGGTCGTTCGGAGCACGTTTTCTTCGAATGGGACCACCGCACGCCGTTTTGGTGTTTAATGGCGCCGGAAACGCGTTTCTGGCCGCCGCGGTCACACGACACCTCCGAATGAGGTTCCGTCTGGCCTACCATTTCACAATTCACGCCCTGGATGTTGTCGTACGGTTTCGTGGAATTCGGACGTCGTTCGGGTGGTTTTGACCCCCCAACGAGCCATTTTAACGCGCGCCGCGCTGCTGAAACGGACACAATCGGGGGGATGTACGGGGGTGCGGGGGGCTGTACGGGGGTGGCGGGGTGTTGTACGTAGGTGCGGGGGGTTGTACGGGGGTGTCGGGGGGCTGTACGGGGGTGTCGGGGGGCTATACGGGGGTGTCGGGGGGCTGTACGGGGGTGGCGGGGGGCTGTACGGGGGTGGCGGGGGGCAGTACGGGGGGATGTACGGGGGTGCGGGGGGGGGGGGGGGGATGTACTGGGGTGTGGGGGGATGTACGGGGGTGCGGGGGGCTGTATGGGGGTGAGGGGGGGCTGTACGGGGGTGCAGGGGGCTGTACGGGGGTGCGGGGGGTGGGGGGGGGGCTGTACGGGGGTGCGGGGGGCTGTACGGGGGTGCGGGGGGGGGGGGGGGGGCTGTATGGGGGTGCGTGGGGCTGTACGGGGGTGCGGGGGGATGTACGGGGGTGGAGGGGGGCAGTACGGGGGTGCGGGGGGCTGTACGGGGGTGCAGGGGGGGCTCTACGGGGGTGCGGGGGGCTGTACGGGGGTGCGGGGGGGGGGGGGGGGGGGCTGTACGGGGGTGGCGGGGGGCAGTACGGGGGTGCGGGGGGCTGTACGGGGGTGCGGGGGGCGGTCCGGAGTGCGCGGGGGGGGGGGGGGGGGGGTGCTGTCCGGGGTGCGGGGAGGCGTCCGGGGTGCGGGGGGGTGATCCGGAGTGCGCGCCAGGGGCTGTCCGGGGTGCGGGTGCCGTCCGGGGTGGGGGGGGGAGGGCCGAGAGGCCGGAGGCCCGAGGGCGGAGGGCGGCGGCCGGAGGATGGATGGCAGGCGGCGGGGGAGTGCAGGCGGCGGGAGAGGCCGGGCGGCGGGGGAGGGCGGGCAGCGGGGGAGGGCGGGCGGCGGGGGAGGGGAGGGCGGCGAGGGAGAGCGGCGAGGGAGGGAGGGGGTTATGGCGGAGGGAGATCGAGGGCGCGGGGGGGGGGGGGGGGGGGGCGCAGAAACCCCCCGAATTTTTTTATGCAGGTTAGCGACCGCTATTGGCGGTCGCTAATGGTAAGCTATAGCGACAGCCAATGGCGGTCACCCGAGTCTGGGGGGCTCCACTGCCCCCTTTTCTAGTAGTGATGCGTACGTACGGCTTACCATCTCCATGAATGATGCATTTCATTTATTACCTCTAAATGTTATGTAATATTGTAAATTCATGTATATACTGAATATATATGATATATATGATATCTACATCATGAATATAATTCTGAATATAATGGATATTTCACCACATGAACAACTTGTAATTATAAGAATTTTATTTTTGACTCAAGTACCAAAGATCGACAAAATGACAGTTATTAACATAAATAATTACATAATGTTCATAACATGGTAATACGTGATATAAAAGGAATAATGAACATGGAAAAGGTTATTAAGAAAATAGAAATTAATTCTAGTTTATTATTCAGGGGATTAAAGAACGATCGAGTCAAGTCGGACACGTGGTAAGGGAACTTCTTAACCCAATTACCATTATTTGGGTTAATCTCCTACTTTTAAATTATGGCATGATATTTTTATGTCCTATCTTGTATTTTGAATTACATTATGTGTACTTATAGTCAATACACATAATGGATATATTTTATTTAAAAAATGATCTTTGTAAGGACTTCGTCTCAATCTCATTTCATTGAGGCATATTTTGTTTTATACACAACTTTCTTTTATACGATGTATAAACCCCTTTGACTTTTACACTTATTAAAAAGGAATCTATTTATACGAAGCGTTCTACTAAATTACAAACAGGAATGTTTTTCTTGTCGTACGTATGCGGCGACAATGAATTCTCCACCGCCGTGATCATTATTTGAGTTTCGGATTCCTCTACAAGCCATTACATTTTTTTAAATGAAAAATAAATACTGAGATTTAGTTTTCTTTTATTTTGGTATAGAAAATGGTTTTTGAAAGTATTTTTATTATATCAAGGTATTGTATTGATATCTTGTGATTGAAATGTGGAAATGTTATGTTTCCATTATGCATGTTTTATGTGATACGATTATGTTACGGTTTATGATATGTTTAAACCTGTTCATATGAGGAATGCATTGGACATAATAAGTGACGGGTGGAGCCCGCTATAGCTTCTCGATGTATCGGTAGGTCTCATGAGACAAACTAGTGTCTAGGCATGGGGCCTTGACATAATCTTATTTGTGGTCTTGGAACGAGGGCTTGACTACGTGGTTATGATAGTCTGGCATTATATATAACATCATTATGAAAGTGGTTATTGTTATTTCATGTAATTATTCGACCAGTAGAATATCCATGTGAATAAGTAAATGTCATTATTTCATTTTACTTTTTCCATATTATGTTAAAGTTCATGTCTAAAAGGCTTTTGTTTATTTATACATTGCCTTAAATTTTTATGTTTATTTATGAAAGCTTCCACTATATTATTATCCTTACTGAGTATCTGAGCTCACCCCTTTCAATGATTTAAAATTTTCCAGGATGTGAAGAAGTATTTTATGAATGACCTAGAGGGATAGTCAGAAGAGGATATGAATGTGGACTATGGAGACTATGTTATTGTATTTTTTCACTTTTTGATGTAATGTAACATTTATGAATGTATCTAGTGTTTTCAGGGATACTAAACTAATCGGTCTTTCGAGAATTGATCTTTTGTGATCATGACAATCTTATGAAATAACACACCGACTCTGGGTAACAGGGTTCGGGGCGATACAGTTGGTATCAGAGGCAGTTTAGTACTATCCTTGGAAGATAGATTTAGATAAACTCTGATTAGAGAACATAGCCCAAAGATAGACTTTGAGGATTTTTATAGAAGAACTTCCTAGAATTTTGGTATTATAGAGATTTTGTGAGTTTTCCGAGCAATACATCCATGTCTTGATACGAGAAGGTAGAGGCAGCTCTGGCACAGATGTACCTAGGGTTAAATCCCAAAAACACCGCTTTGAGCTAGACTCGAATGGGAACTGGTGGATGAAAACGGGCCTTGCTGCACTCATGGTTACGACACTCCTAGGGGATATGCTTAGGATAATTCTCATTTTCTTTACAAACCACTATGAAGGGTTATGAGTATATACTTCCTCAAAGAAAACATTTTTATGATTATGGATTATATCCATAAATAGTACAATTTATGTTATGTGTTTTAGAAGTATGGAATTACATATTTTGATTCATAAACTAATATAGTTTATCCCATTGTTTAGAAATGGAACCTAGTGGGAGGAATGGAAACCATATCAATGCACGCAATCCATGTAAGGATTTCCCTACTGCTCAAGATAATTATTATGGTGCTGGAGATACAACTGGTGCTGATCAACTTGTTACTATACTGAGACAACTCACTCAGGTTATGAATAATAACCTTACTCGTATGGAGCATCATGATCCGCAATGTGGAGGATCAATGTTAGACCGCTTTATGAGGCAGCATCCTCCAACATTTAATGGGGGTACAAGTCCATTATTAGCTGTGCAATGGGTAAACTCCTTAGAAAAAATATTCCACGCCTTGGGGAGTAGCGAAAGGGAGAAGGTTGTCATGGCAGGTTACCGCCTCACTGGAGATGCTGATCAATGGTGGTCCTTGATTCAAAATACAAAGGATGATGAAGAAGTATCAATTAAAGAATGGAGAGAGTTCAAAGATATTTTCCTAGAAAAATACTATCCTCGTGACCATCGAGCAGATATGAAAGAAAATTTATGAGTCTGAGACAAAAGGAGGATGAGAATGTCTCAAAGTATGAGGCTAACTTTACAAGGTTAGTGTGGCATGCAGCAGATTATATACGTAACCCAAGAAGTAAGATTGACCGTTTCTTTGATGGGTTAAAACCATTTCTCCGTCGAGCATTAGTATCACAATCTTTCTCAACGTATGAATATATTGTCTCATGTGCTATCAAGACAGAAAAGGAATTCTCTAAATCTTATGACAACAAAGTAAAGCAATAGAAGAAGATAACGGTGGAACAAGAGACAAATAAAGGGAAAACGGGAAAGAAGGATTTTCCATTATGCGATAATTGTGGAAAGAATCACCCTGGTATATGCCTAAAAGTAATGGGAGTTTGTTATAAATGTGGATAAAAAGATCACCAGGCTCGTGATTGCAAGGGAACGAAAAAGGCTAACAATGTTGAATGCTACAATTGTAGTGAAATGGGGCATTATGCAAATGAATGTCCTAAGCGTCAGTGAAGCTTACCTTAGAAAAGGGCAAGGGATCAAGGACAATATTATGATGTTACTATAGTTGAAGTGGAATAATTAATGTATTGGTTATTTTGGACTCAAGGATTACATTCTAGTTATAGGAATAATGTGATATATATAAGGATTGCACTGCAGTACTTGTCTTTTCATTAAGGTTTTAATATGATGAAGGTAATCATATTTTTAGTATGTGAAATTAAGAGAAACATTACTTTGATTGGGGAATTTGATAAATGGATTTTGGAATTAAGATTCCTTTTAGAGAAAGTCTGGACAGATGAATTTTGGATAACTATAAAGGCTGGGATAGATTAAGTTGAACTCTGAATAGTATTTTTTAAGGGTAAAACATTTCTTAAGATTACTTTTGGAATATTATAATACTATATTTTTAGGAAATGGACAACCTGCAGGTTGGGGGATAACCTGTCTTGTCGGACAAAGCTGTAGGAATCGAACCCACAACCATAGTGCGACAGACCATTATTACCTACCACTAGCCTACAGGAAGTCACTGATTATTACAGAATAGTTTTCCATCTAAATGGTATATGTTAATATTTTTAACCTTGTAAGATTAGGATAAATATAATATTTTTGAGTTCTATTATCTTTTTGAGTGAAATATGAGTTTGTGGTAGAAATTAGTTGAAGGTTGAAACTCTACTTGTCAAGCGTAAATATATATATACCAATCTCATATTCTATGAATAAATTAATTCTTAAACTTTAGTAAAGAGATATTAAAACAAAAAAAATGTGTTATCCTAATACCTTATGTCTTATTGAAATGATAATATTTTAAATCAACATAGATTAAAGGCTTTGAGGCACTCAATTTTACACTTGTTTGTGATTGATGACCTCAATCACTCCCTACAAATATTTACATTTTTCCTCCAATTATATTTCTTTAATTTCCACCAATGTTCCTCCTATCGAGATCATAATTTGGTGGTGAATTTTTCATTTCACTTTCCCTCTTATTAAGGACAAATTTTATTAACCTTATTTCCAATGTTGGTTTTCCACAAAGGTATTTTCTATTTTCAACCATTTATTTTCAAAGAAAAACTTCAAATTACGGGGACGCAATTTATTGAAGGAGGGGAAAATGTAACACCCCAAGCTTTCACGATACGATTCTCTTTCAATAATGCAATAGCTTGCATTGTACGCAAGTTCAAGATTCTAACACACCGCGACTAATCAAAATAGCCATTATGAATAGTAATACCCACTTTTTGAAATTATATATATTTTATATTTCAAAATGGACTTCATTTTTGAATTCAGAATATCGAAATTAGCCTATGTTGAATTTTTGGTATTTTTCTGAGAACTTCCAATTTTCTATGAATAGTGAAAAATATTTAAAAAAACATTTTTAATCAAAATAATTTATAGTGATAAATTATAATATTGAGTGGTTTTAATGTATAATTAGACTACATTTTTACCATTTCATACAATGGTGTTCATTATAATTAATTTCACTTTGAAATTGGACATAAACAATTGTCAATCTTTTGATATATATTGTTTCTTAAAAACACGCTATTTGTTGTGACAGTGGGAATTAATTATAAAATTAATTAATGAAACATATAGGTCTTGAATTTCATAAAATAGTCACCATTTTTGTATTTTTAATATTAATTCTAGCTTAGGGTGAAATTTTGGCATTGTTATGAAATACTTCAATTTTTGATGAATAGTGAAACCACTAAGTGGTAGTTAAAAAAACTGATTTTTTGTTTAAATGAAACATTACCACTTCTGTGATTTGATTTTAAAAAATCTGACATACATGGTTTTAATTAGGAAGTAAAATGTTGTTCAATGGGATTAAAATAATTTTTTGGTGAATAGTAACTTTTTAGTTTAATTAATCGCGATTAATGGTAATTATTGAAATTTAAGGTAAAAATTTTAATATAAAAATATGAAAATACCTTTAAACCTGTCCTACCCCTATTGGATGAGTCATGGCCGACCCATACAATCCATGGGTCAACTTTGGGACCCCATGTATCCACTTTGGTAGGAAAATGACATAAAAAACTTTTTATTTAATATTAAAATAAAAATGTCAGAAACATGAGTTGTTTTACTAAACCAATTTTTAAGTGGGGTTATAAAAGTAATATTTTTGACTATAAATATTCATTGGAAAGCTAAAAAGATATTCTATATCGTGATTTTTTTTATAAATTTTAGACATTAAATTAATTAAATATTTTTTGACACCATGATGATGCAGCAATTACCTCATTAATTAATTATTTAAATAAAATGAATAGATAATGTAAATTATAAACCGTAAAACAAGTAAAAAAGCTATTGGATGATTATATTTCTAACCCTTATCACCTTATACTCGAAATATATAAGTGTGGGACCTTTAAAATCCGAAAATCATTATATAATAAAGTAACATTTCATGACTTTCCAAGAGTGCCCCTCCTCTCCTCTTATAAAAGGCCCCCACCACTACCACCTTATTCACACCATCAAAGCCTTTGGCTCGGCCAAAACCTGCCCATTTTGTCTCTCCACATCCCACTCTTACTCCTAGAAGCCTCACTTTGGGATGAAGTCTTCCCAAAGAAGCCTTCGATCTCAAATCAAAAAGAGTTACCCATTTTAAGGGTAGTATTTTCTCTTGTGTTCTTATGTTTTATTTTGCTTCTCTAACCCCCTAAAATCTTTTCAATCATTTATTTTGTAAAAAAAACATTATCCTCAATATACTAGGATTTTGTTATAATAAGGATTCGAGCTACACTTACACACGCCTACATCTAATGTTTAACGAACATTCTGTTTCTATGGATGGAGAATTTCTGCCTCACGAAACGATGATTGTTCAACACTCATATAACACCTTCAAAGGTGGACATTAAGATGTAAATATATTTATATATGATATATAATATGTTTATGTTTTACTTAAGCTTCTGTATTTTTCATTTATGGCATACCATTATGGTTTCCATTATGGGTAAACACGATATTTTCATTTTAGGAAGTGCGGACTACCGCCCCCTCAAAGTGATTTGAATCGTTAATGCCATATGTGGGATGTATAAAGGATGTATTAAATGGTATTATACATTATAATATACTGGAATTATATTATAACTTTATATAATTATAATTTAATTCCATTAAATAAAAAATATAAATGAAAGTAGCGTTTATGCGTACGTACGGCTTACCATCTCCATGAACAGTGCATTTCATTTCTTACCTCTAAATGTTATATAATATTGTAAATGCATGTATATACTGGATATATATGATATATATGATATCTAAATCATGAATATAATTCTGGATATAATTGATATTCCACGACATGAACAACTTGTAATTATAAGAAGTTTATTTTTGACTCAAGTACCAAAGATTGAAAAAATGACCGTTATTAACTTGTATAATTAAATAATGTTCATAACATGATAATAAGTGATATAAAAGGAATAATGAACATGTAAAAGGTTCTTAAGAAAATATAAATTAACTCTATTTTATTATTCATGAGATTAAAGAACGATCGAGTCAAGTCGGACACGAGGTAAGGGAACTTCTTAACCCAATTTCCACTCTTTGGGTTAATCTCTGACTTTTAAATTATGGCATGATATTATTATGTCATATCTTGTATTTTGAATTTTTTTATGTGTACTTATATTGAATACACATAATGGATATATTTTATTTAAAAAATGATCTTTGTAAAGACTTCGTCTCAATCTCCTTTCATTGAGGCATATTTTGTTTTATACACAACTTTCATTTATACGGTGTATAAACCCCTTTGACTTTTACCTTTATTCAAAAGGAATATTTTTATACAAAGCGTTCTACTAGACGACAAAAAAGGAATGTTTTTATTGTCATACGTATGCGGCGAAAGCGACTTCTTCACCGACGTGATCATTATTTGAGTTTTGGATTCCTCTACAAGCCATTACATTTTTTAAATGAAAAATAAATACCGAGATTTAATTTTCTTTTATTTTGGTATTGAAAATGGTTTTTGAACGTATTTTTATTATATCAAGGTGTTTTATTTATATCTTGTGATTTAAATGTGGACATGTTATGTTTCCTTTATGTATGTTTTATTGATACGATTATGTTATGGTTTATGATATGTTTAAACCTGTTAATATGAGGAATGCATTAGACTTAATAAGTGACGGTTGGAGCCCGCTATAGATCCTCGATGCATCGGTAGGTATCATGAGACAAACTAGTGTCTTGGCATGAGGCCTTGTCAAAATCTTATTTGTGGTCTTGGCACGAGGCCTTGACTACGTGGTTATGATAGTCCGGCATTATGCATTCCATCATTATGAAAGTGGTTATTGATATTTCGTGTGATTATTCGACCAGTAGAATATCAATGTGAATAATTAAATGGAATTATTTCATTTTACTTTTTCGATATTATGTTTAAGTTCATGTTTAAAAGGATTTTGTTTAGTTATATATTGCCTTAAATGTTTATGTTTATTTATGAAAGCGTTCGCTATATTGTTATCCTTACTGAGCATCTGAGCTCACCCCTTTCAATGTTTTAATATTTTCCAGGATGTGAAGCAGTATTTTTTGAATGACCTACAGGGATAGTAAGAAGAGGATATGAGTGTGGACTATGGAGACTATGTTATTGTAGTTTTTCACTTTTTGATGTAATGTAACATTTATGAATGTATCTAGTGTTTACAAGGCTACTAAACTAATCGGTCATTCAAGACTTGATCTTTTGTGATCATGCCAATGTTATGCAATAACGCACCGACTCTGGGTAACTGGGGTCGGGGCATTACAGAGAGAACTTTTCTTTGTGAGAAATGGTAAAAGAAAAATGACATAGGTACCTATATATAGGTTTGGTATCTTTCTACTGGGTCCCTCTATTTTACCACGAACCATTTCTGTTTAGGATAGATTTTATATCATAATAGTTCCCTTTTCATTCTGAATAGACCCCATTTGAATAGGGGGCATTTATAGGGTCCTAAAAATTCTTCCAAGGGAATAAAATACCCCCACAATTACTTTTTATAAGGAATAATTTACTCCTACAACTTTTCCAAGGTGAATGGACTCCAATTGGGTTTCTAATTTCAGAAGAAACATGAAAGAATTCATATTTTCAAAGAATTTCATGTTTCCCATGTACCATCACTATGAAGGGTTTGCGGACTACCTGGTTCATAAACCACCAGGTACACTGAACAATACATGAGGCCCTGGGCCATAAAGTGATGGAAAGTGATCCTAGATGACCGCGAACTGTGTCGTTGAAGGACTCCTGTGCACGAAGGCCATCCACGTACCATTCTATGAACTCATCAGTTTTTGTACAAAGTGAACAGGTAGGGTTCCATGAAACTTGATCGTGAACCGTAGCCTCCACAAACCCCATTTGGAAGAGTATTCTACGAGTTAGGATATCCCCTCATGGGCCTCCACATATGGTGCTACATGACCATAGATACGATTTCCCGAATTCTCTATAAAAGGAGAAAAGAATGAATTGAGGGGTATGACGATGATATGGAAGATGAAAGCTTGAAGGTGACAAATAGGATGGATGAAACATTTATGAGAAGATTACAACTTCATTCATGATTCATCGGCGAAGCCCAAATTGAGAACCACGCTCTGTGCATATACATCCAGACATGAACCATAAAATGGGAAAATTGAATAACAATAATAGAACCACGAACCTAAATAGTGAAACCACAAAGCATATAATTCACTTGGATGAACTTCCTATGAATGATAATCCTCCAAACCCTCCTTTAATATGGTGCTCCGCGTATTTTATTTCTACGAAGACTGAACCTAGCATCACGTATTACTTTAGTACGTGTATGGAACCCAAAGAAACACGATGGGTTGCGTACCACTATGGTTCATGGTCATCCATGCCCATGCCCACATACTGAATCAGTACGTGGATGACCCCTCTGCCCACAGAGCACTACGGTATGACGAGCCTCAACCACCCCACATAAGAAATCAGTATGAGGAATGGGGTTTTTAAGGTATTATTTCTTCAAGTTCCAACCTCACCCATACATTATTTTCTAGTTCTCCATAATCCCTCTGTGAACCAGGCCTCCAAAAGTTTTCCAAAGGCTCCTCCAAAGCCACCAGACTCGTATGATCAGACTATCAGGTGCATCATCACGCACATTTGAGTTTATATACCCATGGTAAGCTGAGTCACGAGGTCTCTCCCAACAATGGTTTGGACTTTGGGAATGTCTCCGTGTCTACATTCCCTTGGTAACCCAGAGTCCAGCCCTGGGATGCCGACATGAGCCTCCCCATTCTAAGGATTAAGGGTGATCCATTTATTTTCCTTTCAGTGAGGAATGGTGATCAGTTTAAGGAGTTATGTTCGCTTCTCCTTTGATGAGGATGAAAATCCTCCCCTTACCCAAAATGTGTTATGGGGACCCACCATTGAGGTATGTCCCCAATCATTCAAGGCCATGCTGCATGGATTTTAATTTAATTTCACATCGAATTCTTCATCCCTGCATGCCCTTTCCCACCATCACCAAAACGTATTCCTATATAGGCTCTCCCTCTCCCACCAACAGAAGAAGAAGCATGTGGTTCGTTGGATCTCTCGCATCCTATTATTTATCACACTGAGCTTGAATCACATTAGATTAGATGTTTGTGATGATTATAACATCCTCAAGTTATAATCTATGAGAAATTTGATTCCTGATCAAACCATGATTTGTAAGATGCCTACATGATGGCCGGATCTCAAAAGGGTGCCCTCCCATAAAGGGTCCACCCAATCATGTTTTGTTAAATGGGAAGACATGATGTGTAAGACCCAACCATCTAAACTACGAGAACTCTAATTCCAGATCAAACCAGGATATTTAGGATGCCTAACTAAAGGATTTATCTCAAAAGGGTGATCATCCAAAAGGTTTCACCCAACTATGCCCCCCAAGTGGGCAGTTTCCATGTGTAATACCGACATAGTTCCGATCTATGTGGGTTCTGATTCTTCTTCTGAGGATACATAGAAAACCCATCTTATGGGTCTGATCCCAACATCAAATCACCTTCCACCCCCTAGATGATGATAGTATTCAGAGAACATTACTGTATGGATAATGTTAGCAGTACCTTCGTATAATCAAATGCATGCATGCATGCATGCATATAATGATCCTGGAAACCAAGGGTAGCAGGTGGACACACTCTTCAAGAAAGAACCATGGAATCACAAACATATGAACATGACATAAACCTATAATAGAGTCCCATAATAGGAAATAATCATCCCCTAGAAGGGTGAGGTTATCCTGACTTATCATCCTCTTAAAAAATGGAGTCCTCAAGTGTCGTTGGCTGAATCATCGGTCAACGAGCACCTGCCTTTGGAAAGTGGGTCCTCGAATCATGGATAGTAGGGTTGTTGGGTGTTTTGGGCTCCCCGAATAAATCCATTGGAGACAATATGAGGAAGTTATATCCAATGAGGACCGATTTCACAAGTACCTGACCCCACACAATCACCCACTGGGACCAACCGACTGTGGCATCTCCTTCACAATATGAAATGGGTGAATTGTCTAGTCTCTTTGTGGTTAATCCAACATTATTTTAAAGGATAATGATATTTAATGGTTCGAAACAAAAGGAATGGTGAATTGTATAGGAAACTGCCTCAAGAAAAGGAGAGGGATGATGATCCTCGATGGACCATTTCGTCATCACCTGAAAAATTACCACCATAGAGGCAGAATTGTAGGCATGAACAATGTTCCATGTTTTCAACTGATAGAATGAAAGAATGATAAATGATAATTCAAATTTATACAATCAATATAATTTCATTTATATCATATATATCAAACTAATCCTGGTTTCCATCAATTTTAAATATAAATGAAAAAATAATCATATCACATCGTGGATATGTTAGTCCATACATAAAGATGACTGATACATTAACTTCTTATTTGATCAGAAATTCATTATATAATGATGTTTTAATGGTATAAATAACATATAATAATATTTAGGATACTGAATTTAATATTTTATGACAAATATAATAGATTAATTATTAGTAAATATGATTAGAATGTGATACTGATCGGTTAAGGTGGTTAATATTGCTTCCAAATCAATCATTTAGATCTCCTATAAAGGGTTGCATGGTTGGTATTTAATGAATAATGGAACTTATATAATGTGTATAGGGATTTTTATAAGATATATGGAAGGGTATGGTAGATATATATGGCCTAAATTGGTGTAGTGAAGTAAAGGAGGAGGTGTCATCTTTTAGTTGATGTGGTGGAATTTTTTAAATTCCAAAATAAATTATAACAAATTAATTTCCATGAAACATACATACAATTATCAGAGGATAAAAAACATAAGGTGGGAAAGGGTTGTAATCCCATAAAAAAATATAATTTTTCTTTGTTTTGGTGTAATTTGAAACCCTATAATTTTGATTAACCCCTAGTGAACCTATTAGCGATGATAATAACTCCTTCAACATTAAAATGTAGTAATTTTTTACATATATAGTGAAAATTGTACCAAAATTGTAAAATTTACAATATTTTAGAACATATTATAATTACATTGTATTATTTCAAGATTTTTTTTATTTTTAAATTATTTAATAATTTATGATTTTAATAAAATATCATAATTTCTCTTTTTGACACAATTCATTTAATTGGATTTTAAATACATCTTGAAAAGGTTGAAATTTTAATCTAATTATTTAAAACCTCTATAATATTTTATATAGATCTATAAAATTCATGGGTAACACTAAATCAATCTTATTAAATCATTTTTATTAATTTTCAAATCATTTATTATATTTTTTTAAACAGTTCAATATTTCATCGTTGGTGCTTTTGCAATTAACACCATTATATATATACTAAAAAATTAAAAATATATTTATATCATAAATATATTATTATTAAGATCACAATAGAGACTTATATTCATTATTAACATACTTTTTTTTGAATGTGGACACCTATGAGATATTAAAAACAATAAGAGTGGAATTTTTCACCTTTCTTTAATTTTAATAACATATAATTCATTTTCATGGAAAATATTCTATTAAATAACCCAATTTTAAAAAATATGTGTTAAGGATAGAATTAACATCATCTAATTAGAATCAGGATTAATAATTTAGGTCTTATCACTTATTTTTAAACCATATTTTCCTTTTATCGAGGGGGTAAAATTTACAACTATTACAATTCATATTGACAAAAAGGGTATAATTATGAAATTTCAACCTCATGATTTTGAATATTAAATTAATTTTATTAAAATTAATACATATAAATGAAATATATTTACTATAATGTAATTTCAAAAAATGTGATAAATATACTTTTTAGAAAAAAATACATTATAAACATAAAATAGATTTTTTTCAAATTTTATTATTAAGAAATTTTTTTTTGAAAGATTAAACGATTTTTTAATGTAAATAATATATAAATTTCATTATAAAAATTCAACATGATGAATTATTTTAATCTATTTATATAAAATGTGTTTCTTTAATTAAAAAAATTCTCAAGAAAAAAAATCAATTTTGTTTTCAAATAATTTTTGGTTTTAATGTTTATCACATGATATGTAATGAATTAATTCTATAAATTTATAGCCCATATAGTTTTAATAATTTACTTTCTACTATTCATACCTACCAATATAATAGCTTGGTGATAATGTACATATAATTATTTAATATTGTTTCATGGATTGTCTAAGATCGCTCTTCTTTGTAATGCAAGCTATCCAAAAAATCATATTTTTTAAAGAGAACATTTCATAAAAATCCCAGGTAGTTACATTCAACTACCCATCCAATATAGTGAATATCACCATCAAAATTCATTACTATGATATAAAAAATGTTGATAGATATTCCTAATCACATTCTAATGTAACCACATAACTTCCTCTAATTGGTTGTTTTCCATAAAACATTGACCTAGTAAGCGGTATTACTTCATAGAACATTCTATCAATATTTTAGAATCATTGTGAAATATTTATCATAATAAACATCATGTTCTAGTTGTATAACCTATTAGTTTATTACATATTAATGAATATGTATGTACTTCTTCAAGATATATACATGGAATAGTTTATGAAGCTAAAATAGATTCAATGTAAGTACTAATATATAAGCTACTTTCCCGATACAATCAAGAATTTAAAAAGTAGAGATATACCAAGGGCGTAGCTTTTAGTTGCTTCCAAATATCATCTCTCTCTTCTAAGGATATATCATTAGGAATACCTTTTCACCCACATAAAACTATAGATCTTTCCAATTATATTCCTTATATATTTGTTGATGACTCAATTATTTTCTTATGTGTTGTCGAATCATTTCAACCTTCTATACATTTACTTGTCCAGATCATGCACCAAAAGATTTCGTTCTCCAACTTCATCCTAGAATGCTAGAGTTTTGAACTTCTTACCATTTATGGATTCATAAGGAACCATCTGAATGATAGAGTGAATGTTATTGTTTCTTGAAATTTATACCCAAGTAAGGTGTTGATACAAACTGCCATTAAAATCTATTGTTCAAGCTATAAAAGTGACTTTTTTATTTTTAATGGTCCTCTTAGACTGACCATATTTCTAGATATGATAAGTATTGTTGAAACTTAAATCAATATTCAGAGCCTACTGAATAATTCAAAAGAACATCAAGCTATACCTCATATCAGGATTAAATACACTAGAAATTTGTACACCATAAAATAATTCCACTTCATTAATATATATTATTTAATATTAGTGAAGACTGAAATCCGCCATAATAGTAATAAAGTGTGATTACATCATAAGGTGATCCACTAAAACCCATATAGAATTATTCCCATTAATTATTTGGGGGAGTATAAGGATAAAATCAATGGTGATTTTATCATTTCCATTTTGGTAATGTTAATAGTCGTAACATTCCATTATACTTTAATATCATAATCTTAACTTTTCAAAAGCCCAAGCACCGAGAAACATACTCTGCCATATATCTCATTATTCAATCCCACTATATATACTATTTCATGTCTCACATATTTTTACTTATAGGATGAATATAGATTGATGAAATATGATCCTTATCCAATTGCTTCATCTTCAAATATAGTATAAAAGTAACACATACATATTTCATGAATCATATTTTTCCCTTAAAATCAAGGTTGAAATTAGTAACATTTCTCACCTTCTTCTCCATATCTAGATCTTTCTATGTTGCTTTAATATTCACATGGATAGAGGGTTGAATTTTTTTGAGCTAGATAAGATTTATCCCATTCTATAATGATTTCCAAATCCATCCTTTATAAATCCATAAATATAGTATCATTTTTTATCATCATCATAGATAATCTAGAATTATCTTTCTATCTCAAATCATCTTCTACCTTGTTCACTTTCCATGAGTGGTAATTTATTGAGAAATAATAATATTAATAAACTCCAACCAACTTCATAGATGTATGTTCTTCTCATTTTGAGTAAAAATTAAATTTAATATTTTTGATCAAAATATATGTCACAACATTCCCTATATAAATATTGAATCAATATCTGTAATGAAACAATTACGTTATCTGACTCCAAATCACGATTTGAGTATTTTTTTCTCATGGGAAATCATTTTCATAGGGACGAAAGTTTCACTATATCATAATGATTTAGAAAAATACAATCCCTTATTTACACATCACTATAAATTAAAAACCCCTTCTCCACTACATAGATGTTTGAGAACAAGTGCACTGACAAACCATATTTCCATCTCCTTGGAATTATCATCAAATTAATCCATACATATGAACTTATGTCCTTTCAAATTCAACTTATTGAGTGCATTAGATAATCATGATAAGATTTCACAAAATGTATAAAATATCTAACCATACCACAAAAACTATAAACATTAGTCATTAAATGTGGTCAAAACCCATTCTCAGTATGTTTTTTCATTGAATTATGTACATATATACCCTCACATAAGATTATATGACTAAAAAATTTAACTTTATAAATAAAATATTCACTAATGGTAAATAGTCCATAATATTTAACCTTCTTTAGGGTCTTCATCACAACCCTCATGTAATCTTCATTATCTTCATTTATATTTTATTATAAAGTAATTTCTACTATAAATTGTTCCCCAAACCGATCAAGGTTGTATATAAATACTATTTTCATTAAATTATTGAATATTATAAAGGAATCAATATATTTATAAGTCATTATTTTAAATTTTGTGTGTCCATAAATTTTATAGATAAATTATAGAGTATATTCTCCTATATGACCCCCAATTAATGATATCCATAATGAAGATCAATCTTTGAAATGTATTGAAATATTCGTAGTTTAAAAAATAAGTAATTAATATCGGTGATAAGATACTTTTTCTTGATATAGTTCTTGTAATGTTATTGATAATAAATGTAGAGATACATTGATCCATATTTATTCTTAGCAAAGAGAATAGATGAAATCTAAGGTGGAAGATAAGGATAAATTAATCCATTTTCAAAATTCTCCTATAGTTTCATCTTCAGTACTTAAAACTCAAATGGTTCAATTATATTACGAGTCGATGAAATGTGAATAGCACTATGAATTATTTATATTGAAAACTGAACTTTACACTTTAGTGGAAGAATAAAAAAACATTCTATAAATACATCAAAACTCCCATACAATAGGTGTATCCTTATTTTTTTCTCCCTAACCATCTAATATTGATACCCTTCAGGTACCGTAATTCATACCAATAATATAGAAGAAATTTTCAAAGGTAATTAATATTAATCCTCATATAAATAGATTATCATATCTTCATTTTAAATATTAAATGTGACTTACATTACACTCTAATTGATATAGGTTATATATAGAGAATGAAAATCCATTCCTTGATAAAACATATTCTGCTAAAGGGAGAATCACAAGAAAAGTAGTAAGCACTTTCCCATAAAATTCAATCGAATTAGAACATGAGATTTGACTATTGTGAAATTAAGAGTTTTCACATCTAACTCGACAGCTAATTTTTGAGGTTATACAGAGTTACAAAAAGAAAATTCATTAGTTATAAAAGAGAATGTGGACCCAAATTCAAATAATACATAATTTATTCTAGAGTGTACGATAAGTGTACATTTCCGCAGATCAATTTTATTACCCAGTTTAGAAACCTTGGAAGAATGAGATCTCCATTTATCTTTAGAATTATGATGTTATTGATTTTGATAATAATAAATTTTCTGATTCATTCAATGGTTAGCATAATTCCTATACTAATTGAAATATTTGAATTGAATCATGGGTTGTGAGTTAGATAGAATATTATTTTCCTCTATTACTTAATCTATTATATTCTACACCTTTCAATATTCTTAGGCTTTATAACCCTCTATTCAACATTTAAATTACCTCCCAGTTCCATTCAAATGCATTCATTGATGTTTCTTCAAACAGTTATAGCATTTATATTGCTGGATTTTTATTCCAACATGTGATTTTTTTTTCTTTTTCATGTGATTTTATATTTATTTGGTTATCAAAAACATAGTAGTGGTAATAATCAATAATTTCCATTTAGAAATTGACTCCATATAGAAAAAATCATTCGTAGAAACTAAAGTATCTTATTTATAATT
Organism: Viscum album; assembly: GCA_963277665.1. Classification (NCBI taxonomy): domain Eukaryota; kingdom Viridiplantae; phylum Streptophyta; class Magnoliopsida; order Santalales; family Viscaceae; genus Viscum; species Viscum album. Next base: position 838,069,641 of record OY728137.1, read on the forward strand.
CTTCTGAGAAAAATTCTTTTAGTAGATCAATGAATCGATCATTTTTACATTTAGGACTGATAATTAAAACAGAGGCATACCTTGTAAGACTGGTAAAATTTACCTCAAAGGAACCTATGGATTCATCATACTTTTTCTCTAGCCTTTTAAATTCCTTCTAGATATTTTTATATAGACTACGAGGAAAGTACATACTAAATAAAAACCCCTTCAACTTATCCCATTATATGGATTAAATTTATTTATCTTTCCTTATATTCTAGAAATGATCCCACCATTGATATACATAATATTCTAGATGATAACAACTATGGAAACCTTTTCAAATATTAAGAATTTAACAATATAAAATATTTTCTAAATGATGTTGATGAATTCCCCATACACTAGTAAATGAAAAGATCTACTAAAAGAATGTGGATGTTGCCTCATGAAATATTCAACAGTACATTATTCCCTCCTTTTTAAATTTGGAATATTAAAACGATTTATATCCTAAGAATTTTGTTTGAAAATAGATTAAACATTCATAATTCTAGGTTGTATAACATTTTATTTCTCGGGTGTAAATTCATTGAATTGTCCATCACATTTTAAATTAACATTATACCTTTGATTTATATCCATTTAATAAAGAAAGAAATATGAGTGTGAGAAACAATAATCATAGTGGAAATCAAGAAAATTCCGACATATCATTTTTAAAATATTTAAATAGTGAAATATTATTTTATTAAACATTACGTTAAATTGAGCCATTCAGGATCTCTATAATAAATTTATGATTTCATCATATAGTTATAAAAATCCATAGGGTTTTCATAAATATTTTCTAACCCTAATCATTATTGATTGACTAAACCATGATCTAATTCCATCTATAATGGCCTGATTTTTTATTCCCACATAATAAATATATTTATATTAATATTCAATATAAAATAATATGGTCCATTCTAGAACCATAATGTTTTAGTGTATTTTGAAATTATATATACAATATTCTTATTTTATGAAAGATCTTTCAATAATGAACTTCCCACATATTAAACATCATAGTCATGCCCAATTAAAATATTTCTTCATAACTTATATAAATTAAACTTAATTAATGTGTGATCTTGAATTCATATTGTGGGTAAACAATTGTCATATCAATTATGGATAATATCGAATTAATATTTAATATTAGGTGTATGTGACATTGAATATTACTTAAAAAGTTCATACTCAATCTGAAAAATATCACAAACATGTGTTATGGAATAAAACATTAGAATTTCAAAAATATAAATCATAAGAATGATAATTCATCATAACTAAATCATGAACCATATTTTCATGTCGTAAAATTGTGTGGAAGAATAATAAGTCTAAAAACCATTTAATATGTCAAATATAATGACTAAGACAACTAGACCATTCATTACCACTTGTCTCCCATAATGGATCAACCACATTGACATTTTTTCCATAATAGATCAACCACATCTAATTGTTTCTCATAACAGATAATGCACTTCAACAAGTCTCCAATAACTATATCATGAGATATAAAAATTTACCCAATCAATTAGAGGGATATATTTGTTCCACCCATCAAATAATGAAAACCATATGTATGTGATCCTCAAGATCATAAATTATTCAACACATGAAAACCAATGAAAATAAATTATTTTAATAAAAATTTAATTAATGAATAAACCGTGGTAACGAAATGGATTTCATAAACATTTGATCTTTCAATATAAAAATGAGCCAACTAGAGAATGAACAAGGATGGTATCCTTAGATCATATACCCATTAAATATTAAGTAAAATCATAGTATTTCATGTCAGATTGAGAATTATTATGAAATATTTCTAGGAATAATTCTTAGGAAAATAACATTTCTATTTTGAAATCCATTTTTGGATATATGAAAAATTATAAAGAAAAAAATTTATTTTAAAATAAACATGTAAATTTATAAATAAATATTAATATCATTGAGCTTTAATGAGGGAGAAGAAATCTAATCATGCTGTATAAGTTAAATAAATACATTACTTCCACATTTTTGTTATAAAAGTCACAAAGTACCTCATTTAGAAAATGAAAAAAACCTTTAAACCGGTTTTATAAATTATAAACAATGGGTACAAATTATATTAAAAAAATTTAGTAAATAATAAAAATTGATATAATTTTTATAAAATATGGACCCAGATGAAAAATATTCTCCAGTAGAGACATAAACATAAATCATTTTTAATAATTATGAGACGGTTAAATAAACCTTTATCAAAATTGTATCATTTTAGTCACATGAACCACGGAAAAATAAACTTATATTGAAATGAAAATACAATATTTTTTATTATATGAATCATAGAATACATTCATTGGCATTATATATGCAAAAACAAACATGTAGTGTGTAAGGAATGTGTCCCACAGTAATAAAAGTGGGTCAAAAATCCCTAAACTCAAAATTTCATTTCTTGGTTAAGGTTTGACCCTTTTGTATAATAATTATTCATTTTTTGTAAATACATTTTATAAAAATATTCATATATTCAATATAATGTATGATTTATTTATAATATCTTATCACCAATTTAATTATTATTTTTTATTAAAATCAATGTTTTGGGTTATAACTGCTTCATTTTCCAATCATGTTTTAGTACGACTACACCATTCATTATAAATTGATCTTACTCATATATGTTCCAGAATGTATATAATGGTATAAAAAAATATATATTCATTATATAAATATTTATAACAATTCATCAAAATTAGAGATAGATCATTGAATTATATTGTTCATAGATACGGTATGTCAAACATATACATGAACATTACTTTGATTTTTTTGACCGATAGAAGGAAAGAAAGGTAAATAATAATTCATGATTCCAAAAATAATTATTTGATCATATATTTAATATATATTCATCTAATTAATCTTTATTACCATCCATGTGAAAAATAAATGAAAAAAACACATCACATTGTAGAGATTGTAGTCCATACGTACGCACGAGCGACATTATAGTTTCCAAAAATTATAGAGAGAAATAAAATAGACATTTTATTATCATTAAAGATATATAATTATGTCATAAATATCATATATAAACATTAAAACCATAATAATACCCATCCATAAAATATGGTGATGAAAAATGAACGGCATCACTACTTAGGGATGCTAAGTCGTGCGTACGCATGACCGATACATTCATTTATTATTTGATTAGAATGATAGAGTATTATGGAATTTTAATATACAAAAGATTCAAAATAATATTTATATTTATGTTATTTTTTATGATAAATAGAAAATATTTTTTAGAGGTAAAGAATATTTGAAAAAGAAAGTGATCGTTTAAGGTGATTACCAATTCTTCAAAGCAACTACTTTATATATCCTTTAAAGGGTTACAGAATTTGTATTTTTGGAATAAAAACACATCTATATTGTGACTAGAGATGTGGATAATATAATTTTTAGAATATTTTCATGATATAAGGCTCAATTTGGTGCAATTAAGTGAGAGAGGAGGTGTCTATCTATAATTGAGGTGGGAGGAACTATTAGAATTTCTGAACAGATTAATTTATAATAAATTCATCCTCATGAATAATACCTCACAATTTATAGGAATTACAACATAAGTTTGGTTATAGTCGTAATTATATCATAAAATATAATTTATACATTCCTTTTTGTAATTTTAAAACATATTATTTTGATTAACCCTTATTTAACCTATTTTAATTTTAATTGTGATATCAAATTAATAAATAATAAAAAGTTGTAATTTTAACATATCAGGTAAAAATTGGATGATAAATGGTAAAGTTATGACATTTTAGACCTTTTAATATTTAAATTTTGTTATTTAATGACTGTTAATATTTTCAAATAAATTAATAAAATATTATTTTGATAAAATGTCATTATTGTTAATTTTGACACTATTCAACAAATCTAGCGTTAAATAATCATGAAAAAGTCGAAATTCAATAAAAATGACTTAAAACCTCTCTAATATGCGATATATATCTTAATTTATTTGGACACATTAACTCATTAAAATTTTATCTTTATTAATATTTTTAAAATCATTTATTATATTTTTTCATTAAACGGAGAAATACTAAATTGGTGTTTATTAAAAAATAAAGGCCAATATGTAATTAATAAATATTATAAATAAATTTCAATATTGAAAATAATTTTAATGAGATAAATTTTTAACACTTATATTCATTCATGATATACTTTTGGATTTATGTGGACACATAATAGATATTAAAATAATGAGAGTGTCATTTGGTAACATTCTTTAATTTGAATAATATTTAAGTAATTTTCATGGAGAAGTACACATTAAATAACTCTATTTAGATCCTTATGTGTTTTTCATCGAATAAAATTTATCCAATAATAATTAGGATGAAAAATTATGGTCATATAACTTATTTTTAATCTAGATTTACGTGATTTTCAAATTATTGTGGTGATAAATTTTACAACAGTTAAAATTCATATTCAATAAGAAATAAAAGGGTTCTAATTAAAATATTGGATCCTGCTGATTATAAATATAAATGTAAATTTATATAATTAAATACCTAGAAATTGAATACATTAATTTTAATTTAAGTCACAAAATGTTAAAAAAATGGCTTCTTAGAAAAATACATTTTCAAGTAGAGAACTTGATTAATTATTATCTGAACAAAAAATAATATTTTTTAAATTTTTAGGAAATTTGATCAAGTAAAGAATATATAAAATTAAATAAAATAATTCAACAATATATATTAATTTAATATATTTGTAAAAAATACATTGAATGGATAAAAACTATATTTTAGAAAAAACATCACTTTAACTTCAAAATATTTTGATTTTTAATTATAATCATTTGATAAGTAATGAATTCATTTTAAAAATTTGAATTTATTATAATTTAAATAATTTATTTATTACCATCCATACATTATAATCCAACATATAGTTGATAAGGGACATATAATATTTTAATAATGTTGTATAGTTCTTATAAACCCACTCTTTAGTGTAACAAAATATATCGATGAAATAAAATTATTTAACGAGTAATATTTCATAAATTTCTCTTTTTTTACTACTATCATGTAATGATAATTTAAGAGTTTTAGATACCATAATTGGTTATTATTTATAGTAATTTTAAATATATAAAATCTATTTTTAGGTTTCATATGATGGGATTACTTTTGGGAACATTTATTGATTTTTAATTAATGATTATGGTATAAGTAACACAGAAGTTGGATCAGTTCAATAGTGGAAATGTTAGTTAAGAAGTAATAATTTTATATTTTTTACATATGTTGAATGGAATTGATAACCATTATATTTAATATGATAATTGATGTATTGGTAAATATGTTAAATTGGTATAACAATTTACAATATTTTTTGAACATTTGATCTTCAATATAGATAATCATGGGTTTGAGATGTTATTTTGTAACTATGTTATTAAATATATTTTTTAAGATCTTCACTACATTAGGATATTAATATTATGAAATTAAATATAAATATTATAAGATATGATGATATTTTAGTTGTGAAATAATGGTTGGATTATATTTTGGAGGAATATTTGATTTTATTTTGGCTTTTTGGTTATCAGTTTTTTTACAAAAAATATTAGCACATTTTGATTATTGTATTTTTAGCGCATAATCATTTTTTTCTATTAATTTATTTGTGACTAATTTTATATAGAGGAAAATATTAAGCTTATCTTGGAAAAATATGTGATCAATTAATTCAAATCATTTCGATTTAGATTTTGTCTAGAATATTTTCAAGATTATTATGGCACGTTATTTAAAGAATGATTAATGATGAATATTGGATATTATTGTTTAGGTTTTGGAGAATTATATAATAATTCTTCATATGTAGATTTATTCATATTGGATATTATATTATTTTGTACAAACCATATTGGTTTTTATTAATGGATAGAAAAAAGAGAAATAACATTTCATCATTTTGTGGATCTTGTGAACCCTTAAAAATTAATTTTAGTGGCTTGGTAATGAAAAATAGAGCATGTATCATTTAGAATATAGAGTTAAGTAGCGGGGAAAAAAATTATCAAAATTAAATGTACTCGATGAAATTGTCTTTATGGATTGGAATAAATAAATAATATATTCTTTATTTCTTTATCCTGATGGTAAAATAATCCCTCAAAATCTATAAAAATGATCATTAAAAGAAAATATTTTCCTTTTACAACCATTTTTAATGAATTGATAGTGTAATCTCTATTTAGGGAAATGAAATAATAATTTAGATATTCTTCCATTCCAAAATTCTTCCCTTGAAATTATTACATTTTTAATAATACTTTATAGCCTCTTTAGTGGATATTTATCTAAATGATCCATATTTTACCTTTCATCATATATTCTCATAAGTTGGGAACTAAATTACATGTTATTCATAGTGTCTATCACATTTCCCTTCTCCTATTTATAAAATTTACTTTTGATATCCCATTTTATGATGGAGTTTTTCATCATGGTATATTCAAATAGAAAATAGTTTTTTTCATTCATGATCATATGTTTTACCTTCCACTCCACGGAATTGATTCTGAAAATGTTATAAACATGATATAAAATAATAATAGAAAAATATCATTATGTGGGTATAATTAAACTCTATTATATTTTAGTTTATATTCCTTAAAATTAATATTATGTTTAATTTAATGTAATAATGTAATTTATAAGCTTAAACAATCCAAGATATATATTAAAAATTTTACCATATAAATATGATAGTTTTCGATTAAATGTTGTATTATCTTATATAGATAGGAGAAACTACATTAAAAAATTTAGTTATAATAATTTTCCATACTAAAATGAATAATCAATAATACATTTCTTATTAATAATTTATAAATGAAGGAAAAAATATTTTGAAGGAAAACAGAGATATTTTTCAAAAAGAAACTATTTATATATTGGAAGTGTATTTTTATCTTATTAGATTATATTCATATCTATATTATAAATTATTCTAATGAAATTACTATATTATATATCCCAAAAAATAAATTAAAATTAATTTAAAATTTTCTTAATAAAATTAATTAAAATAATTACATATTTCTATTCAGAAAAAAGAAACTATTTTTATCCATAATCATTAAAAATAATTAATGGCCTTAAATTAGATAAAATTAGCTATTAGAGTAATGTAATTTTAAATTTAAGTAAAATGTTAAAAAAAATTGTTGGTGACTTGGGACCAATTAGTGTATCTCATGAAGGTTTGTTGTTCTTGTGGCATGACACTAGTGGTGTCTTGTACATATCCAAATTTTCACTATGTTGGTGATGTCTCAACTGATGGTGTCTAGTTTGGTGGTGAATGCTTGGAAGATGACTTAGACTTAGTCAAATTCCATTTTAGAGGTATAATATTGATTATGGGACATTGATGATTCCCCATATGGTGGTATCTTTTAGCCACATTTTTTCTCAAGCGGTGTGATAATTTTACGGTGTGATTTCATAGCGGTCTCTTGGATGTAGATATTTTTGTGCTTGTGGTGTGTCATGGACAATGGAATCTGTCATGATTATATCTCTTTATTTATAATTTTATCACCGGTCATAGAGTATAGATTACTTATAAGAAAAAAATTAATTCATTATTATCATTATTATCATGATTTTTTATCATTGAATCCGGGAGGTCAACAATCTCTCCTTTTTTATGATCGTAAATCAGGGCACCAAAATAATATTACAAGTGTGAAAATAGTTTTTCAACGGTATTACAAAATTTTAGACATGATATCCAATGAATGATCCAAATAAAAATCCAGAATTCGCATTCAGAGTCTGTGTAAATTTTATCAAGGAAAATGATAAGAAAACAAGATTTATTAAAGGTAGGTATCATGAAAAAACTGTATCAATGATAATATGTTTATAAAACACAGAAAAATTATTCTATGAATTACATAAGAAAAATATTCCACAAAAATTCTCTATAAAATCAGATATTCCCTAAGAATTATCATAAACATATATTCAATAAAAATTCTCTCCATTTTTGATTATAAAAGGTTAAGATTGTTAAAATAAATACATTAAATGAATGTAGATGTAAGAGATAAAAATAATTCAAAGAAAGATAAAATAAAAACAGGAATACTAAGAGGTAATAAATACATGAAAAATTATGATCCCAAAGTTATTACAATATAGGTCCCATCAAAGGCATTATAGTTTAATCTAAAAATATAAAAAGGATATGGTTTGGTAGAGGGGTATATCAGTTCTTTTCTTTTATCCTTCGTTTTCTCATCCTCGGTATTCAAGTTAGCAGGATCAGGAAGAGGTAGATGCAGTGGAACCCTTGAGATGATTCTAGCAATAGACAGATGATGGTTTTCCATAATAATAAATAGTCTAATTTGTCTTAAGTAATGAGTAGGAGACATTGGACATGGATACAACCGGTGTCTAGTGTTTACCTCACATGGAGTTGGAGACAATGAGGGAGACCACGTGGGAGTATTATGAATAGTTTCTTGAGTAACCACTCATTTTCCACATAAATAAGGATACAAATTCATAAGATTTTTGAATTATACTATAATTTGTCCACCACATTCCATTTCACTAAATAAATAAATATTCCATAAAACAGTTCAAGACTGGTGTCATCACCTAATGTTGTATTACTTTCTATTGGAATTCCTAAGTCATTGGATTAATTCTCAAATTATTATCCATGAATTTTAAATTGGAATCCATTTCATTCTTGGTATAAATATAAGATAGATTAAACATGACAGACTTGGTAATATTTTCTCTATAAGCTTTCATATCACATGCATAGTTGGAAACCAACTTGATAGCATGGTCCAAATTATACCGAATTGGGCATAAGGTTTGTTGGGGATAATAAGTTATACATCCTAATGAATTGGAAAATGTATCATGTAACTCATCTCATACAACTGATACCAAATAATCTACATAAAACTAGAGAATAATATACAGTCGATACATAATAATCTATGGATTTATCTTCAATACTTTTAAGGATAAAATCCAAAGAAGATTTAAATTTAGATTTAATTATCTCAATCAAATATTTTAGAGTTTCCATTTCACCAATTATCCACTAATTCTAAATTTCCTCTACATATATGTGATGAAAAATGGTTGTATTTGACGAATAACCAATTCATATAAATACCTGGTTTCATTTTCACTATGCTATTTCCAATCATGGATACATTCTATACACATATGTGAAACTTTGACATCATCTTTTCATAAAAATATTCAAGTCATATTGAGTAACTATATTCATTGGAACAACTAAAATTTTCTAGAAGACCTTCAAGATCAACTCGGGCTATCAAAGTTCCCTTTATATCACCTTCAACACTAACATCAGGTTTATCACTCACTATAGGGATTATTATACACATTTTAGAACATTCCACACTCCTCTTCCATAGGGTCTACCCAATAGTATGAAATAATAACTGAGATGGATGTAGTGGCAAGAGGTACTAAAACATCATTATTATTCTGACCATCAAAACATTGATAAAGGCATTGTGTATTCAATACTTGTAAGATCTGCTTCCAACTGTGTACCAATATTTGGTGAATCATGTATCTCAACATCCTTTTGATAATTAACAATAGTAGATTCACCTTCCATACATTCATCAACATGGGACTTATGATCATTGAAAATATAAAACTTTTCATTTCCAAATTCTCCCTTAATAAGATCCTTTTTTTCTTGTTTAGCTACAAGTTGTTATATAGAATCTATCGCACCTAACTGTTCTATCATATTATCATCTGAAATGGTTTGATAAGTGTAAAAATAACTGGCCTCAACTACATAAATGGTTATATCTCCATGAAACAATTCAACCAATGGGGATTTGTCTCCCTAAATAAAATTCATTCTTAAGGTCCAGAGGAATTTCCACATCCCTATTCTTGATTCATCAACTATCATCATCAATTTTATAATCACTTATACCATCTAAAGCATGTTTTTCATTTCCATTATTACTTTCTCTATTCTCATATTCTTATTAATTTTTTTATTACTCATCATTTTCATCAGTATTAATGGATTTGAAACTATTATATTTATCCTCTATAAATACCTTAGTCATTTATTCATCACTATTAACCAAATTATCTCATTTTGGAAACATCCTAGGTGGAATGGGATCTCTAATCATAATAGGAGAGTCTTTTGGATAATGTTCAAGGTTACTCCCTGCATCAAAAAAATTATTCCCCTTCCACTTCATCGTCAATTTTTTTCCTCATCTGAGTATTCTACAACATCATCAGGCTCTATGCCTAGATCAACATCATCATTAGGTCTAGTTGAATGATCTACTAGAATATATTCAACATAAAACATCTAAATATCACCAAAATATTGTTTCTTCTATGGGTTAGAGCTGATTTTTATTCATTAAAATGTGGAACTAGTTATAAAGAAACCACCACAATCTATGAAAAACTATTCAGTATTTTGTACGAGTATATTGGTCACTAACATGGATGAAATAATTTTTGGGTAGATTAAGAATTTTCATTTAGAGCATGGTTTTATCATCTCACTCATATGTATCATTAGATATATAAAGAGATTAATCTTGTGACCTTATATCATAAGAGATAGGTGATAAATGTCTTGATAACATAGGTTATAAATGTCTCCATTTTTGGACATAACATATGCTATATGAAATTCAATAACAACCTACTTTATAAATAGAACTTTGAGGAAATAGGTCTTCTAGTTGAACAATATTTTATTTTCAATGTAAAGGAGTCCTCATACATGTCCAAGTCACTATAATCTAGGTTTCTCCCTTATTATTCATCCTAGACTCCATCATGAGGTACACTCAAACACTTATCCCATATAATTGATGAAAAAATAAATATGCATCCCTTCACAGAACATTTTATCCAATATAAACCATCTTCATTAAATGGAATCATCATATGCAGATAACATTAATATACAATATTTAGGTATAAATGCCTCTTATTTGATGAAAACCACTCCAACCACCCCTGGGTTTTGAGATCCTTGAGTACCAGGGACTCACTCGATAGTAGCCATTTTGAATGTACTGCATATTCTGTAATAACAAGTAAATTGAAAAAATTTAGATAAAATAATGAAATTGGTGAAAGTGAACTCAACTATTTCTTTTTATTCTTTAAATATTTTCACTTAGAAGAAGGATGTATAAAATCACACTTCATTCTCATCTTTAAGATCAGATCGACAGGCTTAGTCAAAGGTGATGAGAGAGTTTAAAATACATGAGTAAAAGGGTCTCACTATGGTCGATAGGGAAAGATGCGAGAGTATCACATGAGGGTCATGGTTTTTATGTAATATACATATACAATTTTAATATCATTTGGGTGATTAGGTATTTTAAAATTGAAATTATACTTGAAATATAATTTAAGATCGAGTGAAAAAATGCACTGAGTTATAGTAAAAAAATTAAACTTTGAAATAAACAAGTAGTTAAAAAATATTACAAATAAAGAAATAAAAAAGGAATGAGAGGTAATGACATGAAAACTCAATGGTTTTGACAAACCCATGGCATGAAAAACCAATTGTATGGTAGGAAAATAGAATGGAAGACCAACATATAGAAAATCCACTCGTATGATAAGGTAATGATATGACAAACCAATGACATGGAAATAAAATGGAATCCAATCCAATGGTATGAAATTGAAGATAATACATAATCAAAATTTATCATTCGTAATTCTTGTTTGATATTATTCATTCTCTCATAATTCAATGTTTTTTTAAATATATCATATAACTATTTATTTGTGCCAATAAATTCATGAGTGATATCTTCCTTTTAAAAATTTTCCCCCAAATATTGATTTTTAATATCAATTATCATTTTCCTAGCAATGGAAATAGTATTATTTGATATGTTTCTTGCACTTGTATTGTCACATTTTATGGGGCATGTTGAAATTGATATCCAAAGTCTAGTACATTTTGTTTCATCCACACAATTTATTTTCAAAAACTACTTGTGACTATGTATTCATATTTAGTATTTTAAAATGAAAAATAATTTTGTTTATTAGTACACCATTAAACTAGATAATTCCCTAAAATGTTACATGTACAAAAAATTCCATTTTTTCTAACCTAATTCCACTAAAATCAACATCATAATAACATTAAAAATCATAATTTTGTCCTCTAGGGAAAAAATTGAAAATTGGAAGTATACTTGTGGTATTTGAAAATTAATTTATCAATAATAAGATGTGACACTTTTTGGGTCTTCTTGAATATGAGCTCACAAACTCACAATAAACATAATATCTTATCAAATAATAGTGAAATAGAGAATACTTCAAACAATACATTGGTAATTTGTTTCCTAGTTTCATCAAGATCCAGTTTATATGTGGTACTCATTAGAGTATCACCACTTTTACTTCTATATGTATTAAAATGTTTTTAAAAATATATTGTATATTGAAAATGATTTTAAATAATTCCATAATTGTTTTTAATAATATGAAATCAAAGAATGAATTTTATTTCACCCATTAACATCATTTCAAATTCATTTTCTATAATTTTTGATAAATTAGTGAAAAAATATTATCTTGAATATCCCTAAATAATATCATCCACATTGATTTGTATTACTAATATTTATTTTGAAATTTACTTTATGAAAATGGAAATATCAGCTCTTTTTTTTGATTTTTTTTTGAAATTAAAAAAAATAAATGCCTATAACACCAAACTCTGAGAGATTATTTTAAAAATATATAAAGATTATGTTAATATGGAAACATTATTTGGAAAATGATGATTTTGAAAACAAAATGTTGTTCTACAAAAAAAACCTCAAATAAAAACAATTAGGAATACACTCTTGACATCTAATTGATATATTTTTGAAATCTAGATGTTATGCATAAGAAAGAAGGATTTTTATGGATTCATGTTTTTTACACATGTGAAATGGTTTTCTTATAGTCAATTCTTTCTTCTTGACTATAACTTTGGGAAACATGTCTGGCCTTGTTTCAAACTATATTTACCAAATCATCAACTTTATTCATAAACACCCATTCATGGACAATAGTCAAGGTGTGTTTGGGGATATAATCATGTTATAAGAAATTGGTTATTTAAAAATGTTTTAATTATTCATGCATAATTATTGCCCATAATTCATCATTAATTTCTTCATTGATGTTCCTTTGTTAATGATAAGACTCGAAAGCTAGATGTTTAACTAGGTTTCGAACAGAATCTCTAGTTTTAGATTCCTCTATCTATGTCTCCTACAACAGCATCTGTAGGATGGTTCATTAGATTTATAATACCTCTATAAAAGGTAGGAATAGTTACTTCTCGATTTTCATGTTGAGATTCTAGAAGTTCTAGAAATTCTTCAAAACAAGATGATTTTTATTCTTATTTTTTAGCATAATATAATGGTTTAAAATTTATATTCAATGAAGATAAATTATCTTCAAGTTTTTCTCATGAGGTCTTAAGATCAAGTGCATTATCTTCCTCAAATTTTATATAAATTGATTCTTCCACAGTTTTGGACTTGTTATTGAAGAATGTATAATCTTTTCTTGGAATTGAATATCCAAGGAAAAATATATCATCAATTTTGGAAGAAACTATTTCCACATTATACATAGTGTTATGAATAAACAATTTTCATCCAAAAAAATATATTATAATTAACCTTAGGTTCTCTATTATTCCACTACTCATAAGGGTTATTCTTAAGGATATGTCTAATCAAGATTTTTTTGATAATATAGCAAGATGTACTGATAGATTCTTTCCAATAATATATTTATAGGTCATACTCATTTAGCATAGTCTGAGATATCTTTTGAAAGGTCTTGTCTATACTTTCAATAACTCCATTCTGATGGGGTGTCATGGGAGAATGGAATTTATGATTATAGACATTTTTTTGGGAAAAATTGTTCAAAATATTGATTCTAAAACTCATGACCATGGTCACTTTGTAAGGTCTTAATCCTAATTCCACCAAGACTTTCTATAGACATATCATTTTTAGTAATGTAAGATCAGGATTCAAATTTTTAGCTTTATAATATACCCATGTATACATAGAATAATTATCTACTAGAACATAAACATTGTGATTGAGATTAAGACTTGAAACTCTATAAGGTCCAAAAGAATATATGTGAACCAACACGAGGTGGAAATAAGTTGACACTTAATTATTTAGTTTAAAAGAATCATTTTTTGTTTCAATTTTGTTAGGGGTTACACACATTATCAATTGGAAACTCAAGTTTAGGTATATCTATAACTAACCCTTTATTATATGGCTTGGAAAGATAGTAAATGTTACAATTTCCTAGCATCCTCTTCGAAATCCAATATTCCGTATGAAATTCACTTAATCATTAATCAATATAAGAAACTATATATTTTAAATATACAACATCAAAATTATCATTTCTCAAAGTAGTTAAAAATAAAATAATTTTTGAATAACAAATATTACAAGACTAATTACCTAACGTAACATGAAAAAAATCATCACAAAAATGATAAATAATAAGAATATTAAATTTTAAAACATCAACATACAAAACATTAGAAATAAAAATTGAGTTTTTGTTACCAATCTAGCCTAGGCCAATGATTTTTTTCGTTGAATTGTCTCTTTAAGTTAAATTACCACCATCAACCTTTATGATACTTGAGTAGCATGAATAGTCTACAACCATATATCTTGAACAACCACTTTCCAACTACCATATACTTCTACTATAAGTCTTCAATATTTTTTTCCAATATAATAGGTTTTAAAAAAAATTTGGAACCCCAATATATATGTGTATTTTTGTGTTAGTAACAAAGTATTTGGGAAACCACATATATATAATGGGTTTCATATAAACATATAGAAAAATATTAGAAATTAAAACATTATTGGTTCCATGTGAAAAATGATTGATTGTATAGCTTCCATGTCTAGAATTTGGGAAACAAATATTTTTGGTTTTTCTCCTCTATCTTGAGTAATACCCCACCCCAATAACATATTTGGGAGAAAAATGGTTTCCCAAAATTTGTGTTAATGTATCTATACCATTTGTAAAATTTTCTTTTTCTCTCCTCACATTATGAATTGAATGTTTAAGTTCTTTGTTTTCATTGAGCATTTGAAAAAATTAATCCTTTTCTATAGATAACTCAAGATTGTTGTATACAGTTAGAGAATAATATATTTTTATAAAATGTATTGATCCTTTATCTCATTAAAGGTGTCCTATATAATAATTAAATAGTCACAAAAGTATTAATTTGACATATTATTATCATTTCTTTCATTGTCAGAATTATCAGACTAATCAAACTCATACAGAGGAAGAATATCAGAGACATTTGGTAAAAAAGATACCTCGCTTAATTTATTCACAATGTTGTGATGTTTGGAATCTATTTAGGTTAAGAATCCAAGTCACTATATCTATCTTAGAATGCAATTCAAGTGGCTTTGATTTCCTTTTTGAATATTTTGACCTTGTGCTAATATTTAATTTTTTATTTCATCTTAGGATAGTCATATTTTATGTGATCGATTCTTTTGCATTTATAACTGACAAGTTCCTTTGGATCATTATACTCTTACTTTTAATTTCCTTTATTTTATTATTTACCACTATATTTAAGATTTACGAAAAAACAATTCTTCTTATATAACTTCTTAACCCATCTAGTTGGTTGATCCATTTCTTTGTCACTATTAGATGAAGATTCACAAGCACTCGAATATACATCATGGAATTTCACTTTTTCTTTTTTCCTTTGTTATCTAGAGGCATAAGAAATAAAAATTATAGAACACCTTTTGGGTTACTCATCTTCTTCAAGGTTTAAAGTTAGTTATTATTCAAACATTATAAAATTTCCCATCAACTCTTTCACATGATGTTTATTTATATATCATGATTCCCTTACTGAAATTGATGTCCATATCTGTCTTTCTAGTAGGCATTACAACAATCTCTTTCAAACGATTTCTTGTAGATCCTATGGTGTTGATAGTATCAACAAACCTTATGTACATATCATAAATGGTCCTATCATGTATCATCTTAAAATTATTATATTTTATATTATAGGTATTAAGCCTCATGTATTTAACATTGGAGGTGCTGTCATGACAAACAAACAATGATTCCAAAATTTTAAAGGCAGTTTTACATGAATAAAGACAATTAAACTCATCATCTCTTAAAGAATAGCACATGCCATTTATTTCAATGTAATTATTATTATAATATATCATTATTCCATAATCCCAATGCTTCTAGTATAATCATGTATTAAATATTCATCTTCTATTTCAGACTAATTATGAACACTCATGCTATCTATGTTCATTTCAATCTTTATTTTTTATTTTGAATAATTTTTTCCATTGATTAATGGAATTATTTAGATAGAAGAAACTTCTTGGAAATTATCCATGTTAAATAAAAAAATTTAGAACTTACTTAAAATTAAGAACTTTAAAAAATAACTAAAATCATAGTAAAAATAATTTAAACTTGAATACCAAAGAATTAAAACCCCTTGGATTCCAAATTTTGGTCGGAGTGATTATATCAAGAAGGCAGTGAATTGAGTACCTAATAAAATCTTTTGTTAAAAGTTGATTATTTTGAAATCCCAAATATGTTTAAATATGAGAATATTTAACGAAATATATTGTATGATATATATATTAATCATTCTAAGTATTTCTCTAAATAATGATTAGGTATGAGATTAATTATATATATAATATTATTTAGTCATTTGAAATCAATTTACGTGATAGATATTCTATATTAACATGATTATGATAATCTATCAAAGCATATAATTTACTTACAGTGAAAACCATTTTTAGTTTTATTATGGAAGTAAAATAAAAAAAATTGAAATACTCAATAAGAAGAAGAATATAAGAAGTTTAGTCTCAGGTAAAGACACAATCCTCTACACTTTGTTATTACCCACCACCAAGAAGTATATATAAAATAAACATGATTCATTGCAACTGGGATTGAGTTAATACGACAATTTATAACTTTCCAGGTCATACATTACCTCTTCCATAGTTATGTGTGGGTGTAAAATGAAACATTCCACATGTAGAACTCTTCTACTCTTATACATGGTAGAAAAAAATAAGAATGGTTTCTGAGATGATATCATGTATCTTTTAGTTTTGTGAAGGAGATGATGTGTGTGTTGTAAAGAAGAGTAAGCACAAACATAGATCAAAATATAATAAAACTAAATTGAATCGAGTAATATTATAGTATAAATTTTAGAATTTCTTGATCTATTTCAAGGAATCTTGTGACTCTTGAGTTTAATCTGCAACGAATCTTGAGTCAGGTTATTTTGAAATAATAAGAAAAAAAGAGTGTTGCAAACTCTTGTTTTTTGACTAAAAGAAGGCACTGAATGTGATAATGATTTTGTTTCATCTCTCGAGTGTTCATAGAAGGTGATATTATCATGTTTTCAATCACATTTATCACTTCAACTATCAAATATCAAGTGAATCATGATCTATTTTTGTCTATATCTCTTTTCTTATCAAATGCATTTCACTATCATTTTTTCCCGTAGTTTTAATGAGGAAGTGTGCTTCACTTTTATCAGTAGCAGGAACATCTAAATTGGTAGCTTCCTTGTACTGCACATTCTAACATTCTTTATTTTTAACATTTTATGTACAATCATTAAAAATATTAGATGGAAACAAATTCCATAAAATTAGAAGTTAAATTAATGTAATTAAATAAATACAAATTTTTATAAAAAAAGTAGTGGTGTCTTAGGATATGGTGGTGTCTCACATGACGGTACGTTTTTGGGGTTGGATGAACTTATTGGCGTCCTTCAGTCATCCCAATTTTCACAATGTCAGCAGTGTCTCAACTAATGGTGTGAGTTTTGGGGGTGAATCTTCTGATTGTGTCTAAGACTTATTCGAATTTTGTGATAGCGGTGTAATACATTCATTATTACTATGACGGTGCCTCATCTGGTGGTATCTCAAACAAAGCCACATTATAATTCCAACATTGTGATAATATGAAAATGTGATGTATTAGAGGTATATTAGAATTATGTATTATTATGATGATGGTGTGTCATGGACAATGATGTATATCCCATCAGTGTCTCCTCCTAGGCAATTTTTTCACAAATCACAGAGTCCATATTAGTTATTAGAAAATCATGAAATTTACTATTATCATTATTTTCATTATTTAGTGATCATTAAAACTTGGAGGTCAACAATATTCAAACTATTTAATAATTTCAATTTCTGTTTTACTAAAAATTAATAGTGACCAAGGTAATGGTTTATCACACCAGTAAAGGGTAAAATGGGTAAACCATAGTTGAAACTGTGTAATATGGTCTCAAAATAACTAAATAATTCTCCTTTATTTCATTTGTGTATTTTAGTTTGGAGAAAATCCTAATAGATTAGATAATATGGTATTTTATTTCCACATTCATTTGATTAAAACATTTATATTTTTTTATGTTAAATGTAATTACATAATGTCAGTCACTCGGAATTATTAAGTCTTCAAGGTATGAATATAAATAAAAATAATATTGAATAAAAATATTTGAAATAATTAAGTAATATTAAAATATTTAAATTATTTTAACTTATTTATAATTTTTAGTGATGTTATAATTACCATTAATGTTTACATAACATCAATGTAACGCTTTTTCATGTTGTAGAAAATGAAAGTATATTATTTTAAATCTTTTTTAAAATAATATTATTTTTATTTATTTATTTATTCAATGAATATATTTTATAATTATAATTTTAATGTGATTATGAATTTTTTTACATTCTAATTCCATTTTATTCTATATTTTTTTAAATTCAAATATTTTTGAATAATTATGAAAAAAGACATGATATGGTATCTAATGTTTAAAAATTACTTTCAAATCACTATAATGTCATAAAAATCCTATCATAACAACACACTATTCCACTCAATATCTCAGATACCAATATTAGGAAACTTTGGATTCTATACGTCTAACTAGAAAACGTCAGTTTGATGCCACTAACATTAATATCTCTTGTTTGACTCTTCATAAACTAATGGTTTCCTTGGTTAGAACTCACCCTAACTGGAATTATCCATCACTTCAACTTCATCACATATGTAAAAAATGTTACTATATACAATAATTTCACCCAATTATATAGGAATTCCACAGGGAGAAAAGTGTAGTTAATTAATAGTTTATCCCACTTAAAAAAAAGATAAATTTCAAAACACTAAATCTACTAAGATATACTGGGAAAATTCACCAAAATTTTAGAACATTATTTAAGTTTTTTATAAATTCAATGTTAGTTACTATATTTTAACAAATTTATCACATCTATAAAAAAAACATTTATTGAAATAATTTTTTTATTTTAAAAGTGATTTAAAATGTTTTTGTAATGATTATCAAAACACATTGTTGAAAATATATTGGTTGGTTAATCTAATTGATTTTAAATTCAAATCTATTCTTTCTTATTCCCTTTTGATTGATCTATATAGACCAAATGATTCGGTTTGAAGAACTCAACACCTCAACTGGTAACATTCATAAAATTCCTCAATCTGAATGTTACAAAATAGTTTTAATTACATGATTTGTAATGTTCTCCCATATTACCTCTTACCATTTTTATAAAGGGATTAGTTCATAAAATAAAAAAAGATTCTTAATCATGGAAACAACCATCTGATGGAATAACATTTATTTTTTATGATGAAGATCCATCTGATAGAACATTGATTGATCAACATGACTTACTAAACTCAACATGTAAACTTCTATGATCATCTGCTATCTTCAACCAATTTTCTTCTCAATATCCATTTCAGTCTGGTAATGTTTCTACACTACAAACCAATGAAATTTTTACTTTTAAATCTAATGATATGGAATTTGTTTGAATAGCTACAATGATCGGATTTATAACAGAAAAAAAATCAATTTCAGGGATCTCTTTATGATGGAATCAAACCCATGACAATTATAAAACTAAATCATCTATTGTATCATTAATTATATCTATATAAAATGCATAAATTTTACTATGTAATGATTTCACCTTCATTTTTGTAAACCACGTCTCTTAGAAAATGTCAACATGAAATTTTTTATAAACCAAATAAAATAATAACATTCATAATGATTTTAAATGCCTCGAATGGTAGAACTAGACCATTAACCTTAATTATTGACTATCAAATAATCAGTGAGATAGAACATTAACTTCCAACAGAATGAACTTTTATCTCATTGTACAAATATGTACAAAAATGTAACATAGAATTCTTATAATTCTCAATCTAGTACCATTATCCCTGATATTTCTACTAACAATGTATAAACACATCCTTTGTACAAACATATCTTGGATAAAGAGTTTCATAAGATGTTAAGATCATGAATAATTAAATAGAATCGTTTTATAATCAAGAAATGTTCTATAGCATGTTTAATGAAACCTTTTTAACTTCCCTCATAACTCAATAACAAATATTTCCTAACAACTCCAATAACTATTTCTTACATATGATATAAAAACATTAACAATAACATATATTGAAAATAAAAAAAACTAAAAAAACACCCCCAAATGATCATAAATATCTCCTTTTGAATTTTTTTGTGACATTCAAAAAATACTTATCATTATTTTCCACAACACTTTTATCATCTTTCTTTATCATACCAGATCCAATC
The DNA here is from genome assembly GCA_963277665.1 of Viscum album. Taxonomy (NCBI): domain Eukaryota; kingdom Viridiplantae; phylum Streptophyta; class Magnoliopsida; order Santalales; family Viscaceae; genus Viscum; species Viscum album. Next base: position 838,090,620 of record OY728137.1, read on the forward strand.
TCATGGAGAATTTCCAGATATTATATTTCTTTAAATTTCAATGTTTCTTAAATAATTTTATTCCTCAAAGAAAAATAATATTATAACTTTGATAGAATAAAAAACCCAACAATTTTCTTTTCTTATTTTTTATGATTAGATAAGATTAAGATTTATTAAATATTTATGTATTGAATTGAAAATTTCCCTATTGAAAATAAAATCCAATGGATTGTGAGGGTTCGTTATATATCCAATCTACAAGTTAATTTTTTCGGGATTAACATAATGTTGAATCATGAAATAATTTAATCATTTTCATATTATTTCATTTGTAAAACCATCTACAATTAAATAGTCTATTGAAATATACACAAGCATAACTTCTACACCAATAACTATCTCTTCTATGAAAGAATAGTAAATTTAAATATTCTGTGATCCAGAATATTTTACAACATTTTGAGAAGTAACAATATATATTTTATTATCACAATGAATATTGAATAGTTTACATACATTCACCCCCAAATATTATAGCTAACTTTTACATGACATAATTTTTGTACATACTTTGGTGGTGTAAATATATTCTTATATAGTTGTGAAAAAGGTAACAGAAAACTGTTTCTTACAATGCTATCTCACAAAACATTCTACCAAGAATAATTTTCTTCCTGAATTTCATTTTCTATCATTCAAATATCCTATCAAGTAAATATCAGTGAACCAAATAATGTTTATTTCATTACATCTTTTATACAGCATGACTCGATTTTACATTCCTTTAAAATAACTGAGTATTCATTTATGTTCCAACATGACTGTCTCCTTCAAATAAATTTAGTATCATGCATATAATGTGGCAACATTTAAAATGAATAGTCTTGAATTCAAAAGATAGAGGGAAATTATTGTCAAATTTTTGAAGACTTTCATATTCACACTTTTCCCACCTTCATCATTACAAAACCTTATACCAATAAAGAATTGTGTATAAACTTATTTTCAATTTGACATTCTTGAATTTTTCTGCAACATCTTGAAATAATTTTCATATAAAATAAATATATATATTTCCTTTCCTTTTTAATGTGAAAGAAAAAAAACAATTATAACTATCCAACCATTTTTTCTTCTACATTCTTATTTATTTTCAAAGAAAATTATTCTCATGTTTTGTCTCGGTCTCCTAAAATAATTATATAGTAAATATAAAAATACAAGTTATTATGAAAATGAACACATCATTCAAATATACGTTTCTACCAAATTTTAATTTATAAAAGGTGAAATATTTCTAGAACATATCATGTTTTGAGTACCAGACATCAAGATCATATCTAAACCCATAAAAACATATCACATGTTTACCTACCATGGATCCATATTTATCAAGAATGAACCCACTATAATTTTTTAGATAAACATCTTCTTCAATACTCCCATTTATGAAAGATAATATTTCTTCTCTCTAATATAATATATAATTCTATTAGGTATTAAATCCTGAAAACATTCTTATGGTCTAACATCTCACAACTTGGGAAGTATTTTCATCAAAATAAATACGTTCCAATAGTGAGTGACCTTTACAAACAATTCAAGCATTATTTATTGAAATGTCTCTATGTTCCTTGAGATTTTATATAAAACCATAAATTTTCCAATAATATTAATTCTTTCTAGTCATGGAACATAAAATGATGTTTCATTTACATAATATTGATATGAAGTTTCATTCATTGATTTTAACCACACTTTATGTTTAACTTCATTTAAAACTGATTGTGGTTAAACCAGTGAGATAAGTATAAAATTTGAGACGTTTGATTGTCTCATATTATTCAACACAAGACTAATTAGAATCATCTTGTACACATTTTCAATCTCAATAATATCCCTTTTATTATATTTTTGGGAAGAAATAAATATACACTCCATACTATATTCATTATCTTAATCTAGAATTTTTTATGGAAATAAGATTTTCAATAAGTTTAATTATATAGGAATAGTCTAATTTTTGTATAAATTTATTTGAACAGTTATACCTTCTTATGTTGACTGAATATCCCATGAAAAAATCACCTACAAAATTTTCATAAAAAATTCTATGACCAATATATTTGATCATTATAAGACCAGGAATCCCAAAAACACTAAATAATATAAGCATTATATTTTATCTTATACTAAAATATATATTAATTAATATTATTTTCTCTCTATAAAAATCAACTAATTTGAACCTGAATATCTGCTCCAAAATGTTCACTCTAAAATAATTTCAACTAATCATATTCAATGATAATATTTCAACCCATTTATAGTAGACTCCCTTTTACCTTTTTAGTGCACCTTTTTTGGAAGTGTAGGAATAACTTTATTGGTTTTTTCCATATTTCATTCATTAGGACTCGAAAAAGTTACTTATATACTCATTTCCATTTTCTATCATCATATTACATATATATACAACCTATCATTTCTTAGTATCCCTTGTAAAAATTCCAAACAACTTTAAGACTACTGATATTTTTTCATTAAAATTATGTTGTTCATTCGATTGAATTCATCAGTAGAAATAATATAGTAAAAATAACCTTTTATTGATGGATGTCTCATCAACCCATAATGGAAAGTGTGTGTGATATCAAGAGGTATGATGGATTGGATTTCAACTTTATTATTTTCTCCTTTAATAATCCATCCTCTTCTGAAAGATATAAAAATAACATCCTAATTTGTTTTTATTTGAGGTATGTTTCTTGAAACATATTCAATAGAAAGTTTTCAATTAATTTTATATAAAAAATTCACAAGTATTTGATTCTATGGTTTATTTTCATCCTCATCACTAAGATAACATGATTTATAAATATATCTATTTGGGATTGAATTGATCTTGGTTCTTTCTCACATAGAAACAACATTTCCTTTTTTAAAAATTTTAATGATAGTATAATAATTTTCTAAGATAAATTAATTACCATTATTAAAAAGTTGTATAATACTTAGTGTATTGTTTATAATCCCATCAACATATAGAATATCTTTTGATTTCCATTTTTTGAGCTTTTATCACAATCATTCGGGATCTTAAATTTTTTAATGAACTATCATTCATGAAATTATGTCCACCATATCAATGTTATTATATATGTTTAATAATCATAATATATCAACTCATTATTTGGATCCAAAACTCTAAAGAATACTAGAATGGTTATTTTTTCGATCTAATAGAGTATTATCAATAATAAAATTTAATTCTTCAATTTTATTCTTCCCATAAAATATTTTGTCTAGAATAAGAATGTTTTTATAAAGGTGTTGTTATATATTATTTATAATAGTGAATGGGTTTATCACACATTTCAAAACATTCCTCCATGAAAAAAATTCAGTTATGATTGTGAAAATTAATTGCATTTGATAAATTTTATTTTCTATCTTCCTACCTTTTAAGAAATTTACCATTTTCATCCACAATTAATCCCCCTATTTTTATTTATATTACCTATGGGAGACATGTTGTCCTAAAAATTATATAATTTATTAGTAAATAAAAAACTCAAAAAATATTAGTTGAACCTTGAAATTTTTCATAAAAATGGGCTCTTAAATTAATTTATTTTTTAGTATCAACAAATCATATAGAACATGATTTCTCATGTCATTAAGAATCATTCTATATAGTGATAGTTTCAACTATTGTAAATGTAATATGTTTCTAAAATCCATTATAATACCAATATTTCACAAAAAAATATTAACTAAACATGGTTAGTATAATGAGATTAATTTTTATGTTTATTTGGGGTATATTTCACAAGTTTTATGGGATGATTTTTTAGTATCTTGGGATGTTTTATCATTTATATATGATTCATTGGTAAAATTACCACTCATATTATTTATATAAATTTAAAACTCATGAGATATCAATTGAGTTTTATATAACCAATATTTATTAACAATAAGTTTATAACTAACATCCTCCCCTGTATTCAGTGTTCTAAAACATTAAACTTGTGGTTATTAATATCCTCAATGTACGCATATTTATTTTTAAGTAATTATTAATTTCCTATATTTTTATCTCACTTTCTATCATCAAAATTGTAACTTATTTCATATGTTTTGTGTTTTCTCACTATGTTCATGAGTTATGATCCCTTCTGAGATTCCACATATGTTTCTTCCCAATCTCCTTATATACTATTTGAAGAATATTTTTTTAACTCAACATTAACTATGAATTTTCTGAAATTATCAATATTCTAATCATCCAGTAGAATATTATAATAATATTATTTCAATCAATTTAAACATTAAATAATTCTTATTTTCATTTCGGTGATATTTTATTACTTACAATGGATTTATGATATTCCATTGATGTTTACACCACTTCTCTGATGATTTTTTTTCAGAGTCATCTTCATATTCTTCATCTTTATTCTTAGGAAAATTCATATCAAAATATTTCATTCCTCCACTCTCAAAAAATATAAGTGGTATTTTCCATGGTACATTCCCCCACCACACCAGTAATATTTAGAGATATGATATATGATTCTATAATATTCATCATAATTAAATTCCTTATTTTCAGATTCTTTAATTCAAAAAAAAATCATGTGGGGGTTCATAGAAACTCATATTAATCTTATATTTCTTCCTTAATATTATTTTTAAATGTTTCAAATTTCCTCATCTCTGGTGAAATAATATTTTTATGAAAATCATTAATAGATAAAAAATCTATACCATTTATATAAATAATTAATGGATCAATATTATATGGGATGTTTTTAATGGTTTCCTTAAAAATGGGATAATCTTCTATGTCGTATTTGAATCCTATGATAATTATGAAAATCTCATTAAATCTGGTGCATTATTCATCAATCATTTCACCATATTAAATTTTCATGTCTTCATAATTTATTCTAAATATTTTTTACAATTCATGATTTAAATTGATATTTACATTAAATTTACTTTGGTGTTTGTCCCACATTTCTTTAGTTGTCTTGAGACCCATCAAATTCATATTAAATTATTCTAATTATCATTAGAATATAATTTCATGCATTACTCTCAACTTTAATATTTATTTTATCATTAAATTTAATAGGGTGGCTATTATAATTGGTGGGAACCTAGTTATAATTGTATCAATTACCGTTAGGAACTAGATATAATATATGGAATCATTCTGGTTTTCCTTGTATGATAATTTATTTTATTAGAGGTAGGAATAACATTATTATTCACTAAGTTGAGATAATATATAATAAGAAAACTAAGGATGTTATGTAGGTGAAATGGATTCTCAAATAAAGATTGATTACCTGAGGAGTGTGCGGACCACTGAAAAATTTGAGGTGTTAATTAGAGGTGATGTTCCCAATTTATTCTCTTTTTAAATAAAGCTTCTCAACATTAAATATTATTTATCATTATCAATTTTATAACACTAAATAACACTTTTTATTCCATTTTAGGAAATTAATGTATAGTAAAAAAAGATTTATTAAGTTATCCTATAGTTTGGGTGACTATATCGTTATCATTGGGACTCTGATCAATTAATTGAAATCCAATATAGTATGATGTGATTACAATTTTAGGAAACTAACACTATACTCATATTATCATGTGATAGCTAATTGAATATAATCTTAATAGTTTGACTAGTTTATTATCTTATTGAGCCAAAATAATAATTTGAACCTTTGAAATAAACTCCTAGAATGTTTTTATCAGAAATTTTCCATCTGATATTCTCCATTCGGTATGATTATGTCTTGTGCGCCCTCCCTTTTTCAGGTATATCAATAAACATCATGCCTCAAATTAATGCACCATTGATCTATTATCTATCTGAAGGCAAAAATTACACTCAATCTATCTGATACCTAGGTCATTTATCTCTAGCTGTTATTCCCCTGATTGAAAAACCTCTTTCGGGTAACTCTGACCAGAATCTCGTTTTAGTGATTATTCTTCAACAAAAAGTTTTTTTGTAAACACACACTGATTCTATTTTTATAAAGATTCACCATCCTAAAATTAGTGAATAATGATAGTATGGATATCACATTCTGAAATATGCAATAACCTTTAAGAATATCCTTTCAAAATCAGCATCATCAAATTCCATCAAGCTTCCCTATCTAGTATATATAAAAAATCTTGAATGAATCTACATATAATATATAGTGTAAAGGGTCTTGAAAAATTTTATATAGAGATTATGAAAACACTATCAGATAAATAACTGACTGATGCTTCTCTTTAATGGATTATTTTTTAGCTAAATACTTTTCGATTCCCTTCTGAATAATTATTATGGACTAGTCGACTCCATTCAGTGAACTGCTCACATCATCATTTGGTATCATTCATATGACTCCACTATAATATTGATTAAAAAGAGTCCGACCAACCTAACTTGTAGACTTCTCCCAAAATTAATTCATCCCAAAATTAATTATTACATGGTTAGTAAAACATTGTCTAGTACATCTTCATAGAAATATTCATTTGATGACATCACATATAATTGTTTATGCTCATTAATCCAATGGAACATTGACCGATGGGAATTAATTTCTGAACTCAAACTAGATAATCATAATATAATCATATCTCTTTGTGTGATGTTATAGATACTTTTTTATCCATTTGGTAAATTTATAAACCAATTTCTAATAACTATTGATACTTTTCATCTGATGGCCAGACATACATGGAATCTACATGAGTGATAAATACTATGTTATATAAAACATGTTCTGATGGATCTATGATTTATAGAATAATGTTGTTAGGCTTTATAAAAAACCAACCTCCATGATATAATGACATTGAACTCTGTGCAGTGTGAAGCATCTAGTTTTTATTTATTTCACCATCAACTTTGTAAAACTTATCTATTTAGAAACTTCAATTTTAAGTTTATATAAACTATATTATAAAACTCATTTTCATTATAACTTCAAATTCCTCTAGCTGATAGACATGTTTCTTCAGCCTTTATACATCACTATACGATCAGTAGTGATATTAAATATTAACTTCTTGCACAATGTAATTTTATGACATTGTACTAATATATATAAACTATGATATTGAAGAATAGTTTCAATTCATCAGTTAGTGGAATTATCCCCAACCTATTCTGTAATAATATACAACCTACTCCTTTATAAAATCTTGGTTGTTGTAATTATTTACTTCATGTTGATAAGAACTTCATGAATGACATAAGATCCTCTAAATTTCCATAAACATTTCCTAAGATGATTATGGAAAAATTATTAAACACTTTCAGCACTCTATAAGAAATCATTATTAACAACACCATTAACTCAATCAAATTTGTGATCCAAAAAATTCAAAAATATATATATTAGAAAATATAAAAATCATGTCACAAAAAACCCAATGGATAATCAGATAATATAAGGTGAAAACAACATAAAATACTTCAATCAGTGTGGGTATTACTATAATATATTTTATATAAAGACATATTTAAGTTAGGATCTAACATTTAGTAGTTTTGAACCTAAAGCATTATCCCCATATCATATTATCAAATGAAAAGGAAAGTGGTATATTCTATTGACAATTTATGACCCATTCAATTGAAACATAAATTATTACTATTATATATTATTTTTTTAGTAATATATGATGAATAATAATCATGTAAGATGAATCAATTCTCTATTTAATCATCAAAACATTAACTTCTATATTCAGTTTCATTGTTTAAATAAAATATTTTTAAGGTTTAAATATATTCCTTTTCATAACCTCTCTTATAGCACATAAAATTATTCGACACAAGTCTTAAAAAATGATAAATGTAATCTAGGTTAAATCATATATAAATGAGATAAATTTCTTTTCTTTATTAATTAATTTGTAATTTTTTGACCATATATATCTAAATAGTAATGTTACGAGGGATGAATTGTTAGCATGTACACCTATTTATGTATTAAATTAATTATCCTTTCCATTTTCATGTATCTTATAGAAACATTCTCATTCTTTATCATAATTAACTATTTCCAAAATTTTCTTCTCAAGTAAACATTTATATTAACTTTTTTCTAATTTGACTAAGCATTTTTCAGAAAATTCATTTCCCCCTTCATTACCCAAGTAATTATAATTTCCATCTTCTCCAACTTGAAATTAGTTTTTAATAATTTTCTAAAATATTTTCAAAAAAGAATCTTAATTCAAAATTTTTATCAAAAATTCCTATTTTTGATAGATCACTTTAGTTTATTTATCACATATTTTTAAAACATTGAGTAGGTTGTGTTTAAACCCACAAAATTAGAGTAATTTTTTATTTTAGTTTCATATATCTAATATCCATTTTTTAGTGATCCCTCATTTGAAAATAAAATTTATATAAAAAATTTTGAAAGTGGTTGAACTCCCAAACGCTACACTACTGCCACAACCAATTGGGCTTACAAGATTAGTAATGGTTCTAAGGTTACACACACTACTATCTCTACCAAAACTCGATGTACTAGCTTAGTTTTGGTAAAACAAGAAGCACCCGACATGTCCCTCAAGTCAAAAAATAGAAAAAGAATTTTATATGGGATCCATGAAGGTAAAAACAAAAGCTATTTCATCCTACTCAGGATCCTTAACTAGAAATGTAAATATGGAAACCTACATAGGAACCTATAATGGTAAACACATAGAAGCATTCTACAAGGGATCCTAAAAATGGTACATAGGTATACAGATCCTACAAAGGACACCATAATTTAGTATATAAGAAAAAGAATCCCTAAGGGGGTCCATTATACCTATATGGATGTTAGATGCAACCTACATGGAATCATCTAGGATGAAATTTAAATGGAGGAATCCTAAAAGTGATCCTCGACAACAACTTTTCTCAAAGACTATTAGCACAAAAGAGAACATCTCACAAGGGAGAAATGCTCAATTGAGAAGTGAATCAAGAATAGTTCAGGGGGATAGCTTATGGCTTATCTCATAATTGTTCTCTCTTTTTGGAGACAATAAATACTATAACTTGTGGAAGAACATCATAGTTCTGATATAACCCCCAAAACACCCACTAGGAGTCCTTTGATTGCTCCACGGGTTTCACTATTTTTATATATATAGAAAACTACTCAGAGTGGACTACTATAAGGTCCCACTACAAATATGTGGCTAGGATACTTGAAAAATATTCAATGGGTTGAAAAGGGGAACTACATAGTTTTTCACCCTTGGTACATGATGTGTACTCTCAAAAACCCAAATGGTCATGTAGTTCTTCCTGCATTGGAATATAAACACCTTAGATACATGGAGTGTATTGTGGGTACATTTTTCTTAACCAACATAGGGTAACTTCTTATGTACTTCAACCAAAAAATCTATATAAATGGCTAGGTCATGTACTTTTTCACAACCTTCTACCCGCACATGGTCTGTAGTGTACTATACACAACCATAGATCCCAACAAAAGTATCTAGGCTCAGGTACTGACAACATGGATGAGTAATATTACAAAATATGTACACATGTTGTGTACACCTTAAACTTTATCTTCCCCATATAGTAAGAACACATAGTGAATCACCCTAGATTACACTCAGTATAGCTTATTTTTCATAAACAGAAAACCAACAAAACACATAAATCCGCCATTTTCATCCCTAATCCTATATATTTGGCCACTAGGTGATAGATGAAATCATAAAGTGGGTTTAAACCATAAAAATGATGAATCGATTGAATAATTTTGGTAAATATTTAAAAAATCCTACATTTTTTGTGGAAACAATTGAATCTTTGTTCAATTTCATGGTCAACTACATCTGTATACTGATCAAGTGCATTGAGAGATCCACAAAATTACCCCTCTTCCCTTCCCATATATATATATATATATATATATATTTATTTATATTTAAATATCCCTTTTTTTCTATTTTAGTCAAGTGATGTAGGATTACCAACATGAGAGGCCTATCTGAGAAGGAGGAAATAAGAGAAAATGAAAAAAGAAATTGAATAAAAGAAAAAAATAATTGAAAAAAAGAAATGAAAAGGGGGATATTGTCGACCCTAGTTCCCAACTCGATTTTATTCCCCACCTAAGCATATATCATCCTTTTAGAATCAATCAAATAGATGGATTCTTAGTCCGATGCTTCATTCAAAAATTCTGTCCAAAAGAACCTCTACGAAAAATTTATTATTTAATTTCCTAAATATAAAATGTTAATTATTCCAAAAAAATTAGAATGGCTCAATTTTCTCCAAAACTAATATCCTAGGTCAAACAGATAATTATGGGACCAACAGGGTGTTCAAAAAAATTATCCAAGATCATTTGTTGTAGGAAAACCCATTTTACCCCTTTATTAGAATTTGAAAGAAAAAAATCCAAATTTGTGCTCAATACTACAGTCCAAAAAATCATGGGTCCTTAGAAACTCCCCACCATAAAACATCTCATCCCTGAGAAGCCTAGTGAAAAGACTAGGAGGAATGATACCATCCTATGCATCTACACAACCAAGCTATCTGGACTATCCAACAACCATCCTCATTGCATCAACAACCATATCCTATACATAAGACATTTAACTATGAACTATATTTTCCTCACCACCATATAAATACACTAATCATCGTCTCACAAGAAAACTATGAGATCAAAGACACACAACAAAAACTAAATTTCAATAGACATTGAGGTCCACCTCCCTCAAATGTATAATGATTGACTCCCCACCATATATCTTACCTTAAATCACTCCTCAAGCTCAACCTTAATAGGTTCCCTTCATTAAATAAGGAATAATATTTAAACAGAAAAGGTGCACAGTGTAGGGTTGATTCTCTCTCAAAATACTCAAGAAGACTCATGTTAGTGAATAATTATATATAATAAGAGTTCTCTAAGATTATATGAAAGTGAATTTATAACTCCCTTCTAGCCACCCTCACCATCCTATCAAATTATGACCAAGATTCAGCACCATATAAATTGTCTTTTTTCTCCCAATTTACTTCTATTGTCACCACTACAATAGATGGGAATTATTTTTCTAATCCACTACTCTTGTGAATCCAATAACAAGACAAGTCTTGAAAACATTAGTATTCAGATCACACTCATCCACTCACTGATTAAGATTCACATGACACCATATAAAACCAGTTTGTACATTTACCACCCAAATCGCATTCCACCAAGTCATCCATTACAATTCTATAACGACAGTTTAACAAAGCACATTAGTTTACTTAATCCAAAATATTCCTTGTAACTCCACTTTATAATCACGTACCTCACCTATTCCATGATTTATTCCATGAACACCTATCACATATAATAATTCAAGTCACGAGCATATAATTTCAATATGACTACACTAGAAACCTGGAAGAATTGGTTGACTAGGATAAGAACCTAAAGAGAAACTCCCATCGATGTAAGCTTGTAAGAAAAATCAACCAAGGTTCTCACTAAAAGCTATATGAATCAACATTCATGTAACACAAAGCTCGATTAACAAACATTCATCGATCTCAAAATGAACATAAAACCATCTCATTACCAAAATAAGGTAATGAAAACATGTTACATCATCTCACACATCATACCCTTGAACAAAATGGATGTCGACCTACAAGTATATAATTCAATCAAAGGGCCTCTAGGTATCCAAACAAGATTTATAGAAAAATACCCGTAGCTGGGTAACAATGTCAAACCACATAGACCAAAAGATCAAACCTCTCAGAAGAAGGTAATGAAATGAATGAACAAAAGGGTTCAAAACTGAATGCATTTCCTTCTAGGGTCAGATCTTCAATGAGAATCCATAGTGGGAACTGCTCCATGAAGGTCACAATACTAATGAATACGGGTAACTCCACTAACACTCATTGAGCAACCATATATTGCAATACCACTGGAGTTCTAGTTCCCTAGAATGTCTCGGTACCTATGGTCATTGTACTCAGTCATCCGACTAGTTAACTCTTAACTAAAAAACAATACCCTAAAAGGGGTATAACAGAAAGGCATCATGTTCCATTTTTACCTACTAGGGTCTCTAAACCTCCTGTCCACGTGTTCTGAGTCATCATCCACACAAAATTTTACTTAATATCAATCTACATAACATACCATCAGAATGAAATATATATACGTAAGAAAAACCAATTGAATATGAATTATTCATCAGTAAACATTGCACAATATTTGGCCTATATGATATGAATCCTACATGAAAAAAAATTATTCAGGAGACCCCTCTATCCTTTTGCAGCTAATAGTATAAATCTATCTATGGCACCATTCCAGTAGGCCAAGATCTTGAATTCCTTAGTAAATCATATAATCTACACAAATTATGACTTTCTACATATGAAAGACATATAAAACTATAACATCACATATTTGAACAATAATCCCATACCTTGGAATGTAGGAAAACTTACCAGAAATTTTTTTTGTAATGAAGCTGTGTGATATCTATCATAGTTTCTGACTTATTCCTAATAATCTTGTTTACCAAATCCCAAATCGTAAATACTAGCAACAAAATATATGATACAACTTTGTCATGTCTGGACTCATATTTCACTTAACCGGTGCTCCAAGATTATGGGTTATGTGTCTTAAAGAACACCTCCATGCATGCTAGAGGCTGCCGAGTAGTAGTGAGGTCTTAGTGTGTGATTCTGGGGAGACTATTCCCTCGTATCAGAGTAAGTATATAGAAAAAAATATCTTTTTATGATACATATAATATTGTAAATAGATTTTATTAGTATTAATGAAAAAAAAAATATAACATGATGCAATAAGAAAAGTAAAATCGATAAAAGCCTAAATAGCTATGTTATATAATACAACATTGGTCATCTACTGGGTCGACCACACAGATACGAATTAAAAAAACTGAAATAAAAGTTAAGTTCTATACTACTAACTCTAATACATACCACATACCCAGTATCCATACAATTTTGAACTCCACTGTCTCGATCATTAGAACCCACTCGAGGAACTCCACTCAATCATGCAACTCTAGGCCCCAGCCCTATCCCCCAAATAACTCGTGATCAACCTAAAAATTAGACATAAGTTATATATGTACCCCAAGGCACATATCCTGGGTGAGACATAATATAAGAAATCCATCCCAATAAGAAACCTATAAAAAGGGGTTTCTGTAAGTGTATGAAAAAAGAAAAGTGTTTTGGAAATCCTAGAAATAACAAAAATGGTTATACAAAACCATCATGCCAACCCACACTCGAACCATGGATCTGTAATCCTGACCAACTTGGAAAGTCCCAAAATGGATGTCCATATCCATATATGTATACATGTATATTCCCATACTTATACATATATACATAATTGAGAATATTTAGGAGTAAATGTATGAAATCACATCAAACGAATTATAGTCAATCCTTGGGTTTGTGACCCTGGTCAACTAAACTTAATGTTCATGGTAATTGAGATATATTTCATTCCAATTAATCCACGTATCATTAAGTTGATTTTGGGTTCCATAATCCCTATAATAATATACCTTCTTCATCCAGTATTGATAATGTCTCAGAGAAAGCTACGTCACAATAGGGGTATAGTCATCCTACACATGGGTTCATCCTTACTCACCTACAATGAACGTAAATAAAGATACTGTATACCAAAATTAAATCCAATGAATAATGATACCATATAACAATGGTAAATACTATAATGATAGCTACATAAAACTAAGGCCTATGCTGAGAAATCAGAAGTATAACATCCATCACTTCCACAGTGTAAAATCAAGTGATTGACCATGAAGGGAAAAATCCAATGTATTGAAGACTAAGGGATCCTCATCATATCCTAAGAGAATCTTGATGGAAACTTATAAAAGGAATTAGTTGGATTATTAGGAGCATATCTACCAAACATGCCTTATGTGAGTTCCAAAAATCCTAATCCAAGGGGTATCAAGGCTAAAGGAATCACTCAGAATCCATAACCATGATGTGTATTCAATCCAATGCATCCACAACCATGTCAATATCCCATGAGGAACATCCAAGGAATCTATAGAATCAACTAACCTATGAGTCTGTCAATGGTATTCCTATAATAAGAAATCCAAGTAAAACTCATGGAGTAAATTTAATTAGTCAAGGAGAGTTGATTTATCCTCTATAAACCAAAAGTATAGGAGATGGAAATCATCCTAACTACTCAGGAGAGAATATTCATCCATGATTATAATTACTAGAATTTCTCACCCTCACATCATATTAGTAGTCTCAACAGGAATATTCTAGGAGAAACCTATGGAAATCCTAATAACATATTAATCAACATACATCGGGTCTCAAAAGCAATGTCCAAGGTTGTACAATTTGGTTGACATGAAAATAGTAGGAATAGAATGTATCAGAAGAAATATCCTATGAAATCATGTCTGGGAATCCCAAAAAGTAATACAGATCCGAAGAAGAACATTCAAACATCCTAAGTGGAAGAAAAATGCATCACGTTAGGCTCAGAATACACCAACCAGTATGCTCCTATGGTAAAAACTACTGCATCATCAATTAACATGTGAAGTATATAAAAAATAGTGATGTGGTTTAACGTCCAAAACCAACACTACTTCCACAACCCCTTGGGGGTTAGATGTTCAATAGGGGTTCTAAGGTGACACATTCTACCATATCCATACAAACATAACATAAAAACTCCGGTTAAGTGAAATAATGGGCACATGTTGGGTCCCCCATGTAAAACATTGATGTGGAATCCTACTTGGGATCATAGAAGGTAAACACACATGATAAGGCATACAGCTCGGGATCCTTCACTATAATAGTGAAGAAATAATTCTACATTGGATCCTTGAAAGGTAATCACATGGAGGAATCCTACAAGGGATCCTCAGAAGAGTGAATAATTAAATGGATCTTACAAGAAACACTATAAATAGATATATCACTATTGAAAAAAACGTTTTTTATAAAGGTTATTTTTCATTTTTTACGTCGATTTTTAGCCGAAGATAATACAGAAGATGTTATAAATATTGTTTTTTTAATCAGTTATTTAAAAACCAACTTAAAAAAACATAACATCATGGTGTTTATCAAGTCAGTTATTTAATAAATGATGTGATAAACCATTTCCCTATCTTTTAAAAGTTGGTTATTAAATAGACGATGTGAAAAAACCAGGGGGGAGGGTTTAGCACGTCTATTATTTAATAAACGATGTGATAAACGAGTGCATGGGGTGTTTATGACATCAGTAAATAAATAACCGACATGCTAAACTAGGGGGGATTTATCACGTTGGTTATTAAATAACCAACATGATAAACTAGTGCGGGGGGGGGGGGGGGGGTATTTATCACGACGGTTAAATAAATAAAAACAACGTGATAAACCAGGGGGAGGGTTTATCACACCAGTTATTAAATAACCGATCAGATAAACCCTTGGATCATGGTTTATCACGTTGGTTATATAACAATCGACGTGATAAACAATTTACCAGGTTTTTCTTATCACGCCAATTATTTAATATCCGACTTGAAAACCCAAATATTTTTTAAATTGAAAGCAGTCCTCTAGTCTCCCTAGAAATAACCAGAAACCAAACCAGGATTTCGTTCCAGAAAAACAGAATTAGTCCAAAATGAGAACCAAAAAAATTTAATCATTTACATTGATAACATTTAAAACTTACCCCACTGGATAGGCCCCCCACCACCCCCTAGACAGCCCCCCTCACCCCACTAGATAGCCCCCACCACACCCCTGGACACCCCCACACCCCTGGAATGCCCCCTACCCCCTGGACTGCCCCAAACACCCCTAGACATCTCACCACCCCCTGGACAGCCCCCTAAACCTCTGGACAACCCCCACCCTCATGTATACCCCCCACACCCTCGATTGCACTCCCACACCCCTAGATAGCCCTCCCACAACACTGAAACAAGACCAAATAGTTACCAACAATAGACCAGAACCCCCTCACCCCAATGGACTACCCCACAATATCCCAAGGAACCCCCACACCCATGGACATCCCCAACACCCCTATAAATCCTCCCCCTTTATACCCCCACCCCCTGAATAGTACTCTCACACCCCTGGACTGCCCTCCCACACCCCTAAAACAGACCAAAAATTTACCAAAAACAGACTAGAACTCTCTCACCCCACTAGACAGCCCCCACCACACCCCCCCAACACCACTGGACTGCCCCCTCCCCCACCACTTAGACAGCCCCCAACACCCCTGGATAGCCCCCACACCCCTGAAATAGGACCAAAAAGTTACCAAAAATAGACCAGAATCCCCTCACCCCACTAGGCTGCCCCCACGACACCCCTGACCCCCCCCCCCCCCCCCCACACACCCTTGGACATCACCACCACCCCTGGACAGCCCCACCCTCTTGTATTACCCCCCACCCCCTGCGCAGCACCCCCACACCCCTGGACGGCCCTCTCACACCCCTAAAACAAACCAAAATGTTACCAAAAATAGAACAGAACCCCCTCACCCCACTGGACAGCCCCCACCACACCCCCACACCCCTGGAATTCCCCCCACCCTGGACATCCCCCAAAACCCCTAGACAACCACCCCAACCTCCTGGTCAACCCCACACCCATGGACTTCCCCACCACCCCTATACAACCCCCACATCGTTGGACTTCCCCCACACCCTGGACATCCACTAGACAGCCCCTAGACAGTTGGTGTTGGGAGAGGAGGCTCCTCCATTCCTTGGGGGGCATGACACCGAAAGTTATTAATCACTCCAACATGAGAAGCATTAGATCTCAAAATATTTCACATGTGGGAGTGATGTGTACCTTCCAGTAGCATTCAACCCCCGAGGTATGGCAGCGCCTCGTCTCCCACCCCCTGGACTCCCCCCCATCCCCATGGACATCCTGGATCCCCCCCACCCCACTAGACAACCCTCCCGCACCCCTGAAACCCCCCCTCACCCCACAGGACACCCCCACACCCCTGGACACCCATGAACATCCCCTACTTTCCTGGAAATCCCTTCTACCCTCCTGGAAATGCACCCACCCCCTAGACTGACCCCCCCCCCCCCACTCTCATGGACACCAAGGATACCCCCACCCCACCGGACAGCCCACCCACACCCATGGATACCCCCACCCCATTAAACACCCCAAACCCATGGAACCCCTCCCCCAAGACCATAATCCATTCCACAAAACCATAATAAGTAGACCAAAACAAGAAGTAGAGAAAAATTAAACATTCACATATATAACATTCAAAACATACACTGTCAACTTGAAAAAACTAAATCCAACCTAAACGACTTCTAAATACCCATTTAAAATGATGGTATTCCAAATTACATTTTACACTACAAACAACTAAAAATAAATGAAACCTGTAAAATAAATTTACCATTCCACTTGTATGTGTTTGGCGTCTTCAACACTATAGGGTTTAGGTTAATCAAATAACTACAAATTAAAACGATAGTAGTTAACGTGTATAAGGAATACATCAAATGACCTATTATGGGTACGTTTAAAAAGAAATATTACCAGGTGAATGTTTACAACTCTCCTAGTTGTTATTATTTAATACATAATCTTAACATATTATACATGAATTCGATGACGCCTTGTTGTTCATGAAAATTCTGTTTGAATGAGTGTAAATTCAATATATTGTTTGTATGTAATAAATAAAATAGTACAAATTATAAATGGATATTTACCTTTAAATTTACATATTAGATCTTCACACTCCTATTCATTGTGTTTTTTCGAAGGTAGACCCATCCCCTATTAGAAAATAATACAAATGGGATAAATTTAAAATTAATTATAATATAGAAAACTATTTATAAATTGAAACTTACTTTTCCAGAATTTTCTTAAAACTTTCCCACACATCACCATGGACAGGCATATCCAATAAAGTGTCTTCTCCCTAGGGAAAAAACCCATAACATCCAATGATCACTGATAAAAAAATTAAGTTTAGTCGTTTTTTATGTTAAAAGATAATGAACTCTTTGAGAGAGTTGTGTTTCATACCTCTTACAAAAAGGAATCATTCAACATTATGTGACTATAATCTGTTCAATTCGTTCAGCAATATAAACCATTCTTTGTTCCTCATCTAATGCACATGCTTCAGGGGAAATAAAATGCGAGTCCATGAACCTAGATACATCTATCCCTTAATTCTTCTCACAAATGTTAAAAAGATACATAATAAAAAACAGACGTAAGTATACATTTTTAATAAACATAACGCAAGGAAAAGCTATTAAGACTTACATGGAAAAAAATCTGCACCACGTTGATGCCCAACTTATCTCTAGTAACAAGCTCCATGATATCAGCTTTCATAATCCACACAGTTATTGCACGTCCACAAACATGAGCTTCCATTGGAAACTCATAAGGATCCGCCAACAAATTTGAATATCATGACAATCTGTCAAGACTACTAGAATCTTTATATGATGTCATAGCAATTTGTCTTTGTTGTTGTCTATACAATATTTCTTTACCTTTGAAGTATTCCTGTAAAAATAAATATAAAAATATATTAGTTTTCAATGATAAAACAACTTTAATAAAAAAATAAAATAGAAGATATAACATACATACCTCTGTGGTAATGAGTCGATGAAGATTGGATGGCCAAATTAAAAAATGGACGATACTATGTCCAACTGTCGTCACCTCATCTATAGGTAATAGTACTCAAGTTGATCTATCTATAATATCATGTACAATGACCCTCTTATTCTCATCCTCTAATTGTTGATGATGAACTATATCTCCTATACAATATACCAACCCATATACAACTATATGATGTTGAGGATCATCATCATATAGCTCCCAATATGTAGGAAGCAGCAGCAGAGGAGTAGGGAAAAAAATGGGGTCTTCGGGCTGAGGTGGGGGAGTGGGAGCTACTAGTAGAGGTGAAGGATAAATAATGGGGTCTAGAAGGGGAGGTAGAGGAGTTGGAGTTGCAATATGAAATTGTATTTGCATGTTTGGAAACATAGACTATACGGAAGCTCTAATAGTTTCCTTCATCATTGCATTAATATTATGAACATCAGCCTCAAAGGATTATATTTTTTATAAACTTCTAGAATGTAAGTAGTTGAAGAACGTGCAAACACTTTTCTTACTGATACACCTGTCAGATATCCTCGTATACGACTAGGATGTTTTGGATTTCCAATTGCTGCAGATAAAATATCTTGCCTCCCAGCAGCTGTAAATACCCCCTGTGAGCTCTGATCCTCAATAGAATCCTATATTAATTAATTAATCATTTCTGTAATGATTGAAATTATATGAAAAAATAGTTAACTTAAATAAATAAAATAGATATCTTACAATCCTCTCATATATGATTCTCAAATCTTCCTAAAGATATTTCCCTTTTTTCCTATCTGAGATCTCTTTCATTTTTCATGTCTATATGGAGGGGATGAAGGGGCCACCTCTCCATAGCTTGAAGACTCATCCGTTAGTTTTTATAATTTTTCTACCATCATTTGTTCTTCCAATAATGTACACCCTCCCTGAGATAAACTATGAGGGTATACATTTTTACATTGGATCTCTTGATGAGATTTCCTTATTTCCTATAAATTAAAAATAATAAATCATTAACAAAATAGTAATAAGTTCATTTATATAAAAAAATATTATAAAAGTTTACATTGCCCTTACCAAAAATGATTCTTTTCTTCTTCTTTCAAAAACATTTTCCAGGTGTCTTCATCTATGAAATGATATATACGACATGAATTGTCATGACTACTATGACCAAAAACGATATTAGATGTGAGGGTTGATTTGAAATTCCACCATCTCCTGGAAGCCATCGATAATCATTTCTTCCTGACTCCTCCAGTTTCAGGAATATCAAATTTCATCTGATAATGAAGAGGTTAGACATATTATATATACTAGAAACATTTAAGGAATAGGAAATAAATAGAAAAATATCTTACCAAAATTGTTTCCCACAAATAAGATATTATCACTTTTTCCGCAATTCTTTTGTCATCATACAAAATGATTACTATTCTCTTACCCTGAGTGGATACAAAACTCTTAAAATA
The DNA here is from genome assembly GCA_963277665.1 of Viscum album. NCBI lineage: Eukaryota > Viridiplantae > Streptophyta > Magnoliopsida > Santalales > Viscaceae > Viscum > Viscum album. Next base: position 838,110,840 of record OY728137.1, read on the forward strand.
TTTTACATTTGGACCTATACGAATATCATCCTCATCAAACTCAATAGGTATCCTCTGATCCTGCGTATGGGCAAGTGATAATTTTGGTAAACGTGTGCACCCACATTTACCAACTCTTGAACTCTTTGTAGTAATGGGAGCACATGAGGAAGATTGCGGAACATCAAGAGGAGCATGTGAATGTTCCTCCCTAGACGTATGACCAATATTCTCATCTCCAGAATCATGTGGTTGATCAACTGATTGATCGGAATTTATCCTTCAAATAAAAAAAACAATCATTAGTTCACAAAAATACAAATTCAAATATTACAATACTACTGTAATCAGAAAATAGAAGATTGTACTAAGTTGCGTAATAGAAAACATAGTTAATATGGTAAGAATGTTAAACAATGGTAAAGATTGTAAAGTTAGTCAAGATGGTAAACATAGTAAACATGGTAAACATGGTAAACCTGGTAAACATGGTAAAGTAAATATCACTAAAAAAATTAAGATATATAATTTATGTAATGGTAAACATGATAATGTAAACTAAAAAAATTAAAACATGGTAGACCTGGTAAACATGGTAAACATCGTAGACTAATTTTCACTGAACAAAAACAATAGATATATAATTAATGTAATGGTAAAAATGATAAAGTAAAATAAACAAAAATAAAAGAAACAAAACCTTATACTTATTTTTCTTTAATACATGTTTTAATAAATAAAAAACTTACAATATCTACCATTTTATGAAAATATTAAATGATGAAAAGAAGTAAAAAAATATTACCTGTAATTTTAGGAATGTACAAATGAATTGTTTTCCCAAATTCCTTCGTCGTGATCATTCTTTATGGAACAAACCATGTCTTCACCATGCTCATCATTATGTTCTATTAATATTTCCATGGAAGTAGGGATATGATATAAATCAGCATCTTCATCAAGTTCATCTGCACCAACAAATTGTTTTTCCCTTGTAAAACAACATCCCACTGCATATATGGTTGATCTACTACATAGAAAATTTGTTTTTCATGTGTTTCCATTATAAAAGAATCAGTTGTGTCTTCCAATATATTCAAATTAAAAACTGCCATTCCAAATTCTTCATGTTTGATACTTTTGTTATCGATAAACCATTTATAGTTAAAAACATGAACATTAATTTTAATGTAATCCACCTCCCATATGTCTTCAGTCACTCCATAATATTAAGTTGATGCAGAAATTGGGTTTTTGTCTTTAGCACTCGAAAAATGAATTACTTCTGCAAACACCAATACACCACTATTCTGAACTGCACTTATGTTGTCCTGATCTTCTATATGAAATGTATAGCCATTAATGTCATAACCCGACCATGTTATCACATTTAAACATGGACCAGCTACTATCCATTTTAATGTCTCTGATACATATAATCTACCAAGAAAGGTCTTTTTAAACAATGACAAAAATGTTTTGTTGTGCTCATTCAAAATCCACATTTCTTTCTTCTTTGGATGACATTGTTTCAACTCATTAATATGTAATGTGATATAAAGTTGAGAATCTGATATGTTATTCAAGATGTATGATTCTAACTTATTAATCTCTTTAGCTGACAATGACTTGACTTTCAAGCCACAAATCACCTTTCCTTCATTATTAACTCGTTCATGGAGAGATGGAGGCAAACCTATGTGTTTCGCCACAACCAAGTAGCTCGTACAAAACTCTGCAACCTTATCAGAAATATTGTTTTCAATATTGGATTCATCATGTAGATATTGATTCTTACCATACCCCTTCAATATTTTCATATACCTTTCAAAAGGATACATACAATGAATATATACATGTCCAAAAAGCTTTATTTCTCAAACCAGATGAATCATTAAATACACCATTATATCAAAAAAAAAGTTGGAGGAAATTACATTTCCAATTGAAAAAGTATAACAATTGCATACTTTTCCAAAAATTTTAAAGCATTCACATCAATAAACTTATTAGAAATTGAATTGAAAAAATAACACCACTTCATTATAGACTTTCTGACACGGATGGGCAAAATTCCACACAATGAAACTGGTAGAAGTTATTGCATCATGACGTGACAATCATGAGATTTCATACAAATAAACTTCAAGTACTTCAATGAGACAAATTTGTATACATTTTAAGAATAACCTTGGGGCACTTTGATATCATGAAGGCACTAAAAAAGATAATTTTCTCCCTCTTTGATAATTTAAGAAAATTTGGGGGAGGAAATGTTCATCTTCCATTAGCAGTGGGAGATAACTCCAAACATATTCCGATTGATAGTTAGTATAATCTTGCATTCAAACCATCTTTTTTATTTCCTTTAATATTTAACAATGTTCCAATCAAACTATCAAATATATTCTTCTCCATATGCATGATATCGATATTATGTTTAACTTCATGATATCTCCAATATGGTAGCTCAAAAAATATTGACATTCTCTTCCAAATATGTCTATCATTACCATATTTATGTGTCATTCCCAATGTCACATCAAGGTTTTCCACCCTCTCAAAATTCAGATCAGGTGATAATGTTTTTGGAGCAATATCAAATTCTTTTGATCCATTGAATTCCTTTTTTAGTCTTATATAAGAGTGATCCATAGGAAAACACTTTTGATGACCCATGTACACTATTTTCCTCCAATGATGCAATTGACAATATGAAGTCTGTTATTCATAAATTGGACATGATTTATGCCCTTTAACACTATATCCAGACAATTTTCCATATGTTGGGAAGTCATTTATAGTGAACAAAATCACTGCATGCAGACGAATATATTCCATTTCATAAGAATCATACACCCTAATACCATCCCCACATAAAAGTTTCAAGTCATCAATCAACGGCGAAAAGAAAACATCAATATCATTGCCGGGTTGCTTCAGACCATAGATCATTGTACTCAACATGACATATTTATGCTTCATACAATATTCCAGAGAGAGGTTGAAAATTACCAATAAAATAGGCCATGAACTATGTGTTCTACTGAGGGTCTAGTATGCATTCATTCCATCTGTGCACAACCCTAGTCTGAGATTTCTAATTTCATTTCCAAATGTAGGATACTGCTAATCAATTTTCTTCCATTGTTGACAATCAGTATGATGACATATTTTTCCATCACATAACCGCTCATCAGCATTTCATCTTATCCTTTTTCCATCATGTGAATTAGCAAATAAACATTTTAAATGATGAATTATTGGAAGATACCAAAATACTTTTGAAGGGATCTTTGTAATCACTATATCAGCCTGTGATTTTTCATTTACCTTATACCGTGATGTCTCACATTTAGGACACTCTAACAGAAATTAATATTCCTTCCTATATATCATACAGTCATTTGGACAGGCCTGTATTTTCTTATATTCTAATCCCATCAGCCATAATATTTTCTTGGCCTTGTAATGTGAATATGTAAGATCATTATCTTTTAGAAGAATGTATTTCATCAATTGTAGCATCTCTATAAAACTTCTATCACTCCATCCATGTTTTTCCTTCAAGTTAATCAATCTTAACATAGCCGACAAAATCGTAAAATCTATACAACCAGGATATAATTCTTTTTCTGAATCACCATATAGACGTCTAACTGTCAGTTCTATCTCAATTTGTTCTACTATAATATCGCGAATAATTTCATCAATTCCATCAGAGTCACCATCGTGCAAATCATAATCATCAGTGACATTCCGTCCAGTTTCACCATGCCAAATCCAAAGGATGAAACTCGGATTGAAACCATGAAAAATAGGATGATCATTTATTTCTCTAATTTTCAACTTCATCATATTCAAACATTTTAGGAATGGAAACAAAAATATTTCACTACTTGGATCATTTCGTTTTGCAAATTTCAAAAGGGAATCAACACCTTCCACATATTCATTTCTCATTTGATGTGTCATAATCCATCTTCGACTCATTATTACCTATAACAAATATCAGAATTATATATCTTTTTAGGATAAAACAAATATATGCTAATACGAAAAAATTATAATTTAAATATAAAACAATTTTTAAATATAAAACAAATCTATGCATATTTAAAAAATACTCTTCAATGTGATTTTAAATAGAAAATATAGTTAGATATGAAAGTTTTAAATTCCATAGAATCAAAGAAAACCATGGGGCCTCCAATGGTTGATATAAAATTAGAGAAAAGGGAGTATACCTAAGAATCAAATCAAATTTAAAATAAAAACTCAGATGGAGAAAATCACAATGTAAAGCTAATAATACAGGAACAATGGAATCATATTTCAACACTAATATCCATGAAACAATAAAATCATCATGTCATGATCTCACACACCACGATGAAATAGTCAAACCCAAATGACACTTATCCCCCACCCCCTTGGACACCCGATGGACACCACCACCCCCTTGGACAGCCCCCCACCACATGGACACCACCCCCACCCCCTTGGACCCCCCCCTAGACACCACTACTCCCATGGACAGCCCCCCACACATGGACACCGCGCCCACCCCCATGGACACCTCATGGACACCACCACACCCTTGGATATCCCCCACCCCTCAGGACACCACCCCCCACCACTGGATATCCCCCACCCCCTTGGACACCCCCACCCCTCCTGGACACCACCACCCACATCCAACCCACTTGGACACCCCCAACCCTCTGGACAGCCCCCCACCCCCTTGAACAACCCCCAAACCCTCTGGATAGGCCCCCATCCCCTTGGACATCCCCCCACCCCTTAGACACCCCACCCCCTTGGACCCCCCACACCCTTTGACTGCCCCCCCCCCCACTCCATGGACACCACAGACACCCCCACCCCTCTGGACATCCCCTCAAACCCTCTGGAAACCACCCCCACCCCCTTGGACACCCCCGGGACACCACCACCCCCATGTAAAGCACCCCACCCTTGTGGACATCCCCCCACCTCCTGGATAGGCCCCACCCCTCTAGACAGTACCCCCCACCCCCTAGGACACCCCCACCCCTCCTGGACCCCACCCCACCCCTACCCCCTTGGAAACCCCCGGGACACCCCAACCCTCTGAATAGCCCCCACCCACGGACAACCCCCCAAACCCTATGTATAGGCTCCCTATCCCTTGGACAACCCCCACCCCCTTGGAAAGCCCCCACCCCCCTTGACCCCCCCCCCCCCACACACCCCTAGATTGCCCCCTCCCCACCCACCTCCATGGACACCCTGGGTTGCCCTCAACCATCTAGATAGCCTCCAACCCCCTAGACAGCCCCCAACCCTCTCGAAAGCCCCTAGAACCATGGGGTTTTAACCTGAAGCTACTAGTTTTGGCATACCTAATGATTTTATCCTCAAGATACTAGTTTTGGTATCATTCCATTTTTCAAAATGAGACCCATGAACTATATCTTCTACTAGTCTAAAATTATCTATTTTTCTATGAATCATGTATTAATTTCATGTGAAGACTTATAATATTTCACGAAAATAACTGGCGTAAATAGTTCATGGAACAATAGAAAGTGATACCCAAAATAGAAACATCCAAGGATCGAAAACAAACATTCCACCATGAAAAACAAAATATACATATAAAATAAATCACACTGCTACACGGAATGGGTGTATCACAATGGTTTAGATATAATTTTTAGTAATATAGATGAATGATATCCTTAGTTTTCAATGACAACAAATATTACCATAAATGTAGGGCATCCGTGAAACAAAAACAAATGAAATAGAAGTAGGTGAGGGTTACTTGAATATTGAGAGTCAATATAATAGATATGGTGATAATAAATAAGATTATGATGGAAAAATGAGATAAGTGGGTTTGAAATCGAATAGTCAAGCCTAGTTTAAACAAAAAACTCACAAAACGAAAATATAGACAATCTGGGAAAAAATGAATGAATTAAAGTCATGGGAGGCTCACTTGAGTTTTGCGAGTGGAAATGATAGATACAAGGAGAGTAAATATGATAAAAGATGATGAAAAAATGAGTTTAACTATATGATATCGAAGATTGGATTCTAGGTTTTCCGCGCGAGAGAGACAAGTCACAGGTATTTCGATCGAAAAATCAGAAATGAAAATCCACGGGGCGTGACAAATTTTTTAAATGTTTTATAACATCAATTATTTAATAACCAACATTATAAACTATTTATATTAAATTTATAGCGTCAGTTATTATAATAACCGACATTATAAATGTATTAGATATCACATTTTTTACGTAGGATATTTTATAACCGACTTAAAAAAAGCCGCGTGTTGGTTTTTTACATTGGTTATTCTATAACGGACAGAAAAAACACATCAGAAACGACAGTTTTTACGTATGTTATTTTATAAATGATGTAAAAACTACCGTGTGATTGTTTTTTATGTCAGTTATAATATAACCGACTGAAAAAATTTCGCGAGTTTGGTTTTTACGTCAGTTATCAAATAACCGACGTCAAAAAGGCCTCTGATGCCGCCTTTTTTACGTCGGTTATAGAATACCCGAGTTAAAAATTTCCTTAGATGACTCATTTTTTACGTCAGTTATGAAATAAATGAAGTAATGAATTTACTCTCAGATTGTTTTACATTGTTTATAAAATAACCGACGTAAAAAAACCACATATCACAGATTTTCACGTTGATTATATATAACTGAGGTAAAAATGGTGATGTTAAAAACGTTTTCTGAACTATTGTATAAGAAAAGGAATCCTCAGTTGATCCTTGGTGGCTAGATAGAAGATAGAGGCATCCTTATTTTAATTCACTAAGTCGAATCTTAAACAAGGGAATCCTTCAAGGGATCATTGATAATAACTTTTCGCAAGAAATCTCGTGCCAGAAGGGAACATATCACAAGGGAGGAATCCATAAATGAAAATATACTCATGATAGGTAAAAAAATAGAGCTCATGGAACATCTTAGAATATTTATCACTCTCATGAGACACTAAATAGAACAACTAGAAGAAGAAACTATTCATTTTGATAGAATCCCCAAAACATCAACAAGGAGTCATTATATTGCTCTATGGGATTCAACATTTCATTTTACACAAAAGACTACTTAGAATGGGCTAATTTTGGTCTAACACTAACTCAAGGTCCAGAAGACCTGAAAACCAATCAAAGAGTTTAAAAGGTGTAGTACATGGTGTTCCACCCTTGGTACACAATATGTAGTCCCAATAGCCTACATGGGTGTGTACTTTTGCAAGACTAGGTGTGTAAATGCCCAATGTAAATGACATATAAGTTGGGTACATGGAATGTACCCAAAACTAGATACTCGCCTATTTCCCTCAACTGACCTAGCCATATACATGGCCAAGATTTGTACTTTTACATGGACCTTTACCCACACAGAGTCTAGAATTGTACTCTACATGACCATGTACCCTTACACTAGTAGCTACGTTTGTGTACTCGACTACATGGATGAGTACTAGAACATAGTGTGTACAGACCCACACACGGATTGTACTACTTTAAGATAATATTCCACAAATTATAAGAACACACATCATTTCACTATGAACAATATTCCATGTAACCTGGTTTTTCTAAACAAAAAACCATTAAAAGGATCAAATCTCCCATTTTTTTCCCCAAAACCATAGTTCTAACCACTATGAGAAATAAGCAATCATAAATGGGATTCAAAACAAAAAAAATCATTATTCTTAGGGATATTTAAACTAATATTTAGTCACTAGACTTTTTGGCCTAAATATGCTAAATCCTCATTCAATTTCATAGTCTACAACTACCACTTATCGATCCAGTGTGTCGAGAGCTCTCCAATGTTACCCCTACTCCCTTACCTCTATCTATATTTATCCCTGAATCTATTTTATCTCTCAATAAAGTGGAATAGATGGATTTTTAGGATTTTTATACTTGATAAGGGATAAAGAATAGAAAATATAATGAAAATAATACACTAATAAAAGAATAAAAAAAGAAAAAAGAAAAAGGGACACGAGCCATACCCATTTCCCAATATGGGTTTATACCCACCTTGGAAAAACTCCCAATTCTAGACTTAATTAAAGAGATATAATATTAATCTAAAACTCTATTTAAAAGTTATGGTTTAATGAACCTCCAGGAACAATTTAATATTTAATTTCATAAATATTAATTATTAATTATTCCTCCAAAATTCTAATTGATCGGTTTCCCACCAACTCCATTACTAGAGTAAAAACCCAATTCTTGGACCAAAAATGTGGTCATAAAAAATATATCATATTATCTATTAGGGAAAAACCTATTTTACCCCCTTATAGGAAACTGTAAGAAAAAATTTAAATTTCTTCACAAAATTACAGTCCAGAAAAATAGGGGTTCGTACACACCATAATAAAATTATTAAACTCTTCAAATTAATCCAAAATATTTATAGGCCCTTCAAACAAAAAATCAACATATATAGAACACTTGATTCATTGATTTAAGGAATAATATATTTTATTAATTCATATTCACATTATCTCATAAAATTAATAATATATGTAAAATAGATATAAATAAAATTCTTAGTCACAATTAAATTTTTAATAAATAAATTCTTGATATTTTTAGAAGAATTCATATAGAGATACATGCGTTTAGTAGACATAAATAATGATCCATTTATATATTGAGAACAAATGACTCTTTTATAAATGATTATACATTCATGTAATAGAATAAAGAATCTATATTTTTATCAAATCTAATCAATCTTATGGGGTTATTAGTAGAGGTTGTGTAAACAATAAATTTTTTTGATGTAAAACATTTATAACATAATAAAAGATTCACAAAATGAAGTTTTAAATTATATTAAATGGTATTTTTTGATGAATTTTTTTAATTTCTTATTATGTTATAATATAAAATGAAGGTGAACAATTATATTATTAAATAATAAAAATTAAATTATTTTTCATTAAATACATGCTATGGAAACATAAATTTAACAAAATCATGTTGTTTGATGAAGAAAACCACTAATTGGTGATAGTATCCATGGGAAAATTACATTTATTTTTGGATATTAGTAATATTATAATGAAAAAATATAATTTTATCCTGTAAAGATATCATAAGTTGGTTATAACATCATATGTTGTTGTTTAAATACGTTTTATGGATGTTTATATGAAATTTATAGAGTTAAATTATTTATTTACAAATGAATTGGATGTTTTAAATAGTTATAACATTTTGAATGTTTTTAAAACCTTAGTGATGTGAATAATTATATATGAAATTTTTTAAATCCTAGGTTTGTTATTGATTATCAAAATAGATATGATATTTTTTTAAACTACGTTTGAAATTTTTTTTATTTGATCACTATAATAAATTCCTTAACAGGAATGTCTCATTTATATGCTACATTCATCTCAATGGTTATAGTCAGCTATGAAAATGAGATAAATCTTACTAATAAGTGTCCTTGGTGATTCATATAACATTTGGACTTCCCTTTTAAGAAATAAATGAATTTAAGAGATCTATATCTACCCATTGGGAAGGAAATATAGATTCTATTCACAAGAAGATAAGTTTATTCAATATTTAAATATCTAAATTCAAATATATTTGGTAATATATTGATTAAAAATGTATTTGTGGTTAATTTTCAATGTTTTTTAAAATTATTGTCCACAGTAATATTTAATGGAAAAACCTATATAATTGTATTTATTATCAACTACTAAACCGTTGAAAAATTAGTTCATATTGATCATCAAACTATACACTTTAATAATAAAATGAATTAAACCATAATATACCATACCAATGATTCACTGATGAATAAAATTCTTGAATAATAAATGAATATCATTCAAATTAATATTTTATCTTTATTAATAACATGATTCACACATAATATTATAGTGTTAGTAATAATAAAAAAACCATGTATTATTTGTCTATAAAATATTTTTTATAGATTGGAAATCAGCATATTTTATAATATTTATTGTTGTTTAATTGGTTTTGGAAAATATTTATTTCCATCCATAAAAAATCTCTTCAATAATCCTTTATTTTTTAATTTTCGGTAAGGAATGTCCGACGACGATTTTATATAACACAAAATCAAAGGAAACAATTTTGTTCACCAAATACAGAAATTTAAAACTAATTTTTAATCATATATATAGAATATGTACAACATTATTTCCTTAATCCTTCAAATATTATGATGTATATATAAAAAATGTAATAAATAAATCTTTTCATTACATAGAGGTTTTTATCGACTCCTCTCTGATCAATTATAATCTTATTTTAAGAAATATTTAATGAATATTACCATTATATTGGATCTTTTAGTATCTTAAATAATTATGACTATAAATGTCACTTTTATCAATGACATTCCCAAAACCATGTCACCCCCCATGTAAAACACTTTTTCTATAAACTTATTTGGAAATGTTGAAAATACATATATTTGTACGATTTTGAATCTTATTTCAAATAAAATTTGAGAAAACAATTATAATTTCCTAAAATATTGCACTATGGGTGAAAAGGTCAATAATATAAACTTTATTAATTATAGTGTATCCTTTTTACATGATCCAGACTTTGGTTTATAAAACACCTCCATCATTATTGAGAATTTCATGAAAATATAACATATTTTATATAACATTATTTCTATTTAAACATACAATATGTTTCTATATTATATTGTAAGTATTTTTTATTGGCTCGTTATTTATTTTTTCACCAAACTATCATACATAAAAATTTATTTAAAATTATTATCTATTAAAAGTGATAAAAAAACCTCTTGATGATTTTTTCATCCATATTATTTTAACCGAGTTTAATATATCACCATAAATATTTTATTATTTAATTTTATTGAACCATTATAATTTTGAAATGGTTATTTCTGTTTTAGAATTATATTAATCTTATAAATCATCCGTAAAATATTTATTTTTTATTACGAACAATTTTGTAAAAAAACTCTCCTCATCGTAATATTTGGGAATTTAATTATCATTTTACTGATTATTTTTTCAATTTTCAATAACCCTTATATAATTTTTCCTTTTTTTATTGATCCTTTTTTATTGCATGATGCATGATTTTTTAATGAACATAAAAACCTATAATTACAAATTTTCTTGAATTTCATTTCTTCTCTTCAATATCTTTGTTATAACATGGTTCCATAGAATCAATTTCTATCACATCATTATCTCATTGGCCTATTTTAGTAATTTCAAGTCTTACTCGACTCTCTTAGTTTTTAATGTTAAGTATACATTCAATTAACTATGGTAGTGATAATGTGAATATTTATTATATGATTGGTTTGGAGGTTAGATCATCTTAGGATGGGTATTATTACTTAGTTCGAGAATCTCTCATACAATTAATTCATTTGTATGAAATATATTCTAATAATAATATCAGTTACCCTTTTTTGAAATTGATTGTCTAAAAAAATGAATGAAAGAGTACACTACACATGGGAATTATATTTCCCCTCATTTAATTGAATAACATGGGTACTAAATAGTTATATCTATATTTGTAAGAAACTAGTGTTCATCGCTATCCGGGGTGGCATTGGACTCCAATGATGAAGGGTATAAGATTTATATAGTTAGGATTAGGCCCAAGTGTTAATGTTCCTATAAATACTTGTGAAGGGAATCAGAACCCATATAATTTTATACAATTTAATGTGTCATTTCATGATTTTTATGGTTATGTGATAATTTTAATATTGTTACTTTAATCTTCATAGATCTATTACCAAATCCAAGAATTATAATTTATATGGACATTACTAATATGTGAAAGGTACCTGGAAAAAGAATGGTCTGAAACATATAAATGATAAAAAATTACTAATTTAACATTGTATATGAATTAGGTTCGTCTATTTATAGTCACTAATTAGAGAATATTAAATTATGTAATATTAGGAATCATTAAATTGAACCTAAACATACATTATTTTAGGTATCCAAAAGGATGATTTGGACTGAAAGTATTTTACCAAAACTAGGAGAAGAACATCAGCTCAAGGTTTTTTTGAAAAACAATTGGAGCATCTCTAATCATGGTGTTTTAATGAAACTGGAAGAAGAATAAAAAATAATGGTTTTTGTGGAAACCAATTGGCTCAAATTTACTCAATCACTTTTGGGAATCTAATAGTAGATTATAGACTTCAGGAATTCCATAAAACCAATAGGAGGATCTTTAATTAATGAATTTGAGGTAAATTATGGAGAGTATCTCAACTAAAGGAATATTTTGGAAACCAAGAGGATAATTTAAATAAATTTTTTTGAGGAATCCATACGTAATATCTTGAATCAATATGTTTCAAATGACTAATAGGTTATGGTTGAAATAATTCATTTTTGGGACCAAGAGAAGTATCCCAAATCAAGGTGCTTGGGTAAAAAAATCTGTGGACCCTAACTCTAGGTGTTCATTGGAAAATTTATGAAATTAATATAATGGTAACCAAATTACTATTTTAATCAACTTATAATAGTTCTAGTGTCTCACTCTATTTCTTACAGGGGTCATTGAATGAAGTATAAGGATTTTGTTCAAGGCCCTAAACTACAATGAGTTTCTTATCCCAACCAAGGGGGTCGTGGTAGAGCCATTGTTGTGTGGACTAATGTGAACCCATGTATACGACTTGAGAGAACAAGTTCTTAGCTGTACCCTTGATATGAGGGAAGTAATTTTAATAGGTTTCTTTGGTGAATGTTATCTCGGTTTGGAGAATGGGAACTCAGATTGTTGAGCTCTATGGTTCATCACTACCTATGTGGTATGTTACTGAGTTATATAGTGATTAGGAAAAAACAAAAGTTTGGATATCTTGAGCATGGTTTTATCAAAAAACACACCCTAGGTTTTGATTCAAAAATTAGATGTAGGATGTATATGTGTTATCATGTTCTTTGATACTCAGACCTTCTTGTCCCTCTATCTCTACATCATACATGGTGTAAAAAATGGGTGGACATGGTGTCCTTTTATTATGAAACATCATCTTGAGTTCTAAAATGATGATTTAACTTCTCATAACTACTCAGGGTGATCATGTGTTCTATATATTCATGTTTGTGTCTTTTTCAGGGAATTTATGTGGAATTTGATTTGACAGATACATAGTTATATCTGAGCAGAGACTAGGAATGAGCCACCGTTGTTTGTAAAATAGGGCACCAAATTCCAAGGTATAAGCCACGAAGGTTCATTTGTTGGAAAATAATGTATGAATAAAATATATATCTGAGGAGTAATGAGTGAATATAGAATGGTTCATATCAAAATTCCATCATGGCATGATCATGGACTTTGTTGAAACTCAGTCTCATAATTCCAATGGAAAATGTCAATAAAATTTTATTTATAAGTCTACATGAATATAAGATAATTAACCCAAAATAATAAATACCATACAGTTTTGGAAATCCAAATTACTCATATTCTTTATTTTTCAAAGGCGATCAGAGGTTTATAGTGTTTATAAAAATGAATTTTAAAACTAAATAAACCCTTTCTCCCACAGTGGATGAAATAGACATCATACGCTTAGTTGGTGTTCTCACCACCAGACCTATTGATTGGGAATTTTTTAAAATATATCTTCCCTTAATTATTTGATAAGTTATATTGAACATGTAAATATTTTTTTGTATTCCTTATTTAGTTTCAAACACCATCATTTTCCACTGAATCTATGTTATCTGATTAAATCGAATATTATAGTTATTATAAAAAATTATGTGCCACATTTTTCATAACTAACAAAATCAATTATATTTGAGACATAGATTCTATTTTTACTATATCTCACATGGTATCTCCTCCTTATGAACTATCATTAAAATTTAATTTATTATATACACCACTAATATTACCATCATTTTTTATAATTTTTCGATATCATTTTTATGATAAACATAGAATTATCATTGTTATCAGTTGTATATTTCATTCTTTAAACTATAACTTTTTCTGGAATCCCCTCTCAAAAGATATTTTATGAAATATCATTTTTCTATTAATTCAATCATCCAATTGATGGTTTATAAACTACGTTACATTATATTATTATAGAGCAATAATCTATTATTCACATATATTTTCAACCAATATCTTATTCCAATTAATTAAATTACACCAATCCAATTATATATATATATATATATATTTAATTATATATATTATCATGTTATAATCATAAATAAATATATTTTAATAAATTTTACCATAATATGATTTTGGTTAAATAGGTCCACAAATATGAATACAGAACAACACTAACTAACCCTTTAAATTATTGTAATTTTATTTTTAGGGTAAAAAACTAAATTCTTAACATATTGTAAATTTATCTTCTAGATCTATTTTAAATTTTTGTTTTCTTTTAACAAAACTATATATTTAAAATTCATCAATCAAATTTAACTCTATATTACCAAGACATTAATGCCCTAAATAATTTTCTTCATTCACGGTGACAAAAAAAATGAGCTTCCATATTCATTTATTTCATAAAAATTTATACATTAATATTCTAATTTCTTCACTAATTATCCATTTATACCTTTATGTGTGATAGTATTTTATATTAAATATATGAAATTAAATAATCCAGAAAGTTCTATTTTTTGAATAAAATAATGCATATATCTTTTTACAAGTAATACATAATCCTTAACATTAAATTGTTAGTAATATTTTATTTATCAATTAATTTGGTTTAAATTGATCTATTAATTCCAGGTTATGGTTTATTATCTTCTTTTTAAACTTTTGTTATAAAAAAAAATGAATAATTACCTTTTATTGGTTCAGATAACATATTTTCCAACATTCCTAATCCATAAAAATTTATTGTCTTGAGAGAAAATTTAACTATATATTCAGGTTTTTTCTTTCATCTCTCCACAAAATATCATTTATTGATGATTGTATTTATAACCACTTATACTCCATCATAATTTCATAAAATATCCTCTATTTCATCTAATAAAAAACTTATTTATTATATTTTATTGCTCAATTTTAGTTCCCTGTCTAAAACATCCTCAATGTTAAATAAATACTCTATATAGATGAACCTCTTATCTTCATTGATGGAAAATATATTACATTGTTAATATAATCTATTTAGAAAAAATAATAATTTTACAACTAGGGGTGTATTTATTTTTCGATTTGTTTTCATTCAGTGGTGAGTTGTTTTCATCCATTAATAAAACATTAAAAAATAACTACAGTGGTATTTCAAGGTAAGAAAAATCCTTGACAACCATTAATGAAGGATAATCATCATGAATGGAGCATATTGAGATATATTTCTTATAATCATCATGATTGATAGTAATTATATTATGATAATGGGGAAACCAACTGATTGGATTATAATTGAGAAATAGTTCAAAGAAGGATTACATATACCATTCAAAATATGGTGGTTCTTAAACATGGGAATAATAAATGGGTCGAACATGAGTGGTATAAATACAATATTTAATATCAATGAAATCAAATGGAAACACATGTCTAAGACTCGATGGAATGTACGTAAAATTACTTGTAATGTTTAATGTTATTTTAATATTTCTAAATATATATTTAGTGATGTTTAAAACAATAACATTTCATATACCATTTCAATGTTTTGGTTATACAAATTATTACATATGGTGTTTGAAAAATGAAATTTTTGAGCACTAATAATTTAAATAAAATAAATTTTATCATGATTCCATGATATTGAGCTATCCATTTTAGATTTGGTGGTCCATAAATAGAATATCAATTAAGTCCTACAACTATGATGAAGAAACCAGAACCATTCTTGTTATTTTAAGACAATTATCATTGCATTTTTATAGTTATATAATCCCATGTAAAAAAATTGAAAACATAATTTCAATATATTTTTTTGAATGTTTTTTAATAATTAATGACAATAAGTATAATTAATAAAATTAAATTAAAAAAATGTTTGAAAGATAATATAGTGATGTGTAACACAAAACATTTATATTTTTAATGATATAATTAAACAATTAGAATTTATTTAGTTTTTATTTTATTGGATTTTTATATTGGTACATAACATATGGTATGTAGTTTTAATTAAAAATTAATTTTGAAACTGGGATTCCTGTTTTTTGGAAAATATGCTTAATTATTCAATTGATAAAATAGGGAAGAATATGGTGACTAAAACATTTTAGGAATTATGGTAGTTTATTTTCATAATTTTTATATCTCTTTGAAATGGTAAATAGTGTAGGGAATACCATGGTGTGATGGAAATTTAAAAGAGTGGAGGAATCGAGTATATAAACTAATAACCTTGTAATAGTCATTGAAAATTATTTTTTTATTAAATTTGGATCATTTTAAACTAATTAAATAATATTAATTTTTAGTAATCAGTAATTACCTCATCTAGGGTTTCTGGAGAAGATGTATGAACATAAATAATAAGCCATTATGACATGTGATATGTTGTGGTTTCTTTGATAAAAGAATAATTGAAAATTTTATATCTTTCATGTTTATAAAATTTAAAGAATATGATTTATTGGGACATAATATATATTAGTGATATATTTTTACTATATCATGATGGAAATTAAACTTTTCATGATCACTATATATCTTTTAAATAAGGATATATCCTAAATTATCATGCTTAGAGGTGATTATAAGATGATATTTATATAGATGAATTTTGTAAAAAAAAATAAAAAAGTATGAAATAATTTAAAATAATGACATTATTATTTTAATATTCAAAAGAATGTATGTGATGGTTTAATCCCTGGAATGTGACTGACATATCTAAAAAGTAAGAATAGAATACAGTGCTTATGAATGAAAATTATCCTAATAGGTAGTTTGTATCACATGGATAATTATGATGGAGGGTTTATGATACCCATGATTTTAATGTTTATTTATTTAGATTAAAATGGTTGAAATCTCCTAATAGAGTGTTTTTGATATTTGTATTAGGTATATAGAGGCCACACATGGAGGAAAACATATCACTACATTTATTTTTAAAGGTGCCTCTTTTTATTAATGTATAAAATTTGTATCAAAATAATAATCGTATATTACATAAATTGGTGAATAAGGAGTAAATAAGAATGTGTAACCTTTTGTCATAGTAGTGGGAAAATCCTAAATATATTATCATAAAATATGTGTTTAGTGATCAAGGTACACCAGTGATTTCGATGTGTATTATCTTCGGACTAGCCAATCTACAATAGAGGGTGAACCAAATAAAACATCTGTTTCATTATTCTTACCAAATTTATATTTTTTCATGATTATTATTGAAACAGATAAATTATATATAAAATGTCTAATGAAAAATAAATTTTTTTAATGGAGTTTTTTCTGAAAATGTTTAAACCCTAGTTACCCAAAAAAATCTTCCTCCTCGGGCATGATTATTTATTAAGGAATTTGGTTCCAAAAAATAAGAACATAAAAAAAATTAACTTTATAAGATGTAATTAAATTATAGTTTATTTTACTTTTTTTAAAATTAAATGTATGTCATTATCTTTTCAATAGGGAAATCCTCTTTCAAAGGGTCTATTTTTCAAAAAATTAGATCTTTATAGCATGTGCATTATGAGATATATATATATATATATATATTAATTAAATTTTGGGGTTCTCCAAAATAAATATAATTCTATGTTGAAAAAAAAAACTTCTTAACTCATAGAATAAAATCATAATGACTATATATATATGAAGATAATATTTCATTTTTAATATGGTTCTCTATTTTTTATGAATTCAACTTGATAATTTAGAGATTCATAATATTTTCCATCACATTCTCTTCTTATATAGTTTTAAATTTAATAATTTATTTATTTTAATATATATTATTGATATTATTGGTTAATAGTCACTAAATATCAAATATTACATGAAAATTCATTGATTTATTATATTATCTCATATTTCATTATAAATATAGTGAATTCAATTATTATTCACTGTTCATTTACATTGAGATTTCATTATTACAAATTTTTTTAGTTTTCTAGATGTTTGAAATTTCAAATCCATTAACCTAATCTTTTAGGTAATAAATATCATCTTATTGTTCTTTATTACGAGTAATAAAACCAATAATAATAGTGTTCACTTTATTTTTAAACTCCCTCTAGACATTTATTTCTCTTATGGTATTCATAAATTTGGATATCAAATTACCCACTCATTTCCCATCTTCCATATTTAAATTTTTTTATAAGAGTATTTTTTATTTAAAAAATTGAATCATTATCACTCTATTTGAAATCCTATATCTCATAAATCTATAATTCCTCAAAGGGATCATATTCTTTATAATGAATGGTTTTTTCATAGGGTATCACTTTTCAAAAATACTACCATTTTTTACATATTTATATAATCCCTCTTTTGTTCCTCATATTTCTCTTAATACTCATAAGGGATATTTGGTAATTTATCAGTTATACTTTAATTCTTGCGACATTAAAAGCATGAAATTCATAGTTTTATATTTCATTTTACTTTTTATCTATTCAAATATAAGGAGATTAAATCCATTATATCATTATAATTATCATCACACTAGACTTTTATAATTTATTACATCTTTATTTAGTTAAACAACATATTTTTTAGTTTTCTTCTAAATCAATAGTGATTAATCATTCATCCATATCTTAAAATAAAAAACATAAAGTATAAATAATAAAAAGATATACATTTGGGATACACATATTGGATTTTGGATTTCCTAGGTTTAAAATTTGTTGGGATCCTTCAAATAACTCACTTAATGATTCCCAAGTATTCAATGTCCTCATATAGGCTACGTATTCCATCAATAACATAAATCACATGATTAAAGAATTCATAAAATTATTACATTAGTTACATATTAATATCATTAAATTTATTTTACGAAAAATGAGATTTCAACTAATTTATATTAATTTATTGATATTAACAAACATTCCCATATCACCTTGGTGGATTTATATCCCATGATTTTTGAATAATTTTTTAGACAGTTCTCCCCATAAATAATTGAAAAAAAATTCATCATTATCCATAAAATTAGAATATTTAATTTAGGGTGATTATATTTTTATATCAACATCAATTATTTAATGTAACAAAATTATATTTACATCAATTCAAATTTATCAATGTACTATTACATGTAGTTTTTACAAAATTTGATTGTATTTTGGTCAAAAATTGGGAATCTTTCAAGGATCAACTAAATGAATCTTTTTTATCTTAAATTTTCTTAAAAACCCAGTGAAACAAACCCTATCCATTAATTATAGTTTTTAGGACAATATAGAAAAAGATATCCTTATGTATTTTTTAAAAAAAGTTTATTTTATAAAATTCAATTCACCTTTATAATGGAATTATTTAATTATATAAAAATTTATTTTAAAAAGAAATTTATTATAATTTTTTAATATAAATTCCATTACCTATTTTGATCTTGTCTATATGATTACTATGACTTGTTTTTTTCCATCAGTCAAACTCTTGTAATAAATAAATAGAATCTAGATAACCCACCATGGTTTAACAAATTTTCCACTAATTTATAGGAAAATACATGGATAAATAATGACTCGTTTTTTATCTGTATAGAATTACCAATCCCACTAATTATATTAATTTTGAGGTCGAAATTTTCCCTTCATGAAATAATATATTTATTGAACATTATGCTTACTTTTTACTCATATGTTTAGCACATATGACTATAAAAAATTTATCCCAAAACAATAATAATGAATAATATTTTAATTATATTTTGTATTAATGACTCTAAATATTTTCCATCAATAATATATTGGGTTTTATAGGGTACCAAAATTGTCTATTGGTATGAAAAAATGATATAGAAACCTTTTACGTAGACTTTGACCATGATATAGATAAATTTGATGAATAAAATATGGCGAACGATCCCATTATTTGATGAATATGATATTCTCCACTCATCATTGAAAGAGAAATCATATAGGAATCAAATTAAATCCCTATATTAAAGGTGTCTATAGATAATGAGAACAATAAAGAACATTTTCTTGGCATGACTCGTATAAATATCACTGAATTGTAGAAACCTATATAAAATGAAAAAATGTAACAAAGTGAAATTTATATTTTAGATGTCTCACTTTCGGAACAAATTTTCCATAATTTTTCCTCTATTATATAGGTTCACTTTTCATTCTCTAAGGTATCATCTAAATATATAAGTATTTTATACAAAATACAACATTTTATGTTTTGTAACATTTATTGTATAAATAATTATTGAATAATTACATCTTAAATATTTATTTTTGGTTCATTTAGAACCCTAAAAATACCATTATAAAAGATTAATTTTAATCTATATAGATTTTAATGTTAAAAATAATAATATAAAATATGATATCCACTTGTAACATGTATATCAAAAACAATGACACAATTCTATTATTTCTAGAATTATGTACCAAATAACATTTTGTTTCCAGATCATAATGAAACCCATATTATGTCCCTTTAGTGAATAATATATTTAAATCTCTCAATTTCAGTAATTCATCATAAAATACATTAAAATTTCATTTTATTACACCTCATATGTTATAACTATTGAAAACATACCCTATAATCTTTTCAAATATCATTCAAAAATCATTTTGGATCATTTTTCAAATAACTCACTCAGAATTTTAATAATTTATTATATAAAAATACTCATTCACACAACATTTTTATATGTTCTTGTGCACATATGTATCATTTAAAATAGTTATTAATTTATAATTAATAATTTAATGAATGTAATAATATATAGATAAGAATAAATGATACTCAATACATAAATATTTATGGTATGATCTCTATTAAACACATATCTCTCCAAATAGTTTTTTACTAGATATATCTAATTTTGAATGAAATTACAGGTTGTTTTTTATATACATAGAGTTGCACAGAAGTCATTTTCCGGACGGTGCTTATTTAATATCATAAATAATGTATTGGTGTCAATACTTTATAGAGATTAAGATACATCCTAACTGTCTTCGTGGTAATATCATTGTGGATAGAATGGTATAAAATATAAAATAATTAACTGAAAAATTATTTTCTTCCATTACTATGATATCATTTTTGGGATTTAAAATTTTTTAGGTTATGGTTTTTATTATATTTAATGCAGTTTTATGAAAAATTTATGTATTTATCATTTCATTAATTGTAGAAAAAATTTCAAAAATTATTTTAAAAAGTTTCATAATTTTAACATTTGGAAAAAAGTTGAAATCATGATACATATTGTCAATAAAATTTTTATGAAATATTGAATACTATAATGGAAATTCAAGGATCATTACTAATGATTATAAAAGGATAACATCGCTATATATCTTTGTGTCTCTCTTGATTTATGAAAATACAAGCTGAAGCTCTCTATTTATCTCTTCCCTTTAAACGTATGACTCTAGAAATCCATGCGTAAGAGAGATATACTACCAAGAATATTTCATTGTGATTCATATAAATCAGTGCATATCGTCATAACTAGGACTATGTTTGTTGCTAAGAGATATACCACAAGATTTTATAAGAGGGCTTGGAATGTATAACATAGAATACTAACTTTTCAACTTACACAATAATAAGGTGTGTTTTTATATGTTTTATATAATTTATTCTACATGTACCATGATATGATTTCCTGGATTAGGTTTTTTCAACTACGAATGGGTATAGGCTATCCTAGATAAAACCTACCAATGTTATTATATCCAATATTTTTATGTTTAGAAGAGTACTTTGAATTTAAACATTATAATTTTCTATGTAGAAAATTAAAAATATAGACAACATATCAAAAACTATAATACCCACATCAATTAGTATATTTAAATAGTGATTTATATTTAATTTATCATAAAAACACATATAATTTAATGAGATAACCTATCATAGATCATTCCTAGTTTGAAATATGTAACAAAAACACAGTATCATGACAAGACAACAAATTGATGAATATTCTTAAATGTATAATATTATAATTTTGGTGTTCATGAAACACTCAAATATAATAATTTGGATAAAATTTCACAAAATATTCATATGATAAAATTCATCATGGTTTAATTTCCTCAATTATTTTAAAAGAAATAATCTAAAGTATTTATGATACTAGAATGATTTTTTTCAACCAAAATGGAAAGAACATTGGATAGAATGTTACCAATATACTATTGGGATACTCATTAGGGTAAACACTTTAATTTTCACAACATCAAGAAATTGTATTCTAAAGTTCATTTATTGTTATGTGTAAAATGTATTGTACATATTTTAATGAATAATTTTATTCAAAATTATTTAATATTAACAGTTAATATTTCATTTCATAATTTTAAAAAAAAATCTTGTTCAAGTTTATGATTTTAATATAAAATGTTTAGTTATAAATTGGATATTAATTTATAATTTAATTACAGAATATATAATAAGGCTAAATATAAAATAACATAAAATATTTTGAGATATGTTCATAAATTATATTATCAATTATTCATATCAAATTGTTATTATATTAATTTAAATATTCTAATCATTTAGTATATTATATAAAATTTTTCAACGAATACTAAATATTTAGAATTTAAAATATTTTAAAATTTTTATATAATTAATATGAAGTATTAATATATCAAGAAACATTAAATGGTATGTATTTTTAAAATAGTATATTTTTTAATTTGAACTATCCCATGTGTATTCTATACAAAAAAATATATATAATGAGTTCATATTAAAATATAATTATAATGTGTCTATAATTATTTATTATGGAATTTCTAAAAAATCATGTTAATATTATAAATTTATCATAATTATTTTGTTTTTAAAATGTTCATAAATTCATTTCAATTAAATATATATTTGAATTAAAATTATTGTATTCATTTAAAACAATTTTTATATTCATTATTCATAATTAATAATTATATTAACAGATTTATGATTTAGTTTAAGTTAAATAAATGAATAATTTTAAAATACATATTGTACACATGAGGTGTTACTTATTAGATTTGAGAGAAATATATATATATATATTCTGGATAGAACATGATTTTTTGGGTTATGAACTCAATAATAAAGGAATTTTTTTGTTAATTCAAATCATGTGTTATGATTAAATTTAAATAAAGGCCCATATTATGTATGGATCTACTGATATTTGGACTTTGGGTTAGATATTACACAATCGTAGTAGTTTAGTCTATATTACAAAAAGGTTTGGGTTGGCTACCTAGCACAACATACTCTCTCTTGAGTTGATTTTTGTTTCAGTGATTCTAAAAGTTTATAATAAAGGGTTCCAGACACCATATACATGAGATACATTTGGATATGTGTATATGTAATTAATTTATTTATTAAATGTGTAAATACCAAAAATCATAAGATATTTAATGTGTTATTCCTTAATATATTAAGATCAATTAAATATAGTGAAATATATTAGTTACACACAGCAAATCATTAGAATCATTCATACAAGAATTAAAGACATGAAATAAAACAATAAGATATTTAAGAATTCATAAAAATCACTATATGTTAGATTCCTTCCAAAATAATCACCTATAAAATCCTAGATCATGGTAAAGATGTAAAGGTTTTTTATACCTGATGTAATATTTGGATTAAAGTTAATTGTGAATTCATTAAAAGTTATCTAAATAGAGAAATATGTTTGGGTTGAATAATATGAAGTATTTGAACAATGTTTTATTTACTAAACTATCTAAGAGTCATATCTGATATGGTTGGCATGATTGTATACCTAAATAGATAAAAAATGATAGAAAAACTAAAGAAGACTCAAATCATAAGTGAATATTAGTCTTATATCACTAATAAATTTGATTTATATGAAAAGGGGTTATCAATTTAGTGTAATAATATTTATAAGATTAAATATTAAATAAATTAAAATATGATAATCATCTAATAAAAGAATCTATTCATGAAAAAAATTAATTATAATCAAACATTTATTTGAAATCAATTCAATAAACTGGTAATATTAATTGAATTAATTACATGTATGGAATAAAACATGATAAACGGTCTCAAGAATGAATAAAAAAGATACATACAAGAGAAACAAACTATATAATAGTCAAAAAGTGAAGTTTTAGAGAAATAAATATTGACTATTACAAGATAGTAATAATTATTTATTACATATATCACTCTCATTATTTTATATAACGAGTATAATTTACAAATTTAACCATTGAACATGGATACAAAGGATCAAATTTTACTAATTTTCTACTTTGTTTTATTTGAGTGTTTAAATTTTTGAAAGTGAGTTTAGAGGTTATTGGTAAAATGAGAGTTGATTTTTTTTTATTTTAAGTAATAATTTCATTGGTATTTACTAAAAAAATACTTCTTTTTCTAGATTTGTCTTTGTTTTAGTTTCACTTGAATTGTTTATGACACGGTTATAGAGGAGTTGGTATCATAATTTTTGGAGTCAACTTTACCATGGTTTTAAAACCACAACATGGATTACAAGTACTAACCACTTTTAATTTCATGGATGAGATTTATATTTTGAGGTAGTTTTATGCATGAATAAGAGAATTAAAATGAATGTTCTTTATGTCGTGTTTGTAAAATGGCATGGTTGGTGAACACCAACTTATGGTATTGTCTCTATATTTTAATTCAAAATGTGGAACCCTAATAATGGTTTAATAACCTTGATTATGTCATTATAGATTGTTATTGTTTATAAAAAATATATAAATAAATTTTGGGGTGAATTTTTTTTTATATTACTCTGATTATCATGTCTTTTTTGATCAATCTAAATCTTGACATGGCTAACAATCAACATCCGGGGTTGGGTTATCAAAATGTTTTTTATAAATTTTTCCACTCCCTTATCCTATTTGGTTCCCTAATTCTTCTCGAAAACATATGTGGTGGAAATAATTAGTTTTAATTTTTTTTGGATTCCCTTGTTAGAACTACATGTCCCTATATTTATTAGAATTAGTATTTATAATTTAAGGTTCTCTTCTTCTTTATTATTACTCAATAATACAATTTAATCTATCTCAAGGACCTATAATAGTTAATGATTAATAGATATTATATAATATTTATGAACGTTTTATGTGTAATAGGTGTGTCGGTGAATCATTGTAGAAATTTGTGTGTCTGATAGTGAAGTTTCATCATTTTTTAACATTATTATTTAAGCATCCATTTTAAATATTTTATTCAATTTATATCTTTACTCTTTTTATTTTTGATGTGTATTAATAGTTATTATGTTTATATTTGTGTATGTAGATGGAATTATCCTAATTGAATAAGAATATTAATAATTGTATATAAAATTTAATGATATTTTAGTTATAAAAATAATATATGTGTATTTTTATTTTTCAGATATGATTGATATATTTATTTTTTTTACTACATTTTAGTGGTTTTTACTTAATAATAAAAAGTAAATAAGTAATGAACTGAATATTTTAAATTATTTTTTGTTTTTTTAGTTTTATGTGGTTGGATGATATGATATAGTCTTTTGAATAATATAAGTGGTAGTGGTTGAGGAATTGGTGAGGTTTATTGATGTTGTTTTTGATGAAATCTTTATGGTTTTCGTATTGTGGTTTTTTGTACATTGATAATAAGGGAAACTATTAAAATAATTTAATAATATTGAATGAGTATGAGTGTATGTTGAAAAAAATTGTATATGATAATTATAATTAATGTGATGAAGAATGTTATGTGTAATTATAATATGAATGGTGGATCACATGGAATTGCTTTGAAGAATAATGGGATGCTTCTGAAGAATAATATATAATTTAGATAAATAAAGTTAATGTGATATGGTAAATAAGAAATATGGGTAACTATTATTGGAATATTAAATGTGTAAACGTTTCGTGTGAACATTTGTCTAAGGTATTAATTTGACACGAGTTTCAAGATTACAGTAGTTAGTAATTAATAAAAATGATAGTATGATGATGGGGTTCTGTTCTAGATTTGTTTTGATTAGACATAGACCCTTGGTTGGGATTTTATGCTACAATATATCACGGTATAATTTTTATTTCTTTCACACCACCAAATAAATTGGGTAACCATGATGATGCACATATGGGATCATTAATTCGAGGAGAACCCCAAACATCAATGATATGGGTGATATATATGGTTGACTACTCCCTATATCATATTCTTTAATCCATTCATAGTAAGGTTTATGGAAGTGGTTGTGGTTGTGATGTGTGTTTGGTTTAGAATTGGTATGAGGTTTTTTATTGTGTCTTCAGTATGAAAATGTGAATTTTGGATGTGATAAATAAATGTGAAATGTTGTTATGGTATACTTATATGGGAAGGGATGAGAGTCACAGGTAGTATATCATTGGGGGTGTTGGGGTGATTTTATTACTATGTAAGATTCGGTAGGATTTATATTTAGATATATTTTCATGTTTTCTATATTATAAATATTGTATATGAATTTTTAGAGTGATCTTATAGTGAAGATGATTTTTATTGACATGCTTAAGGATATATGCCACTTCCATTATTTATCAATTGATAATTTAGTATTATTCTTCCACATTAGCATTAGAGTTTCTAAGTAATAATCTATTATAGAAACTTATATTCCTTACCCTACTTTAATATACAAGTTTAAACAATTTTAGAATAGATTTATTCATCAATATTGGTCAAAATAAATCATATAATGATGGTTTATTAGCATTAAAGGAGTTGACGTCATAACACTTGTTTGGCCATAATATTAATTTATTATTATTTTATTTGGTTGAATTGAATTTAATGCATATTTATATAAATAATTTTTGGACTATTAGGAAAAATTATTGTAACACCCTTATATTTTAGAAAAGAACTATATTTGATGGCGTGTTTGAAACAGAACAAGAAACTTAAACGACACGCGAAATATATTACGATTATAAAAAATCCCTTAAATTTGAGGGAATGAATAGTATAATATAATATATGAAGTATATATATACATATATTAATCTCCTGATAAATATTATTTTTAAATTCTTACGAAATAATCAACCAATTTTTAGTAAAGTAATTTTATTCTACAAATAATTGTGTTTCTTTAAGAAAAATAATTTATTTTTGTAAGGAAATATTATATTTAATTAATAAAATTTATAGGAAATTTACCTGATAATATAAAATAAATTTTTCAATAATAAAATGATATTTTACTTTGGGTAATATTTTTTGATTTTTCAGAAAATATTGATTTTTCAAGGAATAGTGAAAATACTGATTTTTGTAAAAATGTAGTTTCTCCTTCTCCCCTCTTCCAGCTTTTCTCGGATGGTTCAACGCCATATGACTTTTCCTTGGTTCATCATCTCGGAAAAGCCTGGATCGACATTGGATGCCTTCCTCATCAGCATCGACTTCACTTGGGTGGCGTTGGGTGCCCTTGGCTCCGCAACAACCGTCTCGACTTCGCTCGGTGGTAGATCTGACAGATCTCGGCTCTTCGTTGTATCCGACGTTGAGATCATCAGCTATGGATTTGGAGTCCAAGGATCTAGTTTCATGACGGCTTTGCAGCAACATGGCGATGAATTCAATGCGGGCTCGACTTCGGGATCTTAGGTTCGCGGCGGTGCAGCTGAGCTACAGCTTCGGCATGCTTTGTCACCCCGGAGTGGCTCGGCATTTGCTTCTGAGCGAATCAGAGGGGGGATGAAGTGGTTTATGATTTCTATGGTGGTTTTAAATATCAATGGTTTTTGGTTTTGTTTTGATGGCGTTGATTTTGGTGGTATGATTGACGTTTTTTCTGTTTTGATGCACTGGTGGTGTGTATTTGATTTGTGAAGGTCCTATTAGATGGATGGAGTCTATTGATTTGTTTATCTGTGTGTTTATCTCATAATAATTTTGTAGTTTGATGCGTTGACTTTCTGGAATGGTCTCTTGTGGCCCTGGGATCAGCGTCGCAACATGGTTGTTTTTTCTCTGCTTGAATGGTTTATTGTTCGATGGACGGAAGTTTGTGATCCGGATGACTTCCTAAACAGTCTTCAGAGGAGGTTTCAGAGCTGGTGATTCATCTTGGTAGGGTTTTATGGAATTGTTTTTTTGAGAGGGTATGGAATCATCCATCATATCGGGCCTTTCTAGACATATGACACATTTTTATTGATCAGCCTTGCATTGGTGGAGAGCTTTTTCATGTTCAAATGCTGGGAAGGAGTTGTTCAATGATGTATTTATGGTTTTTTATTCTTTCTATCCTTCGAGTGTATTGTCCTATGTCCATGATGTCTTTGGTTTTTCAACCCCTTTATCCCTTAAAAGGGGGATTTATCATATAATTAAAAATATTAAGGCCTTTGGGCTGTTGGAAGAGGATAAAAACTATTTTAAAGTGACCAAGGTTTATAAATTTTAGTTATTTAATATAATCCCTAATGGGAATTTTTTAAAATTCAATGTATAAATTTTATGAAAATAAATATTAATTCATATTCATAAAACTATTATTATTAATCATATAGTTAATATAAAATCATCTTTTCCTTAAAAATTTACTTCCTGAAAACCCAATTTTCCATCGTTTCTGTGGGTTTCATTTAAATTTACATTTTTACAAATCTAGGAATTAAATTTAAAAAATGATTAATATATTTTTAATAAAGTTTTTTTTATTATGAAATAAGTATAACATAATTTTTGACCATAATAAATTATATAAATTGTTAAAATAATTATTTTGCTCAAAGTAAAAATGAATTTACCTATGGTTAAATTCAAATAAGAAGGGATAAAATGACCTAAAAATTGGTCTAAATTTTTTTTTGGGATATTTTGACCTTATAATTCACAATACTCAATAATTTTCTATTTTGGTTCCTTGTGTAATGTAATGAACAAGGTTATAACTTTTTCTATTCAAAAAATACAGGTGGGCCACTCACCTAATTTATAAATGGCTACCACCTCTCCCCTCTACTTCAAACCTTCAAATCCATTATTTTAAGCCAATAAAATCACAAATATATTCATTAATTTAATCCACACATCATTTAATACTTTAATGTATCATAAATATACCAATTAACAATTTTTTTGCATACCTAAGGAGGTTTTCTGTGAAAGAGGAATGATGATTAACCAAGAACCAATACTTTATTTCTTCTTCCACCTCCTTGAAAAATTATCTAAAAATTATTATATAATAACTCGATTATATAAACTTTATTTATATTTTGTAATGTTAATTTAAGAACCTAAATAAAACTCTTCTTCTATCAAATGGGATGTGAAACAATCAATCATGAGTATGTTGGAGTACCTTTCCACGAACTGATGTCATTCTTTTTCTGTGATCGCCTCTCATAGCTTATTGTAGTCATGGAAATAAATTATATATATATATATATTATTTGAACCAAATTTATATTTATATATTTATTATTAAATATATACCACATTACTTTCTTTTCTATTGGGGATATGATAACATTGCTTCTGTGTAACGTGGACTACCGCCTCACAAAATGTAATAAATAATTTTTCACTAAAACATTACATAAAATGTAATATATATAATTTTAATTAAAATAGATGATGTAAAATAAATATTAGTTATAAATATGAAATATTTATCACCATGAAATTATAATATATAATTTTATTTTTCAAAATAAAAAATGATAATGGAATTCATGTACGTGTGGACTACCGCCTCCACAAAGCAATTTGATTCTTTTTTCAGCACCAGAACACATGTATTATATATATTTCAGAATATTTAATGAAAAATAAATGTTACTTAAAATATTTTGATTTGTTTTTAATGATTAAATAATAAATACATTCTTTCAATAAGTATTTTGAAAATGGAAATTTTTCTCACGTGTACGTATGACTTTCTATTTCAATGGTTAATATATAGTTCATTTTTCATAACCATTTTTCATAATTATTTTCAAAATGTATTATTTATGTATAAATATGATAATAATATCATAGTTATAATTCATTATATGTTTAATAATTATATCTTTGACCAATAGTCAACCTATCAATGTAATTTTTGACACATAAGGTAAATATCTTCAAAAAACCCAACATAATGTTATTTGAGTAAGAAATTTTATATATAATGCTCATAAGTTATGTAAAAGGAATAATTAACTCAAAATTATTTCTCATGAAAATATATAATTAACACAAATTTTTTATTCAGGATGATAAATAATATAAATGAAATGTCGGACTCAAGGTAAGGGTCTTCATCTCAATTTCTTATAGATGAGGCATATTTTGATGTTTTTCACTGATAATATTTTATAAGGTGTATATATATCTCCTATAATATGTTATATCATGAATTACTCTATTATCATGACATTTAATGTTTTTAGGGTTATTTTTTAATTGGACTTGGGATTCTAGTGTTTTCCAGGTGACAAGGGGATATTGTTATAGGAAATAGTCTTTCAATGGTTTCCTTTCACCTCATTATTTTCCATGTCCATGTTTTTAATAATATTTTATAAATGTTTTTATATAGAAATAAATGATAAAAAATTTATATTTTTCATCTTTATTATCTCATTTAAATGGGTTTCAGATATAACAGTTTTACATATTTTATAGAGAACATTTTAATAAAGAACACAAGGAATGTCATATTATTAATGTATGTGGTAAAAATTACTTTTTTCACTATTATGACCAATATTTTTTTTCTAGAATCAATTTAAATATTTCATGATTTATTTAATAAGAATCCAAATTTGCCTTTTTCTAGTTATTATGGAATTTAATTTGGATTTCTAATGGATATTTCAATATTTGAAAAGACTTTTTATATTGGTTTAAAATAGTTTTTCTGAAGTGTTATATGATCAAAGAGTGTATGGTTAATAGGTTTAAATTTTTAAAAAGAACATGATCATTACATAAAACATTTATGAGCCCTATACATGTTATATTATGGGTTGACCCCCATTATATAATATGATTTTTCCTTATACTGCTTATACAAAGGGTTGAACCCCATTATAGCTTATGAAAAATGGGTGACCTAGATATAGCTTATATGAAGTTTTGAGACCCATTATAGTTCACAAGTGAGATTCATATGGATTATAATAAGAGTGATCCACATTGTATCTCTCTAATTAATTGGGAAATTATTATATTGGAATTTTAGATTATAGTTATTCCAATTAAAATATGATTGAAAATATAAGGACCTAGACTTAGTACATTACATATTCTTAAATTAAATTAATAATTCACATTGAGGATTTTTTCAGGTTTAGAGTTTTAGAGAATGAAGATATAACTATTACATATCAACGATTAAAAGGTAGACACATCTACTTATTTTCCATTTTTTCACAAAATATATACTATTGAATAAAATATTCCTGTCTAGTTCCATGTTTTAGACATCATGACATTTCCTTGATCCCATCCTTGACCGTATTCCACTTTAAGTCTTGTGGAAGAAATTTCAAAAACATGGCATGAGCATAAAAAGCTCAGTAAGGGTTATAAAAATACAGAAAGAAAACATTAGTCCATGTATACATACGAATCAATGAAATCATACTTTACTCATAAAACATAAGCACTTTAACAAACCTCATTAAATCAAAATATTTAGGAATAAATCAAAGAAATAATAAGACATAAAGGTAACTTGAGGCATTCATAACATTCTTACGTAGGGAGTAACCCTCATGGTTACGTTTGGAATACCCATCACAGTATATTCCTTTAATCTCTTAGGAGAAACCTTTTCATTTAACTCTTTCACGTTACCCAATGCATTGGAGAGCTATCTCAGGGTCACCCGCCCTTAGTTTATCAGAAAACCGCCCGATTTCATAAACATTTCCCAAGAACCATAACATAATCACAACACTTAAAACATGCATACAATAAACATAAAATTTCCACATTTCAATCACAAGAGATCATATCATGATATTATCATAAATAAAAACATCTAATAAAATCATTAAAACTCTATGAGAGAAAAATCCTTTTAGACATTGAAAATATTAAAAGAATACATTTAAAACGGATTTTAGAATCAAAGTGTCCCATACCACTTCGAAACATTTGAATGGGATTTAAAAAATTAATTTACATATCAATAAATCCTTAAAACCATTTTTAAAACAAGGACATGGATGATAATTTTTTAAAAGAATCAATATTTAAAACCATTTAAAACAATGTTTTAATAAAAGAGTCCTTTTCCATTTTGAACAATTAAATTATAAGCCACATGAAAGTTGACCATTTTAAAAACATTTAAATGACTTTATTATAGGCTTAATATCAATATTTAAAGTCAAATATGCTGTATATACACTTTATAAAGGAATAAAAGTGAATCTCATTACGAAATGTCTCAATGAGTAGAAATTGAGATGTATTCCCAATCAAGGATCATGCCATTGAAGAAAGGATAAAGAAATGAAATAATTATGTGTGAAAAATATAAATACACTAAATATAATTGGATACTCAGTGTAAAACAATAATATTTCATCCACACATATTCATAGCACGACATAATCAAGAATTATAGGTTTAACCCAATGAATTGGAATAGGGTTAAGAAGTTCCCTTGCAAAAGATCGATAGCCTAACGGCGTCACATTAAATTTTAGAAAAAGATTTTATGAGAGAGATAAGGGGTATCTAATCAAATGGATATAAAATTTATAGAAATAAGTATATATAAGAACATATCCAAACATAAGAATATTTAATTTAAAAGATAAAAAAAAGAAGTCTTTTAAAAATAGGAGGGTGAAAGGTTCCCTTACCGACTTGGGTAACTTTCAAAACGTACACCCCATGAAAGAAGGACTATAAAACATTGATCTAAATATCCGTAAACAAAATTATATTACACAAATAGTAGAATAATGGAAAGTACATACACCACTCCAAGTAAATGGTGGAAAATGTAGCATAAATCTCACAGGAATAAAAGTGAGATGAAAAATCCGTTACGAAAACTCGGCATCCTAACAACACCACATAAAACATCAAAAATTGTATCTATGAGATCAAATAGGGTTTCTCATAATATGAACATAAAAATTACAGAATTAAGAATATAAAAGAACATCCCCAAACATAAGAAATATGAGCTTAAAAGAAATGACATAAAAGTGAGTACTTAAAAAGAAAGAGAGGTATAGGATCCCTTACCTCAATTCCGACTGGTCTTGTTCATTTCTTTATATTCCAGAATAATAAACTAGATTTAATTTATAATTTCTTAAGAACCTTTTTCATGTTCATTATTCCATTTATATCACTTATTACCATGTTATGAACATTATGTAATTATTTAAGTTAATAACGGTCGGTTTTTCGATCATTGGTACTTGAGTCAAAAATCAACTTGTTATAATTACAAGTTGTTCATGTGGTAAAATATCCATTATATCCAGAGTTATATTCATGATTTAGATATAATATAAATAATATATATCCAGTATATACTTTCATTTATAATATTAAATAACATTTAGGTAAGAAATGAAATGCACCGTTCATGGAGACGGAAAGTTGTATTTACGCATGAACGCTACTTTCATTTCTATTTCATATTTAATGGAATTAAAACTAAATGATATATATATATATATATATATATATATATTATAATTCCATTATAATATATATGTTATATAGGTCACATATTTTCATTAATTTCTTTCTTTATACATTCCATGTATTGCATGAACGAGTCACATCACTTGAGGGGTCGGTAGTCCACACTCCCTCAAATGAAATTATCGCATTTTCAGAAGAGGCTAAGCCTAAAAGAATATTTTAAATGTAAAATTAAGAAACATAGAGAGGAAATAAATATTATATATATCATAAATAAATATAGTTCCATCATAATGTCCACCATGAGAGGTGGCAGGAGAAGATAGAACAATCATCGTTTCGTGAGGCAGTAATTCGTCATCCACATAAACAGTATGTTCTTTAACCATTATATGGAGTTTTGTGTAATTTTAGCTCGAATAATTATCATAAAAACATCCTAGTATTTTTAAGATACAGGTTTTGTTACAAAATAAATGAATAAAAATATTTTAGGGGGTTGGAGATGCAAAATAAAACAAAAGAACATAAGAGAGGACGTTATCTTTAAATCGGGTGACTCCCTTTGGTTTGAAACAAAAGGGTTTCATGAAGCGATTTCAGCCTAAGGTAAGACTTGTAGGATTAATATAGGTATTTTTAGAGAAAAAATACGCATAATTTGGACAATCTAATGTCTTTAGGGGTGTGAGTAATGAGGTAGAGGTGGGGGCCTTTTATAAGAGGGAGGAGGGGCACTCTTGGAATTCAAGAAATGTAACTTTATATTAAAATGAGTTTCGGATTTTAAAGGTCCCAAATTGATATATTTAGAGGATACGGTGATAAGGGTTCTAAATATACTCATAAAATAGGTTTTATTCAAATGTAAGTCTTATATTTTACATTATCTTTCCATTTTATTTAAATCGTTTATTAATGAGATAATAACCGCATCATCATGGTGTCATAAATAAATTAATTTATATAATGTTTGAAAATTAAAAAAAAACTACTATGATGTAGGAAATATTTTTATCTTTCCTATTACTATTTATATTTTAAAATATCATTTATGTAGAGAAAATTAAAATTATTTTACTTAGGTGTTACATACTTTGGTTACATTTACCTTTCTTTAAAAAAATCTGATTAAAGGTCACTATCACACTGAAGTGATTCCATGGGGTCCCAAGGTTGGAAAAAGGCATCCCATGGTCGGCCATGACACAACTAATAGCATTAGTAAAAATGTTGGGGTCATTTTATATTTTTATGATATTATTTTCTTACCCTTAATTACCCAATTACAAATTAAACACGAAAATTAAAGATAATTACCGTCGTTACTATTCATAATGTCCAAAAACAAAAGAGTCTTAATTAAATAATTTTTAACTTATGATTCTAAATATGGAATCCATTTTATCAAATTAAAACACAGAAATTGTAGTAATTAATTTAAAATTAAATCCTGTAGTAAAAAAAGACGGGTTTTTAAGAAGTAAAATTTATCAAAAGATTGACTTGTTTTTACATCCAATTGAACTGTGAAATTACTTCCAATGAATAAAATTGTATTAAGTGATAAAAAAATAATTCAATTATAATTTAAAAACAAATAAAATGACAATATGAATATATAAATAAATTTGATGAAAAGGCAGTTTTGAATTAAAAAACTGTATTTTTCACTACTGATTAAAAAAAGACACTATTAGAAAAATACCAAAAATTAAACCAATGCTAAATTTGATATTCCAAATTCGGAAATGATTTAAATTTTACCCATTTCAAAACATATAAGTTTTATTAATAAATCATATAGTTAATTCCCGATGTCAAAACAAATAGCGTGTTTTTAAGAAACAATATCTATCAAAATGTTGACACTTGTTTATGCCTATTTTGAAAGTAAAATTAATTCTAATGACCACCATTGAATTAAATGGTAAAAATATAATCTAATAACACTTTAAAAAAATGAAAAAATATAATCTGACCATGTAATTAAATTTTATTAAAAAGCAGTTTTGAAGTAAAATACAGTATTTTTCAGTATTCATTAAAAAATGAACATTGTCTGAAAAAAAAATTGTCCAAAGTAGATTTCAATGTCCCAATTATAAATAATATGTTTATTTTGACAAATAGAGCTTATAAAATTGTCAAAAGTTATATTTTAAAAAGGTTCTACATCAAAAGGCAGTAAAAAAATCTTTTAAAAATATTAGAGTATTTATTCTTAAAAATGGATTCATTTGCATTTTAAGCCTCTAAAATTTATTAGATAAATGTAAAAATATTTAACAATCATATTTAATCATTTTTTAGTTAGTTCTATTCATTATATCCATTACAACGGTTAGGAATTAAATATTTAAAATAATATTATTATATTATTAGTGTGCAACGTAAGATTTCAAAGAAACTCATTGTTGCGTATTAGGTACGCCATCGAGCATAGAATTACCTTTAAAATAATATTAAAATTTTATTCACAAATATTGATAAACATGAGAATGTAATATTATTTATTTACCTGGGTTGTTACATCCTTCCCCCTTTTGTAAATTACGTCCTCACAATTTTAAAATTGGTCTTGGAAACTTCATTGAAAGCCCTACATCGGAAAAACAGTCAGCAAAACTATCACTTTAAAAGAAAGAAAGAGAATTACAGAGGTCACCCGAGTTAACCCATACAAGGATTCAATGTTGTGTAAAATGGATATGGATGAAAAATCATAGGTTCATGTTCTGAGGGAGAGTGATATAAAACATTTTTACGCGAAAGTTAACCAACAGAAAATCACAAACTTGTGATGGGTTAAACAGTATTTGATTCCCCAAAAGGAAAAGTTAACAGACAACATGTTATTTTTAAGTTACTTTTCAATAAGGAAATTATTTATGAGTTTAACTAAATCATAAGGAAGCATACTTACTTGTCATTTTGACTTTCAACTTTTACTAGATTTCTTACAAAAACTCATATTTTCTCCAAAAGATGAGTATTTAGGAAGACTTGTTCACATTAAGAGTACTATAATCAAAATCTTGAGAATCACCTAATCCAAAGAAAGATAACTATATATTTCACATGTCTTTAGACCTCAACCAAAACCAAAACCAAAATGGTTAGTACAAGATCAGATAATACCCAAAAAGGATAATCCATTATAAAAAAATCTATTCTTAATCTCAAAAAATATTCAAACAATACCCAAAGTTCAACAAAGACAATTAAATAAAAATCTATCCATAAAATTCTTCAAAGTAATCAAAACTATGATTGAAACCAAAATATTTCAATGATTTAATCACATAGTCTTCCAAGATAAACCTTAACATTTATCTCCAAATAATATCAGTTACTCTTAATGTCTCATACTGAAAGGTAATTAACCTAATCACATATCCTCCATGTTAGGTTAATAATTTCCATAGATAACCCAAAATAAACTTATTTTAGATTCATATGATCATGTAACTAAAATAATTAGTCAAACTAACCAGTCATTTCATGTAGTCCAGTGGTAGGTGATAAATACCAGTCACACATTGGTTGTGGGTTCGATTCCCTTATCTTCGTCCGACGCGATAGGTTGCCACATGGTATACGTGTTTTCCTTTTTCCAAAACTACATAATTCTTATAAAATTCCACAAAAGGTGATAAAATCTTCAAAAATAACCATAACATAATTTATCCTCAGTTTTATCTCATGTCTTTCATATTCCATCATAACATATAGTAACCCATAATTACCTCAAAAGTAAGGATCATATAAACCCTAATTGTTAAATTTATAATTATTACCTGAACTTTCACATCGATTTGGTTCTCTCGTACGTGATGCATTAGAGAACACACCATGTTTCAAGTGGGTGATCATGACTCCTGATAGTTGGTTTAGAATAACCACGATATTTCTCATTGAATCCCCCATTTCATCCAGTCTCTTAATCAATGAACCATCACAGTTTCCTTCAAACCCATTGTCACATTGGTGCCTGTTAGATCCATCCATTTACTGAAACAAAAAAGGTTAGTGTGAGTATATGAACAAACTCATCATATACTAAAGAGGAAGATAAACACTAAGATATAATTATCCAATTTATCGAAAACTCATTCCAACTTTCACAAATAACAATGAATCTATCTAATATAATTATCATTGCTTATAAAAAACTTGTCACTTATGCATAAACAAAACTCTAACCTATAAAGGTATCTAAACCGACTGTCAATACCAACTATAAGGACCTAGCCTTAGTACATTACATATTCTTGAATTAAATGAATAAATCACATTGAGGATCTTTTTAGGTTTAGAGTTTTAGAGAATTAAGACATAACTATTACATCTCAAAGATTACAGGGTAGACACATCTACTCAGTTTCCATGACATTTCCTTGATCCCATCCTTGACCGTATTCCACTTTAAGTCCTGTGGAAAACATTTCAGAAACATGGGATGAGCATAAAAATCTCATTAAGGGTTATAAAAATACGGAATGAAAACATTAGTCCATGTATACATACGAATCAATGAAATCATACTTTACCAATAAAACATAAGCACTTTAACATACCTCATTAAATCATAAGATTTAGGAATAACTTAAAAAAATCATAAAACATAAAGTTATCTTGAGGCATTCGTAACATTCTTACGTAGGGAGTAACCCTCATGGTTACGTTTGGAACACCCATCACAGTATATTTCAAAAATCTCTTCAGAGAAACCATAGCGTATAAATCCTTCACATTACCCAATGCATTGGAGAGCTATCTCAGGCTCACCCGACCTTAGTTTATCACGTAACCACCTAATTTCATAATCATTTCCCAAGAACCATAACATATTCATAACACTTAAAACATGAATAAAATAAACATACAAATTTCCACATTTCAATCACAAGAGATGAAATAATGATATTATCAGAAATAATAACATCTAATGAAATCATTAAAACTCTATGAGAGAAAAATCCCTTTAGACTTTGAAAATATTAAAAGAATACATTTAAAAGAGATTTTAGAATCAAAGTGTCCCATACCACTTCAAAACTTTTGAAAGGATTTTAAAACATTCATGTCCATATAAATAAATACTTAAAACCATTTTTAAAACATGTACATGGATGATAAATGTTTAAAAGAATAAATCTTTAAAACCATTTAAAATAATGTTTTAATAAAAGAGTCCTTTGCAATTTTGAACATTTAAATTATAATCCACACGAAAGTAGAACATTTTCAAATCATTTAAATGACTTTAGTATAGACATAATATGGATATGTAAAGTCAAAGGGTCTGTATATACACTTTATAAAAGAATAAAAGTGAATATCATTAAGAAATGTATCAATGAGAAGAAATTGAGATGTATTCCCAATCAAGGATCATGCCATTGGAGAAAGGAAAAAGAAACGACATAATTATGTGTGAAAAATATAAATACACTAAATATAAGTGGATACACATTATAAGACAATAAAATGTCATCCACACATATTCATAGCACAATATAATCAAGAATTATAGGTTTATCCCAATGAATTGGAATTGGGTTAAGACGTTCCCATGCAAACGTTCGATATCCTAATAGTGTCACGTGAAATTTTAGAAAAAGAGTTGATGTGAGAGATAAAGGGTATCTCATCACTTGAACATAAAATTTATAGCAATAATGATATATAAGAACATATCCTAACAGAAGAAGATGTAATTTAAAAGACAAACCAAAAATAAGTCTTTTAAAAATAGGAGGGTGAAAGTTTCTCTTACCGACATGGGTAACATTCGAAACGTACACAACATGAATGATGGAATATACAACATTGATGTAAATACCCATAAAAAAAATTATATTACACAAATATTAGAATAATGGGATGTACATACACCACTAAATGGAAATGGTGGAAAATGTAGCATAAATCTCACGCGAATAAAAGTGAGGTGAAAAATCCCTTACGAAAACACAGCAGCCAAACGATGCCACTTAAAACATCAAAAACAAGATTTATGAGATCAAATAGGGTCTCTCATAATATGAACATAAAAATTAAAGAATGAGGGATATAAAATAACATTCCTATACATAAGAAAGATTAGCTTAAAAGAAAAGACATAAAAGAGAGTACTTAAAATGAAAGAGAGGGGTAGGATCCCTTACCTCACGTTCGACTTGTCTTGTTCGTTTCTTTATATTCCTGAATAATAAACTAGAGTTGATTTCTAATTTATTAAAAACCTTTTTCAAGTTCATTATTCCTTTTATATAAATTATTATCATGTTATGAACATTATTTAATTATTTAAGTTAATAACGGTCGTTTTGTCGATCATTGGTACTTGAGTCAAAAATAAACTTGTTATAATTACAAGTTGTTCATGTGGTAAAATATCAATTATATCCAGAATTATATTCATGATTTAGATATCATATATATCATATATATCCATAATATTCTTGCCTTTATAATTTTACATTAAATTTAAAGGTAAGAAATGAAATGCACCGTTCATGGAGACGGTAAGCCGTACGTACCCATGAACGCTACTTTCATTTCTATTTCGTCTTTTATGGAATTGAAACTAAATGTGATATATATATATATATATATTATAATTCCATTATAATATATATTTTATATAGGTCACATATGTTATTTAATTTCATTTTTTATACATTCCATGTATTTCATGATTGAGTCACATCACTTGAGGGGGCGGTAGTCCACACTTCCTCAAATTAATTTATCTCATTTTCACAACATGAAAAGAATAAAGGTATGTTTTAACTGTAAAATACAGAATCATAGAGAAAAAAAATATATAATATATATCTTAAATAAATATATTTCCATCATAATGGCCACCATGAGAGGTGGTAGGAGAAGATAAAACAATCATCGTTTTGTGAGG
Organism: Viscum album; assembly: GCA_963277665.1. Taxonomy (NCBI): domain Eukaryota; kingdom Viridiplantae; phylum Streptophyta; class Magnoliopsida; order Santalales; family Viscaceae; genus Viscum; species Viscum album. Next base: position 838,151,630 of record OY728137.1, read on the forward strand.
TAGTAATTCTCCATCCACGGAAACAGTATGTTCTTCAACCATTAGACGGAGTTGTGTGTAAGTGTAGCTATAATAATTCTCATAAACACATCCTAGTATATTAAATATACTATTTTTGTTACAAAAGAAATGAATAAAAAGATTTTAGGGGGTTGGAGAAAAAAAAACAAAAGAACATAAGAGAGGACATTACGTTTAAATGGGGTAAATCCCTTTGGTTTGAACCAAAAGGGTTTCCTGAAGAGATTTATGTCTAAGATAAGACTTCTATATTGAATAGAATTATGTGGAGATACAAAATGAGCATAGTTTGGCCGAGCCAATGTCTTGAGTGGTGTGAGTAAGAAGGTAGAGGTCGGGGCCTTTTATAAGAGGGAGGAGGGGCACTCATGGAAAGTCAAGAAATGTTACTTTATATTAAAATGATTTTCGGATTTTAAATTTCCCAAATTGATATATTTCTAGGATAAGGTGATAAAGGTTAGAAATATACTCATCCAATATGTTTTAGGCAAGTTTATGTCTTTGATTTTACATTATATGTTCATTTTATTTAAATCGTTCATCAATGAGATAATCAATGCATCATAATGGTGTCATAAGTAAATCAATTTATATAATGTCTAAAAATTATAAGAAATAAACTATGATGTAGGAAATATTATTTTAATTCCAACTAATATTTATAGTCTAATATATCATTTATTTAGACGAAATTAAAATTAATTTACTTAGGTGTTACATACTTTGGTTTCGTTTACCTTTATTTGATAAAAAATATGATAAAAGGTCACTATCACACTAATGTAATTCCATGGGGTACCAAGGCATCCAAAAGGCATCCCATGATGGTAAATGACACCAAAAATAGGATTAGGACACACTTTGTGGTCATTTTATATTTTTATGATATTATTTTCTTACCCTTAATTACCCGAATAATAATTAAACACGACAATTAATGATAATTATTGTCATTACTATTCATAATGTCCAAAAACAAATGAGTCTTAATTAAATAATTTATAACTTATGATTACAAATATGTAATCCATTTTTAAAAATTCAAAACACAGAAATTGTAGTAATTAGTTTAAAATTAAATCTCGTTGTCAAAAAAAAGACGGGTTTTTAAGAAGTAAAAAATATCAAAAGATTGACTTGTTTTTATATCCAATTGAAAAGTGAAATTACTTCCAGTGAAAAAAATTATATTAAGTGAAAAAAATAATTCAATTATACATTAAAAAAAATAAAATGGAAATTTAAATAAATACATAAATTGGATGAAAAGGCAGTTTTGACATAAAAAACGGTATTTTTCACTATGCATTAAAAAAAGACATTATTAGAAAAATACCAAACATTTACCCATAAGCTATATTTGATATTAAAAATTCATAATTTATGTCCATTTTACCCAATTCAAAACATAGAAGTTTCATTAATAAATCATATAGTTAATTTCCGCTGTCAAAACAAATAGTTTGTTTTTAAGAAACAATATCTACTAAAAGATTGACACTTTTTTGCCCATTTTAAAAGTACAATTAATTATAATGACCACTAGTGAATTAAATCGTAAAAATATATTATAATTAACCTTTAAAACAATTAAAAAAGATAATCTATCCATATAATTAAATTAGATGAAAATGCAGTTTTGAAGTAAAATGCAGTATTTTTCACTATTCATTAAAAATGAACATTGCCAGAAAAAAAACAAAAAATTTATCCAAATTAGATTTCAATGTCCCAATTCTAAAGAATAAGTTTATTTTTGAAAAATAGAGCTTATAAAATTGTCAAAAGTTATATTTTAAAAAGGTTCTCCTTCAAAAGGTGGTAAAACAATCTTTTAAAAATATTAAAGTATTTATTCATAAAATTGGATTCATTTGCATTTTAAGCCTATAACATTTATTGGATAAATGTAAAAATATTTTACAAACATATATAATAATTTTTTATTTAGTTATGTTCATTCCATCCATTACAAAGGCTATGCATTAACTATTTAAAATAATATTATTATATTATTATTGTGCAACGTAAGATTTCAAAGAAACTCGTTGTTGCGTATTAGGTACGCCATTGAGCATAACATTACCTTTAAAGTAATATTAACATTTTATTCACAAATATTGATATACATGAGAATGCAATATTATTTATTTACCTGGGATGTTATAGAAAAGTTCTTTGGAATATATTTCTCTATGTTTCCAAAAGGGGTTTTAGTATCATACTATGATTTATAATGTTTTTTCATTAAAATAAATTATATTTTTCTAATGAGAAGAGTTTATTTATTTTACTCAAATAACATTTAAAATAAGGTAAAATATTTCATGGGGTTTTATGTTTTCAACTTAACTAACAGTTTTTTTAATTTTTATGTCTCTTTTATCCTTTTTGTTATTATACCATGTTTTAAAATGTTATTGATAGGGTTTAAGGATGGGAAAAAAATATAATAATTAAAGATTAATGTTATGAAGATTTTTCTTGAAAAGAAACCATGCTAAATTTTAAATTTTTTATATTATGGAAAAAATGGATACTAGTCAGATTTTTCAACTTGTATAATATGTTTTTGTTATGAATGAGTTATGACCCAATTCTCTAAAAATCTAAAGCTAAAAATATCATAAAATTTTAAAAAAAATTAAATTAATGACTAAAACTCAATATTATATAACATGTATGGATAGGCCTTTATAGTTTTTATAAGTGGTTGGATTAGATAAATTTTACAATTAGGATACAAAAAATACCATGACGTTGAAAGGTTTTACCTTATGGTTAGTTTAACTGATATAGAATTCGAATATTACCATGTTCATTTTTATAAACATTTTTTTAGAATAGAATTTTGTAAAATAAATTATGAATATAGAGATACAATACACTAAGTGAAAAATATTCTTTGACATCAGTATCTTGTGATTATTGGAATCAAGACAGGGAAATTTTTTTATTATGATGGCACATATGATAAAGGATATAAATGGTGGTGGTACCCATAATAGATACCAACTAGATCTACTATAGATGAACATTATGATATTTGATAATTAAATGAGACAACATCCCTCATCATTAAATGGAAAATCATACACAATTGTTTCTAGAGGATGGATCAATTCCATGGAGAAGAGATTTGATTTCATTGATTGTTAGAAATGTTAAAATGTAATCAATTATATTTATCATTTTGAATGTGAAGCAGATTTTGTGGTTGATTTTGGTTAAGAATACATGAGAGAATGGTGAAAATGATGATATAGAATGAGAATAATTTAAGGATATTTTCCTTGAGAAATATTTCCTTAAGATTATTGAAATCAAAATAGAAAATCAATTCTTATAGTTGAGGAAAAAAGATGAATAGTCTCTAGCTGCATATAAATAAATATTCATAAAATTGGCCAAGTATGAGAGGAATTTTCTTTAAGACATTGATAATAAAATTAAGATATTTTCCTCAATGTTTTAACAACGTTTATAAAGTCATTTTTATACATTAGAATTTAAAATTTATAAGAAGGTTTGCATTGTGATGATAATGTTGATATGAATTTTTCCATAAATTATGATCAATGAGATGAAATAGTAACAAATGGTAATTGTGGAAAATGGTATAGAATCAAAAAATTAAATATTCCAGAGTTAAGCCCCCAATATGCTTTAAATATAGTAAGATAAATTTATAGAATTTTTTTATGATCTAGAATGGACTACTGGTTTGTTATGTTTGGTCACATGGATTGTTGTTGCAAAAAAAGTGTCTTAAATATCAATGAATTGGATAATAGATATAAAGTAAATAGTGGGATGTTTTGTCTATAATGAGTTTCAACATAATGTTAGTGTGTTTCCAATGTTTCTTACTCATATTGGAAATAATCATTAGAAAAAATAAATGTGTGCCAAAATCATTTGTTGTTGTTATAGTTGATGTTGGTAAATCTGGTGATTTAGTGAGAATTACTATAATCTTAGTAATTTTTTACTAAAGTTTTTCGAGACATTATCATAATTTGTGTCCAATTTTTCTTAATCATGTTTCAAATCATCATTATAAAAAAAATAAATGTGTCCCAAAATCATTTGCTGCTGTTATATTTGATGTTTTTTAATCTGGTGATATGGTGAAAATTCCTAGGATCTCAGTATTTTTATGGTTAATAATTAGTTCATTATTTTAGCAACCACTTTTAGGTATTAATTTATGATATCTTAATGATATTAATTAGTTTTTTGAATATGTTTTGATGGGTTTATGTATTAGTAATGCTTTGGTTTTACTAGATTTATGACATTACTTTTTTGATATGAGTTTTAAGGTATTCATAAAATTTTGGGGTTATATGATATTTTATGATTAAGGTTATTTTTATTGATGTTAATTATATTTTTCATAACAATATATTGTTCAAATATTCTCAAAATCTACAACATGAAGGATGGGTAAAAAACCATCAAAAATTACAAGGTCGTGTGGCTTATATACATTACCAAAGGTCGAAAAGGGTAAAACATATACACATGGAATTTGTGATGTCCATGTTAGTATGAAATAATTCTTATAAATTAGAGATTTCAAAAGATAATTATAATATTTATTTCTAAAAAATATGTTTTATCACAATCAAAATCAAGAAATTAAAATGTGATTTGATGATTCAGTTATTCATGTTTTCCCAAATGAAGATTACTATATTTTTGGGAAATATCTTAACATATATTAAAAATTTTGGTTCTGGTTAATGTATAAAGATATGAGTAATATCTACTTATCATTTTGGGGATTATTTGATCTATTATTTATTTATATTAGTGCACTGGACATGAAAACTCATATTTGATACTAATCGTTTTACAAAAGATGAATGTGTGGTGGAATTTGATTAATTTTGGAAATTCTATAACACAAATAGGCACATTTCCTTATGATTATAGTATATATGGTAAATAAATTCCCAAAATATTTGATAAAATCCTTTAAAATGAAATTTGTTTCCTATTATGTTCATTTTCGATGAAAGAAATTCTGGTTTAACACATATCAAATTTATAGTTTTGAGTTCCTCAATATTACATTGATCATTCAGTTTATTCTGATCAATGATATATATATATATCAAAATCATTGTTTGGACATAAAAATTTTCATCCATGTATAACTATTCACTTACTAAATTCTCTCTCCTACTTGGGAACATAGATATTCTGTATTCTAGATGAGCTCTATACTTCTATTTCACTTTTATAAAAAATAATGTTTACTGAACCGTTTTATGATACTGGTTCCCAAAAAAGTTATAATGAATTTGATAACCTCTTATTAACAAAATAATGTTAAAATTGGGAGTTCCACATTTATTAAATTGGGATAATTTAACACCCCATGATCCTAGAAATGAAAAATATGTTTTATATCATGTTTAACACGCAACGCCAAACTTAAACCACAAGTTAAATATTTAACATTCATAACCTAGACATTACATTGTATTCTATGAATATTATTAACTAATTTATTATATATATATATATATAAATTTCCTAGTAAATATAAATTATTTATTAAGTATTAATAATTAATCAATTACTTTTTTAAATGGGCTTTTATTCATTATATATAGTCTTTCATTAAAAAAAATTATTCCTTTTTATAATGAAATATTATAATTCTTTTTTGGATATTTTATTAAATTTATTTTACCACATTAAATTTATTTTTTAAATAATAATATTGAAATTTTCCGTGGGTGACAATTTTGGATTTTTCAAAAAATATAGACTTTCCAAAAATAGTGAAAATACCAATTTTTTGTAAAAGGATCTCTTCAATTCATGATGTTATGTAATTTAAAAGTTACACTATGTTTATAATATGATTAAAATTAATATAATAATCATTTTATATATATTAACCTTTTAATTACTTAATAATCAAATTTATATTCTATTTTAGTATATGTTTGTTTCGTGATTATAAAGAGGATTTTTCTAAAAACTTCTTTAAAATGGATAATGTTTCTCTATTTAAATTAATAAAATAATCCCTAATGAGAAGTTTTATAAAAAAAATTTATAGATTATCTATCAATAAATATTAATTTTTATTCCAATGGTTATTATTTTTATTCATAGTGTTAATATGAAATCATCTTTTGATTCATAAATACAATTCCACAAATCCTCTTTTTCATCGCATATGGAAGTTTAATTCTAAAATATATTTTCTGATAAACTAAATATAATTTGGTAGAATTGATTCCAAATTTTAAATCATAATAATGTATATTATTTAATATGGTAAAAATTGTTTTTTTCCTTGAATTAATATTGAAAACAGTAAAACTTTATTATTGTTGTTAACATAATAATTGATTTACATGGGTTAATCTAATAATACAAGAGATAAAATGGCATAAAACTTATTAAATATATATTTTATAGATTTTTGTATACCTTATAGTTCCAATGTATCAATAATCGTCCCTTATTGATCCTTTTACATCTGAATAATGTGGGTACACATTTCATTTTAAAAATTACAGATGTGTCACTCACATCACTTAAAAAAGGAAACCCCCTCTCCACTCCTCTTCAAAAATTGAAAGCCATTTTTTCAGAAAATACCCTCCGAAATACTTTTCTTAATTTCCTACCCCCTTCATAGAATAATTTCATTGATTATAAATCTATCCAATGAAGGCTTCTGGTGCATGCTTAATAAGGTTGTCTGAATAAGAGGTACGATGCTTAACAACACATCTTTATTTTATTTATTATTCCACCACCAAAAAATATTCTCTACTTATTCTTATATAAAAAACATAACTCCCATATTATGATATTTTTTAATTTCATAAAAAAATCTCCCATTTATTACATCAAATGAGATATGAAATCATTATTCATGTATATGGTGGACTCCCATTATGCGAACTGTTGTAATTTAATTTCCATAATCATATATCATGGTTTGTTACAATAATGGATTTAAAGTAAATATATATTATATTTTAATCATATTTTTACTTTTTGAGTTATTATAGAAAATATACCTTAATAATTTCCGTTCAATGAAGAATATGATAACGTCGCTAATATGTACGGTGAACTACTGTATCACGATGCATGAGATTATTTTTTTTAAAAATTCATTACATGGATTGTAATAGGGATAATAATAAAGAATATATGTGATATAAATGAAGTAATAATTATATTAATGACATATTTATCACTACTAAAATATAATATATCATTCTTTTATTATACTAAATAATAATAATTTCATTTGGGTACGCGTGGACTACCACATCCTAAAAGAGATTTGATTATTATTTCATCACCACAACCCATGGGTGAAATATTTAATAATTTTTAATTAAACAATATTTTATTTGTGATATTATGGATAAAATTTAAAAATAAAATATTACTTACCTTCTATCCATAATGAATATTGAATACTGGAAATGTTACTCTTGATTACGTATGACGTACCATCTCTATGATTGAAACATCATTTTTCATAACCATATTCCATGATTTTTGTTAAATACTTTAACTAATCTATAAATATGATAATTATTTCATGATAATTATGTTGTATATGTTCAAAAATGACTTATATGATGAATAGTTGACCTACCAAAGTACGTTTTGAAATATAAGACAAATATAACTGAAACCACCGATATGAACACAATTCATTTAGTAATATAATATAACATAGTAATTAGTGAAATAAATTGAATAATTAACATGAAAATTGTTCTCAAGAAAGTTGATAATTAAAATAATTTTATTATTTAGGATGAAAAATAACATGTTTAACAAGTTAGACTCAATGTAACATACTTAGTCTCAATTTCATTTCCCTAAGGTATATTTTGATATTATCCACCAATATTAATTTTTTAATGTATATATATATCTTCTAAAATATTTCATATCTTGTAATTATCTATTATAATGATATTTAATGTTTTTTTATTATTCTTTCATTTGGCCAGTGATTCATGTGTTTCCCATGTGAAAATGGGCTTCACTTTAAAAAAAATCCTCTTTTAATATTTTCATTCTAACACATTCTCTTCTGTGACCATGTTTTGAAAATGATTTTATGAAAGTAGTTATATGGATTTAAAATATATATAAATTAAATTCTATTTATACTTTAATTTGTTTTAGTGGTTTTTAAATGAATCTTTTCAATTTATGTATTATGATCTTTTTAAAAAAAATAAAAAAACTAATAATATATTCTTAACATGTATGAAGACAATGAATTTTCCCACCATCATAACTATTATTATTTTTAGATTCCATTAAAATATTTCATGTTTTATTCAATAAAAACCCTCTTTTCTTTTTTAGGTTATTTTTGAAATGAAAATGGGGTATCTTAAAAATAGAATATCAATATCAAAAAATGTTTTTCATATGAGTTTAAAAGATTTTTTCAAAATGGTTTTTTGATGAAAACACAAAAGAAAAACAATTAAATTTTTGAAATGGTACTTGAGCAAAATATGAAAAATGGCTGAGTGTGATACAACTTATAAAATAGTTTGATCCCCATTATAATAGATGGGTGATCCCGGTATAGCATATATGAAGTGTTGATCAAATTATAACTTATGAAAAATTAGTGAGTCCAATATAACTTATATGAAGAGTTGATGATATTTATTTCTCATGCGTAAGATTAATATATCATCTATAAATCATTTGTACAATTATATCTATATAATTCATTGGGTAATTATTATATTCTATGATGAAAATATGGTTATTATAATTTAAAAGGTTTTGAGAGGGTTTTAATAATATGATTCTCTATGTTCCCAAAAATTGTTTTTAATTTTATCATATGGGTTTTAATGATTATATTTTTTCAGAGAGTGAATTTTTTTCATACAAAAATAAGTTATTTATTTCACTCAATGAACATTAATATGTAGTTAAAACATATCATGGGTTTTTATTTTCTTCACTACACTAAGAGTTTTCTATTAATTTATGTCCCTTACTAGGGTTTTCATGCATCTCCCATGTTTTAAAATGTTTCCCATAGGGTTTGAGGATGGTTAAGGGAATAGAAGATGTAAAGATGAATGTTGTGACAATTTTTCAGGAAAATATGTTTTTATTTATTTAAAATGTTATATATTATGGATATATGAATACTAATCATAGTTTTCTACTTTGTTTTACATGTTTTGGATACGTATATGTTATGACATAATTATCTAAAACTTTAACACTAAAAAGATCCTCAAAGTGAAATAACGTGATTATTGACTAAAACTAAAGATTATGTTGTGTTTAAGGCTGGTTCCTTATATTTATATTTATATTTTGTTTTAATTAGTGTATTTTTTTTATATTTCCTATAATTAAGGAGGAAAATTCCTTAGATATTGTGATTGTTATATATTTATCACTTTTCATCGCCAAATGGCTATTTTATAAATGACATAATGGGGGACACTAAACATTGAAAATAATCCTAGAGGTGTTCTAGTAGGTACTGGTAATGAAAATGGAAGCTTTAAAGATGATTTTTTACCTTAGAAAGTTATATCAAGAATTAGTGATGCATGAGAACTATGAGTTTCCGTGTCATTATTTGGAAAAAAAATTTAACATAAAATTTTGATTAAATATCTTACTCAATATGATTCTATATTTCACAGAATTAGAGTGTATGGGTTCTAATTTAATGTTCGATTTTGATATGGAATTAATTATACAATCATTTTTTAGTGTTTATAACAATTTTTTTTGGGTAATGATATGAATGTGTTTAATAATGGTGTACATATTATTTTAAATATGTTAATGATTATCGATAAGAACATGGTAGGTCCAAGAATGGTTATTGTGTAAATATTTTTTAATGGAAATTTTTTAATCCAAATGGAAAAATAATGCTATTTTAAATTATAATGATAATCCTAGTGAAATGAATCTTGAAAGAGGTGTTAAGAAAGAGGGTGATGTTTCAATTATATAAAGCCAAAAAATTGGATATATAAGGTAGTTACATAGATTTTTCATAAGAGAGACTTAATTTATCTTTTATTTTCGGTGTTTTGGTCTATTAAAGATAGTAAAATATAGAATTTACCCTATATATCAGTGTCAAATATATTTTATAATCATTTCAATAGTGTTGGAAGAAGTTTTTTACCTTTGGGTTTCATTTTTATAGAATTCCAAGAAAATATATTTCAAGGAATATGTAAAATATACTAAATAAAAAATACTTATTTCATGATTTTGGACACTTCTATTTCCAAAATTGAAACATAGATGAAAATTTTAAAGCTATGGTTTTGTGTAGAATAGTTTTTTTCTGAGGGGAGGAATAAGTTATGCGACTGTGAAATGGGCCATAGACCAAGAATTTTTGGGTTTTTAAATAATAATATTTTTTATTAAATACCTTGACATATACCTATGTAATTAATTTGATTGTTAAATCATTTATCCTAGATTTTCAATGGTCACAAACTGTACAACCAAGAGGTGAAATAAACTGATTTTTAATATTATAGTGACAACTAACACAAATAATGATAGAATCTTTAAAGATATGATTATATTGCAATTTAGGTAGAACATTTCTAATATTTTTCTCCACATTAATATTTTATACTACTCGTAACTGAATTCTTAAGACCTCTTTAGATTAACATAGAGAAATAATTTAAATAAAAAAAGATAATATATTGACAACATATCCAATTATGAAAAAATAAGGATTATATGTAAACTTGATTCACATGATTATGAATTGATTTCTATTTTATTAATAGTATATAAAAAATTTAATAAATTTTGAATTATTATTTTTATTTGACTTTAATTAATTTCTAGATTTATGAAATTTCAATGGTTGAAGGATGATTAATTAAATGTCGAATATTGTCATATATTTTATTATATATATTATTATCATTATTATGGATATTATTATAAGGATGAAAAATATCATGTGGTTTTCACTAGATAAATGTCTTCATTTATCAATAAGCCATACATTTTCTCTATTTTTTTCCATACTTATTAATTAATGTTACTGTAAATGAATTTATAGGTTGCCAAATGTCATATAGACCATTATTATTAAAGATCTCTATCCCTTTCATTCTAATTTTGGATTCACTGTGATACTTTAAAGAAATTATGAGCACTAGAAGGGGGATTCAGGTTCAAAAATGTGTAAAAAGTAAAATAGGTGGTTCAGGTGTGGTACTAGGGATAACATCACTAAAAAGATAGAATAATGGTCAATAAAATGGAAATGGTTGACTAGTAAATCTCTAATCTGGTTAAATAGAGGCTCTATAGGTTTTAATCATTGGAATAATCAATATGGTGGATTAAAGAGTATAAAAAACATGTATCACGTAGAGAAAATAACTGTACCAATGGAACTTATATCTAAAATATGTAATTATTTGTGGAATATGTCATGTATCAAAAGTTGTGTGATACTGCATTTTACATGTAATTATAAATATCACACATCATGTGACCATAAGTCACATTACATGTGTTATGGGAATGTGTTCCATGATGTGTTATCCATGTAAATTCGAAGTCAATTTTTTTACTCCCATATGACATGCCACTCATCAAACATGCCATTTATCTGAGAATAAGCTTCCCAACATGCATGGTGAGTGAACACCTATTAACTATGTGGTTACCCATGTCATATTTCTCTCTATATATATGTTGTATAATTTAATATAATACTTTACATCTTGACACTATACATGATGTCTATCCCATGATAATTCATACACCATGTATTCAAAGTAAATGGAAAATATCCCACCATATGACTTGATATATAATTGTGATACAAGACTATATCGAGTAGGGATTCCCACCTTCCATGTATCATATTGGACACACAATGTATTTTGAATCCACCAACCCTGAGAAAACATTGAACAAACCTAGTGATTTCTCAATGGACGCATGTAGTGTACCCCATAATTACATATTGTAAACTATATAGATTATGGAATGTGTAATATTATCTCACCCATGATATAGAATGGAATGTTACAATCTTATTTTCAATGAATTTTTTTGTAGAGAATTATATAAAGATCATATAAAAAATTAGAGACACTTTATGAGTTCTTTTGGGATGTTTATATTCCTTAGATTCATGGTGTTAAAGATAGGATAAGGGAGAGATAGTTTGAGAAAATATGGTGTTAGTAACCTCTAATAGCATTCTGGTTCCAATGTGTTGTTCATCCATACACTTAGTGGAGTAGCTAAACCCCAAATTTATAGGGGCGTGCTTACTATATGTATATAGTCGATAACCCCCACCCCAACCCTAAATTGATTCAAATTTAACAAGATAAGAGTGGATTCTCATTTTGATCATGTGGATGGAAAACCCTAGATCTTGATGAGGGATGGATCCCCCATACTATAGGAGGATTTTATATTCCACAACAGTAAGGGTATTGAGTCCTCCAACTGTAATGTATTGTGCCTTCCATAAGAGATATGTTACAGGTTCCTCTTCGAATAAGGATTGGTACTCCTTTAATTGGGATGCACTTCTTAGTGAGGTATGTGACACCTTCTATGCTTCTAGAGAGGTATCATTGAATATTTATGTATGGGTAGTTCAAATATACGATATTTAGAGGCCACGATAACTTTGATTTAGAATTAATACATGGTTTAATATGAGATACAACTTATAATGATTTATCTAGTTATAACATGAATATATTGTTTACTATATTATCGTTTTTTATGAGATATGACCTTTCATGGATCTAAGTGATGAATATCAAAAAATTTCTCATCTCATGTTCGTCTTTTCAGTATAGAATATTTTCTCACTTTTTAATATCTTTATTTTACTTTAATCATTGTATTTTAATGGACTCAATATTATAACCTGGAGGTTGTTTTTTAAAAATTGTCTACAATATTTTGTGTGGCGGTTAGATAAAGTCCAAAAAAATTCCAAAAATCCAATAAAGAATAATATACCTATTAAAAGTTATGGTATGATTTAGGGGAAATATGGTTCCCCTATGATTTACATTGAAGAAGGTTTTCAATATATGGATATTGTTTCTAGTGGTGATATAGAATACGAGTTGTTATAAATCCATAAGGATTTCTAGAATAAGGTAGGGTTCTAGAAATCAATAAAGATTTTCCTAAAATATAATGATATTTTTACTATGTGATGTAATTTAATATGAAATTAAAAAATGATAAATAAATTACCTCATTAGGTTTGACAAGGATGGGTAATTTTTTACAATATTCGTAGTTAGATTCCTGAAATATCAAAAGATATGGAAAAAAGATGTAATTTTTTTCTCATATAGGTTCAGAATATTAATCCTCAAAAACACAAATGATTAGGCTGTTTGAAGTCTAATATATGAAATCTACAATAATTTGATACATAGATGAAAATTTGAAATTATTTTAGTATGAATGAATTACTAAGGCATAAGTAAATTGGCTACATTATTAAAGATGATTTATGGTGAACTATGGTGTAGTTTCCTAGTGTTTTGTAAATTTCTAGGTGAAAACAATAAAATGGATTGTTAATTCATAAAAATAATGTTTTTGAATGTTTTTTTATATTATAAAGAAGTTGGTTCGTAATTATTCTAGCAGGGGAAGTAATATAATGCATGTTAATAGTTACACTAACATAAATATTTGGATATGTATGTGTTCTCATGAAAGTTAAGTGTTTCATGACTCTTTTAATTAACGATTTATAAAAGGATACATTTTCATGAAGGCGAATAATTGTAATGAATGAATGTAACAAGAAACCATCAATTATTTTTTTATTTAATATTTCATGAGAAAGTAGGAGTTTCCCAAATAATTCCCTCCAATTGATGTTTTGATTGAACATGTAGGACAAATTTATTAATGGCATATTTTTTACAAAGGATCATGGTTTCATAATACTAATGTTGTGAAAAAAAAATTCATTTACAAATTTAATAATTTTTTATATGTGGTGTTTTGTGATATAGAGTTTGGTAAATGAAGAATATTGGAAAGAGTAATGAAAATCAAGAGTTATGGGACCAAAAACATTAATGTTTCACAAACAGTGATATTTTCTAATAAATATATAAGCCCCAAAATGGAAAGGATGATAAATAAAAGATAATTGTTATAGAAAGTTAATAATCGGAAAATTATATAAATTCACTAACTTCTAAGTCATATTGATGAATATTTTAAGAACAATGAGTTTGATGAGTAAGTTCCATGAACCACTAATATTTGAAAACACAATGTATTCAAGAACATTAGGATTGTATGAATGTTTATCTTTTATGGAAAATGTAACATGGACTTGTTATTGAATTTGAAATTATAAGGACACAATTTTTATATATTTTCATGGAAGTTATATTGGGACCCATAGTTTTCATATATTAATATCATATCTTATTAAATAATTACTGAATATAAAACATTATGATACTAGGGAGAATCATATACTTTTAGTGCCTCTGGAAATATGGACACATAAAAAAATTAAAATGAGATATGCATCATCTCCAACTATGTGCTTCATTACTTACACAATTCCTAGAGATTCTATATGTATAACCTTTCTTCATAACTTGAGCAACATAAAAATAAGAAATGGTAATCTTTGATGGTCAGTAAGAGTAAAAAATTGATATAATAATAATCACATTAACATAACATGATTTTAAGGGTATAAGAACACAAGAATAATAATTTAATACCATTCCTAGTACAGAATCGATAATAATAAAAAGTCATGTCATAATAGTTTTTAGTTCATAATTTTTGAATCAAAATGGAATTACAGAACAAAATCCATGAAATAATAACATTCATGTTAGAGAGCAGTTTTTTGAATCTAAAAAATAATGGAAGATATTTTTTCTTTGACAAGGATAACATCCAAGACTATCATAGAGGATTTGGTAATCTTTCTATTCTATTAGATCATTATTCAAGGTTCACTTCTAAGACTATCAGTGTGAATCGAGTTCATTTCAGAATTGGGTATATTCCCCATTCTCGTACTTATTACATCGTGAAAAATCCATCATTTCCCATTTAATTGTAGGGATATATAATACATTGAAAAACTATAACATAATGGAAATGATATATATATTTTCCATAATACCATAAAACATTTATCAAACCATAACCCATGAAATGGAAATGGGTTTCTTAAAAATTTCATCATACCATAACCAATGGAAATAAAATTGAATTTATAACATAAATAACGCGATGGATCGAAATTTCATTCATATATTCATACCTAAATATGACTCTATATAAGACATCTAAACAGTGAATGTTTCTGGTATCATTGGATCATATCCTTAGTGGAACAAAATAAAAGTATTATTTTATTGATAAAAATTAGTATAAAACATATATAGAATATTTCATGAAGAAAATACCCATTTCAAATTGAAATAAAATGATGGAAATTGAATTATTTCTCAAACACCATGGAAAATAATTGAATAAAAAAACCCATGAAAAAATTTAATAGAATCATTAAATCAATGTGTGGTCATGAAGGAGGTAAATTTGGTTTATGAAGTGTACATTAAAACTAGATATTCCTTTAATAATGTTGATAAATAGTCAATAGTATATCATTCAGAAAATGAAAATTAAATTCTTTTTAAATAATTTATTAAAAAATAAAATAATTGTAAAAAAGAATTAAAATATTCATAAGATAATAATTATCACATTCATTAATTTTTTTATAAATAATTGACATTAGAAAAAAAGGGTTGTTTACTGAAATGATGATTAATATTAATTTTTACAAAAAATCCTTATTTTTGTCTCTCGAGTACATAATGAGAGTAAAATTAATGTAAAACATGTATTATCTAGATACGGTAATAGGAGAATAAAATTAAGGATATTATGGATAGGTACATTAAAAAAATATTTCATCAAAAACATAATCATAAACAATCTCCGTAAATAATGAGATTATATCATTAAAGAGTAACCTCATATTTTATATAAATATAAACTTCACTAAACTATTGTATAGTGAATTTGAATTTATAATAATTGCATACTAAAATCATTTCAATATATATAATATCATATATTATAATTTTCCTATATAATATCATTTCAACAACAATTTATTAATGATTTCTTATGAAAGTAATGATTTTTGGGTGTTAATAGTTTTGTTTTTATGAGTATTTTTGTTTTTTAGTTCCATTATGTGTAATTTGATCATTTTTCTTTTATCTATATAATGCTAATAATGATATAAATATATTATATATTTATAGGTAAATTTTAGAGATATAATAATTAATTTCACCATTCATGGAGGTGGCATTTCATATATATGGATGGACATTGTTTTCACTTTTTGATGGATGGAATGAAAAATGGTAAACAAAAATTCACCAATAATAAATAATTAATATATCATATATATCATAAATATTCATTAAATATATCATTATTACCATCCATGTAAAGTGAAAATTAATGACACATCGCATATCTTTGTAGAGGCAGTAGTCCACAAATAAGATGAGTGACATTATGTTTTTCTAATGGATTTGAAGGTGGTAAGGTAGATATTACACTGTAATTATAGAAGATTAATTAATTCATAAATATCACATATAATCTTTAAATAATTCATAATAACCATCCATGATAAATAGTGGTGGAAAATTAATTGTATCTCTACATGGTTGTGGTAGTCCACACGTACTAATTTGTAATACTTTTACATCCCATTTGATGGAATTGAGGTTGGGTATTGGGGGGTCCATAATTACCATAACATTTTAGTATATTTATTATAAATTATTTATTATTTTGTGATTAATTTCATATATTTATAGGAGGTATATGAATTAATAAATTGAAAGAGGTTTGGTATGATAATTACATATACTTTGGTTAGTCTCCATTAGATTTTTTTTATAAAGACCATTAGAATGGTATTTTGAGAGGAACAGAACATATAATTCATGGATTGAGAAGATTAGATGTGATTTGGTTAGATTTTTGAAATATATAAATCTCATAGTGGGTTAAATAAGATAATTAAAGGGTGTCATTTTATATGTGAGGGATATGAACCACATTGAATTTATTAAAAAATGAAAATAGAATAAATTCATTCTCATGAAATTTTTTTCCAATGGGCATGATATTTGAAGGTGGAATATTAAGTGGTGAAAAAATTCATATTTTTTTAGAAAATATTAATAGTAAAATTTACCCTCATCTCTTGGATTGACCCCAGGTAAACCTATTTTATCCTTAACCGTATGGAAACACTTTTAGAAATTTTACCATTCATTATGACAAAAAATGAAAGTTGTATCACTGGTTTTTTATGATATTATGATTATATATAAATAATACATTTTATGAATTTCATTCTCCGACATTTTAAAAAATGAACTTTACAATAAACACACAAAATTCACTAAAAAATTGTTTTATAACAATTTTTTCTTATCTATACAATGTTTGTGGGCACAAATCCACATAAAATTATTTCCCATAAACATAATATGGTTTATAATAATTAAAAATAACTAATTTTACTTTGAAACCATTTTAAAACAATAATATAACATTTTATATTCTTTAAAAAAATCATTGTTTTCAATAAACATTAGTTTTCTAATTATTCATTCAAAAATTAATCAGCTGTGAAATTATAAAAAAATAAATATCAGATAAATTTGATATAATTTTTATTTTAAATGAAGTTATATTTGTAATATACCTTTTATAAATGTTGAAAAAATAAATTTCCTTATTTTTTCAACTAACTGATAAAAACCATTTTTGAGGAAAAAGTTTATTTTCAAGAATATAATGACTTTACTAAAAATATATTACCTTTATCTAAAAGATTTATTATTATTTCTAAATTTTGGATATTCAAAGTCGTACCATAAATTTAATAACTGTTTATAATGGTTTATAATTTTATGGCTCATTTATACATAGGGTTTTGTGTATTGAAATATATAGATGAAATCAACTTTTATTTAAAAGTATATCATAAAATATAGATATGTGAATTTACAACCACCAAAAAATCATTTTTTACTAAAAATTTTATTAAAATTCCTATTAAAAATCTGGATATATTTGTTTCATCACATGCTCAGATTCCAATGTTTCTTTGTTTTATATAATATTCTTCTATAGATCATTTACTAGGTGGGTAGTATTATTACATACAACATTGTCTCTAAGATCCAAAATATCTACTAGTTTTTCATCATATGAAATATCATGATCCAGTGGTATTGCCTCGAAGTTGAAAACATGTGAATGAGTAGATATGTACATCATTAATATATATACATGAAACACATCATCAAATTGAAAGGGGTTAAGTGGTGCATCCAAGCGATAAGCTACCAACCCTACTCACTCATGAATGTTGAGGTGGCCAATATACATAGGGATTATGTTTACATATATTTGGAATCACATAACCTTATTCCATCGTGGAATTCATAAGAATAACTTCTCAAGAATAATGACATCTAGATTTCACTGATGATTTTTAGCATAACATTTCTATAATCTTTAAGCTACCTTAATGTGTTGTTTAATGGATTTGAGTTTCAATAAACTTTACTCATGTACTTCAAGGCCCGATGGGTTTATTTCTGTATATTCATCCCACCATAATGGATTTCTACACTGATTTCCATATAGGGATTCATATGGATCCATCTAAATACTCGAGTGAAGGATAATTTTGTAATAAAACTAAACCCGATGGTGGATTTTATCTCATCTACCATTGAAACCCATAGAAAAATGTCTTATTATATCCCCTTTGGTTTAAATGGTTATCTCTTAATAACAATATATTGAAGGTTGATATGTAGTACTGAGTAACAACTCAAAATCAAGATCTTGGTGAAAACTTCTATAAAATATTGGGGCAAACCTCATATCTCAATCGAATATTACAGAAATTGGTACTCCATGTAATTTTACAACTTTTAATTTTATATTATAGAAAAACATTCAAGTGGTATTTCTTCTCTGATGGTACTAAAGTGTTCTAACATTATAAGACGATCACTACAAATCAAATATCATTTTGTACATTATTGTATTTGGGGAGTATATTGATAAAATCAATAATAATGTTTTCTCCTTTCCATTTCGGTATCGGTAGTGGTTGTAACATTCACTTATACTTTTATATATAATCTTTAACATGATAGCATACAAACCAATATGATACATAATCTATAATATCCAAATTTATGTTATCCATCTAGAAATACTCCTTAAAATATCTATACATCTTTATTCTTCTATAATGAATAGACAACGATATAATATTATCATTATCCAATAGTTCCATCATTACATCCAATATTTATAGGATAGAAACACAATTATTGAATCTTATAAATCTATAAAAATAATGAATTATTTCATGAATAATTCTCACCTTATTTTTAAATTATACATATTCTTTTTAAGTAAAATTAATCATTACATAGAAATATGGTTTAACACACAATTTAGAATGATAGTATTTCCCCCCTTCCTTAAATATTTCTAGATCAATCCTATAAAAATAAAAAAAATGAATTAGTTATAATCCTCCTCATAGATAAGGTATCCTAATGATTTCGACTCAAATCATCATCCTCCTTTTTCTCTTTCCAAGGGTGGTAATGTATTGAGTAGTCATAATCATTAGTCAACTCTAAAGGTATTTTATAGAACAATTTCATCTCTTTTTGAGTGAATATATACTTTCATCATTTATGATAAGTATATATATCACACATTTCCTCGAAATGATAATTCCTCTATAACATTATAAAAACTACCGTAGCCAACTCCAAATCATGATTTGGGTAATTTTTTCATGAAACATAAATTATTATGAGGCATAAGATATCAATAAATAATTATTTATGAGGAAAAATCATAGTCCTTAATTATATGCATTACTATAGATCAGAAAAAAAATATCAATAGAAAGGTACTATAATAGTTGTTTCATTGACTAACCTTCTCTTCTTATCCTTCAAATTTTTCCCACACTCATATATACAAAGGAACAAAGCTCCCTTCCAATATAAAGAGATTAGTTAAATGGGAAATTGAGAAAATGTTTCCATAAATAATGGATAATACCTATCCAAACCAAGAAAACTATGTATCTTAGTCATCAATGTTTTTCTTGAACAAAATTCAATAATCATGTCTTGAGATTATTTGACCAAAAATGTATATTATAATGCAAAAAAGTGACACATGGAGAATTTTTATTACAACTAATCCTTCTATAGTATCTTAAATTAAATCCTCAAGTGATCTTCCAACACATCCTTAGTTTTTTAAAATATAATAATATCATCTATAAATACTACCACAAACTGATAAAGGTAATATTTAATGATTATAATCATAAAATATATAATGAGGGTTGGGGAATTATTAAGACGATTTTTAATGGATATAAATAAATAATGTTCATACATTTTATGTAATAGTGTCTTTGGTATATCCTTCTTCATGACAATAAATTGATGGTATCTATAATGAAGGTCAATATTGAAAAAGAGTTTTGGTCTTCATTAGTTTGATCAAACATGTCAACAATATGATTTATTGGATACTTGTTCCTAATATTGGTCAAGTTATGTTCTTGACAATAAATGTAGAGTCACATTGATCCATCATTCTTCAAAACAAATATATAAAGTGTCAAACCTCATGTGTCACTCAGTAGTTCCCTAAGAAGGTGGCCACAATGCCTCAATCACACCTCCCTAAACAATGTAGTCAACTGACTAGTAGTGATGGTCTATTATGTGTATTTGGGAGAACTATTCCATCATTTATCAGAGTGTGGAACAATAGTAAAACAATATATAATTAATAGAGTAAATTGTGAAATCAGTAATAAGAAATAACTAAAATGGAATAATCAATGATCATCCAAGATAAATAAACAATAAGAGGTAGATAAATAAATACTAGATAAAAAATAATGATGATGGTAAGTCATGTGTGTATAAAAAATGTTAGAATGAGGAACTAAGGATATTATAATATTCCACATGATTGAAAAATATAAAAATGTTCCAAAAATAGATACTACTAGAATACTGGGAATAGGCTCAGACTTTTACTCCCATACTCCATCCTAATTTTTTAAATCAATAATTAGAAAATGGTAAATTAACTTTGTATTAGCATTCAATCATGATGTATTCGTGAGTAACAACGGTGGCATGAGAATTTTGTTAGAATCAATCTCATTAAGCCTCCACCAACTCAATCTACATCACTACATAAAGATATATATAAATGAAAATTGTGATATAATTAATTAAAAAAAGGAAACAAACAAATAAATAAATAAATTAGTATCAGTTTGTAAATAGCCACCTAATCGATACCAGCTTCTTCGGCCTCAGCCATATGTCTGAACCAAGATACCTATATAAGTAACAATGTATAGACATGGTGAATCAGGAGTCACATAAGAATTGTGGAATGATCCAAAGATTGTGGGTTAGTTGGACCATCACATCACTATAATATCAATCAAGAATGATTAATATTTAATAAGAAGGCATCACCCACAAGACAAGCGAGAAAAAATGGGAAATCTAGTTGTAAAATCATGATCCCATCCAACACGGTCCATAATGCAATCCCAATGGTCACTATAACAGACTCAGATATAACCAATACCACTTAGTCCATCCAAGGAGACCTGTAACACAATTCCCCATATCCCTCGAGGCATGGTAAACTCTGAGACCATACTAGGTATCTCACATAGGGGACCTTGTATCACTGGAGGTATGCATATCCATATTTCCAATGAGTTCAACTATAGTTTCCTTCAGGGGTAATGAGCGTTACTCATGAGTATAATAATAATCTGTCTAGAGAGGCCTTCCAAATCAAGACCGAGGATATCTCCCAACCAATCTAGTCAAATTAATATAAATAGGATGAGTCCATCAACAATGTCTTTAAGGTAGGACCTATGTTCTCTTCCGGCCCACAAGTATATCAAGAAAAATATTTAGAATCACATGTAATCAATAAGAGTATCCAGATCACATGCTAAAAAATCTATCCATGTAATAAAATTATTGATAATAATCTATGGAATAATATGTATGGAAATAAGAAAAATAAATCAAGTGTAAAAAAGGAACAAAGAATAGGGAAAAAGGAATATGGAATAAGGCATAAGCCTGAGGTATAGGAAATAAGTTTTAAGGATCCATGAAATAAGACATAAGAATATAAATATTCACAAGGAATGTGAAATAATAATTTAAATAACATATATTCAAAATTATGAATGAGTATCGGTTCTTGAAAATAAGCATCATGCTAAGAAGGGATTCTCAAGGCCGACAAATTTCTTATAATTAATTTTATAGATTTAAGGAATTTTTAACATGTGAAATTCATCTAAAGATGGTGGTTAGAAACTATGTGAATGGAAAAATATGTTATTCAAGGTCGAACACCGAAGGGGTTGATCCCATGTCAAGGAGAATGACATTTAAGGTGTTCTCTCTATCCCAAGTCACAATAAACATAATGGAAGACTTAGAATAATTTATTTATCAATATAAGGGATCAACTGGAAGGGTCCACCACACCGAATAATGAAAAATCCTTTTAAAAGAAATGAAAAATTTTGGAAAGACCAAGACCACCTACCTTGATGTAATATCACTCCACTCATCCATTTTCCTTGATTGAATTAAAATAAGATTATTTTTTGAATAAATCATACAAGTACAAAAAAATATGGAAAAATAGGTCACATATAAACAATGAAACAAAAGGAGAGTAGAAAATAAAAATAGAGGGTAGGGGGTCGTATAATAGACTAAGAGTATTCCAATTGTTCTAATAGTGAGAAATTTGGATGACAAACTGTGGTGGTAGATAAAAATATATGGAATGGGAGGAGGAAAATAACAAGGCTATGGGTGGAGGAAAATGAAAATAATAAAAAAATAATGGTTTTTATAAAATTAAAGGAAAAAACTGGAATTTCACTCACACATGAAGGGGTCCCAGGTTTGGCCACACTGTTTGCCAAACAATGCGCCAATCTTGAAAAATTTAAAATATCAAGGTTGTTTAGAATTCCTTATGGATGTTTTTCGTGGGTTTCATGGCCACAGAAGAACTATGACTCCCCCAATAACCAACTACCTCAAATATTATAGTTATAGAAACAATGTATAAAAGGTTTTACAGTTCTACTAATAGTTTATCAAATTTTATATTTTCAAAATTTGCGGCTTCGGGCTCTAATATAGCCATGGAAACCCCCTGATAACTCTTTAACACCCATTGTAATCATTAAATAGGAAAAAATATGAATTATATTTGAAAAATAATGGTACATACCTTTGATAAAAATCATGTATGTTACATCCTCCCCTACATAAGACAACATGTCTTTAAGATTCCTTTGCGAGGGTGGCATGATGTCATCATAGAAGTGTTCTATCCGCTATGAACATACATCAGCATCCCACTCATCGGTATCATCCTATAGATGACCATGTTTTTGTAGAACCTGTAATGAAGGAAATAACCTACCCAAGAGATCATTTGTGCTTCAATCAAGGATACATATTAGTTGATCATCAATATATACATTGACCACCACGTTAAAATCTTTTGTGAAAAATTAATGGGAAGGTTAGCATAGTACCATCAAAGATGGTATACATGAAAGATGTCATGTGTGGAATGGTTCCAATAAGGTCAAATTAATTGATAGGATACCATCCCAACTTTCCCCACTATTTCAAAAAGTGATACATATCAAGGTGATAACATTCCATATATCTAAATTCGTTTTTGTCATAATCTAGGGGATACATGCTAAAAGTCTTCATGTCCCACCTTGTACATCATATGTCTATGGTGATGATAAATATGAGGATTATTCATATATTGAGCTATATATACATATGATTATAAATTAGTTTTAATTTCTCTAAAGTCTCTTAAACTACATGATGACCATGTAGTTCTACCTCTGTATCCTCTAACCATCACATCGTTGAACATAAAAAACTACTATAAAGGGCCTCAGACATATCTATTTTAATTATTTCATAAATGGAATTATTATTGGAAACTCAAATATAGTTATAATATTTTCCCCTAATCATCTAAAATCAAGGATACATGCCCTATGAATATCATTTAACACCATTATCATCTGCTTGAACAACCCATCGTTCTGAGAGAGATATGTATTGATCAAGATCCTTTGTGAGCCTAGTGACTTTTTCAACCCTTCCGAGAATTGTGAGGTAAAATAGGCATCTTTGTCAGAAAAGATATAATAGGGTACACCAGGAAGTTTCACTATCTCTTAGATATATAGCAGCCTAGGATTTTCAACAATAAAGGTATCCCAGAAAGGAAGAAAGTGTGATACCATGGTCAACCTATCAACAATCATCCGCACTACACCCCTTCCTATAAGAAATCATGGAAACCCATCATTAAATCCATGATGATGTTGTTTCATTTACATTTAGGAATGAAGAGAGGGTATAGAAGTATATTAGGTAGATGGTGCTCAACTATCACCTACTTACATGTGGCATACTCTGTGATGAAACTCATCATCTTCCTCTTCAATCCTAGAAAACAATAATGATGGAGGATGTATCAGTATATCATGTTGAGACAATGAAGAACATTACATACATAGGCATGATATCCCCCCATAAAATCTTCTATAATATCATAAGGAACTCAAACACGCCCATGACTTTGTAAGTTTTTATTTGCATCAACAACCCAATAAACAGGTGGGTTCTCACTAGAGACACTTTCCATTAGAAAATGGCCGTTGAAATCCTATAGTTTCCTCATTCGGGACCACTCCAGATGGTATGATGTCACTACTAGAGTGGTTAACACTGATTTACCATGTTGTTACTAAACCTCTATGTAGAAATTAGAAAACATATTCATCATCATCCACTCAATTCTATCCTCATGGATGGCCTAGGACATAGTTTTACAGCTTAATGAGCTAGCTACAACATTACCATATTCAAAGTGTATAAGAAAGGTCAATGTCAAATGAATATTTGGTAATCAAACCACCCACACTACATAAAATTTAATTCACTATATGAGGAAATTTACATGATACTTTTATGATCCTTGTAAAAAAAATCACTCACATAACAAGTAGTTCCTCAAATGATGTATAGAATGGACAATATAAGCTAGCTCTATCTCTTATATAAGATACTTCTTATCATGAGGCCTCCATTAGTCAGACCCATATACTACAACCCAATTAACCTACATTATAATTGAATCCACTAATATTCAGGACGCATAATAGTATATGAAATAGCCTATTCCTGGGTCTAGAAGAATCCAGATCAACACTGATGTTATTCTTCCCATTGAAAACTAAAATATGAATTACAAGATTATGTCCAATAAAATTTCACACTCTTATTAGTCATGCCCATAATAAGATCTTCCATGCATGATAAATCATGATTGAATTACCTATAATAAACAGATATCCCCCATAATCTATGTCTGTCAAACATATTGTTGGGATTCTCCTAGGCAACCATGACGCTCACCTTCTCTGGGTTATTGGATAAGCCAGCCTATGAAATTATTTCCACAAAGAAGTGAACCTTTCTAATATAGATGTGCATTTTTGATCATTAAGTTTATATGGTTTTCTCTCATTTTATTCAACGTGACCTCATGTTGGATGGTAGGGTCATTCATAGTGAGAGAATACAGTACGATTTTGTCGATTAATAATACCACAAAGGAATCAAGATATGGGTGGGAAAACCAATTCATCAGAGCTATTAATACTATTAGAAGGATTATTAGACCGAATGACATAACCAAAAACTTTTACAGGTCATACCTTATCTGTAATATTGAACGTGGTATGTATGAAGGTCTCACATGAACCTGATGGTACCCTATCCTTGAATTGATCTTGTAGAAACCTATCGATCCTCATAGCTAGTGGATGAGGTCGTCAATACATGGTAGGGGATACCGGATCTTCACCGTAAGCTTGTTCAGTGGATGGTAATCCAAGGATAGTCTAAGGGTACCATCCACCTTCTTAGTAAA
This sequence comes from Viscum album, assembly GCA_963277665.1. NCBI lineage: Eukaryota > Viridiplantae > Streptophyta > Magnoliopsida > Santalales > Viscaceae > Viscum > Viscum album. The sequence continues at coordinate 838,177,904 of OY728137.1, forward strand.
ATGGAAAGAGTACCCCATGGTTATGTACAGGGTTAGATAAAACCATTTTCCTCTTGATCATCAAACATATTATTGATTTTCATGAGCTCTATATGTTCCATAATGTAAGGAGGAATGGACAATAGTTTCACACCTAACACTAGATCTATGGTGAACTCAACCTCTCTCTCATGAGGAATGATTGGAAAATATTCAGGGATGAAGTCCTTAAAACCTTCCACTATAATGGGGAACTCTATGAAGTACATTCCATGATCACTCATATAGACACAATCAATTTGAGTTGTCATTCCACCTAGCCTAGTATGATTGTTTCTATATTAACATAAATGGATATCCTTTTCACCCTTATAAATATATATGTTGTCCTCAGATGATGTGAAGGACACCCGTCAGCGATAAAAATTCAACTACGCATGATAAGTAACATGTTATTCCATACTGGGAATGACGTCAAATAAAGTCATCCCGAGGAATGGAAACTCCCAATGAAACAGTACCCACCAATTTTAATGGGAAATCCTAGAACTAGTTTATTCCATCATATATTACCTGATGAAGAATGTTGGGAGGAATAATTCTACAAATGTACTCAATTTAATTTCCATGAAATTCCATAACAATTGTAGGTATAAAAGAGTGTGATTCACCAATATTGAAAAAGGGAAAAAACTAAAGTATAGGCTACCAGAATAGTACCTCTAACTTTACATGGCCCCAATATATTTTCCTCATGCATATGACACACTACATATGTAAATCATGAACCCCAGCCCTAATATAGTCCCTAACTAGCCTAGACCAGTCTTCTTTGCTGATGTTGGTGCTCTGATGCATGACTACCTAATCCATGGTAACTACCCCTGGCTTGATCAGCTAGTAGAAGATCATATACTTTCATGATGTGGATTCATGGATCATTTACATAATATAAGTGTCATTATATAACCATTTTCACTAGATGTTTGGGAAAAAATTATTAGAATCACTGAAGGTGACAAAGCCTACCACAATCTGGGCTCTCAATTAGGTTCCTCATGCCATGGGTCTTCTTATGGAATGGCCTACTACACTGGTAACACAACAAATGGTGGTCAGTGCTTGTTACCTGGAATGCATCTCTCCCACATCCATCATCTAAATAGTGCTTCATACGGTAGATTATCCATTACCCCATCTTGTATTAAAAATACTCTTTCCCACATTTCTATCTTCTATGATATTTCATTCTATAATGAGGACATATTTCACTATTCATGTAATGGTAGTCAACAAGATGATGTTAACCTAATGGAGGACACCATTTACTATCCAATCCAAAAATTCCTTAATGTAATTAACTCATCCCAATTCATGGTCAGATTGAAACATTATATCTCGGTGAAACCAAAAGAACACTCTATAATGAGTATAGCGCTCTGATGAAGATGCATGAACACCATATCATGATCTAATCTTAATTTCTATAGGAATAAGTGCTCATATAAATATATTATAAAGACAACATAGAATATACCCCAGTGATTCTCAACCTATGGTATGATATCCCACCAACAATTGGTAGAATCACATAACAAGTAGCTAGTGATCTTAACCCTCTTCTATAGATGTGTCTCAAAAAGATCAAAGATCTTCACCAAGGATTATAACCATGACATGATAGCTGAAGGTCCTTATTCCCAAAAAATGTTGGGAGGATAATTCTACTGAAATTAATGAGTTAGCTCTGCCATTATAGAGGAAGAACAAGGATCACCCTGAACAAACTTCATGAACTTATTAAAAAATTTATGGGACTGAGCATAGTTCCCAATAGAGGATCTGAAGGAGGTTTCATAGGTGGAACTATAGGATGTAATATGAGTGGCATATGGAAACTACCATATTATTTTCTCATCACCACTATCATAAAATATAGCATGAGGATGTGGGGGTTTAATATCTCTAAAATTTCAAATCACACTCTTTAGAAGGGATTTATAACAGATATGAAAAGTAGATAAAGAAAGTGATAAATAATTGGAGGTTGGAAGATATCTCTATAGCATGAAACAAATATTAGAATGATCTTAAATCATGGTATAGGTGATAATGTAGTATAAAAGACACATCCAACTACCAACTACTAGGTTGTGTTAGGTTCAAAGTCTCATAACACACCTATAAGATGTCCATTTCATTTTAAGGATCATAATATTTTCAATTTTGATTTTATTTATCTATTTAAATCCCTTTAAATAGTTGAACTATATGGATTATCATTTTCAATTTTTAAGGGCCCATCAACCTTATAAATTGACTTTTGGTTCCCAATTAAGTATAACTATAACACGTTCTATCCTATTTATCTAATGGTCCATAGATCAATGTGCCATAAATACCTACTTAAGGTGTCAAATTTAACCCATGTAGGACACAAAATTTTAGTTTAGATAGTAACTTTAAGTGTTTGGTTTCTTTTTTCAGTCCTATAAGGTAAATAATTATAATCCCATATATATAATTAAGTCACTCTAGAATTCACAAGCATAATAGGAAATGAACGTATAAAGTAAATATGGGTTCTCATAATGCTTCTCATTTTAAGCCCTATGGTGCATAATTTGATGTATTATTTTTAACATCCTCATATACTTAGGCCTAGATAAAACATTCAACCGTAATAATATTAATTCTAATAAAAACACAAATCAAGTGCATCACCCAATGGTTAACCCCTTGAAATTGAAACAATGCAAGAAATAACAACATTTACTGAACACGTGTATTTTTTCCCCAAATACATGGTTTAGCTACTCCCAAGAACAAGATCATTTCCAAGTTCCATTATAAAAGTGTAATATTTAAGACCAAATAGAAAAACAAAATAAAAGAATTATCTGATACCAATTTTTAGCATCCCTCCCTAGGTGCCACTAAACAGGTCCCTAAAACGGTGGTCACAAGACCTCAAGCGTGCCTCCCCAAATTCTATAAGTTGTCAACTTCTAGCATGGGGCTAGCGTGTTTTAATGGGAAGCCTATTACCTCATTAAATATAGTGTGTCACAATAAGATAGAAATATGTAATAACTGATGGAAACATCATAATTAGTAATAAGAAAGAATTACAAAATAAAAAACAATGATCATCCAAGATAAATAAATAATTGATATAAAATGCTGATGATGGTACGTCAGGTGTCTATATAAGATGTTATTAAGGGAAACATGGTGTACAAGAATATATCATGTGCTAAAAAATATAAAAAATGGGTAAAATGACAATTAATATCATATCGAGCATAGAATCATTCTTATGCTCCCATACTCCATCATAATGTTGTAAATCAAACATTCAATGTTGGATGATTCCCTTTGTCTAAACCTTAAATCACTATGACATATTTGGTAACAAAGGAAGACCAATTTGGGTGTGAAATACAATCTCACTAGTCCTCTACTAAGAGTCTATATAATTCTAATATGTGAAATATAAATGAGTAGTGTAAAATAACTAAAATAAATTCATGGATAAAAATAACTAAATAAATCATTTACCCATGTTCCAAAATAAAAACCCAACTGATACCACCTACCTCAGTCTAAGAAAAATATATGAACCAAGGTACCTATACATGTAATAATGTATTATAATAGGGCATCTAGAATAACATAATCATTGGAGACCATTCCTTATATTGTTATTTTTCTTGGTATTTTCATCCGTATAGTATCAATATAGATTTCCTAACATTTAATAAGAACACATCTCCCACAAGTCATACAATAAAAAAATCAAATATAGTAGTGTAATCCTGATCCCGTCAATGGTGATAAATAATAGAAACCCATGTGTCTCAATAGGAGTCTCTTATATAACCAATACCACTTAGTACATCCAAGTTGAAGCATAATAGTGTTCCTTGTATCATTCATGGCATGGTATAAATTTAGTTTGTAACAGGAATATCATATAGGGGATCAAGAATCTCTTGTGGCATAACATGTAAATCATGCCATCAAGTCTATCCATAGTTGTTCCCCTAGTGAACTAGTGTCACTCATAAGAATAATAATTATCTTACTAGGGATCTATTCTATGGAAATCCATAGAATCACTCTTAGTGTGTCAAGTAGAACCGATATAAACAGGGTGATTCTGTACATGGTTGCCTTATGGAAGGACCTATGGTCTCTCCTTGATCCAAAAGTATATCAAGAAAATCATTTATAGTCAAATTTCATGAATAATAATTTATATATCACATGATAAAAAATATATCCAAGATATACGATTTATTCCAATCAATAGTTTCATAATATGTACTTTAATAACCACAAGGAATCGAGTTTAATCAGGGAACAAGGCACAAGGCACAAGGCATAAGTCATAAGAATGTGGTATAGGCAATAAGGCATAAATAACCAAGAACAAAGAAATAATCTTAATCATATTGAAAAGGAACATTAATTAGGAATATAACTATCTGGTATAAGTAGTTAATCATGAGAAATAGAACATGAACCAAAACATCAAGCTATGAAGGGAAACTCAAGGCCTACTAATATATCCCAATTCATTTTTTGAATTTATGTCATTTGTCAAAGGTGAAACATACACACTAAAATTTCTTAACAACTCAATGCAAGGTGAAATAGTTCATTCAAGGTATTACCCAAGGGATGGCTCCCATGTCAGGTCAAACGACTTAGTAAGGGTTTCTCCATTTTCTAGAATCACAATAAGCCTAAAAAACCATGTAGACTATTTTATTTAGTATTTTAAGGGATCCACTAGTAGGTTTCAACATGTGGCACAATTCCATATCATTTTAAAAGAAACTAAACTTTTGGTAAGGACCAATTCTATTTGCCTTGATTTACTACTGCTCCACTCATCCATTTTCAATGCATTGATGATGTTACAATGATATAAAATAATTAAATAGTTCAATATCGTAAAAGTATTGGAAAAGAGATCACACCTAAAGATTACAACATAGAGGGAAGAAAATATATATAAAAGGTATTGGGTCTTAGATCATACCCCAAGAATTCCAATGCTTTAGATGGTGAGAAATTTGGATGAATTATAGAGGATATAGAAAAATCACTATGGAGAAGCGATGTCAAAACCCACATGGAATTTAGAGGAGGTAAATAAAAGGAATAAGGAAATAAAGAGAATTAAAATTATTTTTGGGGAAATTATAATTTTACTAACATAGTAAAGAGAAAATGGATTGGATGCACAGTTTTCCCAAATCTGTTCCAATTGTGCATAATGCCACAACCAAGGCGGTCCATAATTCCACATGGACATGCACATGGGAAGCACAATTGCAGACAAACCGTGCAGCCTGAAGTACCCCAAAGCCTCAACCTACACTATTATATAAACCATTCGTGTTGGGTGGGTAGGTTTTTATAAATTACGTGGACAATTATATCATTTCAAAATTTGGTGATCCAGGTTCTTAACAAGCCTCAAACACCCTTGTTTCCTCATTAACTCTCCTAGGTACCATTAATGGTGTAAAAATTATAATTAAAACTGAAATATAATTTTATTTTCCATTAATAAAATCCAACACCTTACAAATAACATGTTCTCCCCCAGTGATACATTTGTCTAAATGAATCTCATTTCATTATTCTTATGGAGTTTCATATTCAAATAATTTAACACAATTGGGGCTATTATATATGGAGTATTTGAAATATGGTTAAAACAAGGAATGAGTAATATTTAATAAATAATCTTCATGATTGAGTGTAATATTGAAAAAATCTTCTAGAAATAAATCAATAAAATCCCTGAAAAAAGAAATATTTTTGATGTTGAGTTTCTCTGCAACTATATAAGAAAAAAACCCCATTGAATATGAACCAAATCCCATATAATCAATATGGTTTCCATTATATGATCATATTTATTATTTCCCTTGTAGATGATCACAAGCTGGTTTAAAATATCAAACATGTCTTCCCTTACATGAAAATTTATATGTGATTTATATAAAATAATATAATCCATTCCTAAAAAAATAAAATTCAACAAGAGGGAGAATAAAAAGTTATGCTAAAACCACATTCCAACAAACATCAATGAAGGAAAAATTAAAGACTTGATATGTGATCATCATACAATTAGAGTATTTTTATACAAATTTTACATATAATAGTTTAGGATTTATTATGATACCTAGAATAAATTATTCATATATAAAATAGTGGTCAGATATAGAATCAAAGAGGACATTAGAAGTTCTAGAGTGGATAGTAAGTGTACCTTTCACCACTTCATTTGTATAACCCAAATAAGAAACAGTGATTTTATAATATTTCCCTTTTTATATGAGATTAAGTTGTCACTATCATCAACAATAATCATTAAACATTGTATTTGACCAATGGTATGTATAATTTCCATAATTCTTCAATTTGAGACACTATAGTGTTGGTGGAGTATTAGGTTGTTCTTTTCCTCAATCATTAGATAACATCTTTCCACCAATTTCACATTTCATGTCTTAATGACCTTACATTCCACACATAATGCATTTATTAGTACCATTATGATAGTTACATCCATCTGATTCCATTCATTAAGAAAGAAGGAAATCCCAGCTTCTTCTTCTAATGGTTTATATAATTTATTTTGAATTTCATTTTATTTTCCTATCAAAACCATGTGATTGATGTATGAATACAATATCCATATCCACATTAATAAAAAATTAAATTATTTCTTCATATATTGTGAAATTCCATATGCGTAACACCCTTTGAATACTTGGTTTTAAGCCAATGAAGAATAGACCAACCTTACATTCTATTTGGATGATACATATTTAAGAAAACCAAGAAATTCATTTGAAATTTTCAACCTAGGTAATAATGGATTAATCATACTTCTATTTTATCTCAATTGTATACTAATCCATTTTTATACATATAATAATAAAAAATTACTTATTGAAAAATAATCTCATAAACTCATCCCACTCCATGGATTCAATTACATTCAGTTGCTTTAGGTTCTTGATAAGATTCCACCAATGATATGATTCACCTTTCATGTGGTAATTGTTCCCTCATTTTATTTCATAGGAATATAGCATGCTTCATGTCCTGGTAATGTTTCATAAACATAGAAACTCAATATTTCATTCTATTTCCCATAAAATTAGGTTTATTAGGAAGTAAATCATTTCATTATTCATTAAATTTAGAATTAAGATGGTTTCTTCTAGTTCCAATGATTATTTAAAACTAAAAAGTAAGATTTGATAAACTATAACCATATTAGGAAAAAAACATAATCCTGAAAAATAATTTATATATGTATAAATTGGGAAACCATTTTTCTAATCCATGACACATTATTTTTATCCTAAATCATCCTTGATGATCATATATTCAAATCATCCATGGTGGTTTATAAATAAAACATGAGTTATACCAAGCATATCCCCAATGATTTTCAAACAATGTTTGTGGTAAGGGAACACTCACTGCGCACTATAATAATGGTCAAGATATACTAAACCTATTATTTTTAGATTTTTTAATCTTAGATACGTCTATTTGAGATCCAAATTAAATTATTGTATCTAGATATGTATGTTATTCTCAGAAGAAAATCACTTTTCTTTATGATAACATAGGATGTTCTTATATTAATATGATTATCCTATGGGGTTTCCCTTAAGTTTTCCCATCCCAGCGTCTAGAGTTACTTAAGTCAATCTAAAGTACAAACAATAGCAAACCATACTTTTTTACATAAATAACACATATTATTACATGAATATTAAATATGTAACATTATGGTATATTATAGGATCATGTATTTCTAGTACATTTGGAATAATGTATATATAATCAAGTTCTTCATCAAAGATCTATATCATCACCAACTATGTGATTCATCAATAGAACCACACATAGACAGATCATTCTTAAAACCATTCATTATAACCTGGTTAAAGGAAACATAAGAAATTGTGAGAATTGAGGCTTCCTAAATGTAAACAAGTGATGTATCAATGATAACGTAAAATATATGAGCATAATGTCATGATTAAAAGATATAATCACTTGAAAAATATTCCCCTTATATGATAGACCACAATCATGAGTCTTAGAATATATCATTTCATTTAAATGGACTTTAATTATAAATTAATTAAAAAACATGGTATATTGAAGCATAGAAATAGCATAAGGCAAATTTTTTTTGGATTAAACATAAACATAGAGAATCATTAACTTATTTTAGGTTCATATCCACGATTATCGTAGTGTATTGGGTTCCATCTTCATTTTGTTATATCCATAGTCATGTTTTAACACTAATAATATTATATTTGATAGAGTACCTTAATTAAAAAGGTTTAAACCCCATTATTCTTCTTAGTATCAAAATTGATATCTCTAATTATCCAATGATTTGGAGATATATATAATAATAGGCCAAAACATCACATAATAAAAACAACAAAGATGTGTTCCACAAGATCATAAAATAATCATCATATCATTTAATTGGAAAATGAAATTGGTTTTATAAACATTTAATCATGTCATCATTTCATAACCAATGGTAATGAAATGGGGTCTATGAATTAATTAACCGGAGGGGAAGAAACAAGTATTACAGAATAATCCTTAAATAATCATCATCACAAGTCATATAAAGAGTGAATTTAGATGGAATTATTGGACCATTTCCCCAATGATTAATAAGTAATATTAAATGATGTTATCTTATAATAAAATCAATTTAAAACATATCAACTATATTTCATAATGAAAATAACAACTTCCTTTTGAAATCAATTCTTTATAGTCTAAAAAATTACAAAATTTAAAGAAAAAATATTCATTGAAAAGAAGCCTAGAAATATGTATTGTAAATTTAAATGCATTTAATGGTTAGATCCATTTGAATTCTATTCTCACGATGCCCATTAAAATAATTATTCCTTTCATATTTTAGATAAATATTCAAAATTACCTCATTTGAAAAATGATAAGAAGATTCCTTTTAAACCATTCTATAAAAAATAAAATATGTGTAAAAAAATTAACCAATAATTTTATACTATTCAAAAACTATTGAATTTTTTTTTAATAAATACATATGGGTAAAAAATTATTTTTAACTGAAAAGTTAAATAAATTTGGTTCCTTCTTGAAAACATTATTTCAATCTCATGAATAATTAATTAGATGAAAAATTAAAGGAAAATATTTATTCTCTAGAAATAAATAGGGGAATAAAAAATCAATGAGATTCTGGATAGGTATGTCATGAAATTTCATCACCAAAAAACGAATAATAAGAACTCTCAATAAACATATAAATTGTAAAATAAAACCACTATCTCAAATCTGACTAGATTTGATTCTATTATAACCTCATGTATAATAAATTTTAATATATTATAAGTCTATAAAATAATCTCAAAAATACTTATAATATCATATATTATCCACTTATAAAATGCCAACAATGATTTATTTATAATTCCTTATTAAAATCATCATTTTTAGTGTTAATTGTTTCTTTTTTCATGATAAAATACTTTTTGGTAGTTCTTGTACATATACTTTGGTAATGATTAAATCATCTACATAATTCTAATCATGATATAAATATAATATATTATATATATATTTATATTTATATTTATATTCATCCATATAATTTATATATAAATAAATTAATTACACCATTTATGGAGATAGTAGGCCATACATAAGCATGAATGTTATTTTCACATTTTGATGGATGAATAAAATTTTTTGATAATAATATACCTTAATAGAATAATTATTATATCATATATATCATATATATTCATGAAATATATCCTTATTTTCATCCATGTAATGTGGAAATGAAAAATTATTCACATCTCTTCGTGGAGGTGGTAGTCGACATGTTTATTAGAGGGACATTACCATTCTACCATAAAATGGAATGTAAGAAAGTAAATATGTTATTATAATTCTTGAAAAATTATTATGTCAATTGGATCATTTATAAACATGAAAATATCCATAATGATAATACCTTAATGATTTAAATGGTAAAATAATTGTATCTCTATGTGGAGGTGGTAGTCCACACATCGGTATAAGTGCTACTTTTACTTCCCATTTGATGGAATAATGTTGGGATGTTGGAGGTTATATAATCATACTATAATTTAAATCATTTTTGGATTCTGACAATTTTATTTGATAATTAATGGAACATATTTATAAGAGGTATTAGAAGAATGAAATTGAAATAGGTCGGGTAAGACGATGACCTCTCTTTCAGTTAGCCTATTTTAGATCATTTATTTTGGTCATTGGATGGTATTTTAAGATGATCATGACCTATAATTTTATATAAGTAATTTTAAAAGAATGTTTTTATGTTTTTTGGAACTATAATTATAATTTTTTAAAAATAAGTAATCGGAGGGGTGTCCTTTTATAAGTGGGGGAGAAGAGACTTTTTGAATTTATAAAATGATTTAAATATAATAAATTTATTCTAAAGAAAAATGCTTCCAAATGTAAATATATATTTCATTTCGGGGTAGAATGAGGTAAAATTATTGAATGGAAATATTATTTAGAGTTGTTTAATTTGAATATCTACCCTTATAACTAGGTTTAATGCCCAATAAACCTCTATTAGCCTTTACCATTATGGAACAAATTTTTTTTAATATTTAATATTACAAATAATTAAACAGTAATAATTAAAAAATATGGATATTATGATTCAAAATATTGAATCTATGTTATCAAATTTAATCACTACAAATTTCATAAGTTAACCATAAAATAATCTCACGAAATGTGAGGAAAAACATTTTTCACAAAAAAATGCTATCTTAATTATACTATTTTATAACAAAAATCCGCCAAAAATTAATATTAATTGTCTTCAATAGATTATTAATAATATAAATTAAATAATAAAAAATTTAGATAAATTGTCAAATAGAAAATAAAATATAAATTCTTTAAATGAAATGATATTTTTCAATAAAAATCAATTTTTCACTATTCATTGAAAAATTAATCATTTGAGAAAAATATCCGAGAATCTCTCTAAGATAGCTATGAAATGGATATTTGAAAAAGGTGTTTTATTTTTAAAAAATCTATTTTCAAAATTTATAAAAAAAATACGTATATTTTTCTCTCCCAAAGATAGAAAAACCAACTTGGAGGGAAAATTATTTATTGAATCATATTAAGAATGTTCTAAAAATATATTTATTTTTCAAAACCCTCTATAAAATCTCTAAAAATGTGTTAATTATGATCCATACGTCCAATTTAACAACTATTTTATAAAATCATAATATATTACAGTTCATTTAGAATTGGGGTTGCGTGTATCTTATGATATTGAAAAAACTCAATTTATTTAGCTAATATATACCATAAAATCTTAGGGTGTTAGAAGTGAAATAATTCATGAAGTTTATAAGTTTGATGAAATTAATGAATTTCATAAAAATTGAGGTAAAAGAATAAAATTGGGGAACTATCTAGTGAACATCGAAAATTAATAATAAGAATTTTAGGATCCATTTTAGAAAATCATTAAATTCATATTTAGATTTGACCCTAAAGCTTATAAACAGACAGTTCCTTCATAAAAGTAGTGTGTTTATGTGAATGGGAGGGAGTGTAACATTAATGTGGAGGGACAAAAACCTATATCATATAATTTTAGAGAGTCTATTATAGAGTTACCTTGCCAAAATCATTATATCCAAGGAATGTTTGAAGTGTATTAGATTTTATCACATCAAGAAATTATCGATGTTTGGTCCATTGACATAGACCATAGTGGTGAAACAAGTTAAAATACATTGTTCTCATGGATGTCAACCTTTTTTATTTATCTTTTCATTTTTCAGTGAAACATCTAAATTGATATATAGGTTCAATGTGTTCCTTTTAATGATAGAGAAATATAAAAAAAGGGGATAAACACTACCTTGTAAAATTAATTAAATTGACCAAAAACCTAATTTACTCAACCACCACCCCTCAGGGTGTATCAAGTTATATAGAAAACTATTGTTTTTATTAAGTTGACATTTTTGATGTCAAAGTACGTATGTTTATACTCACCCTTGCACTAAACTTGTGCCCAAATGTGTTATGTTTTTGAAAAAATAGCATGGACTAGTGTTGTACATGGAAGATACAGAGTAGGTGGAGCTATTGTATTTGATTAAAAGAATTATAAGTGGTACATAGTGGTAGATAATTTCTAATGGAGTTCATTTGGGGAGACTATATATTGAGGATGAATATTCTCATTCCTAGGGTTGGTTACACATGGTTATTTTTCCACAACTTATCCTCTTTCATTTTTTGGCCATTCCTTTTTTGTGTTGTATATGATAGATGTTGTCCAAAACATTTATTATTATACCTTCCGATATATTATATATCAATTAATTATTTTAATGAATATTAATTTATATTGGATATGAATTTATGTTACAACTTGTTATATGATAAATACTCCAATACATGTTATTCCATTTCATTCTAGCTCCATCCTAGTGACAATTAATGTGGGATTTAGGTGAAACACTCCTCTTATAGCTAACCAAGGTGGATACATAATAGGATTGGTCATATTCAAATGGAATTAAAGAAGTTTATTTATTGAGGATGTATTTAGGAGTTAATTTTTTAGGATGGTTTTTCTAATTTTGGTTAGTAATGTTATGGGATTCATGTGATAGGTTATCAATGTAGAGAGACTATAATTTGTTCAACATCAAGTGTATCTTTTTTAATGGACCCAAATAACCTTTTAGCCATTCTATTACTATAATTAATTGGTTAAATATTATAAGTAATTTAGTTTATTCATCATAAAATGACCCATTATGGTACTTTAAATATCCAACTTGTGTCATCTCAACTAGATATGTTTTTAGTATTCTTTTCTTCATCATAATAAATGATGTCACACATGAAAAAAATACCATATTTATAGATAGGGTTTTGAAATTCTTGTACCAAATCATGAGCCTCTCACAACTACTCATTCGGGTGAAAATTAATCATTTTAGTAACATATTTTGAATCATATATTTCCTTCTATTAGAGGGAATATACTCCCTAAAAGTTTCTTAATATATATCATTCATGTAGAGAGTATGGTAGTTATAATTTTTCTCAATAGATAATCCCTTAATATGAATATTCTATGTGTATTCCAGTAGAATATTTATTATAAATTTATAGGGGATATATGATTATCATGTAATGGATGATTTGTTGGATTATGATACATTCATTTCTATTCTCTTTCAAATACATAATGTCTAAATAGTTATTCTTTCTTTTCATCTTCCCCTTTCTTGGGGTGAGCCCCTAGTTGAAATTTAATCAAACTCATAGTGGTATTAATGTACCTTGTTTGGGGAAAAAGATCGTGTTAATTAAATTTTATCCAGTGTATGATGATCGTGGATTGAGTTCAAATTATATTTGACCCTTTTTTGTGAGAAATGATCATGAACAAGAATGTGTTGATGTTTTGGATTTTTTACACTGTGAATATGCTCCGCATTGGGTTTTTATAGGGCTGAGTGTTATATAGAATATTTGGATTATTTTTTTAGTTTGGGTTATTATTTTCTATATTACCCACATACATTGGTTACCTATGGAAAGAATTGAAAATAATATTTTTCTATTACTAATGAACATTATCTCTTCTATGGATGGAATTCTTCTATAGAAACCATAGAAATGAAATAGATATACCTCATTTTTAAATTTATAACTGATATCATACTTGTTATTATGGTAGGAAATACCACTATCTTAGAGAGGAAACTTATATGGAATATTTTATGGTGTTAGTGTAGCAAGAGATGGATGATGCTTCAGACTATATCCATTTTACTCCATTTGAGGACTTCAAATAGACTAATAGTGTATGTTTCTAGGATTTATATTTTTTGGTGTGATGGATTGATCCATGTTGGTAGAGATTAAAAATTATTGAAGTGCTATTTATGCCCTATATATAAACACTCACACACATTAACATCAATGAAATCCTTTTATTTCATTATTTATTGTACTAAATATTCTGATATTGCAATAAGGTTCCTAAAAAGATCATATTGTTGGAGGGTCCTATTAGCTATGAATTTGATTTTATCATAAAAGTTTAGAGTGTGAATTTTCCCTCATGTAAGGAATAACATTTTTATGTTTTCATCATGTTAGGGTAGAACTCCATGTTACCATCCCTAGTGTACGTTATTTGGGTTTTATCATTATAAGGTACAATTTAGTGAGTTGTCCGAAACATTAGAGCATTGAGAATGATCTTCCACTAGTTATTGATAATTTCTTAACATACTATATAAACTATTATGTAGATGTTAACAATTATGGTTGTGGAAGAAATGAATGCAATAATATATCGATTGGAATTTTTCTCATTGGAGAATTGGATTTCATATTATTTACTTAAAATATTATAGTAATATCTTCTATTGACTGTTGAGTATCCCCATTGATCCTTGGGTGATGAAATTTTATCCATTATATTGGTTAGATAATGGTTTTCAATCAGCTTAGTGGGATATCTTAAACCAATTGGAAGGATCAACGAGGTTCCTTAGGGTTAAACATATATTGTAGTAGTATTATCTTCGGTTTCTTATAGAATAGATTGGTAATTTGGTTTTCAGGTATTGATAAAAATACATTGAAAAACTACAGGTATCATTGAGATTTATGAGTTTACTAAATATTTTACATCACCATAGATAATTTTTGGTAGCCTTGATTTTTTCTACCCCCACTAATCGGAATCAATGAGCTAGTACCTTGAGAATTGTTGATGGTGTTTGGTTTATTTTGAGTATAATGATTGTGTTACAGAATTTTGATGTGTTTGTTCAGGATAAGATAGATTTATCCCCTTATAATGATATTTATGTGGTGAGGTTCATAATTAATATTTTTAAATATTTTGGTTGTAAAGACATCTCTATTAAAATTGGAATAGCTATGTCATGGTTGCTATCACCCCTATTGAGTATTATTATGATTAATGGATGTAAGGTTATATCTTAATAGTTTGCTAGGTATTGTTGGATTTTTTGGAATATAAGGACATTGTATGTCTTTTTAAAATTATGTCACCCTCATATCGCAATGACTATATGAGGTTAAATATTGAAAAATAAATTGTTTAATCTTTTTTTATTAAGATATTGAAATTTTTGGACTTGAATGATTCTCCTAAAGGGGAGGGTACATTATTTTGACTTATGATAGGATGATTATTTTACAAAATAGCTTATAATTTATATGATGATTGGTTTGAACTAAGTTATCTTATTACTATGTGATTCTTTATTGGAGTGAGAAAATCTATTCTTGGTTAGTGTTCATGTAGAGACAATACATGCGGTGAGTTATATTTATCCATGGGTTGAGGAATTCGGTAACTCGTGTTTATAGAATGTTTATATAATAATATCTATCTAACAATGCAGGGTCATATAAATAAGTTAGGGGCTTTAACTTTTTATTCTTATGGAATGGGTCGTGAATGAATTTTCACAGGGTTTTTAGTCACATTTAGGGGATGATTTTATTTCATGATATGCTAATCATAACCTTCTATCATGAGTAAATGAAACTCAACCAGATGATCTAAAATATCACATTTTAGCATGTATTGAATTTGAGGATATATTTTTTTGGTTTAATAAGTATATCAAAAAGGATTAATCATCGGATCTAGTGATAACCTAATGATTTATATTGCAAGCATCTATATGAGTTCCTTATAGAATGATGGGAAAATGTAATAGTCGAACTATGGGAGTATCACCCTATGTGATTTTTAGTTTTTTGTTTAATATAATTTATTTGAACACCTTATGAGGTGTTATGATGTAGATTTATGTTTTCTATGTAGTCAATTTTGGGTTGATCATTAAATTTATAGTGGAATTCTCATATCAATGGTTCCCTGGATAATGAACATTTCTAACATTGATGTCGATGTTCTTTGGTTTTTTATTTATGTTATGTAGAAGGGTGACCTATGGTAGGGGTGGTCAACAAAATCTAATCATATGAATATAAAGAAGTTAACTAGAATAAATGTGTTAAGAAGGGTGTAAATTTTTTAGTATGGTTGTTCCCTAGGTTTGTTTAGTGCCTATACCTCTAAAAAAGAATTTAGTATGTGTGTGAATGATATGTTTTTTAGAAAAATTTATTTGTAGATATTCTCTTACTAAAAACATCAACTTTTTTCATAGGGTATGGGGTGAGTTTATAGGTACGTAAGATGTAGAGACCTGTAAATTTATAAAAAACACCGAAATTATTTTTCAATTCAATAGGTTTTTCCATTATAAATTATAAAATGATTTTTTTCCATATTTATCAAAATAAGATAATTTATAAAATCATTATATTAGTCTCATAATGTGGTGTTTTCCACTAGGATTCATTTTATTGTATTTCATTTTTCGATTTATTCTAAGTGATATTTAATACTGCAAAATTGAATATATATATGTTTTTTGAGTCTAAATGCTAGAAGTTCCTAACAAATATAGGATATAAATTAATTTTATCTTTTTTATGGAATTTGGTGTTTTTCCTTGGCATTGAATAAGATATATCTTTTTTATGAGGCCATAGATAGATTATTTATGGTTTTTTAATTAAAATATATATTACTCAACAAGATTTACCTAAATATATATTTTAAATAAAATTGTAATGTGATTTCTCGTAGATTTTTATTCAATAATATATGTAAAAAAAATAAGTGATATTAAAATGATTTTATTTTAATGATTTGGGGCCATCCAAGTTCATTTCAATCTACATGGTTGTTTTGAAAAAATACACAAATCAGTATGGAATGGTTAATTCAATGATGATATCTCTATTCAGGTAGGTAATTTTTATATTTTTCAAAGTATCCTTATTTGATTCTTCTCCTTGTTTAATTCATAATTCCTCTTGATGTTTTCCTAGATAAATTGATTAAATCATAACAAATTTAATTGTTTATTATGATCAAATCATGTCTGATATATATAAATATGTCACCTGGCTACGAATTAATAAAAATTGTAAAAATAATTAATATGGACATTCATATATCATTAATAATTATGTTTGAGGAGAGTTTTATTAATGGTTTCTTCAAGAAAAATTTATATATTTGTAGGATAATTATTCATGTGTTTTTTGTTTTTAAATATTATAATTATTATAATTATTTTTTTGTTAAAATTAATATTTAGGATAATATATTTGGTTGGGGATGTTAATGTATAGTTATTTTCACTGATGATTTAGCCACACAACTTCTCTATTTTCCCTTTAACGTTCTATGATAAAATTGATTGAAAATCCAATTTTTGGTGGTCATTCCTCATACTACCACCATTCCATGATATCATTATTTTTCTAATTATAATTTTTGTTTGATCATGATTAATTGATGAAATGATGAGAGATAGAAGGAGATACAAGTTATCATGTTGTAGAACTAGCTATATGGTAGGTTCTACATTGTTTTTTGGTATGATATTCCCCATAATATGAAATGCTACTAAACAAATTGGAATTGATTGACTAATAAATATCCAAGGATGTGTGATAGGGAACCGACGGATATTAGACATAGGATGCACTAATGGTGTAAAAATATAAAAATTCGATGAAATGTATGATTAGAATAATTTTATTATATATTTAGAATTATTGATTACACAAAATATAAAAAATTGTGTTAGACACCATGTATCATTAAATACATGGTTCTATGATTTATTTGTAGTTATAAATTTCACATTTCATGTGACTATGGGACACAATTCTTATGTATCAAGAACATGTTCCCCATCATGTACTCTACATTCATATTAAGTCAACTCATTGTTCCTAGATGACATTTCACTTATCAAACATGTTTTATATCAATGAATAATTTGATCAATGTACAATAAGTGTACATTTCCAATAGTTTCATTGTTTCACATGGCACGTTTCTTAGAAAAAAGGTCATTTAATTCTTGTGAGAAGCCTCTATGTGTACCCTAAATCCAAACTGAGCATCCCACATGGTTCCACAAACCATGTCTTCATCATTTATACTATTTCACCTTGAATGTGACATACTGTGTACTGGAGATATAATAATATATAGAAAAAAGTTTCGTATCCATATTTTATAGTTTTATATATTTCATGTAGTTCAACTCCACCTATTTAAGTAAATAGATGTACACACCTAGAAAATTCATGGAGACCACATGTCATAAACCCAAGAAGTATAAAAAAAATTCACTAGATAGTATATGGGGTTTTATATATTTCTCACTTAAGTTCCATAATTGGATGTTTTATTAGAATATTCTAATTATTTTTTTATAAATAGATTGAGATGGTGAGATTCTCTTAGAAATTATAGTCTTTTTAAATGTAAATTTTTGTAGTTTATATTAGCATGATTTTTTTGAGTCGAAGACATGGTGAGGGTGAGATTATTAGGGAAGAAATGGTGTTGGTAACCACTTTTAGTGTTATGGTACCATGGTATGGGTTCATTGTACACATCGAGGACTAGATAAACCCAATACATGTTGGGGAATGTGTTAACCAGATATAGATTTGGTAATTCTCTCAATATATATATATATAACATCATTAGGTGTTTTTTTCATTATAGCATGGGGTTAGTACCCTCTAGATGTTGATGATGTATGGGTTCCACTGATATAGGTTGTTTAATTATTCTAAAATAATTTTGAGACATGCGTCCTACCCTTACAATGGTTAGTTGATTCCATATATGTTTGGTTACATGTTCCTTTTCAAATAGGATATTTTACTCCTACGAGTACCATCCACTCCTTAGTGAGGAATGGATCCTTCACTATTTTTATTAAAATTAAGCTGAGAATATTGAGGATAATATAGGTATAATGTTGTGTTGTTAATATTTATCAATTTTTATCATATTTAAGGCACACACAATTTACTATAAAATAGGCCTTATAGAATGCTATCAACATTCACTAATAGAAAAATATCCTAGACCAACAGTTTGAAACTGTTGGTATATCCAATACCAATGGTTTAGGGAACCTTTGGCTAGTAATCCTTGGGGATAGGTCTATACCAATGGTTTTCAATACCGTTGGTATAAGTAATATGAAAAATATATACTAGTGGTTCCATAAAACAGTTGGTATATATATTTAAATGAAGAATCATTTTGTTGGTTTTGATCCCAGTTTATTTTTGAACGGCCTAAACACTAACCTAAATTTACTTTTGTAAACATAAAATCATATATATATATATTTATTATCATAAATATTTTATATTTTGATTTATTTAATTTTCTCTGTAATAAGATTCCATAAAAAATACATGTAACTATACCAACAATTATCAAAACTATTGGTATAGACCTATACCAATGGTTTTGAGAACCGTTGGTTTAGATTCATTGATTTTGGGCACATACCAATGTTTTTGGACAAACTGTTGGTATTGGGTCTCTATTATGGACCTATACTAATTGTTTGGCCAAAACTTTTGGCATAGGCCCATATAGGTGACCTATACCAACAGTTTCCACAAACCATTAGTATAGGTCCCCCTATACCACTGGTTTGTGAAAAACCATTGGTATATGTACAAATTAGTGACCTATACCAAGGTTTTTGACCAAACCATTGTTATAGGTCCATATAAGAAAACTATACAAACAGTTTTCCCAAAACCATTTTTATAGATCCTATTTCCAGTAGTGGTTGGGATTTATGGGAATTATTACTTTGATTTGTTGGTTTCTAATAGATATTATCTATTTTGGAGAAACACTATTATAAATTGGATTATTCTTTTATTGTTGTTGTCTTGAACTTAGGTCTTATCTATTTTAGTAGGATTATTCTTCCAATTATCCCTTATACATGTGATTTGAGATGACCAATTATTTTATCTCTATTTTTTGTTTTGGGTAATTCTTCTGGGTATATTTATGATAAAATATATAATATATTTATTCAATAATGTGATTGTTTTATATAGAAAATACATATATCTATGCTTCAGATAGTGGACAATAAACTATTGGAGCTCTTGTATACTAGCATAATATTCTATATGGTGGGGGTAAATATTTTATGAATTTTATTCAAGGATACCATATAGTGGGGGAACATACTCCCTCGCCTATATATAGTTTCACGTGATTGTTTCACCACTATATATGTATTAACCATTTAGGTTTTTTCTTTTATTTTCAATTAGTAGATAACCATTGTCCCATGCATCTATTATTATACATTTTACTTTATTATATATTAGTTATTTATTTTTTTATTTATTAATATGTATTATAGATTCATTTATAATATATTTTTTTATATTTGACAAGGCCTCCAATGTATTGTATATCCTCTTGTTTATAGCTTCCAACCCAAGATCCGTATAAATTTTGTTTTATGTGGCTCATTTAATTTACATTTAGCCTATTTTGGGCCCTAGTGGGTTAAGTTATGTAATATAATTTCCATGGATACCTTAAGGAAAATAAGAAAATATTTGGAGATTCTTTATTCATTATTAAGGTTGATGAAATCAATTCAGTTATTTTGAATTTTATATAATAAAAATTTAATATTAGATATTTTTATAGTATGTATGGGAGTTAAAACCTAATAAATGATTGAATTAACTTAATGTTTTCACTCAAATAATGTGAATGTAGTTGTTTTTATGAATAAAAGAATGAAATTTGTTAATCTAATCCTAGTATATATAGATATTATAACGAATTTATATATTATTCATCAAATTTTTCTCTAATGAAAAAATATGATTCAAATATGAAATATTGATTTTTTTTAAATTAATTGATATTTTTGATAAACAAGGGTTTTGATTTTTTACCATGTTATAATATAGTTCAAAAAGAAGGTATCAAGGGTGTTTTATCTAGGTTAAAATTTTTTTTTAAAGAAATTATTTAGAATATAAGGCATAGGTATCACACAACATAATAGTGTTATATTTAATAAATAAATATTTTCTTTTTTTGGATACTTCATCAAATAAATAAAATTCCATTTAATATAAAATTAGTATTGATTATTATAATCGTGACCAAAATTGATAAATGGTTTATTTTATTTACAAAAAACACTTTGTGTCTTATAAATAAATATATATATATATATATATGTGTGTGTGGTTTTTTAGAGGTTAGTTAGTGTAAAATTGATCTTGGAGAAATTTAAAATTTTCCAAATAAATGATGATACCTATCTGTTTATAAAAAATAAATTAAAATTATGAATTTTTTTATGTTATATTGGATTATAAAAAGCATAATATAAATATTTACAATTGTTCTCATATGATCCAAAAGCTATGTATAAATTTAATTGAAATGATACAATATGATGATAATATAAATAGTTGAAAATTGTTATGTTTTTTAATAATATTAACACCATAGAACTAGTTTTTTAAAAGAAAAAATGATTGAATATAACACCCATGTGTTGAACATAAATATTTTCAATCCTATATTTCACTATTATTAAAATAAATTTTATTCATAGATTATATCTCACCAAGGTATTTTAATTTGGGGGGGCGGTTATCAGTCAATCATATTAAGCTATAAGAGATGTTTCATTGGATGTAACATGTTTAACATTAATAATAAAATGTAGGAAATATATGTTATTTGGATTATTTTCAATTGGATATAGTAAATATTGCTGTTAACATATCTACATGTTTGTATTCATAAATTGTTTTAAATTTTTTCAAAATATATTATCTTCTAAAAAAGGGATCATTACTTTTTCATTCATTTTGATTGTAAGTATACATTATTAAATGAAATGATAATTATAACTTATAAGTATGACATTGAGTTATCCATAATAAATAGACATCATTGAGATTTAATGGTTGGAATGGATTACGAATATTTGTGTGAGTAATGGATTGTAATCAGATACATATTTTTTCCTATGAGGGAAAAAACGTTTCGTGTCTTAGATGAAACACTTGTGGATAAAACATTTAGTGTCATAAATAATATAATTGGTACTCTAAGGGAACATAATTTATATTAATTCATGTTATTAAAGTTTAATTTGTATTATCTCTTGTTAACAATTATACCATGATACCTTAAACAAACTAACATGACCCAACTCACCTAGGCCATGCCCGGACTAGTGTGATGCTGAGTGTGACACCACAGAATATCGTTGAATAGGATAGGGGCTAGTATCTATGAGTAATTAATCATATCATTTATATAAGAGTCCTTAGATTAATGTACCTACACACACACAAATCTCCAAATAAAACTACATAATGAAGAATAATAAAAATAAGATTTTTAATTGCATGAATAACCTCTAAAAATCAACACACATTAAATGAAAATATTAATGATTTTCATTAAAAGGGAAAATAAAATCCCAAAAACCAAAAGGAAGGTCCAACATAGTAATAAGTGATAACAATTATCAACACACATAGCCTTCAGAGTATAGTACAGTCCACCTAAGGCTTCCACTAATCATTATTACAAAACACCTTCACTACGTCCTCCTATAACACCATCAAACTACATATCATATGTATATGATATGATACATGTTAACAGATCCCATATATGGGTGAGTATATACATACCTTGTAGGGTATCCAAAAAAATATAAGATCTATCTCAAAAAATGAAGAGGGTAAATGAAGAAGAACCTACATATGGTCATAGGAGGACCCAAGTAACATGGTAAGATCTCAGACCTCATACATCACAAAAATAGACAAATATACCTTATAATATCCCCATTAAAACCAAACTATGAACTTTTGAAACCTATTTATACCTATGGTGGAGGATCATAAACCCCTAGTCACGTATGGATGAATACTGACTGCAGTGGAAGATCTTGTTCCTTTTCTAATATATTTATACAAAGGGAATAATGAATCCACATATAAAGGATCTCACACAATGCATATATGAGAGGAATATTGTCTTTATATAATCAATATTAATTTTATCTCATTCCTCATGATAACACTAATCATTTACATGGAGTACTGACCCTATCCCACATATGGTGAGAGAAAACTATGGGAGGGTTTCAATTTTCAAAAATGACCTTAAACTATAAAATTATTCAAAATGATGATGCAGTCAAACATACTCACCTCATAATGTTTTACATATCTATCTTAGAAAGTTTACCACCCTCATAACCAAAGAATAAATTAACCCAAAATGTAGTGTTCACATGTCCAAACATGATCCCAACTGATGAGTTAAATCCTTTGGATACTTTGAGTAGAGGTACATGACATGTTCCAAGCATACACATTGTATAACTCATAATAAATCACCAACCAATGTAATGGAACCCTATATGATTAGTATACTTCCAACCATATGATGTGGTGATAAGTTCACAGGTCATGTTGAAACTACTTGGCTACTTGGCATATACCTGAATATCCTGGTTATGTTCCACCATGGACACATTGAACATGGTATTGATGTTCATGACATGTAAATCTACTCAGAATTATTTTTTGTGTACTCCCTATAAAAAGGAATTTTCTTCTATGTGTCAACTATATAGGGTGTGAGTATATTAAAAGGTGTGTGATATTAAACTCATCATAAAAAACTAGTCATTTCATCTATCAAGGTAAAAAAACATGTTCTCTTCTAAACTACACACCATGTAGTCATGATTTACGATCAATATTTCACTCCAATCCTCGATTTATAATCACTTCCACCAATTTCACCTGAAATATCACTAGGATAAATATTTACCATGTCAAACATGACAATTACACTGTTAAAAAGTGGTTTCTATCCATGTGTCACTAGATTGAATATTACCATTAAAATCCAATCTCATTTCACAACACCACTCATGAAGATATACCAATCTAGTCACCACCTTTGAATTTTATATTCTCCCATGATCTATCCCTATTTTACCATCCTCAGAATCAATCCCAAATTAGTGAATAGATATCTAATGTTAAATATCACAAGGTAATTTTCTAAACTATGGGTGAAACAGAAACTGAATTTATTTCTAGTGGTGAATAGATGAAGAAGGGGGTAAGATCCATGAAATGAAAAAGGTGAGTGATAATAATAGTTTCACACTAGAAAAACTATCATCAATAATTATATAATTCAAATAAATCAAGATGTAATGAAATATTCACGATCAAGTATCCAAAAAATAAATTTTCAATAAAAAATTATTTGTTTATAGGCATTTTCCAAGGTCAAAAATGGATTATATTCAAAATAATTTAACCCATTATTCCTACACAATCAATGATGGAGTAAATAAATAAAATACATTAATCCAAATTTCATTTATGTATCAATAATTAGTGAAGTATGAATCTGTTTTGTTGTTAACCTAAAACCTAGTCTATTTTTTTATAAATTCATAGATCCTCCATGATTATCAACCAACATCCTCCTCGATACTATCCTCTAAAATATCATGGGTTACAAAGATAACCATAGAGATTAGAATTAGGTGGAATATAAATACTAATAACTAGGTCAAGATAAACAATAATATATTGTTTAATTGTTTAATTAAATAATATTTAACCACTTAATGGCCACTCACCACTATAGTTCCCTGTGATAATGAAACAATTATCAATATACGTAATGAATATTTATGTGTGTGTGAGATATAGTGATAAAAAATGTTTTTATATACTAATATTGGAGTTTTGGAACTCCTAAATGATCACATAGGTTCAATTATTAATCATAGAAATATATTCAATAATATTAATTTTCCTAAATTCTGGAAAAAAGTCATTAAGACATCCCAAATTTAATATATTTTCCCCCAAAATCAGAACCTAATATAACAAGTAAGTTAGCTGAGATATAATATATATCTCATTCTCCAATAAATACTCAAACAAGTTCATCTATTTCTAAAGGATGTGAATTAGGGGGATTTATCACCCTTGAATGGTATTATCATTATTATTCCCAATCACCACCTAATGCTCTAAGAAGGTATCATCATCCTAAATGTCTATATTTTCACACCTAATAATGTGTTATGTATCATTCATGGTTTAAATATTCATAGAAACATGTTAAATATCATGAAATTTGTACAATTTTGGGTGATATTCATGGTGGTACAAAAACCTACATATCCATTGTAGTATTTGGAATAGACTGATATATCAAATTGATAAATTTACACCCTATAAAAATCATTTAAAGATCCTCCATAAATGACCATTTAGAAACATGTGGTATCCCTCATCAAAATCCATGGGCCTCCATCTGTTGTCATCATTGGACACCTAGTGTCTCTAAGTGGTTATCATTTGGTCTTGGATCACCATAACCTATTACATCATCACCCTTATAAGACCTTCCCCTTTGGTGATACATTTCTCATCTCTAACTTTAAAAGAAATACATATATGGTCTCCCACAAAACACAAAAAACGGTTCTCTGATGATATTTCAGTGATATATATTTTTGAATGAAAAATACATCAAGGTTAAATTATCCTCCCAATTTTAACCAAATCCTAAGATGGAATCTCATAGAATTTATTTATTGACATAAATGGTTGTCTTGTTTTTTTGTTTTATTTAGGGGTGAAGTGTGATACTCATCTTTAATTGGGTCTTTACATAATCCTCCAGGCCTCTCCATAATAGAAATATAAATTGAGTCTCTCAATTAGTGGTAATAATTTAGGGTAACTAGTGACATTATATAATGTCCTACACATACAAGAATGCCAATATTTATTCTAAACATTTGTCATTAATGGTGGGGAATTATAATGGATAGGTAATTTGATTAATTATTACATATATAATGTTGTCACATATCACTAATTGTGGAATTAACGTCACAATACACATCATATAACATCCCAATTCTACTCAAGAACCTCTAGCCTTTTGGATAAACTAACTAGAACATGATGCTCTTCCTTTACCTGGTAATAGGTATGGTATCAAAAAACGTAATCTATATCACTATTATATATTTATGGATACTAAAACAATAAACAGAGATCATGGTACACCATTTACACTCTATGATGTCCTCTAAGTATGATTTCTAGAACTCACATGGAACCTCCTCCCATAACACGTCCTGAAATATCATCCATCATTGAAAGAGGATGATGTGATCCACATCATAAAATAATCCATTAAGAGAATTTCCTATGAATATTTGATCACATAATGTCTCATATTGAATCTATCAAATGTGTTCTTCCCATGATTACTAATTAAGTGTAGGGGTCATGAAAATCAATTAGAGATACCCTTATACTTCTTTTTCAACTAAAGAAAACTTTAATAATTATAACTACTCTAATTTCTTGCCTAATAAATGGGAATGGTATTTCATTCTGAGAGTATCTTCCATCACATGACCCTTCCTTTGAGTATTGACTATCTTGAAGTAATAGTCCTTTTGTATGTCTAGTAATAACATTTGTCTTGGTTGGATATCTAACTAAGTGAAGATATACTTCAGACTCTTATGATAAAAATAGAAATAAATATCTCACCAAGAAGGTAGTCTATCCATGTCATTAGGGAGAAATCAATAGCTTCCATCTCCAAATCACTAGTCAAATAATTTTACTCATGCGGTATTGGATATTGATATCCAAACTAAATTAATTCCTACCTTCACATAAAAAAATATAACTGGAACTATAGGAATCATAATACACCACAAAACTACCCCTCTTATAGAATTCATATATTGAGAGAACATGCCAAAATCTCTCGTAACTCCTCAAAGGAATTTTGACATTTGACATACCAAATAAAAAACTATCCTTTTGTAAAAATCATTCAAGGGTGATATAATTCTAGATAATTCTTCTAGAAATTTATGGTAACAACCAACTAGTGTTATGAATCTCAATACCTCTATCATAACATTGGCATACTCTAAACATAGATTTTATTATATATTCATTGGGTCTATAAGAACTACTTCTTCTTAGATAACATATCCCATGTATCAGGACTCCCCAATAAATAACTATCACATAGAGAGATTTATGTACAACTAATTATCATGAATTATGTGTAATACAATCCTTATATGATATAAATTATAATCCTATGATGTTGAGTAAATGAGGATTTAATCAATGAATACTTTCATCAAATAGTATAGGAAATAAAAGACGATATAGTTCATGAGAACCATTTATACCATTAGGGAAGTGTTCATGCTAATTTAAATAACAAGGAAGTCATAGTGACCGTAGTAAAATTAGAATGTCATATTCAATATATGCTCATATAGTACTCATATCTGGTAATGTCCCCTGGAATGGTATATCTTCAACAACCATATTTCCTATTTAGTTGATCAAAGAGGTTATCGATTCTCAAAAAAGGGTATTTATTATTGACTATGACCTGGTTTTGGTGATGATAGTAAACACACAATCTCATTATCCAACCTCATTTATTAGTGAACAATAATAGAGCTTCCCAAGAAGACACACAAGGACTAACAAATCCTGTCCAATGAAGTTCCTCTAATTGAACCTAAATCTCAATAATCTCATTAGGTCCAATAAGACGTGTCTTAGAAGATATCAGTATATCTCTATCGTGTAAGGAATAAAAAACCCAATTTCCCAATATTGGGGTTGTTTAGGTATATCCTTAGGTAATATATCTAAGTAACCATGCACTACTATGCAAAATTGAGTGTCTGTTTAGTTTCAATAACCAATGGTTATACTAGGAAAATGATGAGAAATAAACTACAACTTCCTAGACAGAAGCTCAAATTTTTCATCATTGAAATCATTCTCTCAAGTGAATGAAAATATCAATCCATTAGTATGGATTCATCTAACACTCCAATGGAAATAATAAATCTAGTAATTCTCTATTGATGCCCATTTTATTGCAAGAATGATGTCATATAGTATCATTGAAACAACTATGATATCCTATATTAACTTTTCTCCTTTAAGATATATGTTAAATTTTTAGTAGATGAGTGCTATCATTTAATATCCCACATTATGAGTCTTTACTAGGAATTGTTAGTCTAGAATCTATTTGAAATTTTTTTTCTTATTAAATGGATAATGAAATAATAGAATGGTCCACATTAGGGGAAGCTAAAATTGATGTTATATTATAGAAGATATATATAGTACCTAAAATCACCTCATGAGCTACCAAGTCATATCCATCGATCATATAAAGTTGTATACATACCTGATATCCATCTCACGAAGTCTTTCATTAACCTCCTAGAGGTAGTGGTAGTGGTATCAGTTCATAACTTTATCCAACTATTATTTCACCTCTAGTTCATCATTCATAACCACCTCTTTGAGTGCCTCCCATAAAACCCATAGAATTCCCCTAGTCATGTTGTTTTGTATACCATGATTTATGATACACTATATAACTATTTTCTCTCATAGAGTGGGTCGGGATGTCCTTCAACAAATGACCCCAACACTCAAAGATGTAGCTCCACCTATTCCATGGATTAACAGATCTCCTATAGTATCCTTACATACAAGGGACACAAAAATATAGGACTAATCATAATAACATATCATATTCTATAATATAGTATAAATTTTACTTATAGGTGAGGCCGATGAGTCTACTCCGTGGTGGCCTCTATCCCCATATACCACATGATGGCCCTTTTCACAATTTTCTCCACGACTAGTTCATTATCCAACACGCCAAAATAAGGTGATGATCATGCATGGAAACCATGATCTAAAATATCCCAATGAAACCCCTGATAGAAAATCCATTATTAGATAAATACATCACAGACTATGTCTAGGTAGTATTATTTTATATTAGTAAACCTTGATTCACAAATGATCTCCAGATTACACAACATAAGATGTATGTAAAAAAATTATTCTTCCTATAATAGGTGATTGAAATCAGTCCAAAATATAATCTTCTAATCCTGATCCCGAGTTACCAAACTCCACCAATTTCATTTTAATCATTAAGGAATACTGTTTTTCAATATCACCATGTGATTAAAAGGGGTATGAACAAGATGAAACAGTCAAACCATCAGCTCTATCCAATCCTATACAACAATTGGATCCGACATTCCAAGGAATATTGGTGGCCTCTACCTTTATAACACATACATCAGGGTCATCCTATATGATTCAAATTCCCAAACCACTAGGATGAAAAGATATTAAACCAAGTAAAAACCATCCATACAAACTAATTGCGGCGGTTATACTCACCATTCAATGCATGGAAGCAGAAAACGCTATCTATCTAGAGAAAACATCTTATTTAAATTTCCTTGAACTAAGGACTCATCCATCGGTTGGTCAATATCAAGACCCTACCTTATAACTCTCACTACTTGTTTTCATAGATAAAACATCAAATTTTTAATGATATACCATATTAAATTGAGTATATCATCGAAGATGTCTCTAGAAGGACATTGATATAAAAAACCCATTCCAATAAGATGTAGGTACCCTTAGATTCATAGAAAATTGTCCCTATATAAACCGTGTAGAAAAGTAGGTTATCATACTCCTGTTTTATAGATATTTTGATTCATACATCATTATAAGGTTCCTTATACCAAGAGATGTACTTGAGACAAATAAAATCCATTCCCCTAATTTTCCCACACCAATCATCACAAAGAAACTATATCTAAACTCTATAACTTGAAACCCTAATATGATACCACTCTATCAACACCTAAATATAGTTCCTCCCCTATGTTTTTGGTATGTCGTATGTGACACCAAAATATTGACTCTAATATGATAGGGGATTGTAAATAACACCGAGTGGGTATATTATACATATACCAGATTTTTTTACAAATTTTACTTCACACACACTAATACAACTATCTCTATAAATAACCAAGAAATTTGGAATGGTATTAACTAGAACTATTAACTCATACATAACCACGAAAAAACCAAAATTATATAACAATAATACAAAAAAAAATTAATAAATGGGAAAAATAACATCCCACCAATAACTAGGAAGGTCGAACATAAAAATTTGTGAGAAGCTCTATCATAGCACGTAACCTCTAAAGTATGCCTACAATCTAACTAAATCATTCAAGAAGATCCAAAGAAAAAAATTCTACTTATAATACCATATAATTTTATTATGTATTCATAAGATACGACAAGTTTAATAATATCACAGAAAGGTGTAATTACATACATATACTTTTGAGAATCCTAAAATTTAAAAATAAATAAATCCTTGAAAAATAGTTATCTCAAAAATAAAATCAAGATGGGATATGAATAATAACTTATATATGATCATAAGAGGGCCTAATTCATACTGTAATGTCCTAGTCCTCAAAGTTATCTAAAAGAAACCCACAATCCTTCCAATATCCTTGACCTAATAAATATATCAAAATGCTTAACCTCTTCGCACATAAGAAAGAGGATATCAAGCTTCAGATCATGTTTAGGGATATATAAAATCTGGGGTAGGATCCTATACCTTGAATGAGATCTTTAAAAAGGAGTAATGTTTAATCTATAAATATATTATCATATTCCTTAATTATGTAGTGTGAATACTGACTCCATATGATCCATTAGTAGAGGATCCATCTCTTTGAGACAATACTAAACATATGGGGGGAATATCGTCCCTACTTATGGTTGGTAAGAGGAAATTTTCTCTATTTTTACTCTATTGTTAGGGAGAGTTTCAAATTTGAAAAAATTCCCCAAATACAAGGAAAATCTCTAAAATTTTGATTCATTTAATAATTCTCTATTCACCACATGTTACATCATTATCTTTGAATGAAAACCAATGTCATTAAAAATTAATAAATGCGCTCAAGAATGGACTACTCATATGTTTAAACCCAAAACCTATTTACATTTCAAGGAAATTATATAATTATTTAATAGGTTCATAATGTGTTCCTGTGGTACATGGTGTGTAGATTCCAAGGTGTCATTTTCCCGTGTGTTGGCACCCTACATGGGATGTAGGAGTCCAATAACTCTATGTGAAGAGATGTGCATATAATGTTTATAACTCACATGGTTATGTGGATTATAACAAGATTCACATGTCATGTTCCGTTGATAAAACATGGTGTGTGGTCTTAATACACACAATGTGTGAGGCCACTTGAGCTTCCTATACATATTCTCCCAATAGAGGATGAACTGAGTAGATAAGGGTCACACCATGTGGGATTCAACCATATAGTGTACCAGTTAAATAATCTTAGAAAACATATACATTATATCTATTGAGTTATAGATCACGTGTTCTTCCAAAATAAACACCATGTAGTCATATTTTACAATATAGAATTTACTCTAATACCAAATTATTTTTTCCTTCCTCTAATTTCACCTAATTTTTCACTTGGATGCTATTGTTTCCCATAAAAAAGACTATTACACAATTATAAATTTGTTTAAATCCATCATTATTTAGATTTATTATTCCTCTAATTATATTATCATCATGAACTCATCCACTCATGAAAAACCAAGATTTGATCACCCCTTCTCATTTGACATCCAATTGAACTTC
This sequence comes from Viscum album, assembly GCA_963277665.1. Classification (NCBI taxonomy): domain Eukaryota; kingdom Viridiplantae; phylum Streptophyta; class Magnoliopsida; order Santalales; family Viscaceae; genus Viscum; species Viscum album. Next base: position 838,209,636 of record OY728137.1, read on the forward strand.
ATCCCCATATTAGTATCCATGAAATCAATACCAAATCGAAGAACGTGAATCCAATATGAAATCATGCAATGGTTTCAGTCCTTATAATAGAAAACTTCTAAACAAATAAAATATATATTGTGAATTAAAGAGGAAATGAGAGAAATTCCATGAAACAAAATGTGAGTGATAAAAAATCAAATAACTAATAGAAATCGTCATCTATAGTGATGTAATTAAAATAAAGATAGAGGTAAGTTCATGTTCAAAATCCTAAAACCGCAAAACATAATTTAAAAAAAAATTATTTATGTTAAAAGGGATATCTCAGTGTTAAACACATATTCAATTCACGAAATGTAAATCCATTCCCATAAAGAAATCCAAGATTGGGCAATCCCAAAAAAATCCTACCTCAATTCTGGATCGATCATTGATAAATGGTGAACCCACTTCAATATCATTTGAATACATTGGGGAATTATTTTTTTATTCACTTCATAATCATTTACATTCCTTAAAAAACCACTATGATACACTCTTATTAAATATCTAGGGTGATGTGGTGATAAAATAGAGATTAGCATAATGCGAAATCAGTAGATGGGTAACTGGGTCCATGGAAACAATATATTTTAATTTAATTATTTAATGAATTCATTTATAGGTTATAATGATAGTATACCCTCATAATGACAAACATGAATGAAACATATGGCACACCTAGTGTAAAACACATTTTTTAGATTCATATGGGGTCTTAGTTTCCCTATCAAAGACACAACCTAATAGATACATCAAATTTAATGAATATGTGCATGTGTAGGGAAAATATATTTTACTTTTTATATATTAATATCATGGATCAAAAACCCTTGAATCATCACTCCAGGTCCTCAAATAATATCATTAATATATTCAATAATATAAAATGGTTTCAATTGAAAAAGTTGGGGTTTAAAAAAATTTGATACACTATTAATTATTAATTGGTTTGGAATACTATTGATCATGTGGTATGGTTTTTATTAATAATATTGATAATTGTTATCCTATATTAATTTTTGAATATCCAGCTCCATGATTTTAAATATGTGTGGATTTGTATAGTCATTCCTAGATAAGCGGCATGTTACTCACTTATCTACTTATGCATGTGATGTGTATTTTACACATATAATTATTTGAATGGTAGGAGATGTGTTCATCCAGGTCATTCATTCGTTACCTAAATTATTCATAATGTATGAGTTAGACTATATGATATTGAAACACGCTATGTTTTTTTATACTCAATATATTAAATAGTGGCAACATATAATTACATAAAATATAGGAGATTCAACCATTAGTTACACATTTAAAAATATAAATGTTTTACAGAAATCGTTCCAAATGTCTTCATATATTGAGAAGCACTAAAAATTTTTTAGAGGCCACATTTCCATTAAATAATGAAATAGATATTTCCTAATTATTGGATACATTTTAAAGGCCTAAAAGTTCCCAAAAATAGTTTTTTAAATAAATAATTATTTTATTACAATATAGAAAAATTTTATATCTAAATGATAGATCCCCTAAAAAATATTATTGATAATATCTAAAATAATTTTTGCATATAATTTCACTATTTTATTCATATGATGTGACATAATGTTGAACACACATAAATTCTAAGTAACATAAGTGGAAGATTTAAATTAATGTGTTTTATAGTACCAAAAATTACGAAATGAGAATGATTATGTGTATGATATTATTAATTTGTTTCATATATCATTATCTCTATAGCATTGTTGTCTCAACATTAGGCATGTGGTATGAGGTGTAATTACATACATAGTGTCCACCTCAAAATACATTAAGTAATATAAACCATTTTATATTTTATTAAACCATTAAGACTCTTCCAATTTAAAGACAAAATTTTTATAATACAATATTATATGATGATATTCTATTGATTTGTATGAATAATTTAAATGTTAAACCACCTGGTAATTGTTATTTGAATGTTGTAATTTTTTATAACAGGTTTCATATTTCAATCATTAAAGAGAAATTTGGAATGATGAAATGTATTAAACAAAAAAATTATGAAATTTTTGATATTATCATAGATATTTGGGGAGTTTTCTTGATTCTAATAAAATTTAGTCTAAAATAATGAATGTGTGTACATCTATCCATATATAAATCTTCAATAAGTTTTTTTAGTTTCGTACTTCACTTTACACCAAATTTTATATCATTCCTTGGGTAATGGAGATATCCTATCTAAAATAAGTCTAATTGATTTTTTGACATGACCAGACCCACCCTGGCTAAGCCCAATCTATTGGTAGGATGAGTGTGACACCCCTATCCAATCTCAAATTTTCCTAGAGGTAGAAACAAGAATCAAGGATCATTTCACATAAAAAATGATGTAACCAATATCATCCTACAAAAAACTCATATCTCTAATGAAAAAAAAACAAAAAAAACACTATAAATATAAATAATCATTATTCTCTTCTTGTATGAGACATCCCATGATACATATACACCAACATTTGAAAATAATATAGGAAATATACATATGGAAAGTCTCTTAATCAAATAGACACAATATATGTGAAATATCGGCATTTATGGATGGGATCCTAGATTAATATTTTACTATAATGGATGCTTCCACCATTAGGGAAATATAATATCTATTGAACACCATCAAGAATTAACTCTGACGAATTTTTATTTGGTTTTCACCCAACTAGATCAAATTTTAATTCTAAAAAATTTTCAAATATGAAACATTTATATAAAAACTATTTTTAAGGGAGACTATATAAATACATAAGAAAACCACCAAAAATATTAATAGAGTGTCATAGAAAAATGTCAACACAAATGTTGGAAAAGAAGTGTAACCCCAAAAAAGAAAATAAATCCATATATACTATACAACATAAAGTATCAAGAACACAGGAAAGGCCTAGTCAACTATGCTCTAATTTGAAAAAAACTAGTACTCGCCCATGCTATGGCACGAAATATTCTATTAATGGTTTTTTAATAAGAGATTAATATTTATAAAAGTGGAGAAGAAACAGTAATATTGAAGAAATTTTAATTAGAAAGTAATGGTCTGTGATAATGAAATAATAGTGCATAGAATATAAAGACCCCATTAAAATTGTTGACAATGAAAAGAGTAAAAGTATGTGAATTTTTAAATTTTGTGGAAAAATATTTGAATTCATTTTTAATTTTTATCATAATAACTATAATGCCAGAACTGAATTAAAAAGTGAATGATAAATAAAATAAAATACATTGGTTGTAATAATAAAAATGTGAAATGTAAAAATAAATGAAATAATAATATATTGAATGAGTGGGATGTTTGGGAAAAAGGAAAAAAATGTGAAACTATTCATCATGAAATTGAATAAAAAAAATAGATGAAGACAAATTGAATCTGGTTTTTTCTTCACTGAATGTCAATATTCTCAGGTTGTTGTTTTATAAGCTGAACCACTGTCTTTCAAGGGAATTTTTTGAAAAACCTGAAGTTCGATTCAGAATTTTTTATAGTTGAATTTTTTTATAGATTATTATTAGGTTTCTAACGTCATAAAAAACACATAATCTAGACAGTCGAAACTCCAAAAAAAAAGTCACAACCAGTATGTATATAAACCTAGAATTCCATAGAAAATTATATAACAACTTACAAAATTTTATGATTACCACTCATCATTTTGATACAAAAAATAATCCAATTATATAACCTGTAATTCATGATATCAAAGTGATATAAATTTTAATATAATGAATTTAACAACTATTTTAGTACATCATATTTAAAAAATGAGCAGAATATTTTCTAAAATTATGACACATAAACAAAATAACCAATATGGTATATAAGTTCTAACATTAGGTAATGAAGTATTGAGAGATATAGTGAAAAAAATAGCAAACCTGTTAATTGTAGACTATTTATTTCAGTATGCACTAAATAAAGAACTAATCAATAATTCAATCAAATTTACATTTTGAGGCTAACCAGTCGAACATTAAATGCATAAGATTGAAATGATAAAATCGTTTTTGTAAAGGCATTAGTCAATATGTATAGTGAAACACCAATAATAAAATAACTAATACTGAATTTACCGTAAGAAAAAATATGAACAGAACAACAATAGTGGTTTGTTAAAAATCATGTAGGATCCAACATAATCTAGATGTTGGAGCCATCAAAATATATTTAGGAATCTCAAATCCCAAAAAAATAGATGATGGATGAAAATAGAGACTGAAAGGGATCTCTTTCTTAAACATGATACCATGAAAGGATCCAAAAGTGAAGATGAACATCACCAAAACCTCATGTTTTTCCATCGTGATCCCCCCTTCCTGATTTGATGATGAATTTGGATTCTTCTATGGTATGGAATTGATTTAGACTTCAATTTCAACAGAAGAAATCACACTGCAATGTTAACACAAAAACCCACACTACAAGTCAACATGAATTTTTTCTTAAATGGGAACATAAAATCATAGATGGGTAAAATAAGGGAACACTTAGAACAAAATGAGTAATAAATTTTTCTATCTGAGAAGGAATATCATTAAAAAATGATAATATAATAAAAATATAAAATTATAGATTATCCCATTACCTTGGATTTGTGATGTTTCTGACCATCTTTATTCATTAAATAGACATTAGAAATCAAAGTAAGTGAAATCTATTTTAGTCGAAAAAAAACTTCATAAAAATATGGATAATTAGTTTAACTGGAAACATACATAATAATTAATAATATTGGAATTATATTATATTTGAAAAAAACATCATAATTCCGATAATGAATAATATTTTTTAATAGAAGCATACTTCAAAACTCATTAATTGGGAAATTTATTTTACATGATGAAAATATTGACAATTCTTATATTGGTAAATCTATTCAAGTGGAGAAAAAACTGAGAAATCATAATATGGGAAAACTAAATTATAGGAAAACCTCATTATATATTAGAACATGGATTATCTATTTTAATGTATATAATTTTACCTTCATGAGGAGAAATTATTAAACACAATAACAATTTTTAATTTCATTAAAAAGATATTATTAAACAGAAATTGTTAAACAGAAGTTGTTAAAAATAAATTAGTAAACATAAACAATTAAACAGTTTTTATTAAAATAAATAAGCATCTATTTTAATAAAATAACCATATTTTTTAATGTTTATATTTTAATTAAACACAAATTATTAAAACTGAAATTGAAGATAAATTATTAAACAAAAATTACACTTAAAATATTAAAGAGAATAACCATCTGTTTTAATGAATATATTTTTCCTATCATGTGGAAAATTTATTAAACAGAATAAGAATTTTTAATATCATTAAAAGAATTTAGTAAAGAGAAATAGTTAAATAGAAGTTGTTAAAAATAAATTAGTAAATATAAATTTTGTAACAGTATTTATTTAAAAAAAAAATAAACTGTTTTTAACAAATAAAAACCTATTTTAAACAAAAAAACCATTAGTTTTAATGTTTATATTTTAGTAAACAGAAACTATTAAACAGAAACTAACAAAAAAACATGGATTATCTGTTTTATGATTTTTAAATTTCACTAAAGTGTATTAGTAAACAATAGTATAGGTTGAAATAACAGTGGATAAATCATTTGTATAGGCTTTTGGAAATATACAGATTGCAGAAAATGTGTTTTCAAATTGGATAAGTACTACAAGACAAACTAGTAGTCCACATTTTATATGTTTATTTGATGTTATCATTTATCTGAATATGATGATATGTGTAATCAGTTGATGGTGGTGTGAAGTCATCAGCTAGTGAGACATTGTGTCTGAATGCATATTCAGCATCAAAGTCAGTCAACATATATCTCTATAAGTGAATGAAACTATTAACTTAATAAAAATAAAATCACCCACTACTCATAAAATGTTACAATTTCAACTTCAGTGATATAAATTGGAATAGTTGTATAATTTCATCAAAAATCATCATAACAGTAGTAAGAATAAATTATATATGAAATGGAATGAAAATCAATCAAGTATCATACATTTCAAATGTGAAGTAATAAAAAACATGGAAATAGAAAATTGAAATTGTGAATGTAATATAATAGATATTGTTTTGATACTAGGGAAACATAACAATATGTTTATAAAATATGGTTTAATTAGTGAAAGGAAGTGTGAAAAATATAACAAATAGCTACTGTTTTTAACAGCATATGGGGTGTTCTATTGAAAAATTATCTGTTTATACTTCCATGTCAGTAATATCCTGTCAAGAATGTTTTGGGACTTTTATGCAGTGGACGAAAACTTCTATATGTTGGTTGAGAGAAATGTTAATCCCTATAACAATTAATAATAGCTGCGAAAAAACAGGGAAAATTTGTTAATTGTACAGTATATACTCATCAGAACTATGATATTTACATATTTTCGTAAGAGAACAACAAATGAAATGTGTTTTTATAATAAAAAAATTGTAAATAAAAATGAAAAAAATCATTATTTTAGACTTTAATTATGTAGAAAAAATATTAAACAATGAATAAAAAAACATCTACCTGAATAGATGAAATATTTGTAGTTGTAAGAAATCCAATTCCATTGTTGTAACTGACTCCTGAACATCCAGCACTTTCATTTTCCTACAACACATGTGTAAAACAAATAATACAATAATGTGGTATATAGTTTCTAATAAATTTAAATTAAAAAGGTAAAATTAGAACCTCTTCCTGATCATTGGTAATAATTATGAAGATTCACTACGATGTTGATCCTATATAATAAGGTAAAAATTAATTGGTGTTATGTTAATGTTACATGGTTATTAATGAAATTTATGAAATTGCAATATATAGTTACCTAGAAAGCATACAAACCAATCTTTTTTCTATGACTAATTTTATGATAAGTACCCAATTAGGGTTTATTGTTGGTTTCCAAGTATTGGGTCATTATGTTGGCATACTCTCCCCATATACTGCAGTTATTTCATAGGCCTCTATAAAAAAAATATAGAAACATTATTGTTAATTTTAATATTTCAATCAAAGGTTGTTAGAAGAGAATCTTACTAACCACTCATCCTCTAAAACAGTTTGGATGTTTTGGTTGGTAGTCACGATTATAGGTTACAAAAGATTAAAATGTACACTAATTTCTAAAACATTTTAAAATAAATTTAAAACCATTTGTAAAACATTAAAACCTTATGAAGGCATTATCAATTGAAATAGTATTCTTGGCAGGCTATTACAGGCATGGAAGTATGAAGAGATAATTTTTCAAAATAACACCCCATATGCTGTTAAAACAGGAAAATTTGTTAATTGTACAGTATATACTCATCAGAACTATGATGTTTAACCATTTTCATATGAGAAAAATAAATTAAATGTGTTTTTACAATAAAAAATTGTAAATAAAAATGAAAAAAATCAGTATTTTCCACTCCAATGATGTAGAAAAAATAAAAAAATGAATAAAAAACATCTACTAGAATAGATAAAATATTTGTAGTTGTAAGAAATCCGATTTCATTGTTGTAACTAACTCATGAATGTCCATCGCATTCGTTTTCCTACAACACATGTGTAAAATAAATTTTACAATAATGTGGTATATGGATTTTAATTATTTTAAATTAAAATGTTAAATTATAACCTCTTCCTGGTCAATGGTAATAATTTTGAAGATTCACATCGATGATGATCCTATATAATAATGTTAAAAAGAATTGTTGATATGTGAATTTTATAAGCTTGTTAATGCAATTTATGAAATTACAATATATAGTTACCTAGAAATCCTACAACTCAATCTTTTTTCTCTGACTAATTGCATGATAAGTACCCATAGAGGGGTCATTGTTGGTTTCCAAGTATTATGTAGTTATGTTGGCATACTCTCCCCATATGCTGTAGTTAATTCCTAATCCTCTATAATAAAATACATAAACTTTTAAGTTAATTGTAATATTTCAATCAAATGAAGTTAGAAGATAATATTACTAACCTCTCATCCTTTAAATCAATTTGGATGTTTTTTATGGTTGTCCCGATTATAGGGTATGAAAGATGAAGATGTTTAATAATTTCTATAACATTTTAAAATAAATTTAAAACCATTTGAAAACATTAAAACATTATGAAGGAATTATAAATTGAAACAATATTATATGTTACAATAAATGATGAAACTCAAGAGTATGCAGTGGAACCTTATTTGTTTTAATAACATACAGTAAACTTGATTACGATTTGTGTTAACCTAAAATAAAAAAAACGGAGCATAAGAAGTGAACAGAGAATATAGAATAATGGGAATAACTTATCATTTTATGTGAAAAACTGATGGAAACAAAAAAATATTAAGCAAATATAATAATAAAAATTAAATAGTTGAGATAAAATAACTAAATCTACGATACAAATATTTTTCTATCACAGATTTATTGACCCTACAGACAATGTATTCTAGGTTTTTTTTATACAACATCAACTAAACCACCACATTTCTAGTGAAAAGCTCGAAAACATTTTGAACCCTAAAAAATGAATAGATGAATAAATATAGTCTTAATGAATGAAATAGTTGTTTTAATTGATGAAATGGAAGAAAATATCTATTGTAATGACATGAGAAAAAATATGATGAAAAAAGAAATACTAAAAAATTAATAGAAGAGATAAAAAACTAAATCTCTAATAATAATGTGTTTTTGTGTATATAAGGATGAATTATGATAATAATAAAAATGGCATATGAAAGATTAAATGAAAAGCACTACACATAAATAAATAGCATTTCCTAAATCATTAATGATATAGTAATACTAAATAAACCATTTATCCACTAATAATCTGTCATTGAAACATGATTACAAATACTATCAACTTGGATTCAAGAAAACTGAGCATAATCAATGAACTAAGATGATAGAATAATGGAAGGAAATAATTATTTGTTTTTAAAAACAGGTGGAAGTATAAAACTATGAAGAAAATATAAATATAAATAACGAGAAGAGATAAAATAACTAAATATGTGATAGTAATTTTTTTCTCTACAAGATTGGATGACCGTTTGTATAAAACAGTCCAAGATTTTTAGATAATATCTTCAACTAAACCATCAGTTTCCCTTTCAAAAACATATAATAAAATTCCATCCAATCTCTTGAGGAAGAAACAAAAAAATGATTTGCTAACCAGTTGAGTAAAATATATGCGATCCAGTTGAGATAAAGAAGCACCTATGATGATGATAGAATACTTCTAAGATCATTGAATGATATGATTTCATCTGCAACCATAATTGAGAATCACTTGAGTGTCCTTTTATGGTGATGAATGTGGTGATGAACAATCCCAGATATAGCATTGTTATCGGGGGTCTATGAATTGAAATAGTATTATATGTTATAAGAAATGATCAAACTGAATAGTATGCAGTGGAACCTCTATTTTTGTTAATATCATTCAGTAAACATGATTACGATTTGTGTTAACCGGATATCAAAAAAACTGAGTAGAAGAAGTGAACAAAGAAGATATAATAATGGAAATAACTTATCATTTGATTTGAGAAACTAATTGAAGAAAAAAACTATTAAGAAAATATAATACAAAAAATTTAATATATGAGATAAAATAACTAAATCTACGATAAAAATGTTTTTCTATCGCAGATTGTATGACCCTACATACAATGCAGTCTAGTATTTTTTGGTTACAACTTCATCTAAAACACCACATTTCCATTAAAGAGTTAGAACAAATTCTGAACCCTAAAAAATTAATAGATGAAATAATATAGTCTTAATGAATGAAATAGTTGATTAAATTGCTGAAATGGAAGAAAAGATCTATTGTAATGACATGAGAGAAAATCTGAAGCAAAAAAGAGATACTAAAAAATTAATTAAAGATATAAAATAACTAAATATATAATAATAATGTTTTTGTGTGTGTATATAATGATGAATGATGATAATAATACAAAGGGAATATGAAATATTAAATGAAAACCACTTCACATAAAAAAATAGCATTTTATAAATCATTAAAGATATAGTAAAACAAAATGAACCGTTTATCCCTTAAGATACTGTTAGTGAAACATGATTACAAATCCTATCAACCTAAATTCATAAAAATTGATCATAATCAATGAACTACGATGATTGAATAATGGAAGAGAATAATCATTTGTTTTGAAAAATGGGTGGAAGGAAAAAACAATAAATAAAATAGAAATATGAAAAATGTAAGAGAAGAGAAAAAAAACTAAATCTATGCAAGAAATGTTTTTCTCTCGCAGATTTGATGACCCTTTTTATAAAATTGTTCAAGATTGTTAGCTAACAGCTTCAACTAAACCATCAGGTTCCCTTTCAAACACATGTAATTAGATGCCAACCAATCTCTTGGTGAACAGACAAATAAAAAATGATCTGAAAACCAGATGGGTAAAATATATGCGAACCAGTTCAGTTAAAGAATCACCTATAGGGATATCATAATACTTCAAAGATCATTGAATGATTTGATTTCATCCACAACCAGAATTGAGAATCACATGAGTATCCTTTTATGGTGATTAATGTGGTGATAACCAAGCTCAGATATATAATTGTTATCGGGGGTCTATCAATTGAAAAATATTATATGTTACAAGAAATTATCAACCTCAAGAGTATGCAGTGGAAACTTTATTTGTGTTAATAATATGCAGCAAACATGATTACGATTCGTGTTAACCTGAAATCAAAAACACTGAGCAGAAGCAGTGAACAAAGAATATAGAATAAGGGAAAGAACTTATCATTTAATTTGAAAAACTAATGGAAGAAAAAAATATTAAGAAAATATTATACTAAAAATTTAATAGATGATATAAAATAACTATATCTATGATAGAAATGTTTTTCTATCACATATTGGATGACCCTACATACAATACAGTCTAGGATTTTTTGTTTACAACTTCAACTAAACCACCACATTTCCATTGAAGATATCGAACAAATTCTGAACCCTAAAAAAATTAATAGATGAAAAAATATTATCTAAATGAATTAAATAGTTGTTTCAATTGATGAAATGGAAGAACATATCTATTATAATGACATGAGAAAAAATCTGAAGCGAAAAATAGATACTGAAAAATTAATAGAAGAGATAAAATAACTTAATCTCTAATAATATTGTTTTTGTTTGTGTATATAATAAAGAATGATGATAATAATAAAAAGGGAATATGAAAGATTAAATGAATACCTCTACACATAAAAAATAGCATTTCATAAATCATTAAATATAGAGTAAAACTAAATGAACCCTTTATCCACTAAGATACCGTCATTGAAACATGATTACAAATCCTATCAACTAGAATTCAAGAAAACTGAGCACAATCAATGAAATAAGATGATAGAATAATGGAAGGAAATAATCATTTTTTTGAAAAATGGGTGGAAGTAAAAAATTATAAAGAAAATAGAAATATGAAAACTCTAAGAGAAGAGATTAAATAACTAAATATATGATAGAAATATTTTTCATTGGCATATTGGATGATCGTTTGTATAAAACAATGAAATATTGTTAGCAAACATCATCAACTAAACCATCAGGTTCCCTTTCATACACATGTAATTAGATTCCAACCCATCTCCTGACAAACAAACAAATAAAAATTGATCTGCTAACCAGTTGGGTAAAATATATGTGATCCAGTTGAGTTAAATAAACACCAATAATGATGAAATAATTCTTCGAAGATCATTGAATGATTTGATTACATCCGCAACTATAATTTAGAATTACCTGAGTTTCCTTTTATGATGATGAATGTGGTGATGACCAATCTTGGATATAGCATTGTTATTGGGGGTCAATCCGCATGGAGAACACGAACCTACTTCATTTGAAGAAGAAGATCTTGAATCACGCAACACCATTATTTTCTCCGTTTCGACAAATATCATTGATGTTGCTCAAATAATTGAATCCCATGCACTGAAGAGGGGATCTGGAGACTTCAATTTGCATCTTGATGATGATGTCCAAACCAAAACCTATCATGAAGATAAAATCATATGTAAATTTAGACAAAAAAATGGGTTACCGAGCCCAGCCGTTCTCGGATGTAGTTTCCTCACCCTCTGATTTAGAGACACAAACACACAAGTTTATAAATGTAAACTGATTTAATGACAACAGTAGATTCCTGAAGGGTATTTAAATCCACTACGAGTCATTGTCTCCACTATAGAATCGTAGGAGGCATCAAAGCATGATTTTGAGGAGCCGAACCTAGAGAAGTCTGAGCATGCGGTGGTGGAGCCTATGTTAGTGCAGGTGGAGATGCATGAAGTATTAGGTCTAGTTTAGGAGGTAGACAGAACCAACAGAAGATGTAAGAATCCTTCTTCTAAAGGAAGGAATCCGAGAGTGGTAGGAAGGAGGAATCGATTTTCACTGGTAACTTCTTACAATAAATATTCACATCATGGTTAGAGAGCCAATCCATACCAAGGATTATATCAAATTCAATCATAGGTATGATGACAAGATCAGCAGATAAAGAACATTTATGTGCTCTAATGGGGACTAATTCACACAAATTTGTTGCAATGATACTTCCCTTAGGAGTTTTAACTAAAAAAAATCCCTTGTCAGATCAAATTGGAAATATCTAATTTTTTTAGAAAACCGGGAAGATATGAAATAATGTGATGATCCAGAATCAAATAATGCATTTGCTAAACTTGAGGAAACCATTAAATTACGTGCCACCACATCTTTCAGAGTTTCTACCTCAGCAGTAGTGATAACATAAGCTTGGCCTTGGTCCTTAGGACTTTTTTGAGGTAAGTTTATATGACTCTTAGGACATTCATTTTCATAATGTCCCATCTCCCGGGAATTGTAGCATTGAACATTTGTAGCATCTTTCTTTTTTTACAATCACCGGCTAGATGGCCTTTCTGTCCACACTAATAGCATACTCATATTCCTTTTAGACAGACACCAGTGTGCTTACTTCCGCAATTCTCCCAGGGTAGTAATTTAATTCTTCCCTTCTTCCCTGTTTCCTTATTTCCTTTCCCAGAGTGTTCATCAGATCTCTTCTTCTATTGCTTTGATTTAAAGTAATAAGAATTAGATAATTCCCTTTCTGTCTTGATAGAACATGAGACAATATCTTCGTATGACGAGACGGATTTTGAGACCAATGCTCGACAGAGAAACGATTTTAACCCATCAAAGAAACGATCAATCTTACTTCATGGGTTACGTATATAATCTGCAGCATACCTTGATAACCTTGTAATGTTAGCCTCATAATTTTCAACATTCTCATCCTCCTTTAGTCTCAGACTCATAAATTTCCTTTCCATATCTGGTTGATTTCCACGAAGAAATTATTTTTCTAAAAACACAATTCTGAAATCCCTCTATTCCATATTTTATACTTCATCATCTTCCTTAGTGTTTTGAATCAATGACCACTATTGATCAGAATCTCAAGTGGGGCGAAAAACTGCCATGATAACTCTTTCTCTTTCACTACTCCCCAAGGCATGGAATATTTTCTCCAAGGAATTTATCAATTTCTCAGCTACTAAGGTATTTGTACTCCCATAGAATTTTCGTTGTTTTTTCCTCATGAAGTGATCTAACATTGATCCCCCATGCTGTGGATCAGGGTGCTCCATTTGGGTAAGGTTATTATTCCTAACCTGGGTTAGTTTTCCCAGTATAGTGATTAGTTGGACAACACCAGTTTCATCACCAGCTCCACAATAATTATCTTTAGAAGGAGGAAAATCCCTATATGTAGTGCGCGCATTGATATGGTTTCCATTTCTTCCACTAGGAACCATTTCTAAATAATGGCATACACTTGATTTGTTTATGAGTCACAATACATAAATCCAAACTTGTAAAACACTGAACATAAATTGAACTATTTATGGATATAATTCATAATCATAAAAAAAATTTCATTGAGGAAGAATATAATAATAAAACCTTAATAATGGTTTGTAAATAAAAGGAGAATTATCCTAAGCATATCCCCTGGGAGTGTTGTAACCAATAGTGCTGCAAGGCTCGTTGTCGTGCACCAGTTCCCGTTCGAGTCTAGCACAAAGCGGTGTTTTCGGGTTTAACCCCTAGGTACATTTGTGCCAGAGCCGCCTCTACCTACTCGTATCCAGATAGGGATGTATTGCTTGAAAAACTCACAAAATCTCTACAATACCATAATTCTAGGAAGTTCTTCTATACTAATCCTCAAACTCCATCTTAGGACTTTTTTCTCTTATCAGAGTTTATCTAAATCTAGTTTCTATGGTTTTTACTAAACCTCCATCCGATACCAACTGTAACACCCCGACCCTCGTTACCTAGAGTCAGTGCATTATTACATAACATTAGCATGATCACAAGGAAATAATGTCTTTAAAGACCAATAATTTTAGTATTATTGGAAACAAGATTCTTACATAAGTTTAAATTTACAGCTTGAAGAGAAATACAACACAAATATATTTCATTAAAAACATCCAATCCTCATAGATTATGTCTGCAGGTCACTCATAACTAACTTCTTCATATCATGGGAAAATGAAACATAACAAAGGAGTGAGCTCAAATGCTCAGTAAGGGTATGTAATACAGCGGAAAATGACATAAATATTAAGCATGGTAAATAATTCAAACCACATGCCTTTACCAATAATAAACATGAATACTTTTATGGCAAGAATATGAGCTGAGTAAATAATTCCATAATAAAACATAATCCGGAGTATTCTACTAGTCTATTTACCACATATATCATTAATATTATTTCCATAATGATGGAATGTATAATGTCAGACATTCTGAAACATTTTGTCAAGGCCTCGGCCAAGACGTCTAAAAATGATTATGGCCTCGGCCATAACCAAAAATCAAATTGGGAAAGGGTCTCAGACAATTCCGCATCTAGTTGTCTCATGAGACCTACCAATTCATTTAGGAGCTATAGCGGGCTCCACCCATCACTTACTAAGTCCAACACATTCCTCATATGAAAAGGTTTAAACATATCATAAAAATTCATATTAAATCTAGCATACTAAAAGTCAATAACATAACCATAAACAATTAATGGAATAAAAATATCACATACACAGTAAAAAATATCACAAAACCTTCAATACAATATGGAAGTTTTGTATCATAATAAATCAACTTCAAATAAACTTAAAAACCATCAAAGGATGTTCACATAGATGAAATCAAAACCCTTTTTAGAGAAATATCTCTTTCTATTTTGAAATAATTTAAGATTCCTATAAAATAAAACATTTACTACTAAAATATTCTTATAATCTTGTAATGGAAGCTTTGACAAGTTTATTACGGTAGAAAATAGCGGCACCCGCCGTATAAGTTAAAAAATACATTCTTACCTTAATTTTGTCGAAGAGTATAAAAAGGACCTTTTTTGGAAAGCGACGGAAAGATTCATTTATAAACATCTTATAAAAAGTAAAACAAGGCTATAAATGATTTTAACCCATATTCTATAAAATATTAAGAATTTTTTGAAATACATATTTATGAAACATGGATTTGGATGATAAAGAGGTCCCAGTAGATAATTACATATAAACAACCCCGGATAATAAAGAGCTTCTGAAAATAAAACATTACCTTGTACTTTTCCTTGGTTGAGGGTAGGTTAACCTCCTGTATAATGGTGAAATAATTATTATTAAATCATACAAGAATCATATACATTAATATGATATCATATATGTACTTTTAACTTTGCTCTGTTAATAATATCTTAGTATCATCGTCGTTTCGGGTGTTAACTTACTCATTATCTTTTATATGTTTTGTTACTTAAGTCTTGTTTGTTATGGATAGGTTGTATCTTATTCATATCCATAATGATATCAAGTCCTTAAACTTTATTTTCAATCCTCAAATGATAATTAGACTTTAATGGATATGATGGGGAATGATTCTCATCGCGTCCGTGGAGACGGTTGTCCGTACGTATGCACGAGCGACAATATCACTCTTTTGATATTAAAATAATATATAATTGGATAGTATATCATATATAAAGAATCATTATAATGTTATATTTATTTTTTACATGAATTACACATCATTATTATACCCATCCAAATAATAATGTTTTGAATAACAATTAAACCACAACGTGGAGACGGTAAGTCGTATGTACTCGCGTATGGTAACGTGTCATTCAAAGGATGGATAGAATACTAATATGGTTGTACCATATTTATAATAACATCACAGAACATAGAATATACTGGATTTATTATTTTATAACTGGAATAAAAAGAAATAAGAAGTTGAAGATGAAATGATCTTGAAAGAGGGCGGTGAAAACATTACCTCTTATTCCGGTTCTTCCTTTTGATTTGATCAAAAGGGCTCCTTAGGATGTCATTATGATAAAACTATGTGCTCTAGGATTAATTGAGGTAAGTTGAGAGAATATTTGGGTAGGGGATGGCCAAACCAAAAGGCTTTTAAGGTGTGAAAAATTGGTTAGAATTGGTGTCCTTTTATAAGGGGGAGGAGGGGCTCTTTAGGAAAACTTAAAGTATTTTTTTATAATAAAATCATATTCGGAATATAATGGATCCAAAGTGTATAATTAAAAGTATAAGGTAGGTATGGGTCTAAATCATTTCAACCAATATATTTTAGATAGGTTTTGGTCATTATATTAACCTTATCTTTTAGTTTTAACTCTTAGTTAATTAGATTGACATTTATCATGTCAATTTGTATTTTTATATTATATAGTTAATAAAATTAATATAGACATACTAGAGACAAACAAGTGGACCATTAATGATACAAATATCATGATATAAGTCATTTGGAAGAACCTTATAATTTTAGGAATAAAATATCAATTAATAATATAATATTCTTTTAAAAAAAACTTTTTTGTCAATTTTGAAATGATTGGGTATTTTGTTTTTGAAAAAATAATAACAGCATTATTACTTAAAACCAAATTCATATAACCAGTCTTAATATGTAATATTAACCTATAACATTAGTTTAATTTATAAAAAGATTAAAATTACATTTATTTTGATATTTATAATATCAATTATTTGATTTTTTTCATTAATGAAGAAAATATTGCATCATTACTTTATCATAAATAAATTTAATTATTTAATGTCTAAAAATTATAAATAAAATACAATTATTTAGGAAATTTTTTTATATTTCTAATGAATATTTATAGTCGAGAATATATCATATATAAACCTATGTAAATTTTTTTTTTCTAAAAGATATATGCTTATGTCATTTTTGTATTTACATTAACTTAATTTATATAAAGTGTCCCTATCACCTACAAGCTGCTCCATGGGGTCCCAAAATGAACTCAAAGATGACCATGGTCGGAATTGTATCCACAAATAAGTTTAGGACATGTTTTAGGGTAATTAATTATTATTATAATATTATTTTTTACCTTTATTTACCGGATTTACCCTTTAACCATGGTAAATAAAATATTTACTGAAATAATTATTCAAAATGCCTAAAAATAAAAGTTACCTATTTACTCAATTTTTACATCCTGATTACAAATATGGAATCCATTTTCCCTAATTCAGAACATAGTTTTGGCATAAATTATTTTAAAATTAATTCCCGCTGTCAAAACAAAAAATGTGTTTTTAAAAAATAATAAATAGCAAAAGATTGGCACTTGTATATTTCTGGTTTAATTGTGAAATTATGTAAAATGATCATCATTTTATTAAATGGTAAAAATATATTCTAAATATACTTTAAAACCACTCAAATTTAAAATTTATCACTCTTAATTATTTTGATTAAAAAATTTTATTTTAATTAAAATTTAGTGATTTTCACTATTCATCAAAATATAAAAGTAATCCGAAAAGAACCAAAATTTCACCTTAGGATAAATTTGATATTACAAATCAAAAAATGAAGTCCATTTTGAATTTATAAAATTTCAAGAAGTGGGTATTAATATTCATAACAGCTAATTTGATTGGTAGTGTTGTGTGTTAGAATTCTAAGTTGCGTACAACACACGCTACTGTATTATTCAAATAGAAACACACCGTGGAAGCTTGTGGTGTTACATGTCACACATTGGTAAATAATGTATAATAAATAAATTATTATTAATTAAATATTCCATTACCATATGAATATATATTTTACCATATATTATTCACTTGAAATTTTTATCACTCTTTTATTAAAAATAATATATTAAAATCATCGTTCCAAGTGATATCTACATTGTCTTTAATATATGGATTGGTTATGTAGTTTGGGACCTTGTAAGTTTTTTATGTATCCATAATCTCTAAAATTTATATCATAATATAAAAATATAATATATTCATTATATACATATTTTGATTTACCTATAAAAGTAGTGATTGAAAAATTAATTACCTTGCTCATGGAGGCGGTATCTTGTACGAATGAATGGATGTTATTTTTCTTTTTAATGTTGGGATTGATTGAAAGATAAATAATAAATATAGTTTTAAAATTAATTATTACATAATATATATACTTAATAATTATTATATCTATCCTTATTACCATCCATAAAAAATAGAAATGAAATATTAATCACATTACTTTGTGAAGGAGGTAGTCCACATGAAAGAACGAGCGATGTTATCATATTACAATAGATTAGAATTTAAGAAGTTAGATTTGAATTTATTATTATTATATAATCATAATAATGTTTTAATTATAATATATAGACTTTAAACCCATAATAATCATCGTATATGAAATATGGTGGTGGAAAATTAATTGTATTGTTACTTGGAGATGGTAATCCATACATATGCATGATCTATACTTTCACAACCCATTTGATTGGAAATAAGGTGTACAATGAGTATTTAGAAATAATAATAAAATTTAAACATATTAATAATTTTGAATTTTTCAGTTTATGATAAATACTATATATTTTTATGAGGTAAATACGAAGTATAAAAAAGAAACTGATCTGTTAATGTGATTACATATCTTTTTAAAGAAATCATTAATTTATCTTCATAAATAATCCAAGGGTTGATATTTTGGGAATAATATACCCTCTAAAATTTGGATAAGGACGTTTAGAAGTTGTCTTGGTAGAGTATGGTTGATCTAGAATGATCAATGTGATGTGAAAAAGTGAAATGAGGGGTTCCCTTTTAGAAATTAAGGGGATGAAAAGTTTAAATTCTAATAATGTCTTTTCAAGAAAAATTATTATAAATTGATATATATTCAATGATAAGATAGTTTTTTTAATATCATCATATAATAAATAAATTATTGGCTGATATGATTTTTTGAACCTTATATTTTGTTTTATAACTTTAGTTATCCCATTTGAACATTTACCATGGTAATATCTTCTTCACTCTTAACGGGTTGTAATTTTACTTAAAAAGTAACTATTGAATCATAAATGGAAAAGGGATGAATTTATATAACATATTTTATCCCAATTATAAACATTAATGTTTGTATAATTTTTATATAATTTAATAATATAATATTTTGATAAAATATTATTAATGATAATTTTGACAACATTCATTCAATTCAACTTAATAGACATATATAAAAAGTTATAAATTGAATATAATCCGTTAACACAACCTAATTGTGTAATATTAAACATTAAAATTCATGTTAAACTATAAATACCTCAAATTATATTAATTTTAATATTTTTAAAATCATTTAATTTTATCAAATAATTGAATAAATAATGTGTTACTGTTGTATAATAATTAAAGATAATATACAATATCAAAAAATTAGAAATAAATTCATATCATTAACAAAAATTAATTAATGTAAAAATAGATATTTATATTCCTTGTTAACTTGATTTTTTTTCCAACATAAACACTTCATAGATATTTGAAATAAATAGACTGATACATTGTATTTTTATTTCAATTAAATATTCTATAGGTCACTTTCTTGGAACATTTTCAATTAAAAAAATCACCATCAATAATATTGTGATACATGTATAATTTAATTTATCCAATAAATATGAGGGTGAAAAATTACGTCCATATCTATCATTTTTAATGCAGATATACTCAATTTAGAATTTACAAAGATGAGATATTTTTCCACGGTTATTATTCATATTGACCAAATATAAAAGAGAACAATTTAGAAAAATTTTATCACCCTAATTAAACATATGTAATCCCTTTTATCAAATTAAATTTCTAAAAATGGAATAAATTAATTTTAAAATATGCACACAACACGCATTGAAATCTACTATTTATATAAATAGATTTTTAGGAATAAAATTTGGTTTATTTGTAATTTGATTCCTAGAAAAAATTTTAATGAATGTTTTATAATTTATTCAACATATAATATATATATTTGACAAAAATAATTCACCAATATTGATTAATTTAATTTATTAATTTAAAAAGTTTTATCCACACATAGAAAATGTTTTTTAGAAAAGTATTTATTTTATATTCAAGTGAATTTTAATTTTATTTCTAATAAAAATATAACAAATGAATTTAATTTATAAATATATAAATAATAACTTTTAATAATTTGGTTAGTCCTATTCATTTACTCGAAACCAGTGACTAGGTGATAACATTAAATATAAATATATTTAATAGTATATCACGGTTTGTTAAACCCTAGTATTGTGTTAACTCGAACCTGTTGAGAAAATAATTTTTTTAAAATATATTAAAATTTGATGGGATTACATTCCAATCCCATTAAGACAATTTAACCCTCAATATTATATTACTCTAATATAAACAACGGTGGATACTTTAATAACAACGTGAGGTTTTTTGAAATAAATTTTTTCAAAAAAAAAATCACATTGATATTTTATGTTATTTGAAACATTGAGTTTATCATTCATCACTAACAACACTAATTTTTATCTTATTATACACATTAAATTGAGAATATAAAAATCATGAAATACTATTAAATTATCAGTGTTTATTATGATAGATATCACCTAACCATTGGAATGAATGAAATAAATTAAATTAACTATATTTTGAAAATATATGGTTTGTAGACGATATAAAATCGATTATTTAGTGAAAAATTAATTAGAAATAGAAATTTAAAACTATTGAAAATAAAGGAAATCTTTTTATTAGAAACCATTTTTATTCGGAAAAACATGTATTTTCTCAATAAATTAAAAAAAATTAATTTTTGGTGAATAATTTTAATAGAAGTAACATAGTATATATTCAATTAAATATTTAATATTAATCTAATTTATCTTATTGATAATAGATCATGATATATATAATTAAATTATTAAAACATTATTTTTTTAAAAGAAGTTTTTTCTCTTTTTCCCCAACTTATTTTAAAACTACATTTTGAATCTTTTAAAAATACTATTTGATAAAATAAAATTTGTTTACGAAATCATCATATATATAACACATTGATCTTAGAAGGTCAGAGTAAATTTGAAACATTGTTATATTGGAATAAGATATAATAAATCACATCCCAAAAGAAATAATAGTTTAATAGTTTTAGTGAACTAGATATATATTTTAAATTAAAAGATTATTTAAATATATAATAAAAACCATTTTCTTTGAGAACACGAATAATCAACTAATCTTAACAATAGATATCAATCAAAATAAAATTCTTGGAATATAAGTGAAAATAAAATATAAGAAATTGATCAGCTCAAATTCTTAGTAAGGGTAATGTACAATGGAATATAACTTTAATCAATGAGAATAATCATTATTAATAGTTAAATAACTGAACACACATTCCATGTAATCAATTAACTCGGAAGGAAATTTCATCCGTATAATTATTCATGGTGAAAATACTATGAATATTAATAAATAAAATTAAGGAAATTTATAATGTCTAATGTGTGAACTATCTCGATATATCCTCTAGACAATTACTATCTAGATCAATCCTTTTCCCAGTTCATGTGTGTGGGAAGAAATCCATCTAAATCTTCATGGAAACAAATTTGAAGCATTTTTAACTAACTAATTTTGTTTTAAGATACTAATGATGAATCAATGGCTTTTCATTAATTGATCTATATACTGTTTCATTCTTGTCCAAAGAATACCGCATATATCAAATAATGGATTTAAAATGATATTTTTTAATTAAAGGCTCTCATAATGCAATGAAATATTTGAATTAAAATCCCTATGAAAAAAATAATTATCAAATGAATCATAGAATCCATTAATGATAAATAGATTAATGACAAGGTATATCAAATGGGCAACACACCCCACAAAATAAATAAGTGGTGAATAAGGAATATCTCAAAGAAAACAATGTGAGATGAGAATAACCCTTACCTTGAAATTTCCCTTTATTGAACTTGATTTAACCACATGTATAATGTTTTAAATCATGTAAATAATTTATAAAATTACCATATTCATATTTATGATATCATATTTTTTCCCCTTATTTAATTTTATTAATTATTTTTAATAATATTTCATTATTATCGATATTTTGGGTGTTAACTACTTCTTTTTCCAAGGAATGAATTTTCATGTAAGACCTAGTATTGTTTTCATAGGATATGGTTGTAACATCATAATAATGATATTAGGGTCATATATATCATATTTTTTCATTATATATATTTTTATAATAATTATTTAATGTTGAACATTTGAAAGCAATCACATCACATCATGGAGATGGTAGGTTGTACATACACACGATCGATGGTATCATTACCATGATTGTTAAAGGGTACAAAAGTGGATGGTTTATTAATTTTTCATAAATAAATATCTTCTAATAATTATTATAAATATCCATCATTCCCACCATTATAGCTATCCATGTAATGTGGTAATAAAAAAATTACACAACGTCACGGAGACTATAAGACTTACTTATGCACGTGTGGTGATTTCATTTTATATTGGAGGAAAAAGGTGGAATATTATTTTCTCATAATAATAATAATATATTATTATATAGAAAACACCATGTAGAGGAATTGGAAGATGAAAAAAATATGACAATGTCAACAAAGACAATTATCTCTTCTTTGGTGGACTTCAATTAATCACTTCGAATGTGATACATGATAGGTATTTTGGAACCACCTTAACCTCTAGAACATAGATAAATATGTTTAGATGATAAATGTATAAGTTTCGTTCAAGATATATGTCTCAAATTATTTTTATTATGTGAGGGAGTAGGTTCCCTTTAATAATTTTGGTGAGTAATACTTCTAGAAATCCTCAAAATATTAAAATATAATAAGGCTAATCTACATTGATAGACACACAAATTGACTATAAATGAATATTAAAAGACTATTTAGACTATATATTTTCTCATTTCTTATTAAATAACATTTTTTATTTTTAAATAATTTAATAATAATTTTTTTTAATAAAATATCACTATAGTAAAATTTGATACTATTCATTTAATTTGACATCAAATACATCAAGACAACGTGGGAATTAGATTTTAATTCATTCAGACAAATATAATATATTATATAGATATACAGTTTTATATTAACATTAACTCATCCAATATATAAATAAATCAATATTTTTTAAATGAATTATTTTATTTTTAATTTAATTAAATAAATACTCTGTAAGAATTAAATAATCATTTCTGTTATTTTTATATGTTTTAAAAATTAAATATTAAATTATCAAATGAAATTAGTTTTTTTAAATAAAAATATAAATTTAGTTTTTTTCATATATTTATTTTGTGTTAATGTGGACACATATATGATATTAAATACAAAAAGAGAGAAATTTTTTATCTTTCATTGATTTAAATAACATATAAGTCATTTTCATGGAATATAGTCCATTAAATAAATAAAATTAAATAATAATGTAATAATTTTTGAATAATATTCCTCCAATAATTTTTGACACATTTCGGTCATGGTTGTACCATTATCTTTTGGTTTTATCCCAATTTTAACCCCTTTGACTCTTACCTTAAAAATATCATTTTTTAATTTTTGAGAGTTAATATAGTTACTATAAAATGAATAATGTCTAGTAAATGGGTCATATATAACTTTTTTAACCAAATAAAAATAGTTTTTCCTAATATAATATTTTTATGAATTTTACATCATCGACTAAAATATTATTTATTTTTAAAATATCATTAATGTCTATTTTGACACTATTTATTAAATTGACTTTTAAATGTATCATCTCAGAAATATATCTTCCTAGAAATAATTTAAATAAATCTATAATATGAAAAGTTCATCTAAAAAGTCTTTTATGACAATAAGTATCTCTATTTATATTTATTTGAATATTTTTAATGTCATTATATGATATTTCTATTAATTAAACAATTTAGATATCATCATTGTGTAATCCATTAAGGTAATTATTACAACCTTAAAATAATACTTAAATTAATATGATGAATATAAAAAATTTTCCTTATAGAATACTGTTTGAAGTCAACTATTAACCATGGGTAACCCCATATTAAAATATTATACTTTATAAAGACAAAAGTATGACCACATTGACCTTAATTTTAAAAAAAATACTATTAATGGCTTAATGTATTCTGAGTAGCTCAGCTCATAAAATCATCCTAAGGATGATTCTAGTTAAAAAACCACTCATTCAATAAAATTACGACATGTTTTATTGAAATTTGTAATAATTATAATATTATTATTACCGTTAATTACTCGATTTAAAATTTAGTGTGAAAATTACAATTATTTGTGTTACTTTTTAATTGGAAAAAATTAAATAGAAAATATTTACAAAATATTTATCATATCACACAAAACATGGAATCCATTTTTAAAAATTCAAAACTCATCTGTGGCTAGAATTAATTTAAAATCAATCTTATAAACGGAGTGTGGAAGCATATTTTCAAAGTCAAAACGTTCATAAGTTTGAAACATTTATACATCCAAGTTATATATAAAAAAATATTAAAATAAATGTAATTTAATTAATAGATATATTATTGATATAATTTTTTTTTTCCCAATTTAAAATATAAATTAATTTTATAAATTATCTACGTGAACTTTATTATTTCAATTAAAATACAGTAATTTTTTTACTCTTTACAAAAAATAGAACTTATCGGAAAAATACCAAAAAATATACCAAAGTAAATTTTGATATTATTCCATAAAAATGGATCTTATATTTTCAAATTTTATTTATTCAGGTTTTTATATTCCGTTTAAAATAAGTGTGAAATCAAAAGGCAGTAGAAATTCCTTTAGAAAAATATTTTTTTATGCAAAAAGGTGGATTTCTTTTTATATAATGTCCATAAAACACATCATATGAATGTCAAGAATTAGATTGAAAATATAATATATAAATTTTATAATGTGGTTAATAATATTTATTCTGTCCAATTTAACGGTGAGGTTATTAAAATAGTTCATTATTCATTTAAGCTAGTTATCATGTATAACATAAGCTATCGAAAAAATTAACTTTAAAAAGAGACATACCATAAATATTTTTTTTTGTTTTTCATTATCCCCTCCTAAAGTAAATTTATTCCCCTTAATTATAAATTATACTTTGGAAATCAATGTTTCATATGGGGAAATTCCTTTTTGGGAAACCGACATAAAAAAGGGTTAATAAAAAATTCTATTAATAAGAGGGAAGGGGAAACGAGAAGGTCACCATAAAATTTAGGATTTCTAATACTAATCAATAGTGGTAAGAGAAAACCTGGAAATTGCCGATTAATCTAACTATCATGATATAATAAAGACTGATAGAAAATATGGTCATTAGAAATTTAACCATCACAAACCCATAAACATGTGATCGGTTAAAATACCATTGATTTCAAAGAAACAAAAGTAAATAGATAATGTTTTTCATCCAAAATTATTCTTCTATAGTTGGTGGATTATTTTACTATCTTGATAAATAAATAATGAAAATAAATGTATATTATTTAATTTCATTTTATAAGCATAATATCATCCTTTATTTTTTCTTCGATCAATTTTTCACTTCATCTCATTCATCAAGCAAGTAATAATTGAGATGAATTTTTCATGAAAAATGATATTTAATGAATTATAAGATTCCCAATCCATTCTATAAACTTCAAAAATTTTACTGAAACCAAATTTCTTAGAACATTATATCAATAAAAAAATATACATGTTTTGAATTAATAAATTTCTTTTGTTTTTCATTTTAAGACTCATCCAATACTTATCTATCAAAAAATTTAGAACGAAAGTCACTAAATTTAAAATTTTAACTTAACATTAAATTCCCCAAACAACATAACATATCTCTTATATTAAAATACAAAATATATGAATACCTTGATCTCCTTTAAACATTATTGAAAATATTCATTCTTCTAAATCAGTAAAGAAGTGCTACAATACATCCTTTATGTACCTCATGATTATTATAACCATATCATCAAATCTAAAATAACTCTTAAATCCAAATACCCATGAAAATTAATCATTCTACCTCAATCGAAAACATTTAACTACTCTTCATAATTTTATTCCATAAAACCTCATTCCATTAATTTTTATATAGTATTATCTTTATCACTAGTAGTATAACCATTAAATGTATAACATTTATAATTCAAAAAATTGACTAAAACCCAGAGCACAATGTGAGAAACACTATTACTAGTTATATAGTCATAAATAATCATTTATAGGATGTGTAAATCATGAAATATTTTCCTCATTTTATAAGCCTATAGGCTTAAAATTGGTTATATATGGAATAACCAAATCTATTGGATGATATATTCACATGGAATTGTCTTCAAGGTTAGTCATATGGTTATTTCTTCTAATCCATGATTTCATAATTCTAGTTCCATAGGTTTCTAATAAACATTCTCTGATACCATCTATAATTCCCCAATCCTAGAAGCCCAGAAATAGTGTCATACATTATTACATTTTCATGAGATATAAGAAATAATATCCCAAATGTCTGAACAGTTTAACAGTATTAGTATGCCTCATACATAATTGAAATTGAAATTACATTTAAACATAAAATTAAAAAACGTTTTCTTTAATAACTCCTTTATTTCTGTAAGAGTAACCATTCATATCAATCATAATAAACTTCTTGGTAACCTAGGAAAATTAAAAAATAAAAAATTTGGGAGAACAAATTCTTAGTAATGTTAATGTGTTACAGAAGCTAACATGAATTAATGAGAATAATCAACATATCAAGGAAAATAACTGAACAAAAATTCCATATAATCGGTAAACTAAGAATTAAAATGATATCTTATATTTTTTTCATTTTTAAATTAATCTATATTTTAATAACTGAAATGATGTAAATTCATAATTCCAAACATATTAACTACCCAGATATATCCTCTAGATAGATACTACAAATAAATACACTTTCTTGTTTAAGTATGTGGATTGAAATCCATCAAATTATACTTATAAATATATTATATGGTTTTGTATCCAAATATTTCATCTAGAGAGTCTAATGATTGATAGAGTGAATTTCATTAGATTTTCCCCAACCCAACACTAGCATATCCATAGAATTCCACTAATATAGAATAATAAGTTTTAAAAAATGTTTTTAAATTAAAGTGTCCACTGCCACATTAAAATATTCCCAATAAATGTAAATAATTATATAATGTAACATTTAATACCATGATGATAAAGAGATTCATGATATGATATATAAAATGGTAAATACACCATACAAAATAAATAAGCAGGGAATAATGAATATCTCAGAGAAATATAAGTGACACCTGAAAAACCCTTACCTTGCATTTTCCCATAATTGAATGTTCTTTAACATCATATATAATGATTTTAATCATTTTAATACTTTATATAAAAACTATATTAAAATTTATGATATCATAAATGATCATATTATATAATTTTATTACTATTTTGTTAATAATATGTCATTACGATCCATGTTTTAGGAGTTAATTTCTTCAAATTTCTATACATGATTTGACATATAAGTCCAAGTTGTTTTGAATAGGATAAATTTACAACATTTTAATAATGATATTATGGTCATATATATCATATTTAATCAATAATTTTTTTCTTATCATTATTGAATTTTGAATATGGGAAATGAATTGCATCCATTGTGGAGACGATAGGTCGTATGTATGCATGAGCGACAATATAATTTCCTTAATGGTGAAATGGTAAAGAAGTTGATGATATATTAATTTTTTCATAATCAATATAATTTCATAATTATTATATATATTCATTATTTCAATAATTATACCCATCCATGTAATGTGGTAATTGATAAATTACACCACGACGTGGAGACGATAAGCCATACATATGCATGCACGATGTTTTCTATTTTTATATGATGGAAAAAGGTTGAATATTGTTGTAAAATAATTATATTAATATATAAATGAATATGTGATAGTACTTACCTATAATTCCTGTGGAATATATTATTAATACATGGGATTTTTATGAGTCTACGGTTTCTGACGGCGCATGATTCGGAGGTTAGGTGTTCCCTGAATCAATTTCTAAATATTTGTTCGGGTATGTTCAGTAAACGTACGTACCAGTTTTTATAGTTTCTGAATCGGTGCTCGGAATTGAAATCTGAGGGCACCGTTGAACTCGCAGCGTCGGGTATTTCTTAGTGAGACCTTCACCACAATTGCATTCTAACAAGAGTGGAAGTTTGATTTTGGAGGTTTTTTAAATAAATTGAATATAAATAAATTACTAAATTTATTTTTATTTTTATGGTTAAAACCTCCTAGGGGAGGTTGGAGGTGGAGACCACCACATCCTAAACTCCCATGATAGGTTATAGTGGTGGGTCCCACACGATCATAACCCCCCTTGGGAGGATATTATTAAGATGGGGTCTACAGGGGAATTAAACTCATTTAACCACTTGGAACCCCCAATTAAGTGGGGAGCCTCTTCACTTTCCCCTCATTAAAGTTCCAACTCCTTCACTTAATTAATTGGAAAATTTTGAATTCTTTTTAATTCATGTCAATAATAAAATAATAGACAAAGCTATTATTTTATTTTGGTTTTCAACTCTCTCTTTTGGTGGAGCCTTGGAGAAAATTTGGAGAAATTAATTCTCCCAATGAAAAACACGAAGAACGTCTCTTCCACCACTGAAGAACGACGAACACCATATTCTTCCTTCTTCAATCGGGCATGAAAGGGAAGCTTCACCACTTACGATGAATGCAGACAATGTAATCTCAACTCATCTTCTATGAACTCATCCTCCTCTGACATTGACGGAACGATGTCTGCCTTCCTACGTCTCTGTTAACAAACACCGAATTCTAGGTACGGGGAATTGAGTTATTTTATATATGAGTATAAATCTCTGTTATTCGTCGTTCAAAATTTCTAGATTATGAAATTCAAAATATTAACACCATGATGAGGAGGGATCTGACCGCATGAATATGGCCCGACCCTCCCACCTTAGCTGTTCTTATTTGTTGATGGTGGAGGCTGTATACGCGGCGACCGACAATGACCTGGCCACGAAGAAGCTGGAGAGAAGCAGAACCGCAGCACTGTCGCACCGCGGTGGAGGTGTAGCGGCCGCCGGATGGGCCGGCCACAGTGGAGCCGGAGAGGCAGGCCGCTCGGCCAGCAGGACAATGCGGGACCCCCTGAGACCCATGGAAAACCGAACCGGTGCCTAGCGCAGGTTCGGTTCGGAAGCAGGGGGTGTAACCCCCTAGGCGTAGCCCTTCGGTCACATGGGCCTATGGGCCAGCCATGCGAGCCCACCGGCCAGGCCTCCCCCTCGGGTACGGCTGCTTCCTCAGATCGGCTCAGACCCGCGGACCGGGTCGGACCCCAGTACAGACCATTTGGCCAGTATACACCTTTTCGCCCCTATCTTCGGCTACGTGTGTCTGATTGAGGAACCGCCATCAGAAATGGAAAAATTGGAGTGATTCAGTTCTTTTGGAATATTCCACATGAGGGTTGAACATAGTTTGGAAACGGTCTGGTTGGATTGAACCTAAAAACTAACCGGGCCTCTAGAACGAAAATGCCAATAACTCACATACCAGGAATCCGATTGACGCACCGTCAGTCACGTTGGAACCCTTATGACATGGCGGTCCTTTGAGTTCATCTTTGTGGAGTTTATTAGTGGTCGAGTTACGATATATAACTCGAGGGAAGATTCTACGGAACTCAAGCGCACCAGGTGTGAGGAATCCAGTGGTTGCTAGTGAGGCGTAGGTTGGAGACATATCATATGGAGGTCAGCACTCAGAGATCCTGTGTGGGACAGTGCATACCCATCCTATGTCGGTCAAATCCTATGTGGGTCAGTGCTCAGTGATCCTATGTGGGTCAATGCATACCGATCTTGTGTGGGTAATATCCTGTTGGGGTCATTGCGGGGGTTAGTACCTATCGATCCTGGGTGGGTCAGAAACTGTGTGGGTCATTGCGGGGGTTAGTAATTATTGATCTTGGGTGGGGCAGACTCCGTAAGGTCATAAGTTGTGCCTCTTTTCAGAACATGATAATCTAGCTTCATGACTAATCATCTGTTGTTCTAAGCTACAATAAAAAAATCCTAGTTTGATCTGCGTCTTCGACATTCATGTTTTCTTCATGAATGATATGGGTCACTAGATAACTTAGGTATATGTGTGGGAATATACCTAAGTAAGGGTTATCCGTTGATTCATTACGTTGTGGTTTATCCTTGTTTGATTTTGTGAGACATTGAGGGTCTTCGGTTCCCTATTGAGTATCGTTATACTCATCTCTGCATGGGCTATGCCCGAACCTCGTTGTGTTGGTTGCAGAGGACGGAAAATGATGATCGAGGCTGAGGGTAGTAGAAATGGACGATACCCAGAGGTGGACCACTTGTCGAGACGTACACGGAGCAGAAGAAAGGACTTGGGGTGATGAGGAGGCCATATGTACCTACCCTTCAGGTGGGAATTCTGGAGGATGACCCAGTAGCTTCTCTACTTCTTTTCTTCAGTTGTACTAGCTTTTCATTTGTATTGTACTTTACTATTGGGCTTGTATTTTCGGCCCCTTTACTTTCATAACACTCTTTTGTTTATAGTTTTACATAGTTTTTACTTCCAATTTCATACTATGTTTTGTTTTTTTACTTTTATAAAAGAAATTCCATCCTAGTTTAGGGATTTATAGCTTTTGGTTCTAGTCACCAGCCTCTTGCATATGGAAGGTGGGATTGGGGCTGTCACGATATGGGCCCTGAGGGATGGGTCAAGAAAAATTGGTATCAGAGGAGTTGGTTTTACCGAAAAACATAGGACACTGCTTTTATTTTCTATATAACAATAGTGTTAAGGGGACTGAGTGTGGTTTTCAGTGCAGGGAGTCCAATGTTGTAGCATCAGATGATGTATCCGTACACTAGGACCATGACTACTGATTTCCAACTTAGGGCATGAAAAAACTGATAGTGTGTGTGTCTTTAAATGTTTTCTTAAGTCAGCTCAACCACGTCATCTCACCAGCTATAATCTTTTGACCGTTTTGCATCTATTTCTTTCAGGATGCCTCCCCACAGACTACAAGTTAGAGACATGAGATTCATACGCTCTGACATCCCACCGAGAGACGAGGCCTCGGTGTAGGGACCTTTACTAGTAGAGGCACCATCAGTACCACGTTCCTTGGGGACACCGATGCCACCTGCCATAGTAGTAGACGATGTAGACCGCTTGAGCATGTTTCATGAGTTCCAACACTAGAGGCCACTCAGATTCCGGGAGAGACGGACCCACAGGAGGTTGAGGATTTGATGGAGGTTGTGGTGAGAGTCTTCCGGCTGGTAGGGACACCAGCAGACCTCATAGGGATTCTTGAAGCGAGTCTCCTTCAGGCAGCAGAAGACAGATGGTGGAGCCCGATGCATCAGGTCCATGACGACGCGACTCTTCTTTGGGTAGACTTCGAGAGCCTGTTCCGGGAAGAGTTTGTACTAGCCACCCTTCATCTGGTGCGGATTCCGGAGTTACTTCATCTGCAGTAGGGCATCATGATAGTATCTCAATACTCGGTGAGGTTCATCGACCTCTCGCACTACTCCTCAGATATGGTACTGGACCCATTCTTTAAGGCTCATACCTTCGAGAAGGTACTTTGGAAAGAGATCCGAGCTTCGGTGATCTCACATAGCATCCCGACTCAGGCGGGGGTGTTAGAGAGAGGCCTCCTAGTGGATAGATTCCTTACTGAGCAGTCTCCGACAATGAGACCCACTACTAGTTGACTTGCAACAGAGTCTTCTACAGTTGGCAGTAAAGTGATGATGTAGAGGTCCAAGAGGACCAGACCTATAGGCGGTGGACTACACGACTCAGGATCGGTTGTGTGGGGAAACCAGAGTGGAGATAGAGCCAGACATACTAGTATCAGACAATGTTACTCATACGACGGGTAGGGTCACATGGCATGTGATTTTCCAACACGATGTACAGACGATCAGCGGTAAGTTGAGGGACACCCATGAAGATGGAAAGGTTTTATCGAGGTGGTCCACAGGGTGCAGGCAGACGTGGTAGAGGATCTGGTCAAGCAATGGGCGGTGGACGACGTTTTGAGGTGTTGCCACCACCACCACCAGGAGGACCACCCCGACCGCAAGGAGCTAGCAGACAAGGGAGAGATCAGATTCAGGCTGCTGAGGCATATGACCATGACTCTCTGGAGATGATTCGAGGTACTATATGTGTCTACTCCACCTTATCTACTGTTCTTATAGGATCAGGTGCCAGTCACTATTTCTTATCTACTACCCTCGTTCAGAGCTCAGAGATTCCGACAGAGCCATTGGATCAGTCCTTTTGGCTAGAGACTCATACGGGAGTAGACTCGATGATTATGCACTAGTGTCGGCAGTGTATACTTACACTAGGAGGTGAGTGTTTTGGCTGGGATCTCTTCATAGTGGCGTTGAGGCCTTACGACGTCGTCTTCGGTATGGAATAGTTATCTACAGTCCATGATCAGATTAATTTTATTCGATGGAAAGTGCGGTGTGTCTGCACGGACGGGACTAGGTTTACCTTCACCAGTGAGAAGGGACCCTTTTCAGCTCAAAACAAACTTACGCGGAGGAGGGTTCAGCTGATCACTCACCAGTTGGCATGCCTTACCCTCAGATCAGTTGATGTGGAGAGTCTAACATATCCTATAGTGGTGGACCAGTACACAGATGTTTTCCCTGATGATGTTTCATGACTACCTCCTCGTAGAGTGGTGGATTTATACATTGATCTAAACCCTGGGACTCCAGTGATATCTACTCCAACATATTGGATAGCTCCCACCGAGCATCGTGTGTTGTGTGTACATTTGGAGGACTTGTAGGTGAAGGGATTCATCTAAAACAGTGTTTCTCCCTAGGCAGCCCCGATTCTGTTGGCGAAAAAAGCGGATGGGAGCTTGAGGATCTGTGTCGACCGCCATCTCCAGAACTAGGTGACCATGATGAACAAGTACCCACTCCCAAGGATTAAAGACCTCTTCGATAAGCTCAAGGGAGCTCAGTGGTTCTCAAATATAGACATCAGATCAGGCTATCACCATCTCAGAATTTGAGATGAGGATGTGAAGAAGACATCCTTCAGGTGTCGTTATGGCCAATAAAAGTTCTTGGTTATTCCCTTCGGCATAACCAATGCTCCAGCAGTGTTCATGAGTCTCATGAACATGATCTTCAAGCCTTACCTCAATCGCTTTGTTGTAGTCTTCATTGAAGACATTCTAATATACTCGACTTCTATGGAGGAGCATGCCTACCATTATTGGTGGTACTGGAAACACTCCGAGAACACCTGCTTTATGGTATTCTCTCGAAGTTCCAGTTTTGGATTCGAGAGGATCACTTACTAGGACAGGTCATCTCAGAGGCTAGAGCTGCAGTAGATCCAGTGAATATTGAAGTGGTACTTGCATGGGAGCCACCTAGATGTGTGACGGAGGTACATAGTTTTCTGGGTTTGGCAGGATACTATCAGATATTCTTCCTAGACTTCTACAGAGTTGCAGCATCACTTTTAGCCTTGAATATGAATTAGAAACCCTTCGTGTGGTCAGAGATATTAAAGTAGAGCTTTCAAGAGCAGAGGTAGAGGCCGACTAGTGCCCCCGTCTTGAGGAAGGAGTAGGGTACGTAGTTTATTGTGACGCATCAGGGACCGAACTCGGGTGTGTCGTGATGAAAGAGATAGAATTGATCACATAAGGTTCTCAGTAGTACAGACAACATGAGCATAACTATGCTACCCATTACCTAGAGTTAGAAATAGTTGTATTTTACATGAAGATGTGGTGTCACTATCTTATGGGCGAATGTTTTACCATGTACTCTGATCACAAGAGCCTCAGGTATATCTTCTCTCAGAAGAACATGAACTGGAGACAACATCGTTGGCTTGATTTCCTACAGGACTATGACTTTGAGATAGTCTTTACTTCTGGGAAGGGGAACATTGTAGCGGATGCGCTCAGCAGGAGAACTGGTATACAACTGCTAGGAGAGGAAAAAGAACAGATGGCTACCTTACATATTACTTTCGTGGATATAGATGGAGGAGCCTACCTTCAGTCTCTCATAGTCACTACTCCACTTCATCAGCTAGTTAGGGAGGCACAGCATGGAGACATTGACTATAAGACGCGACGTGCTCAGATATCCATAGGGCATGCACCTGATGGATTTTCTGAAGGTGGGGAGAATGTCATCCTCTTCAGATGAAGTACTATGGTACCAGTTACACTTCATGAGGAAGTGTTGAGGGAGTTCCACACTTCCCATCTAGCAGTACATCCAGGAGTGGCGAAGATGTAGTGGGACCCTTGATGACAGCATTGGTGGCTAGGTATGAAGAATGCAGTAGCAGAGTTTGTCTCATGGTGCCTCAGATGTCCGCAAGTGAAGGCAGAGCACCAGGTACCAGCAAGATTGGTTCATCCCTTAGAGGTCCTAGAGTAGAAGTGGGATTGGATATCCATGGACATCATGATGGGTCTTCCTTGTACATCCAAGAGTCACGACTTGATTTGGGTGATTTCTAACCGACTCACCAAGTCGGCCCACTTCCTACGGATCAAAGAGCAGGGATATGTTGAGATTTTGGGATGCCTCTATGTATTGGAGATAATGAGTTTTTATGGATTACCTTATTCTATCATCTCCGACCATGATGCATGGTTTACTTCCTGACTATGGAAGGGGTTGCAGGAGGATTTCGGGATGCAGCTACGTTTGAGCACCGCCTTCCATCCTCAGAATGATGGTCAGACTAAGAGGACCATTAAAAATCTCTAGGAAATGATCTGTGCATGTTTCCATGACTTAGATCATAGCTGGGAGGATCACTTGCCTTTGGTGGAGTTCGCCTACAACAATAGCTATCACCCAACCATCGGTATGTCACCTTTTGAGGCCTTGTATGGTCGACCTTGCAGACCACCACTATGCTGGATAGGCCTAGGGGAGTCATCACTAGTGGGACCAGAGATGGTATGGGATACCTCGGAGAAGGTTCAGATCATCTAAAAGTGGATAAAGACATCACACAGTTGGTAGAAGTCGTATGATGACAGTATATTGAGACCTCTAGAGTTTGAGGATGGTGACCACGTCTTTCTACGGGTATCACCTCAATGAGGTTTGTGGAGATTTTTCTAAGATGGAAAGTTGTCTCCGTGTTTCATCGGACTTTTCCTGGTCCTCAGTAGAGTAGGCGAGGTGGCTTACCACTTGGATCATCCACCTCAGCTGCACCAGGTGCACGACGTCTTCCACGTATCTCAGTTGACAAGATACGTGCATGACCCGTCCCACATCATCGACCACGGGGAGCTAGACGTCACTGACAGGGTGACTTTTATGGATGTTCCAGTGGAGATTGAGGATCAATAAGAGCAGGTCCTACGTGGACGATCAATACTTCTAGTGTGAATTTGTTGGTACCAAGGGAACCTCTAGGAGAGCCCATGGGAGATATAGGATCAGATTCATTCTCAGTACCCCCATTTGTTCCCTTAGATTGATTTGTAGCTTACAGGGGCGTAAAGCCCTGAGGTGGGGAGAATGTAAAGTCCCAGAATCATTGTGAAATTTTTTTTATACATGGGAATTTTACGAGTCTGTAGTTTCTGACGGCGCATGATTCTGAGGCCTGGTGTACCAAAGAATCAATTTCTAATGTTTTGTTCAGGTACATTCAGTATATGTATGTACGAGTTTTTATAACTTCTGAACCGGTGCTCAGAATTGAAATATGAGGGAACCATTGAACTCGAAATGTCGGAGATTTCTTAGTGAGACATTCACCGTAGTTGTCTTCTAACGAGAGTGGAAGTCATATTTTGTGTTTTTTTTAATTAAATGAATAAAAATAATATATTAAAATTATTTTTATTTTGGTAGTTAAAACCACCAAGGGGAGGTTGGAGGTGGGGGCGACCACACCCAAACCGCAATTAGGAGGTTATGGGGGTGGGTCCCACCAGAGCATAACCCACCTTGGGAGGATATTATTAAAGTGGGGCCCACACAGGCTTTAATCTCCTTTAACCCCTTGGAAACCCCAATTAATTGAGGATCCTCTTCACTTTCCCCTCATTAAATTGCCTACTCCTTCACATAATTAATTGTCACATTATAATTCATTTGAATTCATGTCAATAATAAAATAATAGAAAAAGCTATTATTTTATTTTGGTTGTCAACTCTCTCTTTTGGTGGATCCTTGTAGAAACTTGGGTGAAATTCATTCTCCCCAAGAAGAACACAAAGAATGTCTCTTCCGCTACCGAAGAACGATGAACACCATCTTCTTCCTTCTTCAACCGTGGAAAGAATGGGAAGCATTTTCGCTTATGAAGAATGAAGATGACATCATCTCGACTATTCTTCTATGAACTCTTCCTCCTCTGACATTGATTGAACGATGTCCGACTTTCTGCAACTCTGTCAAATAACCCCAAAAAACGAGGTAGTGAGATTTGAGTTAATTTATATATGAGTATAAATATTTGTTCTTCGTCGTTCAAAATTTATGGATTATGAAATGCCAAAAATTATTGGCATGGTGAGGAGGGCTAGAACCACACGAAAATGGACCAAACCTTGCCCATTAGTTGTTCTTGTTTTTTGATAGTGGAGGCGATACACGTGGCAACCGGAAATAAGCCAGTAGCGAAGAAGCCGAAGGCGCAAGGCCGCCTGGTCGCCACAAGGGCACGACATTTTTGTGCCGTGCAGAGAATCAAGCCATGGATAGGAGGTTCGCGACAATGTCGGAGGAGCATGGTGCCATCACAATGTGCCAGAAAGGAAATCACGGCTAGGATGGTCGTGGCTAATGGAAGAGGTGTGGTGCCGTCATGCCGCACAGAGGAGCCGAAGGCCGCGGCCAAGTCGGGCCACGACGGGGGTGATGCGGTGTCATCACGTCGAACAGAGGGTTGTAAAACAGTGACGTTATCATTCCATGGTGGAGGTTTAGTGGCGGTCGGCTGGGACGGTAGCCATGGAGATGGAGGGGCTAGTCGATCGACCAGCCGGAAAAGGTGGGACACCCCGACTCTTACAGAAAACTGAACCGGCACCTAGCACCGGTTCGGTTCAGAAGCAGGGGTGTAACCCACCATGCGTGGCCCGCTGGCCACGCGGGCTCACTAACTTGTCGGGCTGCCCTCGTATGGGCCACCCCTCTAGCCGGGCTACCCCCTCAGGTCTGGCTGCTTCCTTGGACCGGGACGGACCCCGGTACGGACCATTTGTCCAATGTACACCTTTTCGCCACCATCTTGGGCTACGGGTGTCTGATTGACCAACTGCCTGCGGAAATGGAATGATTAGGGATAGAAGGTTCTTTTGGAATATTCCTCATGAAGTTTGGACTTGGTTGGGAAATTTTTAGGTTGGTTTGAATCTAAAAACTGATTGAGCTACTGAAACGGAAATGCCAATAACTCACAGATCGGGCGTCCGATTGACGCACCGTCTGTCATGGTGAACCCTAAAGACATGGAGGGAATTTGAGTACTCCTTTGTTAAGTTTTGTAGAGGTTGTGGTACGATTGATAACTTGAGAGAATATTCTATGGAACTCGAGCGCACCAGGTGCGAGGATTCCAGTGGCTGATAGTGAGGGGGAGGTTAGAGAAAGATCATACGGAGGTCAACGCTCAGTGATCCTATGTGGGTCAGCACATAACGATCATGTGTGGGTCTGATCCTATGTGGTTCAACTCTCAGCGATCCTATGTGGGACAACGCATACAGATCCTGTGTGGATCAGATCTTGTGGGGGTCATTGCGGGGGTTAGTACCTATCGATTTTGTGTGGGTAAGATCCTCTGTGGGTCATTGCGGGGGTTAGTACTTATAGATCCTATGTGGGTTAGACTCTTTATGGTCATAAGTTGTGCCTCTTGTCAAAATAAAATTATCTAGCTTCGCGACTAATCATCTTCACTTCAAAGATACACTAAAAAAATCCTGGTTTGAGCTGAGTCTTTGACTTTCAGGTTTTCCTCATGAATGAGATGGGTTATTCGATAACATAGGTATATATATGGGAATATACCTAATTAAGGTTTATTTGGTGATTATTTACATTTTGGTTTATACTTGTTGGATTTTGTGAGACCTCGAGGGTCTCGGGGTCCATACTGAGTATCGTTATACTCACCCCTTCTTGGGCTATTCCCGCACCTCGTTGTGTTGGTTACAGACTGCGTACATCATTGATCGGGGCTCAGAGTAGAAGAACTGGATGGTAACCGGAGGTGGACCACTAGACGAGATGTACACGGAGCGGAAGGACAGACTTGGGGTGGTGAGGAGGCCACCTATACCAACCCTTCATGTGGGAATTCTGGAGGATGACCCAGTACCTTCTCTACTTCTTTTCTTCAATTGCACTAGCTTTTCAGTTGTATTGTACTTTACTGTTGGGCTTGTATTTCCGACACCTTTAATTTCAGCACACTCTTTTGTATATAGTTTTACATAGTGTTTTACTTCATGTTGTGTACTCTATTGTGTTTTTTATGGTTATAAAGGCAATGCCTTCCTAGTTTAAGGATTTACGCCTTTTGGTGCTCATCGACATCCCCTGGTCTATGGAAGGTGGGCTTGGGGTAGTCACAATACAGGCCTCAGGGGACGGGTCGTGACATCGACACTATAGTTTTATGGAAACAACACATGGTGGGGATTTTGAATAAGAAACAGTTATGAAAGAGTAGATAAAGACAATTACCTCATCTTTTGCGGACTCCATTTAATCTCTTCTAAAGTGATCTATGGTAGGACATTTCGAATTAACAAAACCGATTGTGATTAACTAAGGATATTAATAAGTGAAATCATTAGGTGTTCTTCAATATTGAAAACTATAATTGATGTGAGGAATTGAGCAAGAAGGTTCCCATTCATAATTAGGGTGAGGGGTACTTTGAGAAATCCACAAAATAATAAAATATAATAATGCTAATTTAGAGGAAATGACCTTCAAATAAATTATAAATTTATAGTTAAAGTCATTTTAGAATATATTTTATCCCATTTATGAGTATTTAATATTATTTGTGATTTTTAAATAATTTAATAATATATTATTTCAATAAAATATCTTTATATTCAAATTGGATACAATTCATTTAATTTGACTTCAAATAAATCATTAATATTTAGAATTTCTAATATAGTGAATTAATACATTTATAATATATCTTATTGATTTATAAATTAAATTATACACATTAAAACATGAAAAATATATCAGAATTAATATTTATAAATAATTTATTTTATTTTTCTCTTAATTAAATAAATATTGGTTTAACATTGGAGAATAATTTAAGTTAATCATAAAATTTCGTAATATTAAAAAAAATATATAATGAATCTAATTTTATATAGATTCATATATACATTTTGAATCATTCATATCATTATTTTTTCATTATGTTTACACATAAATGATATTAGATACAAAGAGTGTGACATTTTATTTACATTTTTAGTTAATCTTTATACTCTTATCTTTTGGTTTTAACACTCTTTTAACCCTTTTGACACTTACCGTGACAACATAGATACATACTACTTGAGTGTTAATATATTGTCTATAAATTGAAAAATGACCCATAAATGGATCATTGATGAAAATTTTAAACCTATATCTATTATTTGGGAGAATTTAATGATATTATTAATTTTATATCATTTAATGAAATATTATTTATTTTAAAATATCATTAATGTTTATTTTGACACTATTCGTTACATTGACTTTCAAAAATATCAATCAAAGAATTTATCTTTGAAAAAAAATATTAATACATTCCTTATATGCCAAGGTCATATATAATATTTTCTTGAGGATATTAAGTATCTCAAATTATAATTAATATAATATTTTTAAAATCATCTATTATATATTTTCATTCATTAAACAATTAATATATAATTTATATGCAAGCCTTTAAGGTAATTATTTCTTCCATAAAATTTAAAAAAAATATGAATAAGCTAGATATTTTATATTTCCAAATACTATTTATAGTAAAATATACCCTTTAGGTAGCACCATAATAAAATATTTAACTTGTTAAAAACAAAATTTTTAAATTTTTACTTTTAATTAAAAATAAATACTCCAAAAAGATTAAACTAAAACAAGTAGATCAAATGATTTATAAAATTATGTCAAGGATTGTATTGGTATGGAAATAAACAATTCAATTAAATTAAGACATGTTATTGGGTAATTTTGTCATATTTATATGATTATTATTACCCTTAATTACTCGATTTACCCTTAACCTTGGTAATTAAAATTACTAGGTTACTATTTATATTATCCAAATATAAAATGGATATAATTAATAAATTTTTTAATATTTTATCAATAATACAAAATCCATTTTTCAAAATTTAAAATACAGAACTGTTTAAAATTAATTTAAAAATATTCTCACAGGTGCAAAATGAAATCTGGTTTTTAAAGTGAAATTTTTCAAAAGTTTGAAATATTTTTATATCTAAATTCAACATAAAAATATTTCAAATACAATAATTTAATATATATATGTATTATTTATCTATCTATTCATTAATAAAAAATTTAAATATATTTTATCCTTATTAATTATTTAGATTAATAGTAAGTTTCTTATTAAAATGCAGTATTTTTTACAATTCTTCTACAAAGGAAACATATCAAAAAAATAAAAAAAATGAAAATAATTAAACTTTTACCTTCCAATTTAAAAATTTAGGTTTTTTTTTAAATATAATTTATAAAATTTTTTATATTTTTTTTTAAAATAGTTGTGCCCCCAAAATGATGCAAAACTGTCTTTAGATAAATATTGATTTTTATAAATAAAAGTGGATTTATTTTAATATCATGTCTTGAAAACACATAATATGAATGTGAAAAACATATATTGAACATATAATATATAATTTTTATAACGTGGTTAATACATTTCATTCCATCCAATTTAACTGCAAGGTTATAATAATAATTCATTGTTCTTTTAAGTTGATTGTTGCATTAAATGTAAGCTATCAAAAATATTTACATTAAAAAAAGCTATACCATAAAATATTTGGGTGTTACTATGTAAAAATTATTTTCGGAGAAATTCTTGAAATTTTTCTTAAAAGATTAATTATTTTATGAATAGTGAAAAGACTGAATTTTAATTGAAAACTACCGTTTCATATAAACTATTTATATATTTAACATATATTATGAATTGGTTTTAAATTAACACCAGAAAAATTATATATCTATTAATGAAATATTGGTAATTTTAATCACTATTATGTTGAATATTTATTTAAAAAATTAAAAATATTCAAAAAAAATTCCTTTGAAGTCTCATTTTCTCATCGAATCAGAAGGATTAATATTATATTAATTTTATCTAATTACTTTAATAAAATTTAATAAAATAAATTCCATATTCGGAATCCAAATTATGAATATTATCTAGTAATTTCCACATAATATTTTACCTAAATTAATAGTGAAAATAGTAAATATTACATATCATAGTTAAGGTACAATATTTTTAATAGGGGTTAAACTAATATTTTATTATTTAAAATTAAATAAAAACGTGCCTAGAATATAATTTATTGAAATGTTTCTACCATATATTTTCAATTTTTCAACAATAATCCATTTTGGAGAATTTTGGCCTGGTAAAAATATTGGTACATATTTTTATTTTAAAAACATTACAAGTATGGAAATCACCTAACTTTTAAAAGGTCATCACCTCTCCTATCTTATTCAAAAATTCAAATTTAGGTACTCTAAATGAAACATTAAATATTCTAGTAACATTGATTAGAATAATATTTATTATAATAAAAAAAATCTTTTAGGTTTAGAGTTTTGTAGAATTATATCATAATTCAAATAAGAAAAAATCTATCTAATTATATGATGAAATTTTATACCCAGTGTCCTTTTTTCACCATATAAATCTTTTTATAACTAATGATGACTTCCACTCATGAAAAATGAGTCATCCTATCTTAAAAATTGAACAATTCCATCCTTAAACATCATTAAATCTTATAAAAAAATATGAATAATTAGAATGAGCATAAAAAAATGATGTAAGGGAGACAAAATTGAAGAAATAACACATAATTCCATGAATGAAAACATTTTCCTAGAGTTATAATTTTTACACATAAACCACATGCTCTTTAAAATAATTTATGAAATTATTAGTTTCATTTAAACCCCGTATAGATAAAAAAATATAATGGTAACTTTTTACATCATTTTGAGATCACCCATAAAAATATTATATCTCTCAAATCTGTACAAGAAGTAATCGTCAACATTACATTTGGAATAACTACTGTAATAAATTCTCTTATTCTATTAGAATAATCATAACCTGTTAACTCCTTCCCTTTACCCAATACATTTGAGAGATATATTTGTCTCACAAAACCTTATTTTTATCATGGAACCACCTTTCCTAAAAAAAATTAAATATAACCTTAACATTATAATAATACATAAATGTTTTATAAAATAAACAATCTTGAGGAAAATAACT
Organism: Viscum album; assembly: GCA_963277665.1. NCBI lineage: Eukaryota > Viridiplantae > Streptophyta > Magnoliopsida > Santalales > Viscaceae > Viscum > Viscum album. Next base: position 838,252,974 of record OY728137.1, read on the forward strand.
TTTCCAGTTTGACATTAGTTTTAATTTTTTCAAAGCAGCAGACTCATAAATGAATACATGTTATTAGAAAATCAGTTTCAAGACATGGGAAGTAATCTTAAAAACATTAAGGAATAAAAAAATAGTGAAAATACATTCATATCATATAAGTTAGAAAACATACATTTTGTTTTTTTGGAAAAATGGTTGAAAGAGAGACATTTAAAGGGATTTTTTTTTAAAAGTCCCCAACCTTGAGTCTGACTCATCAAATTATATTATTTTATTTCTGAAAAATAAACAATGGTTAATTTATAATTTATTATAAATAATTTTAAAATCTAGTTTTACTTTTATATCCCATATTACCATGTTACTAATCATTAAATTCTTCATCAAACATTTGGTTGATGTTTAGTTCATAAGTCAAAAATGTCATCGTTCATTTGACTATGGTAATAGATTCTATTATTCCTTTATTCTAGAACAATACTCACAAAATAATAATAATTATTTTTTATAAATTATTATTTTAAATCCATTCATTAAATAATGTTATGAAAAATGATCTATGTTATAATCATGGATACGGTATGTCATACGTACGCAAGCATAGCATATCATTTTTTCAATGATCATTCTAAAAAGAAGGAAACATCCATTTGTATTTAAATAATTATTATAATATATTCGATATCATATTAATAATTTAAATATACTTATATATATACCGTTCAAGTGATGTGGTGATGAAAAAAGAACTACATCGCTTCGTGGGGGTGATAATACACATGTACAGATGAACGACATTATCATTTTCATGTTCATTGAAAGGTAAGAAATTTACTTATATATTTTCTTTTCATAATGATTATTTTTTATTAATATCATATATACGCATTAATGACATAATTATATCTAGTCTTGAGAGACATTGATGGAAAATGAATTACATTGGTCCGTAATGCGGTTGTCTGCTGTATACATGGATGATGAATTCTTTTCCCATTTTATGTAAAATTATATGGATATGGGTAATTAAAAAATCTTAATAACATATTTTTTGTATAATTATTCATTTATTAATAAATCATCATTAAATGTGGTTTGAGGGATATGGAAGGAGAAAGAAAACTATGACATTTAGGTAAAAACAATACATTTTCACTAGAAATATACCCTTACTTTACACATTAAAACCACTAATGATGATATTATTCCAAATTAAATACATATATATTGTGGGGAGGTATTATAATAAGGTATTTAATTAGATATTTTCCAAGATAAAATGGGGTTTAAGTTTATTTAAATTGGGAGAATGGGTGTCCTTTTATAAGTGAGAAGAGGGTCACTTTTGGAATTTATCAAACTAATAAATTAATATAATTTATTTTTCGGTTACAAATATCTCAAAAGTGAGTTAATTTGTAATATATGAATATTATTATTCTATTTACTCTTATAAAATAATTTTTTGTCAAATTTAGATCACATTATTTCACATATCATTTAGTTTTAACCCCTATTTAACCCCTCTAACTCTTACCATGACAACCCGGAATTTATTGTTTATGGGTTTTTATAGGTACTATAACAAACCAAATAACCCATAAATGAATCAAGGATGAAAATTTAAACATTATACAAATTATTTTACCAAATATAAAAATTTTATACATTTTATATCACTTAATAAAATGTAATTTATTTCAAAATATCATTAATGTTAATTTTGACATTTTTCATTAGTTTTACTTTTTAAAATATCCAAATAACTATTATAATTAAAATAATATTTCAATACATTAAAATAATTTCATGTTCATATATAATATTTGGGGAATAAATTAATTATCTAAAATTATTTTTATTTTATATTTTTAATATTGTTTATATAATATTTTCAATAATAAAATAATTACATCATCTATATTGTGTAATAATTAAAGGTAATAATTTATTAACTAAAATTGAAAATAAATTTCCATTATGAATATAAATATTTAATCTTGCCAAATAATATTTATTTTTTAATATATCATTCATATTAACACAAAATATTAATGCTAGAATTATTAAAAACATGAATACAATATCTTTGACTTTACTTAAAATAAAATATTATAAATTTAATTATCTCATAAAAGGGAACTAAAAATGTTGAAAAGTATGTAAAAGGTTTTTTTGGTGGAAAATAACTCATAAAATAAAATGAGGTTATATTTGCGGTAATTGAAATTTTTTTATCAAATTATTTTTACCCTTAATTACTTGTTTTACCCTTTGCCCTGGAAATAGAAATTACTATGTTCACTATTTATATTGTCTAAAAATAAGAGGGATATATTTTCAAAATATATAACATTTGATTCCAAATATTGAATTCATTTTACCAAATTCAAATCATATATGTTTCAGAGATAAATTTAAAATAAAATTTGAAAAACTCAATGAAAAAATGTTTTTTTTGGAAAAATGCCCATTTAAAAAAAATTATTTATACTAAATTCAAGTTTAAAATTGATATAAAACCCCATAATTGGGTTATAACTAATAATATGAAGTAATTAAAATTTAAAACTAATCCATAATTAAATTATTTAAAATAATTTTTAGATTTTAAATATAACCAACATCTTCCACTGTTCACAGAAAAATCAATATTTTCCAAAAAAATCTAAAAGAAACAAAATTATTTGATGATGTTATAATGTTGATTTTAATTTCTTCAAACGTAAATTATAATATTAAAAAAATTAAACATAATAGTATAAGAAATAAATCTATTTCCTTTTTAATTTTAAGACATACCTTTTTATGAATATAAACATACTACTAAATATTTTTGCAATTTATTCTATAGATACTTATGTTTTCAAATCCCCCCACCACACATTTAAAAAATTTCATCCAATCATTTTTATTTACTTATTAAATTAGTGGGGATAATTTTCACTCATATAAATTTCCAATTCCCATGTTGTTTCTTGAACTATATCATTTTTTCAGAATACCTTAATGTAATGAATTGAAATGTTCCACAATATTTTATCCTTACGGTCAATAATCTGAACCTGATTTTCCTTATAAAAATGGTTCTCTTACAACCGAACTACTTCATGGCTCAAAACATGAGATCAATATGGAACATAATATTTTAACGTTAAATAATAAAAACATTGTGTACATAGGATAAACTCATAGGTAAGTCCACTCAGCAAGAAACTGATTAAACTTAATCATGGATTTCACACTGTCTAATGAACAGTGGACTTTAATTTCCCTACTTAACAACATGAATTACACTTTTCCCTGGATATATTTTAATAAAAAATTTATCCACATTCTCGAAAAAATGTCTTCCCTGTTATAATATATATAAATTTTCTACCTTCATTGAGATTTAATTATTTTTTGATGAATTGTATCCACTTTTTAGCCACATCATATATTAATTTTGGTCCCACAAACATCCTCTCACCTACTTCATCAAAAAACTTCCAACACTTTTTTTTTGAAATGCATCAAAATATTCCATATGTATAATGGAATAAAAACAATTATTATTAGGAAACTCAACTAAAAAAAGATGTTGTTCCCAAATTCCCTATCAATCCCTTGAACTGGAATGTAGAATATCCTCCAATGTCTAATTTTGTTCTGACAATCCATTGTACTGAGGATGAAATGATGGTTTAAAATTTAATTTTTCTCCCAATGACTTCTAATAAGCTTTACAAAATTTAAAATTTAATATAGACTCATGATAAAATGCAATGGAGTGACGATCTCTATGAAACTATACTGTCTCATTAAGATACAACCAAGAAAGTTGATCAAGAGATAGATTGACTTGAATAGGAAGAATATGATAATTTTTAGTTAATCCAAGAAAAACAACCCAAATGAAACAGTTACCTCAAGAAATGTTTCAATATACCACTACAAAATCCATGGATATATTTCCTCATTTCCACCATAGAAATAGAAAAGGGTAAAGTATCCACATCTATAATTTTTGTTTTAATTTAACCTATTTAAATGTTAATGACTTGAGGAAAATGTAGAAATATCTATTTTTATTAAATCCCACAAGTAATACATATGAAGGTCTCTATATATCTTTGTGTTAGGCAGATGAATATAAAACTAAGAACTATGAGCTTAACTTACAACTCTCTCTTCATATATTTAATAACAAAAAACATATAAACTCTTCCCAATTATTAAAACACACTCTTTATCAATGTTATATTTAGGAAACATACCATTTTTATAAATTTTAACCTTTTTTAATAACTCATGGTCTTCCTTGTTCAACTTTTTTTAATACTTATTAATATATATGATTGCACTAACACCTAAAAAATATAGGAATTTCCACCATCAATAACTTTGAAGACAATTTTCATCAATTAATTAACCAATGGGTCATGTTCCAAATGTAACATCGTTAATATAACATTGTTTTTCTAACTCAAAACATTATCTAGTTAAATTTATTTTCCCCGATGGTAATGAATCATGAAATCCCAATCCTCATACATTCTTAGTATACTTCTCTAACACATGTTATATTTATTCTGAGTTAATATATATTTCAAAAAAAATTTATCAGTATATATTTCTCATTTTACCCATAAAAATTATGCCTCCAAATTTTAAATTAAAACTGCATAGAAACTAATTCTAAATCATATGTAGGATAATATAACTCATGATGGTTTTTTTAATAAAGAATAATAAATTTCCTCACACTTTGTATGATAACACAACCAAGTAGCTTCAATGAAGCATCACAGTAGATGAAAAAATAACAATTTCTCAAGGGTAGATCGAAAACTAGAGAATTCACTAATATCAATTTTTAAATTAATAGAGACAATGAAACATTATATTCTCAAGATAATTCTAAATCATATTATTTTTAACTTATTTAGTGGTATATATAACCAAGAAAATATTTCCACAAAATGTCGGTAATATCCTAATAATCTATGAAAACTTCGAATTACAGCAATAGTTGTATGTATTTTCAATTCATCGACCACTTTTTTTGTTTTATAAACTATTATTCCATATTTATTAACCATGTACCCAAGAAAAGAAATCTATTGTAACCAAAAATCACATTTGATGATTTTTTGTATAAAATAATTTTATTAAGGTTTTACAAAACATTTCTAATATATGTTTTTAAGGATTATTATAACATTTTAAATAAACTAATATATCATCAACAAAATAAATCACAAACCTATCCAAATATTAATATATTACTCTATTCATAAGATCCATAAATAAAATTATTTAATTTTTCAATCTAAAGGGAATGAATAAAAACGTACAATTCCCATATCTAGTCCAAGTTTTTTTTTGTAATTTCATTCTCCTTCATTTTCAGCTGATGGTACCTAGATCTCAAGTCATCCCTATAATGTTATTGATCTACCATGATTTGAACAGACATGTCATAAATATGATGTTGTGGTCACATATTTTTAAGTGTAATGTTATTCAAAGCTCTATAATCAATGAAAGGTCTCAGAGAACCATCATTATTGTTATTAAGTAAAATAGGTGCTCTCTAAGGTGTAGTGTTGGGTCAAATAAAACATTTATTTAGAAGCTCTGGTAACTTCTTTTTCAAATATAGACATTTTGATTCAGTAACTCGACAAAGGGGTTTTGAAATTACCTTAGCATCAGGAACTATGTAAATAGTAAATTCAACCTTCTAATTAAGTATAATACCTGGAAAATCATTTCAAAAATCATCTAGATACTAATTTAACAATAAAAAATAAGTAATTTGAATAGTTTCCAAATTATCAAAAATAACTCTAAATTCCATTCTTTAACTATTTATCTTGAAAATTATTTTTTATCAATAGTATAGGTTCATTATTCTATAAAAACCAAAACTATTTATTAAAGTGAACACCATTAGCAATTAAATTTATTATAGTGTCGAGAACATAAATTCAATCCATGCCCCAAATAAAATAAAAATCTACTATGGGGAAATAAAAAGTTTTTCATGTAATGTATTTCGAAAAATAACAAAACAAATATTATTATAATTTCTTTTTCTATAATATTTCCCCCATGGTTTTTACCATAATTTCATGTTTTATTTCTTACGGTGGAATTTATAATTTAGAAGAATATTTTCCAAAAAAATGAAAGAATTTTTTGTCCCCATATAAAATAGGACAATATCATAATATAAATAAAAATATTATGTGATTCCACTTCTTTTGATGGTCCAACATTTGTATAAGTAGTTTAAAATGATTTCACCACACCATTCTACTAATATTTTATCAACTTCCCATTATTCTAGTTGATCTTATGATACTTGTTTTCATAATGACCCATCTCATTACATTTAGAATCAATTACCCAATCTATATAATAATTTTTATTACAACTACCATGCTCCTTTTCATTAAAATTATGAATCACATACCCAAACATTCCACATAAAAAAAATACCAAACATCAAAAAAACCGTCAAAGTGTGTTTTTTTAGTATAATTATCAAAAATTCAAAACATAATTTTCTCTCTACCAAAAATTTTTGATTCATTATTTCATTTTTACTACCCCCTTGACCTTTTTTTAGGCGGGTTTTCAATGAACACATAATCATCATAAAACTCCAATTTTAAATTCTCCTCACATAAATTTTTTTGTAACTTATTAATTCATGAGAAGCCAATTAAAGCTGATATTTGGGATTCAATCCTCATTAGAATATATTTATTTAAATATCATGATCCTAATTAAAACTTTAATCATACCTTCCCAATCATGTGAAGTTTTCTTCATATATAGCCATTGAATCCTCCTCTTATATAAATCTCAAGAATTGTTTTCCATAATAAGTTAAATATAATTAGGAAAATATTTCTTTGGAAAAATATTTTTCAAATCATCTGATTCCAAAGCATAAATCTCCTCAATATCATATTATATACTAATTATTTGGTCGAATTTATTATTTTTATAAATTTGTAATCATTTATTGAAATATTATTTACTTTAAAATATCATTAATGTTTGTTTTGAAACTACTCAATATTTGGACTTTTAAAAATATCAAAATAACTCATATAATTATAAAAAAAAATTTAATTAAATTAATATCATATCAAGGTAATCTATAAAATTCATTGATGAGGGTAATTATCTAAAATTATATTTATTTTTCTTTTTTAATAACATTTATTTTATATATTAATTAATAAAATAATAACTCTAATACATTTTTATAAGAATTTAAGTTAATAATTTAGTCAGTATAAATTAATAATAAATTTCAATGATGAATATAAATATTTTATTTTTAATATTTAATTTATGGTTGCGTATAGTTTTTAGATGACCACATATTAAAAATGATATATGTATTAAATTTTTTTTATGAAATCTCGGAGATTAATTAAATTAAAATATAATAAATATCATGCCTTTATTAAAGTCACAGAAAATGATATAAATTTGTCACAAGTATTGTTTTGGTTCTAAAATAACACATAAAATAAAATCAGAATAATTTTAAGTGTAATTTTACAATCCTTATCACATTTTGACCATTAATTTATCATTTTACCCTTGATTGTGGTAATAAAAATTTAAAATTTACTATTCATATATTGTACAAAAATAAATAAACATATTCAATAAATTTGTAACTTTTATTAAAAATATGGAATCTATTTTTTCAAAATTCAAATCACATAATTTACAAATTTTAATTTAAAAATTAAATGTAAAAAATGCAAAGAAAAAACCTTTTTTTTTGTAAATTGACCTTTTTAAAACATAAATTGACATTTTGTGAATTTCAAGAATACAAGAAATTTAGAAAACCATAAATAGAATCTTTTTAGTGAAAACGAAAAACTAAAAATTTATAACTAATAAATAACATATTTTTTCCTTGTAAAGAAAATGTAGTTTTGAAAGAAAAACCAGTAATTTCATATATTCAATGAAAAGTAAATATTTTTAGAAAATTCTCCCAAATTTATTCTATGATATTTTTTTGATAAAATTAAAATTTTCATATAAAATATATATAATTGAATATATTTATTTTAAAATTAATAATTTTATAAAAAAATCTATTTTCTTCTTTGATTTTAAGAATTATGTGGTATGAATATAAGTATTCTACTAAATATGATAACAATTTATTCTATAAATACTTATATTATCAAATAGAACACACTGGTTCATCCATTTCCTACCAAAATCCCTTAAACCATTACTCCTACAATTCAGGATTCGTTATTTTGTGTAGAAATGAACCCTATGGTGTATTTTGAAGCAAATCCAAAGATAATACCTGAATAATGGGTAATATTGTTTAATGAGCATTTATATATTATTTATTCGTACTCCTCTGTCAATTATTGTTAAATTATCTAGATAAAATGAACATAGTATATTTCTCATACATTGATGTTTTTATGTTAATGTAATTATATAAATCCATCTCCACATTCATTAAATGGGATGTGAAATCATTATTTGTGTGCACAGAGGACTTCTATATCACAAACTAATGTTATTCATTTTTCCATTAACACATCCCACTGTATGGTATAATAAATAATATAAAGTTTTTTTGTGATATTATTTTTTCCATACCATCTCTTTGATCGTAATATACTTCATTTCTCAAAACCGTCATTTTTATTTGTCTTAAAATTGTAATTTATGAATAAATATGATTATTATGTCATGATTTTATTCTATATATTATAGAAATAAGATCATTGTAGTAGTACCAAAAAAATGAAAACATTTATGAAAAAAGAGGTCATTACCCAAAACATGATTTTAATAAGTATTTGGTAAAAAATGGGTAATGAATGGTCACAAGTAAATTATATATAGAATAATATATATAACTATGGTTCTATAATATATTTACAATAAACATATATTTATTATATAGGTTTTTATGTGGTCTAAAATGTAATTTGAAACTTACTATAAGGGATTTCAATCTCAATATTATTTTAAGTGGGAGATACTCCATATTCACCACCTGGTTTCTTTTATATAGTGTATACACTACCCATGAATTTTATATATTATTTATGTACTTAAAATTATTTTTATTTATATATCTTTTTTTGGATATCTCTTACATGGGTTTTGTGGTTCAAAAAATACAAATGTTGTACAAGATTTTTTTTCTCAATATGCATTATTGGGGATCAGAGTAATGTGAGACAACAATATTCTTCTATGAGATTCACATAATTCATATTTGTATTTTAGTATCATGAATCATATTTTATTCATGATATTTTATGTTTCATTTAATGTTAATTTTTTATGAATATTATGATTCAATTTTATAAAAGTGGAAAGTGTTTTATGTTACAATCACATTAGTTATTAGAAATTTTTATGATTATACTTCCAATGATAAAATAATATAATAATTATTTCTTAAAACTGAATTATTTTCTTATTATATTTTTATTTGTATAAAAACATGATTCCCTTCAATTTTCCCTCTTTATTTACTCAAGAGTTCAAATTTATATTTTTATGAAAAATTATATTTATTTCTCTCTTTGTTTTAAATTTAATTTTCTTCTAAAACAAGGTTTTAAAAAAACAAAAATATTTTTAAAATTATGGAAATGAATTATCAAAGATTGTGTTACCAATTTTTAAATTATTAAAAAAATTAAAAGGAATCCTCATGTCATTTTCCAAACATTCAGATTTTTTTTAGAATGTGAATCAAATCCTTATTTTTGTAACATACATTCTATGAAATGTATTTCAAATTTCATGAACGATCAATGATTTAATGATTCCATTACATGTTTTCAAAGTTATTTTCAAATAATTTTTTTCCATTAATATTAGTAATCTATTTAGATTCTAAATAAATGACATCAAAGTTAAAATGATTTTGATAATGTTTTATTTTTTAAAATGTGTTCTTCAAAGTTGATATACTATTTTATATAAGAAATATTATAAATTGTTATTAAAGATTCATCTATATGTTTCAAAGGATATTTTAAAAGAAAAGTTATTTCAAATATATTTTATATTTTAATTTTTTTAGTAAAATGATATTTTCCTCAAGATATGTTTCATGTGATTTATCATTCATAATAACTATCCATCTAAGATGACATCCTTTTATATAATTAATTATTTTTATGGGAATCTAATCCAAGGATAACATTATTATTCTTAATTTTAATATATTATAATGAAAATGTGTTTATGAAAACTATTTCCCATATAATTTTTATACGGTCATAAAATTATTATGAAACCTACCCATTTTACGGTTGTGATATGATGAAATTATTAAATGACTATTACAGATGTATCTTTTCTAAATGTTATGATAGGATGAAATGCTAATGGAACCACTTTAATTTCATGGATTATGATATGATGAAATTTTTATGATCATGTGGACAAAATATTTATTATTTTTAGTATAAGATGAGTGAGACATTTATCTCCCTCCAATGCATTGAGTAAATATTCATAACCCACGAGTGAATATGTAATTCATTAACTTCATTACATGTTCAAGTTGTTATGTGTGAACATGAATACATGTTCCTAATGTTATTCATGAACCTGATTATATGTTCAAAATGTTATGAATGAACCTAATTTCATGTTCATAATGTAATACATGGAAATGTATTCTATGTTCATAATATTATGTGTAAAACTGATTACATGTTCACAGTGTTACACATGGACCTATAATTCATGTCTATAATGTTATTCATAGACCTTATTGGATGTCTATAACTTTAATCAAGGTCCTGTTTTCATTTCCTTAACTTAATGAGTGAACTTCTATTTATTTATACATGTTTACAATGTTATAATGTTATGTTTATTTTACAAATCTATTTCTTATTCAAATGTTATGGTCTCGTGGATCATGTTGTTTGATTACCTTATTTTTCATTTATTATGACCTTAAAATCTATATGCCATGAATCAGTATTATTATCTTTGATATACAGGGTATGATTTTAAAATGTTATGATCATGTACTGAAAACTATATTTTTATGTTATGCTTAGGTATGTATTATATTTACCCTTAATTATAATCAGAGCTCATCCATTATTATGCTTCCATACCCTAGGTTATAAAGATTTATTTAGGATATTATGTTGGTGAAGGGTACTAAAAAGGATGATCATTATGAGGGATGCTAAATATATTTTATCATATTAGAAGATTTTTAACCTAGTATCCAATGAAAATATACTATTATGGCCCGTATGAATATGCTTATGTAATTTACATAATATTTATTTTAAAATATTTAATAACTATGTAAAAAATATGTTTTTATTATAATTGGTATTAGAGGAATGGTTTAGTTAACTACTGGAAAATAGGTTGAGAAAACATTACTGATATCCTTGTAGTTATTTTAAAGAATACATCTCGGGATGTCTCTAATGAAAAGTTCAAGGATGATTCAATGTTTAGGAAAATATCCTGAAATTTTGGTAAATGATATAGTGAATGGTTTCAAAGAAAATACATCCCGAAATATATACTATAAGTGGATGTGGATATAGAATAAGGGTTTTATTGTGTAAAAAATCTAAATAGGGAACTTTGAGCCAGTGTTGATCGTCACCTAGTTAATGACAACGGGCCGTACTACAGACATGGTTTGACACTCCTCGAGATATTCTTTGAAGATTCCAAAACTCTTTATAAACCATCATGTGTTATTTGAATAAAGACCATGAATGAACTAGGTTAATCCTAAAGTGTCATATATTTAAAATAAGATTTTTTGATTTAGAAATCTTGTATGTTATTTTCTCTGCATTATTTTTTTTCCAAAATAATTTGTTTCTTTTAAAATATGCATTCTGGTTTTAGTAAATGTTGAGAATGAGAAGGAACTATGTTAACATTGAATATGATGGAAATTTTTTATATGATCACCCAATTAAGATAGTGACTGGAGTTAAAATATAATAATTATGCCTAAATATTTTTCATGGATCATTATTAAAATATCCACCCTAACAAACTCTCATACTAACCAAATAAGATAAGGATAGAGTTGGTTGAGAGTTCGTGTAGTGGAGATCATGGAGGAATGACAATAGCATTTCCTATATGTCAAGAATGTGGGTATAAACACTAAAGGAAATGTCTCAAAGGGATGAGAATATGTTTTGGGTGTGTAAAATAATGATATAAATGAAGTTACTAAAAAGGAAAAATTACATGTTCAGTTAAAAAAATGGATGAGAATTATGGTCTACCAAATGTATCATCGACTGTTGAAATTTTTAAATGTAGGATGTATGGGAACTTTCTCAATCAGTGTCATAAGATTGAATCCCATGAAGAGAAATCAACTTTGTTGTATCAATAATGGATTTCCTAATAATGATAAAGGGACTACAAATTACATATAAAAGGAAAGTGGTATTAAAGAATAAGATAATGAAGACTAGGTAACGATTTGAGAAGATGTGATATTATAGAGGTATTAATTTATTGGAAGTCAAGGATTATGTTATATGAATTGTGAAATATATCAATTTTTTAGAATATGTTATTCATTAAGGACATTAAAAAAATATAAATGGAACAAATGTAGTGAAAATTGATTTAATATAAGGGTGATATTTTGATTAAGTGAAGATAACCCATAATATTTTTATGATGTTGAGTTAATGTTATTTGTATAAATATATGTGGGGTATAAATAAATCTGATAGTATTTATTACATTGGAACTGATTAATATTTTGTTAACAATGTGGTTTATACTACCACTGATGGATTTTAAAGAATTTTTGGATTCACCGAATATGTCCAATAATTGGAATTTTATATATGAAAATAGGAAATATGTATATTTTATTGGTAATTCAGGTTATTTCCATAATCCAATTGAATACACGATGAAGTTATTCCCTTATTTAGTATGTGAAAATATTTATCTTCTTTATGGCATATAGTTGGTTAATGCTTCTTGTGTTTTGTATATATAGTGTCCTTATTTTTAAAAATTGAATTTTGGAAGGGTTATAAGGTTAACCATTTAAGGAAGGGTATATGTTAAACATTGGATGATGTTTTAGAGATCAACATAATACATATCAAAATATATATGTATCCATATGGATAACTTTTTCTAAATATTTTGTTAGTAGTGATATAAGGAATGACTAATAATTCTAGTATGGATACGATTGAGTTCTTTTGGAATGAGAAATTTAACTATTATAGTAAGAGATGATGTTTAAATTAATCAAGGAAACACCTAAATATGAAAATGTTCCTATGAAATAAAAATAAATCAAGTAATTACATTTTCATATATTCTAATTCTATATGGAAAATGAATTTTTCATCATTATGAAAAGGATCTTAAAATAATATATTTCCATGTTATCATCATTTTTATAATAATATAAAACTTTTTCATGCCTCTTTGGTTTATGAATTTGTGATTGTTAACCATATATGGATTACTCACATTCTTATGATTTGTGATCTTTATCACTTCCTAAAATTATTTATGCATGTTTTCACATCTATATAATCACATCCCATCTATTTTCTCATATGTAGAAACCCAGTTATGAGTTAATATATGTAACCGTTATGTTTATCACGTTCCATTTTAAGAGATTATTTTATTAATTTTTATGATGTGGGTTTCTTTGAAGGAATATTAAAATGTTAAACATTAGTGGAATAGGTTAAATTTCAGGGGTGAAATTCTTTTTATAGTGTGTATAATATAATAACCTGGTATTTTGTGAAATAATTTTTTTAAAATAAATTTCATCTCTTTAATATTTTTCATTACATGAAACATGATGTTTTTCATGTATTACACACAACACTGAGTTTATCATACATTATACAAAACATCGAGTCTAAACCAAACATAAAACATTGTTAACATATTGTCATTTAATATGATAGATATCAATTATACATTGGAATGATGGGTTTAAATATATTTAAATAAATAATGAAAATATATAATTTCTATATTTATATATAATTAATTCTTTGGTGACCAATTAATTAATAATTTAAATAAAAATAATTTGAAAATAAATAAAATCTTTTTCTGAAAAATTATTTTCATGAAAATAGATACATTTTACCTCATTAAATTAAAAAACCTATTTTTGTGAGTTATACTAATAGATATTATATATTATATATAGAATAAAATTTTTAACATTCATTTTATATATTTTGCTGACAATATATATGAATGACTCGTATTTGATGAATAAAAAAATTATTTTCTTAAACAGTGGTTTTGTCACTTTTTTGCGCACATATTTTAAAAATAATTTTGGAAAATTTTATAAAATTTATTAGATAAAATAAATTTCATTTTTAAAATAATCACAAAAAAATTATATTAGCATGAATTTTTTATAAATTTTTAAATAGATTATTTTTTATGAATAGTGAAAATACCGAATTTTAATTTAAAACTGGAAATCAATTTAAATAATTTACTAAGATGTGTTATATATTAAATTTATTTAAAATTAAAACTATTTCAATTATATATCTATTAATCTAATTTTGGTCATTTTAGTAATTTTCATAGTGAATTTAGATATAAAACTCTATAAAAGTTAGAACATTTTCCTTTTGAAAACATGTTTAATCCTCACGTCTATAGGATTATTTTTAAATTAATTTTTTTCAATTATTTGAATATAATTTAATATAATTTATTCCATATATTATGTAATAATAATTCATATTATCTAATAATTTTAATATAGTTTTTTACTAAAATGAATTGTTAAAATAGTAAAATTTAATTTCCATGATTAATGTAAAAATGGGTTCACCGGAGGGTTAATATAAACTTATTCAGTTTAAAATGACCTAAAAATGTATATAAAATATTTTGATGTCCATATTTATTCCCTATAATTTATAATAATCTGTAATACTACATTTTTTATCCTTTAATCATTATAAAATAATCAGTACACATTTTTCTTTTATACAAATGACAAGTGTACCACTCACCAAACTAATTAAAGTATACCCTCACTCTCATCTTATTTTCACCATTAAACACATTTTTTTAATAAACAAACTTCCCAAATACCATAAAAACATTACACCTCGCATACTATAATCTATATTTTTTCGTAAAATCTAAACTTGGAAGGATTTTTCTGCAAACCTAAGGAGGATACATGACGAAGAGGTAACATTCTTCAAAAATAATTATTCTTTTATTTATTCATCATCTAATATAAATTCATATTCAAAATTGTTGATATAATTAAATTATTATATTAAAATTACCTATACATTTTCATGTTAAGTTCATTATATAAAAACATTTATAATTTCTTCAAGTTGGTGTTTAAATCATTATTCATGTCTACAGAGGACTGCCACCTCACGAACTGATGTCGTTCACTTTTTTATTACCACCTCTCATGGTTGGGTTTGATGATATATGTAATGATTATATGTGTTATTTAGAAAATATTTATACCTATAGAGTTATAAAATCATATCAATATTTTTTGTTTCTATTTCATTGGGGATACAATAATGCCACTCGTGTGTACAATAGAGCAGCACCTAATGAAGTGATCTAATTCGTTATTCACTAACTATTTACATGGAAGGTAATAACGATAAATATAATCAATATATGTATTATAAAGTAAATAATTATGATAATAATTACATATTTATAGTTATTCAAATACAATATACATATTTTCTTCTTACCCTTTCACCCACCGAATGATTATAACATCTCTATTGTATTTGTGGACTGCTGCATTCACGAAGTAATGAGACTCTCTATCTTCATCACCAAAGCACAAGGATGATAGTTATAAGTATATATAAATAATAATTATTATTATATTAATATCATTTTCGAAAGATAAAATGTTAGTTACCTTCTTCCATAATGATAATTGAAAAATGAAAACCTTACTCATGCATATGTACCGCCTACTGTCTCCATGATCAAAATGAACTTCATTTTTAAAAAACATATTTTCATTATTATAATTAAAAGTATAATTTATTTATAAATATGATAATTATATAATTATAATTTTTCTATATATCATGGAACATTTATCAAAGTATGAGGACTGAAAATAACAATTCGATACATTTATGAAAAATAAAACGGTTATTACCTAAAACTTGATTTTCAAAAGGAATTGTTAAAAATGGGTAATGAATGGTCATATGCAACTCCAAAATAGTATTATATATATATTAATTATTCAATAATATATATTTATATATAATAATATTATATATATTATATAAAATCATTAAACATATATTAAGGAATTCAAGACATAAGGTAAGGTATTTCTATCTCACATTTATTTTCATTGAGAGACAATCCATATTTGCGACATATTTATTTTATGAGGTGAATATAATTTTTGTGAATGTAATTTATGAATACTATAATAAAAAATATTGGGATTTATATATCCATTTTATGATCTTTCTTTCTTGGGGTTTACGGTTCCAAAGTTACCAAAGCGGAAATATTTTTTTTATGAAATTGCTTTCTTAGGGACATATTTTATGTTACATACCTTTCTTCCACTTTGAGGTGTATATACTGCCACTCTTACATGTAATATAATGAGTCCCTATATTTTAATGATATTCAATTCTTCATTTAATTTTATTATTTAATGGGGATTATGATTCAAAGTTACTAAAATGGTAAGAGTTTTGTGTTACAATGTCATAGTGTATTACGATTCTATATGATTATTCTTCCATCATTGAAATATTATGATCCATATAAAAATAAATTAAATAAATTTCTTTTAAAATTTATGGATATATATAGAATAAAAAAAATTTCTTCATTTTCTTATCTTTATTTTCTCAATAGTTCAAAATAATGTTTTTAATAAAAATCATCATTATTTCCCTCATCGGTCGAAAAACCCATTTTCATCCAAAACCATGATACCTAATTTTTTAAAATAATTTTAAATTTTTTAAAATTAATTCATTAATAAATTATTACCCTTATTTTACTTCATTATTTTCTTCTAAATTAATCATTATATCATTTTCCAACCAATGATCATTTTGATTTTACCGAAAATATGAAAGTGATATTTTTTTACATGAAAGACATGAATATTTTCTCCATTATCCTTACCAATCAAGGATTTCAATATTCCATTACATGGTTTCAAATTTCATTTATATAATATTCCTTAAATATTTATGAAATTATTTTATTAAAGTTTAATGATTTCAAATTGTAAATTATTTTTTAAATATTTTATGTTTTATAAAGGGTTATTCAAAGTGGAATGTATATTTTTTCTCATGAATTTTTTTAAATTATTTATAAAAATTCCTTTATAAATTTTAAAGGTTATTTAATAATGTTTTCAAAAAACCTGTTTTATAAGTGTTTTTTTCAAAGAAAAGTTTATTTCTCAAGAAATGTTGCATGTGATTTAACTTTCAAAATGATTCTCTATATAAGATGAAATACTTTGATATAATTAATTATTTAATAAGGATATAAACTGGGTGTACTATTATTTTTCTTAATATAAATAGTTTATAAGGATATTATGTTAATGAAACCTATATCTCTTCCACAGGATAAACCATGATAAAATTATTATGAAACATGAATCTTTTTCTATGGGGTATACTATGAGGAAATGATAAAATTTTTATAGAAAATATATATTTTCCATAGGATATTATATGATTAAATGTTTATGAAATGAATTTCAATTCATTGGTATGATATGATAAAATTTTATGATCATGTGGAACAAATTCATATGATATTCATTATGTGATGGGTGGGACCAATATGTCCTTCCAATAAATTGGAAAAATATGTATAAAAAATGGGTAAATATGTTATGTTTCATCCTGATTACATGTTGATAATGTTATGAGTAAACTGGATTAGACATGAATAATGTTATGAATAAACCCAATTACATGTTCATAGTGTTATATTTTGTCCTTTATTTTATGTCAATAATGTTAATGTTTGAACATTATTACATGTTCACATTGTTATTCAGTAACCATTTCTTCATTTCTATAATGTTATATCTAGGCCTATTTTCATGTTCGTATATTTATTAAAGGGATTGATTTCATTTATTTAACTTAATGGGTGAACTTGTATCTATTTATACATGTTCACAATGTTATAGACTGATTTATTTCCCCAAATCAATGTATTATTCCAATTTAATGCTATGGAGGACAATTTTCATTGATTAAATTAGGATTCATGTATTATAAACTTCCAATAATTATATCGTGAATCTATATTTTTATATTCTATATGCATGGTATTGTTTTCAAGTGTTATGATTATGTTTTCATATTATCATATTTAGGTCATTATTACATATCTACATTTTTTACCCTTACTGAGCATCAGATCTCACACTTTTTTATGTTTCCTTCCCCCATGTTATAAAGAATATTTTTAATTAGGGTATATTAATGTAGTGTACTAAAAGGGATGATATTTATGGAGACATTTAGGATCTTTCACCAAATTAGAAAATTGTGTTCCTGGTCTCCAAATACACTAAACTGTTATAGTTCTCAATAATTTGTTCGTTTAATATATTGAATATTCATATAAATTTTTATATCTCTATATTAAATCCCTGGGTCTCCATAACTTGTGCCTAATCATATCCTCAATTTCCCACATAGCTCCATAAAATTGAATGTTTCCCACCTCAAAATAACAAGGTTAGTGGTCTTGTTTCGTAGAACATTTTATCTACAATCAAGAATCTCTAATGGGTGTTCCTTATGAAAATAATCTTTCTATAGTGGTATGAACTATGAGTTTAGTACATGTGAGGGAGAAGGTATTTACTTCCTCAAAAAAGATACATGAAACAAATCATGATATTGAAAGTGGTTTTGTGGAGGCACTAACTGATAATGTACTATCATTATATTATCAATAATTTCAAAACTATTGATATACCTGAGGCTTTTTTGTCACTTATTTCCAAATCACTTCACCCTCTTCGGTGGATTAATTCTTTAAAAAAAATTTCATTGACTTCAAAATCTAGAACATTCTAATGGTTTTTGCAATAACTTATTTATACAAAATATCATAACCTTATGTGTTGTTCAACTGATTAAACCCCCCTTACATTTCCTTATATATGAAATATCAAAATATATTTTATTCCCCATATTTGTTATAATACATTGTATTTTTCTACTTCTTACCATATAAGGAATCATAAAGAGTAACATGAATTCTTGAGTGAAATATCTTAAAAGAAGAAAATAATACAATTGGATGGTGTTGATGCCATCCAACATTGAAATCCATAGATAATACTCTCAATGTGTCATTATGAGGTTGAATAGTCTTCTCAAACTTAATATCTATATAAGGATTATAAGTAGTATTGTATCATAAATCTATAACTAAATAATAATGAATACATCTCAAAAACATTGTATTAAACCATTGAACCCGGTCAGATATAATAGATGGTGGTACTCCATTAAATATTACCACTTACCTAATTTATTACAATGTATGTTTGGAAATAGAGACATATTATCTAATGGAGATGAAGTGTGTTGTATTTTTAAGTTGATGGACTACAACCCATATAGCATTATTCGCATTAGATGATTTGGGGAGTCCAACAACTAACTCCATGGTTGTGTTTTCCAATATCCATTTTGGTATGGGTAATGGTTGTAATGACCCCTTATAAATATATCTCTTATACATAAATTACAAACATACCAAGAACCAAGATATATACTATATAGTATCCATATTATTGTTATACCACTAAAATAATCTTTCAAATATCTAGACCTATATTTGCTTCTATGAATAATAGAGGATAAAAAAGTATGAGCATCCTAAAACAACCCCTTAAAAATGGCATGAAAGGGACAAAAACATGTTTCTTGAAACTTATTATCCTATCATAATAATGTTTGAAATTAGGAACATTTATCACCGTCTTTTTATAAAGATATGATTTATCGCATTTCAACTACATTTCAAGATCTATATACTAAAAAACCAATAATACTAAATCATTTTGGATCCTCATCATAGATAACATGACAATATTTTTTCGACTCAGAGCATCTTCATCATTGTTCACTTCCCCTTGATGGTAATGTATTGTGAAATAATAATTTTTAATTTTATCTAACCAACTTCTCTGGGGCATATTCTACTCTTTCTAGGTGAATATTTATGTTAAAAAAATTAATCAGTATATATATCAGTTATTTCTCCATAATTATAATGCCTCTATGTCATTTAATATAAAAATACTATAGGGAAATACAAATAAAGTTTCGGTTAATATTTGTCGTGATCATTCTATTTGAACAATGAATTATCTATCACCCTATTGATCTACATGAAAACAAATCCTAATTAATTATTTTATGAATCTCTATAGATTACTAACCCTTGTCCACTAAATTGTAATGTATGAAAAGGTTCAATGAAAAATGTTCTCCTAGGTTCCTTTAAATTTTCTTCACATTAATTTCTCTAAAGGAACATAGATCCCTTTTCAGTTAACTTGGTGTGTGGATTATTAATTCATGAGAAATTATAAACAAATATATGATAATATCTTACCCAACAAAGAAACCAATAGATCATAGTTGAAGTGGTTAGTCTTGGACAATGTTCAATAACAAATATCTTTTAAGGATCAACTAATATACCCTCACATGAAATTATATGGAACAATATTGATCATTTTTAGAAAAACATTACACATGAAATTTTTCCATAAAACTTCTCCTTCCTCGGGTTCTTAAGAACATTTCTCAAATGATATTCATTATATTCATATCTTCGGAAATATATTATAATATCATCTATATATACTACCATAAACTGATCATTTTAATCTCCAAGGACTCAATTTATTAAATACCTGATGATAATGTGGGTATTAGTAAGACCAAATGGAATTATTAAAAATTAATAGTGTTCAAAGATTGTACTCAATAATTCAATGGGTATATCCTCTTTCATAACACTCAATTGATGATATCCATAAAAAAGATAAATCCTAAAAATGAAATGAGCTATGTAAAATTTTGTAAAAAAGTCATCTTTATGGGGTATATGATACTGACTATTGATAGTGATGTAGTATGATCTAAATAATCAATGAAAAGATACATTAATCCACCATTATTATTAAAAAAATAATTAGTGCTCCTAATGGTGACACGATTTTTTAAATGATTCTATTACCAAGATTCACATGTAGTTTCTTCTTTAGTTCCTCCAATTAATTTAGGGCTATACTATATGGAGTCTTTGAAATAGGGGTAGATACAATTTTGAGTTCTATCAAGAAGTCAACTTCACAATTACATATAATATCATGAAATTATTCTATAAAGATATCAAAAAAACATCCTCACAATATTAATGTATTTTATAATGAGTTTTTTCAAACCATATATGATAAACACAACTTTTTAATAGGTATAATGTTTTATAAATGGATGTAATTTCAATCGGAAGATCATATTTATCATCACGATGATAAAAGATCATAGTCTGATTCAGGATATAAAACATGATTTCCCTTCCATTTAAATTGGTGTTAGATATATATAAATGAATCCAATCGATGCCCAATATAACATCAATTCAACCAAATGGTGAATAAATATATTTTCAAGCCGAATATTCCTATAGACATAAAATGTAGAAAAATCATAGACTTGAGTTGAGATCATCATACCATTAGGATTTTTCAATTCTAATTCAATATATAATAACTGATGTGGAATAGTGATAAAATTTAAAAAATATATAGATATTAAATAGTTGGTAGATCTAGAATCAGATATAATATTTTCCATTCTAGATTGAATTATAAGTGTACCTTTGAACAATAAATATCTTAACCGTAATAAGAAATAGTGATCTCCTGATATTTACCATTATTTATGGGATTAAGTTGTTTTTGATGTAAATCAATGTAATTAACCTTAGTATTTGGTCACTGGTTAACATAATTCCCATAATCATTGAATTTAAAATATTCTAGTATGGGTGGTTTATTTTGTGGGGTGTTCTCTCTATTCACATCATTAACTAACATCTTCTAATAACTTTATCATTAGATTTCCCGATGCCCATCCTTTAAACACCTAAAAAATTTACTTGTCCCTTTTAGAATCTTTCTTCTATGTTTCCTTCCACACATTGATCATAAAAGAATGGTTATTCACTTCTATCTAAGAATTTTATAATTTCTATTTGATTCTATAAAGAGTTGATCCCGAGTAGCTTGATGCGAGTGCCATAATTTATTACATTTGAACTACATAAAAGAAATCATATTCCAAAGCCCTGAATAGTTTAATAGCTTTGAAAAACAAGATATAAACATAATTTTCCCATTACAAATTTAAATGGAAAACAACATAGTTTCTCTATTAGAAACATCCCTATTCTCCTAGATTATCCTTACATGTCAATAATACAAAATATTTTTAGAATATTGGGGAAAAATAAATTATAAGAAAGGGGTGATCTCAAATTATTAGTAAGTGTAATCATACCTCATAATGTATAAAAATAAACAAGAAGACAAGGTGAATAACTAAAAACGCATTCTGTTAAAATGTAATATTGATCATAATATGGTAGAAAAGAAAGATAATCAAATAATTCCCAATGAAATAACAATAAAACATACATATTGATATTATACTAATTGAATAATCACCTTGAATATCAATAACCAATCTCATAATTAGTGAGTTCAAAATGTGGGACATCATAAACAATCTATCAAGGCCTCGACCAAGAATTCTATATAAATTGGTAAGGCATCAGCCAAAACCCAGTCTAGTTTGTCTCATGGTACCTATTGATGCATCAAGTGCTTGTATCAAGTCTTCAGGACACTTACTATTTCCAATAGATTCCTCATATGAAAGGGGTGAAACATAATAAACATACAAATTTATATTTTATCTAGATGATTAAATGTTAGTAACTTTCCCGTAATAATAAACATAATCATAATCAATATAGTATAATATGTTGAATGGTATCAAAATAGCACACCCAGAGTCAAACTAATGATAAAAAATTAAAAAATATTTGGTAGATGGTATCATATGTGATCATCTTCAATTAAGAAAAATATCCAACAAAGTGTGTTAAAAAAAGATAAAAATACTCTAATAAAATCATTGAAATATTCCCCAGACAAATAACACTTTTACTTTAAAATAACTAATTTCCAAATACAAATAATTATAAAAAGAAAATTTTTTATTTTAAAATAAAATTTTATACTTTTATATTATTCCTAAAATTATTAAGGATCAAGAAATATAGAAGTACCCTCATTCCATATAATTTTAAAAATATTTCTATTAAACATAATTTCTTTTGAAAAGATTATTGTTAGGAGAATGTGTGAGTGTTACCCAAATGAATTTATTTTTTATATCACCTATAAATTAGAATAAAAAATGTGTAAATACAAAATTATATTATCAAAATAAATTCCACAAATAACCATAGCTTGAAATAATCATTGGAGTGGATGTTTAACAGAAATAATGAAAAGTGGGTTATGAATTCCCTTACTAAAATGTAATCAGCTAGTCTATGTGCCTCATAAACTAATAATTATAAAATAAAACATTGAATACAATGAATATAAATGTATTCATTATATAATAAATAAAATGGAATTATAAATACACCACACACAAGTAATATGTGGTGAATAAGTCATATCTTACAGAAATAAAAGTGAGATGAGAAAACCCTTACCATATGTCTAAAAGTTTTATTCACACATATTTAATGTCCTGGATAATAAAATTGGATTTATTTATTACTTATTTAATAACCTATAAAACAAATATAATAATTTTAATTCTTTTATTAAGTTCTTTTTTGACAATGTTGATATATAATAACATTTATTTTTTCTATTCTATGTGCATTCATTTTCCTAGTTTTCATGATCAGGTTTCTTGTATGCAAGTATAGAATTTCATATAAAATAAAAATAATCATCTTCAATGGAGATTATATGTTATTAATGATCATAAAGTTGTTTAAATGGTCAAATATATTATTTTTTTATATTGTATGAGGATGATTAATTATATAAAACATTAATGAAAATGATTTAATTTACTTTTTCAGTTTTTATAACTATCACAAATTATTATCATTTTGTTTAATTATATATTTATATAATTGTTCTAGAATATTCTATAACTTATAATAAGTGTATTAAAATATTATTTAACCATAATAGTTGTTTTATGACATTCTATGACGGCAGTAATAGAAAATTAAAAGTTATTATCCACAAAGGTGGTGAATCAAAAAATCATAGATGATATTTTCATTTTTAAATTAAAAGGAGAAGAAAAGAGGCATGTTAATGGATATTACATTACCATAATAACAATATATTATATATATTATACAAGAGTTATCTTGTTTCATTAGATAGTGGAGGTTGGGGAAGGATAAGAAAATAAATCAAACCAAAATAGAAAGTGGGTGGGTTTACCTATTGAGTGTAATCTCCTTAATAATCTAGTAAAGGGAAATATAGATGGTATTTTTATAAATAAGTGGCCTTTAACATTACATAATCCAGTTAATTCATCTATAATTCAAATTCTTACATTCTTAAATATCTTCTCAGTTTAGAGTTTTATATAATTCATACATATCATCCCATAAGAATACAAAGAGTGTACTACTAAAATAAAATCCTTTTATTTCATAATAAAAATGTTTTCAAAAAAATGTGAAATCCTTTCAGGAAATTTCAAAAAAACATTCCGCATGGCTTCTTCCTTTCTTTTCACTATATTTATACCCTATGAAAGAACATTTTAAAACATAGGATGTGTACAAAAAGCTCAATAAGGGTCATAAAATTGAACGGAAGCATAAGTCCATACATACTTGTAAAAAAATCCAATCAATTTTAAAAATACATTCTTCTCACTCGTAAAGTATCATATATTTACTTTGATAAAACAATAAAAATCCATAAAATGTAGAAAACATAAATAAAACTACAAATTAACTTGGGGAATTAATTACTTAATAATGTAACCCTCATGGCTACCATATGATTTTCACCCTCATGTCTACCTTAAAATGTAACCCTCATTACTACCTTATGATGTATCCCTTATGGCTACAATATGGTGTAACCATCACAGTTACACTTTGAGTAACCATATGGTCCTCCTCTAACACGAATGTACCCAATGAATTGGAGGGAGATATT
Source organism: Viscum album (assembly GCA_963277665.1). NCBI lineage: Eukaryota > Viridiplantae > Streptophyta > Magnoliopsida > Santalales > Viscaceae > Viscum > Viscum album. The sequence continues at coordinate 838,278,349 of OY728137.1, forward strand.
GGTTCAAACATTTATAATAAACAATTAATAGGAACAAGAGAAAAATCCGAAAACAAGAATACTTTCATAAAAATAGATCTTTTAAATCTTATAAAAATCGAAATTTAAAATAAGATTTTTCATGAAAATTCCCTTACCTTAATGTTCATGTTTATTAAAACATGTTAAAACCTCATGTGAAATGGTTAAAAGAGTGTTATTACTATATTAAATATTAAATATTCATATTCATATTATTAATTCCTTACATTATCTTCTTATAATATCTTTCCACCCATTTATTGATAATACTTTGTTATTTTCCTTGTTTGGAATGCATTAATTTCATGGTTTCCATGATTGTTTCATAATGGATTTATGTTCGAATGGAAGAAAAAACCATAGAAGTGGAAATATATGTTGTTAATATGTTCCCAAAATTTTAAATGATACCATATATAATTTTTTTCTTATATGAGGAGGATTAATTAGATAAAACATTAATAAAATTGAATTAATTAATTTTGGTGGTTTTTACATCTACAATGAACATATATAATTTTATTTAATATCAATTTCATATAATTATTCCAGAATAGTATAAAAATTATAATGTGTACAATAAAAACTGATTTAACAATAATAATGGTTCTATGATGTAATTTTCTAGACCAAGATTCCACTTAATAGGTGCCCTGGGCCACATGGGCCACATGGCCAGAAGAGTATCTCTTCAAAAACCAGAGGCTACTAACTATCAGTTAGGGCATATGGTGTGTTTGTGGGGAGACTATCTACTCGTTTCTAGAGTGTAGCAGAGTGGATAAATAATAATATAGGTAAATAGAGGAAGAAATATATGTAAATAGAATATGTAGAAAAAGGTAATTGATATACAAGGATAACAATAAATGAATCAAATAAAAAATAAAAAATGATGATGTATCATTTCACTAGAAACTAAAAAACATGGATACAAGAAAATAGGCATAACATGTTCCAAAAAATTATAATGGAAATCAATAGACTATCTCAATCATCTCGAGCTCTATCTTAGTCATATTCTCTCAAGATGTATCATAAAAAACAATAAATCTAGTGTATGAATCATTATGATAAACATTATCAAAAACTAAATACATCTAATCTCCCTCGAGTACAAAATGGATCCAGATAAGGTGTTACATAATTCTATATGGCCCACCACAAATGGTGTCTGTAACATTGGTCCCATGTAATGGAAATGTGACAGTATACAAGCATGAATATATAATGTAAAGTAATATAATGTAACTAGATACTCATGTACCTACTTCATCCCTCAGATGGTGTCTAAAAATGTAACCAGTTCATTATTTGATTATTACCTGTTTATAAATAAGTCAAATGTTATCAATAGTGAAGGTTCCAAGATGCAACAAGGAAAACTATATTGATATTTAGTAATGTAGTACCAATTTAAAAACTAATGAAACATAGAACAAAAGGGTCACCAAATAACTAATGGTTTTAGCCTATCTAAGTATAATAGTGTAATTCACAGATCATATCCCAAGAAATTCCACAATAATATACCTATCAAGTTCATGGACTTCATCAAAGGTAAAACAGGGATAAGCAATGACTGGGCCCGATGGGCTTCAACCATGGAGCATACTTGTGAATGCTAGATCCAATGTTTTTATCCAAGGAATATGGTATTACTACATGAGCGATCATATAGTTTTATATCAGGCATCCCAAATTTGAAAAATATGGGTCTCTAATCGAAACAAGCTATATCCTTGAATTCTTATTGGGGTCATCAAGTGATCAAGGCATTCCCTCTTGAATCCAGTTTGAGTTTGAGTCAATCAACAACTATTTTTTATAATTAAGTCATATATTATTCACAAGGATAAATCCCTTAAATTTAATTAGTATGATAAGGCTATTTGAGCATGAAAAAATTCATTTAATCCATTTACAACAATTTCATAAATCATGGTTCACTCCTCTTCCTTCCATTAAAATGTTAAGGGGTGTTATGCAAAATGAATGTTATTATTCAATTACATTTAAAAATTTCAAGTCAAATACTTATTATACCTTCCAATTTTTGTTTCACATTTAATTATCAAATTGATTAACCTATCTTAGGTGGTTCAATTGGTGAGCATACATTGTACATTCCAACATAAAATTCATAATTGAAATCAAGAAATTAAATATAGAAAAGATTACGCTTAGAATGTCCAAGACAAGGATTTCCTGAATATTGTCTCAAACATGTCAAACACTAGATTGAAAATTAGGAAAAAACATCATAGATGAGATGGATAGTGTTGTGGTTATGACCACTAAATACTAATCACATATTGGGAAAGATCATAACAATATGGTTCTAATGATTATAATCCTAGAATATAAATTCAATAATCAACACATTCCGAATTTGGTGGGCCACACAAATAATTTTTTTCTTCTAAAAACATACGAGATAATTTATAGAAAACCTACCAAAGGATTGAATTAATCTTCTCATCCATTATTAGGATATAATTTTTCTTCGAATGATGTAGATCTGAGAAAAATAATAAAAACACTCACACCTAAATAATATGGTCGAGAGCGGGAGAAACAAAGAATGGGTCAAATGGACTCGGGTACTTAACATTGTGAATCCAACATTTTAAATGTAATCTATAATGAATCCTTGAAAATGTGATGTCTTGATCCCTAGGTTAGGGATTTAATTTCCCAAAAATGGGAAAATGACAGTCTATTCACTGGAAATCATATTAGAGAAGAAGGAGGGATTAATTAGATCGTTTAGGGTAAAAATTTATACTTTACGAAATTTTAGAATGTTCATGGTATTCCCACACAGTTTTAAAAATCATACATCAACCATGCATGTTTAGCTAGAGAAAATGGAAAATTTCAAGGTTAGGACACAATTTTTGGGAACTTTTGTGCCCACCGTGTGATAAGGCTCTTTCTAAAAAACAAGCCACATGCATGGTTTACTCTAACTGTGAAACAAGGCCATTTCCCCTAAAAAGATGGGTTCCAGTATCTAAAAAATCCATGGACACCCTTTGGACCATCGTTAACTCAAAATTCAACTACATAAGGTCCAAAATAATGAATTTTACTGAAATTTAAAGGATCCATACCTGAGAAAAAAATCAGGTTCCTACAGTATTCCCCCCTTAGGGGAACTCCTCCCTGAGCACACCTTCCACAGGTAGTGTGACACTATCTGAGAACAACTCAGCAAAATAGGAACATTTGTTGGCCTCTCGCTCCCAAGATTCGTCCTTCACGTGGTTGTGCTTCTATGACACCCATACTAGATGGATAGACTGGCCTCAGAGAGCCTTCACACTCCATTCAATAATTCATACTAGATACGCTTAATAGGTATCACTAAAATCTAACTCTACTTCTTTGGGATCAAAGGTATGATATGGGTCAACATGATATTGGTGAAGCTATGAATCAAGGAAGATTACATGCGTGGAACAATACTTATGAGGTTCTAGTAACTGATTGGCTATTATCCTCACCTGATCTATAATTTCAAACCATCCTACATAATGAGGCAACACTTTTCATTAATTCCAAAACCATCTATTCCCTAGACTTGGTTATACCCAATGTAAAACAAGATCTCTAACCTAAAACTATAGAGATCGTTAATATTGATTAGAAAAATATTTATTTCTTGATTGAGGAGTATTCAAATTATCCTTAATTAGATGAACTATCTCTAAAGTATCATACACAATTTGAGTATCTACTAGGAATGCATAACATACCGTTATCTAGTATAGGGGTGAACAACATGACCTACCACACAAGGCCTCAAAATTAGCCATCTAAATTGTCAAATGAAATCTATTATCATAATATAACTCAATAAGAGGGATATAATTCTCCCACAAACCACCTAAATCATGTACACAGGCTCGGAGCATGTCCTTTAATGCCCATATTGTTCAATATAATTTTACATCCGTTTGAGATTGAAAATATATGCTTAGAACCACCTCTGTACCCATAGCATTCTAAAAAACCTACTAGAAAAGTGACATGAAACAAGACTCCCTCTATAAAAAGATAGTGTAAGGGACCCCATGTAGTCATATGATGTCACAAAAATATAGTCTTCACATCTCATAATTTATAAAGTCGTCAGAATAGGAATGAAGTGGGCTATATTTTTTAGTCAGTCGACAATAACATATACAGTGCCGCTACCCCTCAATGACCAAGTAAACATGACTACCAATTCTACGGAGATATCTTTCCATTTTTATTCTAGGAAAGGAATCAGTTGTAATATACATGAATGTCTCTAGTACTCTTCCTTCACCTTCTAGTATGTGGAACATAGTGATAAATCCTGTTATCTGACGTTTTATCACATGGCACCAATACTTGAATCACAAATACCGATACATTCTTGAGATTCCAGGATGAACTGCCCATAAAAAGAAAGTGACTCTTGAATCAACTCCTCTCTCATATATGTGGGAACCCATAAAATTACATGTATGCACAGGATATCCCTATCCACAAAATAATACAGAGCTGAGTTTTCGTCTAATATACACTAATAAAGAACCAAACCATTTGGATCATAAAATTATTTACCCTTCACCTTTTCATTGAAGGAAGAAGTAACTATAAAGAAAAGAGGTAACTCTATTAGTCTCTATAATGGAATTATAGATTCATCTTAGATAATAGGTTCATTAATTTCCATTATTCACTGGATTCCCATACGGCGTGTTCTTGAGTTTCCAAACTCAATGCACCAACAACTACATTTCCCTTAATAGGTGTATAGGAAAGCTCAGAATCAGAGGACAAAAGATATTTGACCAATATAAACTATATGATATTCAAGTCACACTATCAAAAGATATATCTTAGGATCTTTTATACCATGTACAGCGAAAAGTTCTCAACTAATAAATAATGTCTCTAGTAACTTATGGCATGGACCACTGCTTCTAGCTCGAGGTTATGTGTTAGGTAATTTATATCATGAGGACTTAATAGTGTAGATCCATAAAAATGACTTTATACACCAACATCATCACTCCTCCAAGTTCAATTCCTAATGTATCATAGAAAACAGTATAACATATGCCTCCCATTCATTACTTGAAAGGATTTATCTCCTACTTCTGATAAATGGAATGTGATTCTCTTTTTTTAAGACAAGTGGGAGGTGATGAAATCTGTCATAAGTCACATATGCAATTACATTAATATCCCAATATCCACATGAAACATTTTATAAAAACCACATTCTTGAGATTCTACCAGGAAACTACAGTAGTAACCTTCTTAGGTTCAATAGATAAACCAGATTATTAGAAAATATTTCCCATGAAGTGAAATTTTTCAATCTAAAAGTAGACCTTAGAAGTCATAGAATAAATATAATAATATCTTAGTGTAGATAAGATGATATCAGGGTTCATTTCATGGTCACTATGAGTGTGAGAATACATCAATATTTCATCCACAAAGACCATGAAAAAAGAATCTAGATTAGGATGGAAAACCCTATTCATTAGTGAAAAAGAATATGGTGGGAACATTTGTAAGATCAAATGGAATAACATGGTAATCATATAGAACATAACATATATGGAAATATATACATGGTATGTAGGATTTCCTTACTCTCACTTGTTGAAATCCCAAACTATGGTTGATCTTAAAGATGACCCCAGCTCCTCAGTGCTAGTTCAAGAGATTATTTATTCGACATAGTGGATACCAGTTATTCACATTAAGATGGTTCAAACCTCTATAATACACACAAAGATGCAAGGTAAATACTCTCTCAGGGATAAAATCATTGTCAAACCATAAGAGGATGTACTAGACCATATAAATACTTTTTCATATAGATCTTCTAACTACATCTTGAGTTATTGATCTTCAGTAGGTGACATACTATATGGAGCAATGGACACTTGAGATACTCCTAGAACAAGATCAATTGCAATCTCGACCTCCCACTCAAGTGGAAATCCATGAAATTCATCTGGAAAAACATCTATAAAAATATCTTCTACTAAATGGAAATTAGATTGACATAAACCATGATCCTCCCTATAGATATTTTAAACCTCGGTGGTCACACCATCTAGTCCACGATGCTCTGGTCCTGATCTACCAGCGTGGACTTCCCATTAACCTGTTTGTAGATAACTAATATCCACTAGTGATGTATTAGATAACCTTCAGTTATAGTAGTCTACAAAAGTGAGATACTAAATAGACCAATCCCTCCAATGAATGACATCAAATACGGTCATATCGAGAACAATGATGTTTCATAAGAAAAAGTAATTACCTAACTTATGGGGACATTACCAACATTGGTGTATTCCCTCTAACTGCACTCATAATGGTGTATCAAGGGTCATTAAACCATATTTATTGTATATCTATATAATAAGTATTTCCACAATAGATACAAATATTAAATTATTCAAATAACTTGTATCATATAATTTGGATACCATAGTGTATGCCACTAGAATATTTCCTTGAATTGTAGGTGGTCTTGCTGCCTGATCCTTGGGCATCAGATGTAGTGCATGAAACTGTCATGATCCACTGCCCTATGCAATAGCATGACTATCATGTTAATTACAACTTTGTTGGCGCTTCTATGGATAAATTGTTTGGATACAACAACCACTTCCACCTCTTCATCAAGTAATATTGGGGCTATTCCAACCCCTCGACTGACTGTCACAAAAGAACCCACATATAATGGTGGTGTTGGTGCTGATCCTTTTCCACTCAAAGCTGGTTGAAAGGTCCTATGGATCTCTAAATATGTCCAATATATCTACAAGATCTACACCCAGTTGGATCACTATAATAATGAGGCTTAATATTTCCTTGTTATCTACTCTAATGAAAGAACATTCATATATGAATATGGGTACTCTGGTTGTCACTTCCCTAATGAAAAACCCCAAGGGAACATTTCCTACCACCTAAAGAACTACTGGCCTATTGCAGTAGTGATCCTCTATGACCAGTGTTATTGTATTCTCCTATGATTCACTCTAGTATAAGATCATAATTGACTTTTTTAAAAAATAGGTTGGTGATAGATATTCACCTATATATAGATGTCATACAGATGCTCATCCTCAATGAAACTAGCGAGCAGAATATCATCAACATATAGAAGCGGTGAAATGAACTGCAACTACGTGCAACATGTGGAATACCCAATAACTACGATTGAACACTTATTGAGATGCAGAAACACTCTATATATGACAATTCTTAGCATCTGAGGATAGAACTAATAATAAAAGGAAATCTTGTAGTCAAACTATACCATACCCTGGTGGAAACCATCCTAGGTAATCATATCCCACCTATGCTTGGTAAAATCTTGAAGCATTTATATAGAAAAATTGACCCTATTAATTATAGTCATATCCAGATTATCAAAGATACACAGATTGGAATCTATACATATATCAACAACCTATGGTCTTCCATCCCATGAGAATGGAAGAGGATGATGTTGTTGGGACTCGAGGGTAAGATCAGCTAACATAGGTGAATCTCACTGGGAACGATGCATGGACTGCATGAGATATATAAAACTATCACGAAATTTTGAATCAGTTCTTTGATTAGGTATAATTGGTGGTGCCTCATGTGGGACTCCTAAAATTAATATATTCATCTCAGGGACAACCACATCTAGAGTATGTTTTCTGTCACCCTCATTGTGTATGAAACAAAAAAATCACGGTGACATTTGTCTAAAAATTCCATGAAAACTACTCATAAAAAATATAAAGAATATATATAGTGACACATATGAAAGATAAACATGGAAATGAAAACTACCCAAGTCAGACAAATCCAACTACCCTTTTATACAACCTGATAATGGTAAGTACTTGAGTATAATTTTTATGTGTCCCAATAGATGGAGGGTCAATACTACCTTGCCTCATAATTTATTAGAATTTATTTCATTTAATTGTTTATTTAATTACTAGGTTCACTCCATTACGTTTCCCCATGTTTTAATTTATAATGGATAGTAATTCCCATTGAATTAGTTCCCATACACCTTAACACTAAAAAATAACCATTTTTTTATATTGTAATGGCTCAACTTGGTAAATTACTCATCCAAACCCATGAGGGCCTAAACAGCTCATGAATTGAGACAGGTAATCACTCAATAACACCCAAGGAATATCGAAATAATAATCTAACTATAATAACACCACTCAACAATCATAGTTAAATCAAGAAATTAATGTAGTGAAATTCACCTCTATGGCATGGTAATATATGTGTCATACGAATTATAGGTTCCTATAACGATGCTTGAATTATGATATTGTCCATAATATCATCAATACAAGGAAGAAAGAAATACTCAATCCAAGTAATAATCAATAACACCACACAACATGTGAGTTACCCAATAGTGAAATAATGTCAACTGTAATAGGAAAAATAGAAACACGATTATATATTAGGAAACATGGATTTTACCCTGAACCTGGGTTCACAATGACCACACATGGATTATGAAAAATACACATATCATTCCTAATATCAAATATTTTTTTTTTCTAAAAATACTAAATAAAGAAATGAAAAAGGTTCTTATGACACCACTTTATGGTCTCCCTAACCTATATTCCACTTAATAGGTGCCCCAATCCCGCTAGGCCACATGGACTGAAGCACATCTCCCAAAATGAAAGAGGTTTCTAACTTGTGGTGAGTGACTAGGATGTGTCCTTGGGAAGACTATTTCCTTAATATCAGAGTGTATCACAATGAATAAATAATAAAATGGGTTATTAATTTAATAAATATAAGTAAATAGTGGAAGTATACAATTGTAATAGATATAAAAATATAATAATAACAAAATCATCTAGAATGACTAATGATGATATATCATTTTAGTAGAAATGGGAAAATGTGGATACAGAAATCGAAGGTGTAACATGTTACACAAAATTATAATGTGAATGAAAAGAGTATCCCAATAATCCTAAGCTCTGGCTCTATCATCTATTATTAATCTCCATCCTAAACCGAATGAAATTTAGTGTTCGAAGTCGTATTCATACCTTTATCAACACCTTCATTCATGTAATCTGGCCTAAGTTCAAAAAAGCACCCAGAGTGGGTGTGAGGTAAATCTCTATGGGCCCCCACCAATTGTGTCCATAATACCCAATCCATGTAATGGAAATTTAATAGTGTGAGAACATTCAATTATAAAGTAATCTGGAACAATTTAACTAAATACCAAAGTACCAATTACATCCCTCAGTTTGTGTCTAAACATGTATCCAATCCATTATTTGATTATTATTAGTTTATAGATAAGTCACACATTATAAATAGTGACTTCTTGAATATTTAACAAGGAAACTTGTAATGAAATATAGTAATGAAGTTACATGGTAATAATGAAGGCAACATAGACATAAAGGGTCTCCAGCTCAGTAATGACTATAGTATGGCCAAGGGTAAGAGTATAATCCAAGGAGTATAGACCATGAAATTCAACATTAATATGACTAATGAATCCATGGAGTTAATACATGGTAAAAAATGGATAAACAATGACATGGCATGATGGGATTTAACCATGGAACCTACTTGTCAATGTTGGATCCATGGAGTGTATCCAAGGAATCCTACAGTACTAGTTGATGAGCCATATTTTTTAATACCAGACATCCAAATTTAAACAAATATAGGGTTATATGTGGGTCTCAACCTATGAAATATGTATCCTTGAATTTAGAATGGGGTCCTAGACTACTCAAGCCATTCCCTCAGGAATCCACAGCGATCATGAGTCATTAAACACCAATTTTCTATAATGATTTGAAATATAATTCATAAGGTTCAAGCCATTACCTTTCATTTGTGCGATGATGATAATTGGGTATGCCACCATTCATTTAATCCATTTAAGATATTTTCATAAATCAAGGATCACTCTGCTACCATCCATTAACATGGTAAGGGGTGCTATGAACCTGAAACATATTATTCAATTACATCTAAAATGGCTAAGTCATATACATATTATACTTTCAAATTACATTTCACATTTAATTATCAAATTGAAGAACATACCATAGGAAAGTAAAGTGGATAACATACATGGTACTTCCATTATGAAATTTATGATTTAAATTATTCCGTTTAATATAGATAATACCCTTATAAAGATCAAGACAAGGTATATCTGAATGATAGATCGAACATGTCAAACAATAAAATTAAAATTATGGAAAAACACACTACTTGCGATGGGTCAAGTTGTGGGCATAAACACTAACAACTAATAACATATTTGGAAATAGAATAACTATATAGTTTTAATTATTATAAGTATGGAATATAAATTCCAACAATGATGCATGATGAAATTGGAGGGCCCCATAGGTAATTTAAAAAATAAAAATACTTGAGGCATAAGTTATAGGTCACCCACGATAGGCTTGTATGACTCTTCTCTTCTGGTATTAGCCTCTAATTTAGCTTGAAATTGTGTATATATATATAAAGTGTAGAAACTACCACACAATGATAACTAGATCGAGTGAAATAAAGATGAAGAATGGATCAAAAGAACATGAATACTTACTATTATGTGTCAAACACGAGGAATAAATTCTCTAGAAGATCCTGAATAATTTTGATCATTTTATCCCTATGTTATGCGTTGAAAAGCTCCAAAATAGAAGGAATTATAGGTTCTGTCCATAAGAAATCATCTTAGGGATGAAGGATGGATTAATTAGATCATTAAGGGTAAAATGTAAAATTACATAAAATTCAGCATGAGCATGGTTTGGTTGCATGATTTTCCAAAATATTAACTAACCATGCATGGGTACATGGGGAATAGGGGCACTCACATGGTTAGGTCACACTATTAGGGAAATCATGTGCCAATCGTTTTTGGTTTTTAAAGGTTGGGGACGAAGCCTCAATTTATTATTTAAAGAAAATACATCTTTAGACTGGGTAGAGTGTGACCCATTACATAGCCCGAAGGCCCAAGGAAAAGTGGCCTAAATATAAGGCTTGAAAGACAATTTTTTGGCCCAAAGGACCCCTCTGAGAATAGTACTGCTATAGTACCCACGCTGCTACAGTACCGTCGCCGCTACAGTACCTGCTACAGTCCCTCCACCGCTACAGTGTCGCCGCTGCTACAGTTCCACGGCTGCTATAGTCCTGCTACAGTGCCCTGCTACAGTACTACTACAGTACCTCACTACAGTACCCCCGGAAATTTACCCCTTCCTGGATTAGATCTCAGGTCTTTTGAATGCCAAGAAGGAACTTGAACCACTAGTGTATAAGCTCGTTGGAATCGTGTGCCAATCGAGCGATAAGTCTCTATCCAAAAAAAACTTTCCACCTGCATGGTTAGATATAACTATATACCCTACCTACATGGTTCTCTATAACCATGTGATAGGGACATTTTCCACAAAAATATGGGCTCTAGGCTCTGAACATGTCTCAAACACCCTCGAGCCCTTCCCTAACTCCTAAGGCATCCATATAATATCCAATATAAAAAAGATGACCAAAATTTAAAGGATCCATTGATGAGTGAAAGGATGAGTTCTTAAATATGACCAGCATTGATAGTAGTAATAGAAAATGAATTTGTATCTTCCAAAATGGTGGTAAATAAATACACCACGGATGATTTTTTTCATTTTTAGAATAAAAGGGATACAAAAAGTATTAGGATCATGAATTTTTTCATCAACAAGAAAAAATTACAGTCTATATAAAATCATGAGTTTTCACACCATATGCATAAGGGTATGTGAAGAGAGACAAATAAAATAAATGGAATTAAGTGGAATGTTTGAGGATAAGGGGTGGTGATGGGTGGTATTTATAGCGGGGGGAGAAGGCTGATTTCGAGTATTTAATTAATTTTTTTATTATTTTCACTCAAGACTATCAATAGCGCAAGTTATTGTGAGTGATTATAGTAAATAAAGAATTTTATTTTGAACTAATGAGTGATTACCTCATCCCTACACCATCCATGACTCGATAATTCATTTATTTACTTATGATGATAAATTCTTTAAATTAATGTACTTCACTAATCAGAAAAATCAGCTATTTTAGAGAAATCCCAAAAATTCACCCTAACAATTTTTCAATGTGCAGTTTTTGAAAAAAAATAAACCGCAATATATAAAAAAAATCTAAATATGAGAAATGTAATTTTTAAATAAAACAATCATTTATTAAAAAATTTATGATATTCTTATTACTACAAACCTTATGAAACATTTAAAATTTTATTACAGTACCAAAAAAAATTATAATTATAATCCAAATAAATATTAATATATGAATATATTTTATAAAAATATCATTTATATCATTTAATTAATTATAAATTTTTATATAAACATTTATGTTTCACAAAAAATACCAACACTTAATTTACCATTTTGAAAAATTTATTGATATATTCCATGATATATATATATATATGTTATATTTTCATTTATGAGATACCTAAATTTTATTTTTACCATTAAATGTGAGGTAATTATTCTAGTTGCTAGATTAATATTCCAAATAGTCACATTTTTATTCCATGGTCATATTAATATTTAATAGTATATCATGGTATTAAACTCGGTGTTTCATGGAATATAAACTATTAGATATGTTAAATTTAAAATAGACATTCCATAATATCATTGGGTGTCATATTCTCCCCTTTTTGGAAAAATTAAATTTCCTCCATTTAATAATGTCATTGGTAGTCATGGAGTTTTAATTTTTAAATACCATTGTTTAAATCCAAAATCATCAATAGAGTTAACAAACGTACTCTCAAATGGAGGGAAAGGACAATTTGATGGTCACCCCAAAACATTGTTTTACTATAATAGTACATTAGTGGAATGTGAAAAAATGGGAATTAGAAAAGAAATATAACAATAAAGTTTTGATAGAGATTGTTCAAGAACATTGTTGTTAGAAATTCTACCATCACCAATCCATAATTTTTGATCAGTTAAAATATTATTGATTTCATTGTAATAAAAATAAATGGATAATGTTTATATTCTGAAATCAGTTTCTTAGATTTGACGGTTCTTTTATTATATACATAGGAACTTGATAAAATATACTTACGTGATTTATTTATATGTCATAAGTATAATCTCATCATTTTTTTGTGCTTTGATCCATCTCCACTTACTTTCTTATACCAAAAGATGGAGATTCAAGTTGAGTTTTTATTTTTGATTCACTTTTATCAAACAATACATAGGTCATTCCATTGGACATTAAATATTTACCAAATGATAATTTTAGAAGATTTTATCCATCATGATAAAGCATAATATTTCCAATGATAAAATTAATATATTTTATAATTAATTACCTTATGAATCATTAACAATAAATTATTCAAAATTCAAAGTCCAAATAATTTTGAGGAAGGTTACAAAATATCCAAAATCAACTTCAAAAAAGATTTCCCCAAATAATGTAGACCTTATTGTCACATACCAAATATATGAATAACTTAATCAACATTAAACCTTTATTAAAATTGCATGCTTCTAAGAGTAAAATCATAGCAGGTTGAATATATTCTTTAAATCCAAACTCTTATCAATTCTAGTATTACATAAACCATCAAATCAATAACCACCTTCATGGTCAAAAATACAATTCCATAAATGTATATTTATTATTATATCAATGTCAAGAACATATTTAGGATTATCTTTCCCAAGTCATGTGTTTTTAAAAAGATCAAATTACAAAAAAATCACTTCTCTTGATTAATGGGGTTATTCATCACCTACTTCCAATTCCATAGATAAGATGTACTACAATATAATACTTATATATCTCAGGATTCCTATAACCATAATATCTTTTATAAATAACATTTACAACATAATTTTTGAATCCAAAAACACATAGAATGTAATTATTCCACTTTTATTATTGTAACAAAAGAATTTATACCATGATCCATTTTCTAATTTTATGGTATATTACCTTGATGCTATGGGAATTAATTTTCTTATTAACCCATATATTTATAGTTGAAGCATTGGAAAATTATTTATTTACATTGAAATCATGATCCAAGTTGACTGTCTTTCTATACATGAAGAAAACTATCATTTATTGATGAAATTACAAGGTTTTTTTCTTCTACAGATATCATGTGTTGGGAATCATTCATTCCCTTATTACCTATATACATCTTTTTTTATTTCATCCACTTTTTCTCTTGATTACCTTCAGAACCATAAAACATGTATAGTACTTTCTCTGTCTTGAAAGAACGTGATACTATATCCTCAAATGATGAGAATGTTTTAGAGACTAGTTCCCTTGCATGGTTTGGATTAATATCATCTAAAAAATTGTTACTCTTACTCCTTGGGTTACGTATGTAGTCCATATCATGTCTTGAAAATCTTGTAATGTTGGATTTATATTTAGAAACATTCTATTCCACCTTTATTAATATACTCAATAATTGCTTCTCCATATCTACTCATATTTAATGATGTAATTTTTTTCCTATGAAAATGTCCTTCAAATACGTACATTCTTTGTTTTCTGTCCCATCATCCTCCTTAGTGATTTGAATTAATGAAAACCATTGATCCAAATCTCTCGAGATACGATGAAATTCCATGATAACCTTCTATATTTCTTTACATCCCAAAGTGATAAAAATATTCTCTAATGAACTTATCCATTGCTCAAAAAAATGGGTTTGTAGTTCCATTTAATGATGGTGGTTGTTGTCACATGAAATAGTAATATAGTTATATGTTGTTCCACTCAAGATATAATTCTATAAATAGAATCATTATCTTATATAGTATGTTGATTCCTACATGGATTATGTGCATTAATCTGTGTCCATTACTTTTTATATGTTCCATTTTTAAATAATGTTATACATTAGATTAGATCATGACATTTAGAATCATATTGTATAATCTAAAAATAGAGAAACACATAATCTAAAT
This sequence comes from Viscum album, assembly GCA_963277665.1. NCBI lineage: Eukaryota > Viridiplantae > Streptophyta > Magnoliopsida > Santalales > Viscaceae > Viscum > Viscum album. The sequence goes on from OY728137.1 coordinate 838,293,435, forward strand.
TGATATTTTTGATATTATTAATCTCTAAATTATAATAATTCTTACATTGGGAATATTCTAAATGTGTCAAATAGGGTTACAATTACCTAAAAATGTTTTTTTTAAACAACATTCCAATGATTCTCCTATACTTATGCTAATACCAACTATGATGACCCAAACCCAGTATCCCAGTGGTAGTGCATATCTTTTTTACACTGGTTCTAAGTACAAGATAACATATCTTATAGGAAATAATAGTTATTAGATTTGGAAAACCATTTAAAAACATAATATTTATATTATAAGGTGAAATGGAAAAAAAATTAGCATCTCCATTGGCAACATCCAGATTCCCATATATTATCCCTACATATCAATCAATAAAATATTAGAATCCAAAGGGAAAAATAAAATATAATAAAGGGTTATGCTCAGATGCTTAGTAAGCGTTATCATAAAGTAAATGAAATAAATAGAAACAATAATTCAAGGTGAATTACTAAAAACACATTCCAATAAAACATAATATTGAGAATATTATGGAAGTAATGATATATGATCAAATAATTCCATACAAATAATCACATGATAATAAAACATAAAAATTGATATTATAACAGTATAATAATCACATGGATTATCAAAATATGGTCTCATAATGAAGGAATTACTAATTGAATACATCATTAACATATCATTAAGGTCTCACCCAATAAGTCTAAATAAATGGGTAATGCCTTAGCCAAAAACTATTATATATTTTCTCATGATACATATCGATGCATCGAGGGGCTATAGTGGGACCTACCAAAAACATACTAAATATTCAGTTTATTCCTCGTCTAATATGGGTGAAACATAATACAAATATATGTTCTTATGAAAACTATAATATGAAATATTAAAAATATTCACCAAACCATATACAAAATAAAAAACCATCTAGTATAATATGATGAATGGAAATAATATAGCACATCCACAATCAAACAAATCATAAAAAATTAAATAAAACTTCTTATATGGTATAATAATAGATAATGATCTATTAATAAAAATATCTAAATATTTTATTGACATAGATTAAAATACATTAATTAAATATTTGAAAAATACCCAGTGAAATACCACATTTACTTTGAAATCATTTATTGAGAAATCTAAGAAAATATAAAAGAAATATTTTTACTTGAAAATGAAAAATTAAACATATAATGGACTCTTAAAGTCATTAAGGCTTTATGATAGTGGTAAAATCCATACATGAAATAAAATTTTAAAAAATATTCCCTTAAATCTTTAAAAAATACATTTAAAAGTGTATTTTTGAATGAAAGTGTGAGAATTATCCAAATGAACCAATTATGTGTATCATATATTATTTTACATAAAATTTTAAATATAATATAATAAAATCAAAATTCATGCCACACATAAGCATAGTATGACATACTATTTGGAGTATAATTTTAACCCAAATAAGGGAAATTAGATTTAGAATTCCATTACTACGTTGTAATCAGTCAGACCGTATCCCACATAAAATAAATATTTATCAAATGAAAAATTTAATAACATGATGATAAAAGAATTAATGATAATATATTCAAATGGTAATAATACATACACCACATAAAAATAATTTTTTTTGAATAACTCATATCTCATAGAAATAAATGTGAGATGAGAAAACCATTACCCTATATTAGAAAGTGTTTTGTGACCAAATTAAACTCATGGATAATAAAATTTATTTAATTATTTAATTAATTAATAACATTTAAATTATATATTTTATTTATTAAAATTTTATTATGTTCATTTTTGATAATTTTTATGTGTTATAATGATTAATTTTGATGTTCCAAGTGCTTTCATTTTCAAGGTTTTCAGGATCAGTTTTCTTGTATATAAGTATAGAAGTTCGTATAAAATGAGATAAATCCTCCAAAACAAAAACTAAATTTTATTAAACAACATATATAAATTTAAATGGGTTTTTATATAATTTGGTTATATGGTATGTGGATGATTCATTAGGTTAGAACATAATGAAAATGATTTAATTTACTTTGGCGGTTTTTACAGACATCAAAAATTATTATAAATTTATTTAATAATATGTATATATATTGGTTCCATAATGTGAAATAACTTATTATTTGTATAGTAAAATATTTTTTAGGACCAAAAGGGCCCAAAATACACTGAGAGGGGGGTGAATCAGGGTATGGGTATTCTATTTCAAAAAATTTCCTTCCCCACTGGATCTTGATGTCAATATTATAATGGTCACTTTGTTTTCACTTATCTGTTACTATTGATATTAGTCATAAATTATTTATATAATGATGATGATACTTTTAATTGGATATAGGAATGTAAATAGGCATACAGAAAGATTTTTACTTTGTTCACCCTCACTAAGATACCTCCAAGAAGCATACAAAAGCAATGTGCCGATGTACCAAATCCATTAAAGCCCACTACCAATCAGGTTTGGGATAGATCACTTTTTTTACTAGGATCACTACCTTTGCAGTGTTTAGGGTCATCTCACTACTTTCCCAAGGGTCACTCAGTATTTCTCTATCACTGACTCACTACTGGAAGAAATGATAACCTTCTTCCTCTTCCTTTCCCCGCTACACTTGTAAGGGATCCACTCACACTTTAAGGACCTGTAGGTATCTTCATTTTCATGAATACATGAATCCTCAACTGTTGATAGATTCGTTGTTAAATTCCAGCTTACATTAATAGATGAATACCACTTTTCCTCTAAAACTCCAGGAAATTTATTTTGAAACTCTTTTTCTAATCAATCTTCCTTCGAAAAGCTCTCACGTTATCAAATCTCAAACAATTGCAGATCTCACTGATTTGTAGAGTTCACACTAGACTTCAAGATTTTGGAAATCTAATCAACTCTTTACGAAGCACATTCCCTCTATAAATCAAAAATGGTCTTTGTGGTACGCCTACCCTTTGTAGATATCAAATTCCTCCAAAAATTCCTTTTTCGTTCTCAAATATCCCTTCTCTATGAATTTAATTCACAATTCGAGAGATTAATGTTTTTTTGACCTCTATGATTCTCTCGAGCGGGTCATGGTCTATTTATAGGTCATTTCAACGACTCTATAACCTTTTGTGCAATGTTAGCTTGATGTTATCTCAAATCAAAATGCTCCAAAATTTCTGAAAAAATTCTCTCTATATCACAAAGCACCTTGAAAATTTTCTAATCACGGAGGTCATTATAATCACAGAGAATTATGCCAATTCCTTTATGACACTGCCACAAATCCTCTTTGCCATGATCTTCATCTCTTCCATTCTCGAATCTCATCGTAATCACAAATCTCACCTTTAACATTCTTATAGTATGTTTGAGATCAACTTCATGAATACCATCTTCGAAAAATTCATTCATTTTCCATATTTTGATGATATCTTCAAGGAAATAAACTTTTCTGAATGCTCACCAAATCCCAAATTATGGACCCTAAAAATTTGGAAAACACTGGAAAATGGCGCAAAATTGTATATTTTCTTTTGTAATTCCTCCATCTCATCCATTCCTTTGTCATGGTTCTTTTTCAAAATGGATTGTTAAAAACATCTCTAGAACTCAATAGTTCACCATGGAATCCTAAATTGTCAACAAACACAATCAACCAAAAAATACTACAATGTTACCTTGAGGGATTTTTTCCAAATAATATTTTTGGAAAAAATAATGGTTTTATAACCATCCATGAAATTAGTAATGGAAAATAAAATCCCATCATCCACGAAGTTGGTGAATCGACGCAGCAAATAAAATGTTATCATTTTCAAAAATAAAAAATGAATATAAGAGTCAGGATGATGGATATTCCATTAACATAATAACATTACAGTATATATATGATACTTGATTTATGATATTGATTTGTATAGGGGAGGTAAAGAAAGTACAATAAAATAAATGAAAATAAAAGAGAAAGAGGGGGATTTTACCACATTAGTGTCGTCTCCTTGGGATCCTCCTTAAGGCACAAAAATATCATATTTTAATGAGACAAAGAATACAGACATATGGGGAATAGGTTTCAGAAAGTAATTGGGGATAATATAAGCCAGATTCAAGTCTTATATAGTGTACGATGAAGGGGTAGTGATGGGTGGTAATTATATTTTGGGGAGAGGGTTGTTTTATATTATTTTCATTATTTGATTATTGTTTTGTTGCAAGACTGTCTATAAGGATGACTCCTATGACTATTTATAGTAAATAGAACATTTTATTTTTAACTAAATAGTAATTATATCATCCCTACCCAATCCATGACTCACTAATTCATTTATTTAATTATGAAGATAAATACTAAAAATTATAGTATATTAATATTAAAAAAAATAAACTATATTATAAAAATCCCAAAAATTCACCCTAACCATATTTTGACAAGTAGCTTCAAAAAAATGAATCTATTTTTTAAAAAAAATATAAATTTAAAAAATATAATTTATAAATAAAATCTTCTCTTATTCAAAAAATATTGCTTTTAATATTATAACTCATTCTAAGACATAATGAAAAATTAATTACGGTCTCATAGAATTATCTTATAAGTTTAATGAAACAAAATATTAATCTATTAATCTATTTTATTAAAATATATTTTCATTAAAATCATTATATTTAATATAAAACTATAAATAAACATTTGTGTTTCACAAAAATACCATCCATTTATTTATCATTTTATAAATATTTATTTACTTATTCCATGATATAAATATGTCATGTTTTAATTTATGGTATACCTTAATTTCATTTATATCTTCATATATGACGTAATTATTCTAATGGATAGTTCATAATGGTCAAACTACTATTCCAAAATGCATTTTAATATCTAATAGTATATCATGGTTTTAAACTCAGTGTTTCGTGAAACATTAACTATGGAAAATGTTAAATTTATATGATAAATACCATAAAATATTGGTGTGTTAAAAATACAAACATAAATATCTGGTCAAAACAATGATATTGAAGGGTAACCCTAATATTCATCTACTCTTTAGTGGAATATCGAATTATTTCTTCATAGAAACTGAATTCTACTATGGAAAATTCCCACCAGATACATGGTTTTATACCACTAAAAAATTGATAAGGGAAGGAAGATATATAATAATTGGGATAAACCCCTAGTTCTATAAAACCATTGGGATAGCCTGAATTTTTAATTATATTCCAATGATTTTAACTCAATGTGGGTATAGCTTCCAAAAAATGTCCATATACAGATATTTAAAGAAAATAGTTGTTATAGAGGTGTTATACCAATTGTTTTTATAGACCATAGGTATAATCTTTCCCAAAATACAATGATCTCATCCTTCCCATATCATTTCAATTGAGAGTCACCACGAAGGTCTAGAAATCATGGTTCTCAGTACTTCCCAGCCATTGGTGATCTCTTCTCTGATTTGTTTTACTTCCATTATTATGAATTATTAAATCTATTACATACAAATCATTTTGTTAATTTCTCAACCATAAATTTTATTTTTATTCTATGTGTAATACACCATTTTAGATTAATTTTTTCCCACATTAAATTTCTTTTGATATGTTTATACCTTCTTTTGGGTTTTGAAACAATGATTTTTCCTGGGTCATTTGTCTTAATTTAATAATAGTTGTTCAAAGATTAGTTTCCCGCAATTAATATGGGGGTTCAATACAAATTTTATTTTCTTAATTAGGGATTTCAAGGATCATTTTTAATTTATATATATTTTAATTATCGTTCATGATGATCTTAATGAAGGTAACATAAAAATCCAACGATCATCAGAAAAAAAATGTGTTTTTCTATATGTGTTAGCTCAATATAAAATAATTATTATTCATTCTAAATATATTTATGTAAAATTTGGGATTATATCATGAAATTGAATTTATATTTAAGAGATTCTTGCAATAATGATCACTCAGGTTGTTTATTGGTTGATTTTGGTATAACAATTTAATTATATTCTTTTAAATGTATTTTGGTTAAATAATGAGTTCGGTGAAAAGATATATATTAAATAAATTTTTTTAATCATTGATGTGAATACATAATAAATAATATGGTTGATGATAAAACTAAAAAATTTGGAATGGTTTTTGTAATTTTATATTATTTCCACATGTATTTACCTTTAATTTATAATTAATATCATACATTTGGACCTTTTTATTATATATAGTTTAAAACAAATGGTTTTGATATATTTTATTTTATTATGGTTTAGTAATTTATATATATATAGTATGAATCAATCTTATAATAAATAACTTCTAAGGATTTCAATAATAACCATAATCTTTGATAAAGGACAAGATATAAGGATGAGGGATAGATATGTTATATTTCAAATGATTAAAACAAATAAAAACAGAAGAGGGAATATGGTAGAGATAATATATAAAAGTAATATAGAATAAACTAGTTGAATTTGGGATAAGTTATAAATTCTATAAAAGTAACATTGAATTTAAAAAGGGATCAACAAAGTGAAAAAATGGAAATTGAAAAAGATAAATGGTAGCAAGATAATTATATGAAAAATTATATGAAAAATTGGGGTGAGAATTTTAGGAGGAAGGGAAACAATTTAAAAATATATGATTCATTCTTAAATGATTTATTGTCAATTATACTCTATACAATAGAACTTTGATAATGATGGATATGAAGGAGTCATTTTCTAGAACCCAAATGTAACATTTGGTTAGAGTAAGAGATGTAGAAAAGTGCTGAATAGTAGCAAAAAAATTATTATTATCTTCATATAATGTAACCTATATTCCCTTTTATTATTCAGAAATTCATATAAAAAAATATTAAATTTCAAAAAATTGATTTAGGGCTAAACATAAAATCATTTAGCCTTATAGTCTGATCAAATATGTATGTTCTACTGTAAATAATTTGTATCATAACCATTGAGTAATTTTATATTGATGAAGATCATGGGAAGGAATTGAGTAAGGATAAGAGTCAATATATTTCATTTTAAAGAATCTCCACCATTCAACCTAGACACATAGTAATTAATAAGAATGTGATAAAGTGTGTTTGGGAATTGAAATGAATTCTAAAAAGTTAAAGATGATATTATATACATCAAGGGAACACAAAATTCAATTCAGAATTGATATGTATTTTATACCATCCATGTTGGAATATTGTGTCGATTGATGTGCGTGAAGATCATCACACATGTGGAGATTCTTTAAAATTTCCAATATTAAATGGAATGGAACACATTTTAGGTAAATTTCTACAACTTCTGAATAATATTTTTATTTCTAATTTATTTATTTTATTTTTCTATTAATGTTACACTATAACCTTCGTTGTTAAACCAAGGAGACACCCCCCACCAACCAGCTATTGTGTTATTTCATTTAATTGAGTTAAATATCAGGGCATTATATTTATATTATTTTATATATATATATAGATATTTATAGATATTTATATTTTGATTCTCATATACACTAGTGTGTCAGTTATTGTTTCATATAAAGTGAAGAATTATCACTTCCCAAAATATATTTTTGATTTAACATCAAAATTATTTCATTTATTTTATTACATGAAATTTAACCTTTTTTTATATATTGGATAGAATTTTGATGTATGAAACATGTCAGATATCAAGTGATTTTTAAAAAAAATCGAGAGATTTTTTGAATTTTCATTTAACAATGATTTAGATAGTGCTCACAAACACTGATCATGTTATAATATTGTTTTAATAGATTGGTTGATATATGAAGAAATTATCTTCCTTATAATAAAATGTTGTTTTAAAGATAACTACTATGGGTGGTATCCAAATTGGGAGAAAATGAAAAATAAAAATGTTCCTAATCAAAATGAGAGGACTCGATTGGAGAATTCATTATATATTAGTTTACATTTATTTATCATCATGATAAGGAATAAATACCAACATAAAAAGACTTTGATATTACCATACATGATTCATGTACTTAAAAAGATGATATTAATAGGGTGAAAAAATTTAATGATGATTCTGTGGATCTAGTATATCGATAATATGGGAAAATAAATTTTTTTATTTTTAATCCAGTTGTTTCATGGGAAAACCATTTATCAACTTTATAATATATCCATAGATTATATTATTACCTTTTTTAAGGACTTAATTCAAGATTATGTAGTTATACACTCATAAAATTATATGGAATGGAAGTTAGTTATTTAATATTGATTCTTTAAAAACAAAATTCATGTTTTCCCAAATGTTTGTAGCTTATTCTAGGAGGAAACTACTGAATGAAATTATTTTATAAACTTTTGAACATCCTGATGGAATTCAAATGCTGATGTAACCCCATCTCATGTTTTTAAAAAAGTAATGTGTATGTTTCCACTGATCCTCGAACTCTATAATATTTTTATGTATGATAAAATATCTATTAAAATGTGATGAAATGATACATCGAGAAACATGGAAAATAATGAGTTAGTTCACCCTACAAATGGATTTTCATGGTAGAAATATGATGATAGATATCTTTATTTATCCACTTATATGTGTAATGTGATATTGGGTCTTTTATTGGAAAATTTTAATCATTTTTTCCAGCTACATACTTTACACAAAACATGGAATGTTTTCAAATATATTTATAACCTCCCTACATGGATGTGTATGAAAACACCTGATCATTTTCTTGAGTATACTTATATATTAACTTTATTATCCTAGAAATGATATTCATGTATACATGAATAATTTAATAACTGAATTGAAAAATCTTTTATTATTGGATGTGATCACTGAATGTGCGGACGATTTTCATATATCGACCGGTCAAGGTTTTGGTGCTCTATAAATGGGTATAGCAGCACTCGGGTCGATTCCTCTATGACGATACTTTTTAATAGTTGTTTTTTACTTGATTGTATTTTCATTGGGGGATTTGTTTTTAGAGAATTAATGAAGTGATTAGTGAATGGTGTTTTATTTAAAAATTTGATAAATATTGGGGTGAGTTCATTTCTAGGGAGTTAAGCTTGTGATATCCTTGATCCTTTCTTTATATTGCATTAAAATTAACACCCACATCACAAGCTAACATTGATTGGAATTATGGTGTGTTAAGGATTTAATCAAATCCTTAACTTAACATAGGGTTCTAAACTTAATCAGAGATTATTGATAGTAGTGAATTTATGATACCAATAATCCATGGAATCCACATGTTAAACAAAACAAGTCCTTCATCAATGACACGTTAAGTCCAACATACACAATGTTAATTTGGAGAATATACATCGAGAAAATACTCTCCATCATTTTACATCACTAAATTATAATTAACCCCAATGAGATATTTACTCATCCATTAAAATAATTAGTAATCTATTTATAATTATTATTATGATAAATTAATAAGATAAGAAGAATAAAGGGATAAGAAAAGAGAGGTGTGTCGAATACACACTAAAATGATGATGGTAATTAAAAAAACATTAGATTGAATGAGATAGAAAATTAAGATAAAGGGATTCAAATATATTTAAACAATTAAAGAACATTAATATTAAAATGCATAAGGTGTATGAGAATAAGTTATATTGAAAAAGAAACTTTCATTAAAATAGAAATACAAAAAAATTCATGCATGATTACAATAATGAGGAACACAAAATTAAAAGGAATCAAAGAGGGCAGGAAGGGTATCTCAAGTGAAAACATTAGTATGGAAGGTCATCCCAAGCCCTTGTAAAGGCTTCGGTCGTGCCAATATGTGATCCTCTATTTTGAAATGCTAACCCATTTGAAGGATAGGAGGTGGATATATTTATACCCCAAGGAAGTGAACTGTTTTCATTCCCAATCTATCCCTCAAATTACATCGCCAATTTTTCTATTCAGACATCCGAATATTGTGATATCCTCTTCTTCAAAGTTGTAGAAAATAATGTTTTCAGACCTCTCTAAAAATTTGGAGTCAGTGTTAATTATGGATCCAAAGTTATTCCAATGTGATTAATAAGAGTTAAATAGTTCATTTCAATCCATACATTTTAGAAGGCTGAAATGTGAATGGGTTTATCAATAAGAATATTCTTTAAAATATGAACACATTCTTAAAAAAATAGTTTCCACCTATATCTCCAATTTCACACAAAAAAATATGAGCTTTATTTGATGATTATATAATTAGATATGTCATGAATAGTATTAGGATTTTAATTCCCATATACAATGGTGGGAGGGACATTAAAACACCATTTGGGCCCATTGTTTTTTGAAGTTAGGCCCCGAAATTTTTATCCATTACTCTTTGAATCTTTATCTGAATGTTTGAAGAGAAATAATAAATTTTTACATCTGGATTGAGCCTAGTGATTCAATATTCATGGAATGTCTACTTACTTCATAGATTATGTGGTCCTTTTTGTGTAGTCCATATGACCCTTCAAATGGTAGAAGTGGCCAATGATTCCTTCTAATGATATGTGGGGAATTGAATAAGGAATCCTAAAAAATTATAACCGCGCAATTTGAATAATTATGATGAGAGTTATAAAAATAATAGTAAACTTAAAAAATTGGACTACTTATGAAAAAAGTAAAGAATAATACTTAGTATTAAAATATTAATATTTCGCAAAATATTTTCACATTTCATATAAAATTAGTAAAGGGAGTATATTATATGTCATGAAAATATTAATAACATCAACTCCCACACACTTAGTCTTGTGCATGTCCTCATGTTCAATAAATATAACAAAATTACAAAATAATTCTCACTCACCAAAAACTATTAGAATTTTGTTTTCCTCAATCAAGGGAGGTTTAGAAAATTTCAATCATTCATATTTAATTCCACCACAATATAATATAGAAAAAATTTTCTGAAAACAATTCATTTTTTCATCCTTAAATTTAGAAATGTACAATGGTGGCACAAAAAAAATTCTCCTCATAAGATGATAAAATTAATTTTTTGAACTTCACTTAGTCACCAACCAAAGGTGAAAATATTAGAGTTTGAAAGAAATCTCAGCTTCTATTCCCTGTCCTAAATTTCATAAGAATCAAGAGGTCTTTTTAAGGGATTTTTGTGTGGCTATGGGGCAGTAGGAATTTAATGTCAAAAAGAGAGAAAAAGAGGTGTTAAACACCAACATGGTTAAAACAATGCACAATTCTTTTTTAATGAAACATGTATGGAAATGAAAAACATATTCCTAAGGGCATTATTGTGGGAAAAAAAACACAAAGGTGGAATACAATTTGAAGTGGATGAGAAGATGGAATATTTACAAAACACCAAACTTCTCCCAATGACATAAGTTTTTTTTCTTTTCTTATTTTCTTCTATATTTTTTGAAAGTTGAAATTGAAAAAGATCTCAAACTCATATCCCAACACATGATTTATCACCTCATGAAACTAATTGTAATAGTTATAACATGATCAAAGGTTGACAAAGAGTGATTTTTGACCTACCCAAAACACAACCCAATTTTTTTGTTCTTTTTTTTTGATTTTTTTGAACACTTGTCAATAACATTTACAAAATTACATAAATTAAAGTACATTACATTCCCCAAAACACACTGAATGAAAAACTCTCCCCCCACATTGAAATGAATGGTTTCCCTCAATCATATGATAACATGGTCAAAATGGTACCCAAAACAAAATCCATCCGCCCCAGAACACAAATTTCAAAAAATTATACAATGAAAATCCTTGTTGATATTGGATGGGATAAGGTATTGGGAATTTAATGTGGTAATCAATGAAATGGTTTTTGTATGCTCGAAGAGTCTCTCAAAAAGAGTATTAATGTATGGTTAATGGGAGGCTATTTGGCTATAATAATTATCATGTGGCTTAGAAACATTGTCTATAATATAAATGCACACTAAAGTAGTAAATACAGCTTGAAGGTATACAAACTCAAGAATCACTAATGGGGGTGAAAACACACATTTTTAAAATATTTCCATAGGGAGCCTATGCATGAAAGAAAATTGAGTTCCTCGTGGGTGCGGAAAATAAATTTCCAAATAAAAAATTGAGCATTAAAGTTTTTTTGGTTTGATGAAATATTATTTATGAAAATATATGATGAAAACACAAGATTTTTGTGATGAAACCATGTCTTTTGACTCCCCAAAATGGAAGGACAAAATTCCAAAACTGGATGGTGAGTAAGTATGACAAATTTTTTTTTTTAACATTTTTTATTTATTTTTTATTTTCTAAGTGTCTTTAAATTACACACCCATGCAAAAGAGAAAGAGAAAAATAAAGTGTATGATAATGAAAGTGGTAAAAATGAAAGATAGAGGAAGAAGAAGAAATAATTAGGGAGAGGACAAGATAGATAGTGTTAAAGAGAAAGAGGTTCCCCCTGGTTTGGATTGGGTGGGTCGTCATCTCTATCCGATGGTGGGTCAACTGTAGATGTTGGGGATTTGATGGAACTCGATGTGGTTCTAGGTTGTTGTGTCCCTTTATGTGGATGCTTTAACCAATTTCCATTAACCATTAATTTCCTTTCGGAATAAGGTCATCGGACTTGAACTGACCCAAATGGGTAAACCATAGTAATAAAAAAGGACATTCCCAATGAGAATTAAGCTTACCTGGGTGAAGCTGCAATCATGAATTGAAGAGCATTACCTTTTTAGCTTCATTAAGTACCTTTCTCTATATGTTTTTATCATGGAGGGCTTTGGATTTTTCTTTTTAGATATTATAATTCTCATAGGAATCAAGTAGAAGCTACTCCAATTCATCCAATTGCAATAATCATTCTCCACCATATTTTTCAAGACCAATATTACAAGTTTTCACAGCCCAAAATGACTTATGTTAGATTTCAACTATAAAATGAAATGCTTTAACAAAAACTAGCCTAAAAGGAGACATCACAATAGGTTTTTTAAAGGATGTTCGATAAGCCCTAAGTGTTTCACTAAGTCTTTCAAGTCAATATTTTCTGGTGGGGCTTACAATTCCCTCAAGAACTTCGTTTACTTCGATATTTGAAAGTTCGGCCTTGCAATTTGTTGGGGGTTATATGAAGTTTAATTTTTATGTACAAACCCATTATTTTCAAAAGGTATTCCATGGTTATATTACCAAAATGGGTTCTTAAATCACTTATCAAGGCATGTGGAGTGCCGAATCGGTGGAAGATGTGTGTCTTAAGGAACTCACTAACAGTATTTGAATCATTATTTCTAGTGGGTTTAGCCTCAACACACCTAGAAAAATAATCAACTACAGAAAGTATGCATGAGAATCTATTGTAAGGGGGAATGATCTCAGGAAATCTATGCCGCAAACATAGAATATATAAAAGAATATTAAATTGTCTTGGGGTGTTTCATTTTATTTGGAAATTGTACCAAACTTTTTGCAAGTGGGACATGATTGATATAACTCATTTGGGTCCTTGAAGAGTAAAGGCCAGAAGAATCCAGAGTCAAGGACCTTTCAGGTGGTCCTTTGTGGTCCAAAATGTCCAGCAACAGGCATTGAGTGACAGAATTATAAGATGGAAGAATTTTCATTTTCATCAACACATCTCCTAATTACCATGTCTTCCCCGGGTTTTCAAAGAATATTTTCTTCCCAAAAATAGTGTTTGGAATCACTTTTAAACTTCATTTTTTATTCTTTTGAATCACTTTTAGGAAAAACATGAAAAACAATGTAATTTACAATTGGGTCATACCATGGTGTTTATGGAGTGAGAGACGAAAAGTGCTTAGTTAGAAATTATGGATCAATAATTTCAGAATGAGAAGAATTACAAATTATCCTCAAGTTATCGGCCAAAGGGTTTTCTTTTCCTTGTATATCTTTTATTTCTTCGTCAAAATCTTCGAGCAATAGGATCCATCTTACTAGCCTCGGTTTGGAATCACTTTACATGAGTTAGAACTTTATAGAAGAATGGTATGTGAAGATAATGATTTTGTAACCTAAGAGGTAGGGCTGGAATTTATCTAAGGAAAAAACCGCAGCTAAAAGTTTCATTTGAATAATATTGTAATAAGATTGAGTTACATCTAATGTTTTTGAGGCATAATAGATGGCATGATGATTTATTTTCTCTTCATTGACCAAGAACATATCAAATGGCTCTATCAAAATCATCACACGTCAATTCAAAGGGTAAGGACAAATCTGGGGGTTGGATTATTGGGGAAGATGTAAGAGCCATTTTGAGTTCAATGAAGGCCCAAAATGGAATGTGATATCATTTTGGAGAAACTGATTGAGTGGGAGGGAAATCCTACTGAAGTTATGGATGAATCATCGATAAAAACTAGCATGACCAAGGAATGAATGGATGTATCTAACAGAAGTGGGTTCAGGAAGTGATCGGATCACTTCAATTTTGGGATGATCAATATCAATACCATCTTGTGAAACCATGTTCCGTAGAACAATCCCATTTGAAACCATGAAGTTACATTTTTCAAAATTTTACACAAGTATACCCTTGAAACACTTTAGAAGGACGAGAGAGAGTGAATGTAAGGATAATTAAAATGGCTCACCATAAATGGTAAATTCATCCATGTTGACTTCTATGCACTGTTCAATGAATTTAGAAAAGATACTCATCATACACTTCTAAAATTCTGTAGAGCATTGCAAAGGCCAAAAGGAATTCTCCTATATTCATATTTTTCAAAGGGGCTTGAGAAAGTAGTTTTTTCTTGGTCCTGAGGTCTGACTGGGATTTGGAAGTAGCCGGTGTATCCATCAAGCAAGCAATAGTGTGACTTTCTGGCTAATTGTCCTAGTATTAGATCAAGGAATTGAAAAGTGTAGTGATATTTTATTATTTCAACATTCAATTTCTTATAGTCTATGCACTAATGCCATTTGTTCTTAAATTTAGTTGCGACTACCTCCCCATGTTCATTTATGACAATAGTTATTCCACCTTTCCTATGTACAACATGGATTGGACTAACCCATTCACTATCGGAAATTTGGTAGATAATACCAGCTTGAATGAGCTTTATGATCTCTTCCCTAACATCCTCAACTTTGAGTTTATTTAGTCTTCTTTTGTGGTTGTCTAAATGGTTTATATGATTCCTCAAGATGGATGTTATGCATACAAAGAGTAGGGTTGAATATTGGTATGTCATCAAGGGTCCACCCTTTGGCCTTTTTGTTTTCCTCTAACACTTGAACAAGTTTTGACTCCTCGGTTTCAATAAGTTATGTAGGGATAATTATAGGATAATAGTGTTCATGGAAAAGTAATGCATATTTCAGGTGTTCAAGAAGAGGCTTCAGATCAGTCACATCTTTCATTTTTGGGTTAGACAAATCAGAATTGGGGGAAGGGACTTGAGTTTTATTAGGTTAATTTTCCTTAATAATGTACAATGTTTATCAGTAGAGATTATATTTGATGTGGGATTCAAGAGAGTTTTGAAGATCTTCTAGATTGATGGAGTCTATGAACGATAGGTCTACATAAACTTCACCATTTATGACTTTGTTAATCATGGTTGAAATTTCACAAGGTCCTCTCTCATTAGAACATGATGAAAATAATGGAATGAGGTTCAATTGACTCTAACAACTGTCTCCAAAAACATGGATTGAGAATGTAGAGTGATCCTCATATGGGTATCACATGGCTTGGAAAATGTTGAACTTGACCAGTTGGTCACTAAATTCCATGGATAAGATTCGTGAATGGACATCAATTTTGGTTGTCACTGTCATTGGGAATGGTCTTCCAAGAATTAGGGGAGATTGAGAGGAGTTCATCTCACCTTCCATGTTATGGACATAGAAATTAGTAGGAAATATAATAACATAGACTCGGACAAGGACATCCTCAATTATTCCCTTAGGACTGGCTATGCTTCTAATGGCCAATTGAATTACAACACCTCTTGGATGTATGGGACCAAGACCAAGGTTAGAGAAGATGGATTTTTGGCATTACATTAATTGAGGCTCCTAGTTCTATGAGTGCATCATCAAATTTGGAACTTCCAATTTGGAATGGAACCATAATGGTCCCTACATCTTTTCACTTTATGGGAATATAAAATTGTGTGGAAACATTTTCGAAGGTCCTAAGTTACCTCTTTTGGGTGTAAAATTCCTTAAGAAACGTTCCATACATAGGGATTTGTTTTAATTCATCTAATATGGGAATGTTGACTTCGACACATCTAAACATGTCAATCATTTCAGGATCGAATTCAAAGGACTTATTTGGCATAAAAATGGCTTGAGAAAATGGAATTGGATTCCTATGTGGAATGGAAGGATTTGAGATAATGGCATCAAATTTCTTTTCAAGTTTATTTTTCATTTAATTTTCTACATCAATATTTGAATGGGGGTTGGATGAATTATCTTGAGACATAGCAATTTTATTTCTTGATCTATGTGAAATTGCACTTACATTACCATTGGGGCTGGGTAATGGTTGATCTAGGAGTTGGGAAGAATTGGATGGTTGCTGCTGACTAAGGTGGGATGCAAGTCAACCGATTAGGGTTTAATGATTTTAAGGCTAGAATGAGTGAAAGAGGCAAGATCTTCAATTTCACATTCCCATGGTATCTTGGAATAGGAGGCTTGTCCCAGATTGGGGTTTCCTTTATTTTTGTTATTAGGAAAGCGATTGAATTGGTTTGGGAATTTAGAAGGATCTCTAGGATAGTGGAAGCATGGAGGAGTAGGAAGAGGATTTATCCTTTGTTTTTTAGGAAAAACTAGATATGGTTGTTGGAAGTTACCAACAACATTCAAATATTAGAACTGGTTTGGGTTTTGAGGAAGAAATTGAGGGATGTTGTTTCCATACCTTAAGCCTTGGTTATAAGAAGAATATAAGCGCTCAAAGTGAGGTTATTTTGAGGGTCTAATGAACTGACCTGATAATTGAGGGTTGGTGTTCTGCTAAGCATAGGCTGCATTGAGCTCCATTGGTCCTGATGAAGTTGATGGATCATCTTGAAGTTGTGGGTTGGTGTCTGTTGGATAGGCTATAGAGTTCTAGATTCCACAGTTTTGGACAAGTCCAGGAAACATTGATTGTGGAGAAGAGGAGGTTGTAGCTTTGGATGCCATAGCTAGTTGTCTCACAAGACCTGTAAGTTCACTCATCCACTTTATCATCTTGTTCAGCTCTATGGATTTATTATCTTGGACTTTTTTTAATTGAGCATGTGCATGAGTATAGAATTGTTGTGTATTTTCAGCCATGTTACGTATGAGATATCATGCTGCTGCATGTGTTTTATCAACAAGAGCACTGCAACTTGTGACATCAATGAGAGTTCTATCCATATCCAAAAATCCCACATAGAAGTATTATATCAATAGTTGGTCCTGGATTTCTTGGTGTGGATAGATTGAAACAACCTTTTGGAACCTCTCCCAGTACTCATGGAGTGATTCATTTGGGAATTAATGGATACCACTTATTTCCTTTTAGATATAACTAGTAAGGATGTTGGAAAGAATTTCTATAAGAAGTGTTGTTTCATGTCAATCCATGTGGTTATGGAACTTGGATAGAGGTAGTATATCCATGAATTGGAAGAGTTAGATTGAGAGAAAGGGAACTCTCTGAGTTTTATTTTTTTCCTCAGAAACCCCTTGTGGTTTCATGGTAGAGCACACCACTTGGAACTCTTTAAGTAGGAGATGTGAATCGTCACTTGCTAGCTTGTGGAAATGAGGAAGAAGATTAATCAAACCAGATTTGAGTTTGAAGTCAGCCTCTATGTATGGTTATTGAATACCAAGAGGTTAGTAATTCATATCAGGGGCAACAAGTTCTTTATGTGTTTGTTACCTAGGATTGACCATTTATAATTCAACTGGTTGGACAAGGACTAGTTATAGAATTGTATTATTATATCTTATGTTCCTCCAATGTTGGTGAAGTGGTCTCTCAATTGCATCTTCAAACAAATACAAGGGATTTTTTGGGAGGCTATGGGGCATTCAGAGAGATTTTAAAAGTAAGAGGAAGATGTGTTTTTCATAGTATTTGTGTTTATTTTTTTTATTTTTTTTCATTTTTCAATAACGAGACACTAATGACTATTTAATTGCACCATCCCTAGATATAGATTCATTTGAAAGTGTGTAAAATTATCTCCTATAGACCGATCAAGGATCTAGTGTTATGGTAATGTGTATATCAGTACTTGGGACGAATCCTCGGCGATGATTCTTTTTAATAGTCATTTCTTTTTAGTTGTTTATATTTTGATAGGGGGGTTTGTTTGCAGAGCATAAATGAAGTGATTAATGATTGGTGTTTGTTTTAACAATTTTATAATGAATGGGGTGAGTTCATTTTTAGGGAGTTATGCTTGTGATTTCTTTGAGCCTTGCTTTATATTTTATTTAAATTAACACCTCCTTCACAAGATAATGTTGATTGGAATTCCAAGGTGTTGAGGCTTTAATCCAAGCTTTAACATATCATACGGTGCTAATCTAATTCATAAATTGTTGATGGTAGTGTATTTATTTTTCCAATAATCTATGAAAACCACCCGTTAAACAAAACAAGTCATTATTCCATGATATATTTATTCAAACATATACAATGATAAATTGAACAATATTCATCGAGAAAATACTCTCAATCACTTAACTTAATTAATTTATAACTCACCCCAATTAAAGATTTACTCATTCATTGAAATAATTAGTAATATTTTTATAATTATTATGATTATAAATTAAGAAGATAAGAAAATTAAAGTGATACGAAAATACTGGTGCATCGAACACACACATAAATGATGAGGAGAATTGAAAATGAGCATTAGATTGAATGAGAAAGAAAAATAAGGGAAGAGGATTAAAATGTATTTAAACTATATTAATAACATTAGTATTAAAATAAATAATGTGGATGAGAATAAGAGATATTGAAAATAAAATATTGTTAAAACAGAATTACAAAAAAATACTTACACGATTACAATAATGAAGAACACAAAAGTAAAAGGAAACAAAGAAATAAGGAAGGGTATCTCAAGTGAAAACATGAGTATATAAGGTCCTCCCAAGCCCTTGTAAAGGATTTTTTCATTCCAATGTGAGCTTTTATCTTCTAAAATTCTATCCCCTTTGAAGGGGAGGAGGGGTATATATTTATAGGCCAAGGAAGTAGACAGTTTTCTTTCTCAATCTACCCCTCAACTTGCATCACCAATTTATTTCTTCTAACATAAAAATATCAATATATCCTCTTCTTAAAAGTTGTAGATAATAATGGTGGATGACTTATCCAAAAATATGGATTCATCTGGACTTATGGAACCAATGTTATAGCTGTTTGATTAAACAAAGTTAAATGAAACATTTGAATCCATACTTTTTAGAAGTCCGAAATGTGAATGGGTTTATCAATAGGAAGACGCCTTAAAATATGAACACTTTCTTCAAAAAAGAATGGCACCTATATCTCATATTTTACAATGAAAAATCTCATCATTATATTATCATTAAATAATGAGATATGTCATGAATAGTGTATTGATTTTAATTCCAGGAAATAATGTTGGGTTGGAATTAAAAAAATCATTTGGGCCCTTGTTTTTGGAGTTTCACCCTGATATGTTTTTTATCCACGACTCCTTGCGTTGTTATACAATCGTTGGATCTGAAATAATTAAATTTAACTTATGGATTGAGCCCAGTGATCCAATCTTTAGGAATGGTCCAGTTTCATCATAAATTATTTGGGCCTTCTTGTGTGGTCTATATAACCCTTCAAATAGCTGAATTGGCCAATCATTATTTCTAATTATATGTGGGAAATGAAATAATTAATCCCTTAAAACAAGAACTACACAATTTTAATTAATAGTGTGAGAGGTATAAATAAAATTGTAAACTGAATCAGTTAGACTACTTAAAAAATGCTCAAAAATAATACTTAGTATTAAAATGATAATATTTCACCCAAATTATGCAGATTTCAAATAAAATCAATAAAGGGAGAATATAATAAGTCATTAAATTATTAATAACATAAATCACATATAATGAATGTTTGAAATACAAATTTAATATGTGTGTTACACTTTTTTCGATAATAAATGATTTTCCTACTTATGTAATGATTTCTAGATGGATGACAGACAAAAAACTATCATTTCCAATTTCTATGAAGAATAAATAATCTATAAGGCTTAAAAATTTATATAGTTTCAATTTTATGGGGGAAATCAACAATTCATTCAAATGGAACATCCATATAGGAATAATCGTCGAATGTTTGTCAATACATGGAGATAGAAAATCCACCACGTCGTATGTCTAGAAATGATGTGCTCAAGGAATCGAAGGATTTTAGTTTTTCATTTGGTAATGATCATATGGAATCTATATATTTGAATAATGATTCCATAAAAACAAATAAAAATTATAAGTGGAAAATTATATTCTTTTAGATTATTTATAGGTCATCCAATTTGATTTATCACTGTATAGACCAATTTTCATTGAAAAAGTATTGGAAATATTGTTTTCTATTTTTATAAATATCACGAGAAATTCAAAAGTTGATTTATGATCATAATGTAAATTTGTGGACTGGAACATATGACCAGAATTACAACTTCTGTGTATTACTATAAATAAATGGAAAGTTTTTTTTTCATTTAATGTGATAAACCTACAGAAAAAAATAATTTCCCATAGTTAATATAGACTATTAATTTTCGTGATATTTATTCAAGAAAAATATCAAAATAGGTCAATAAAATAGGGTTGAAGCTAAAATAATTGAAGATATATGATTATCACAACCTTTTTCATGAGTTGATTCCAATATAAATATGTCACTCTTTGTCGAATAATGTATGGGTTCTAGTTCTTTACTTGTTCCATTTTAATATATATCTATTTTCTAAAAATATTTTATTGTATTTCTTGAAAAAAAATGTTGGTTGGGTAACCATTATTTTATTTTGAGTTACAGAAAATATTTCCTCCAGATTTTTTCACATGAATTATGCTTGTAGATTTACATATTCTAGTTAAAATACATGTTAGAGGACTTGTTTCATTTCTCTGGATGTTTCCAACAGAATGAAATATGTAAAAATGGATGTCTTATGTCCACAATAAGAACCATACCGAGGGTTCTATAATGAAATGTTATTTGTCTCAAGAATGTATGCATTTCTATTCAATATATTTTTTGGATCTGACTATGAGATGGAACAAAACAATGTAAAATGAACAATAATAGTATGAGAAAAATAAAACTATTTTAACATTACAACCCAATAAAATGGAAATCCTGAATCATATACATTGAAAATATTAATTCCTAATGAGCAAGATATGGCACATATCATAGTTTTCTTTAACTGTGATTTGTTCAATGACTACATCAAGTATGTAAATTGAACATTTACATCTTATTCCATCCCATGTAATTTTAAAAATATATTAAAATATTTATTTTTATGTAGGGAACAAAAAAAATTATAAATAGAAATCATCCTTATTTATCTTTGAGACAGAGAGGGGATTTTCATAGAGAATAGTTTTCTACTTTTTTTAAATTAAATATATAAATATTACTATAATTAATTAATAAAATAAATATTTAATTACATTTAATATTAATTTATAATTTTTGAAATTGAGTTTTCTTATTAAATCTTCCTATAAATAAATAAGAGATTTTGATTATGGTCATAATTCCATGGTTTTTGAATGAAAATAAATTGTGATCAATGGGTATAAATATATTATCAATAAATTATAAATGAACATGATAACACAACATGATGGTACTATGTTGACTTCTACCACATTCTGTTATGATAGTGCATCGGATAGTAGAACTTGATTTGAAAATTTATATGATTATAGAGTTTTTTAGATAATACTAATATTAGATTATTACTCTCATGATTGAGTCACTATGATGAAATGAATACGGTTTGATTCAATGATGATGCATGGAAAATTTTACAATGATTTCATATTTCAAGATATAGACATGACTTTAGCCCTTACTACCAATGAACCATGTGTATTGGAATTAAATAGGAAAAAGCATTTTATGTGAAATATCATATTTAACAAGAAATATTTTAATTTACTGATGTAATCGCAATACAAATTTTTGATGATGTTGATGACAGAGTTGACAAAATCTCTACCTACATTGGCCCTAATCTATTTATTACTTATGATGACTCCAATTGTTCAATTGTCAGAGTTTATTGTGAATCAGGATTTGTGGTATGATATCTATAGAATCATTAATTTTTATTCCCAATTCTTTTGGTTTATCTCGACTTGGGTTGTTCTGTTAGTTACTATTAAAAATTCCTTTACTATTGATTACAATCATTTTGTACCCAGCTTAAACTTCATGTGTATTTTCAATATTGACTATTTGTATTTGTCTTTGAGTTATTTTTTCTAATATAAAGATAAAAAATCTTAGAAACTAAAATGAAAATAGAAATGAAACAATTAAATTGAAAAAAAAATATTAATTGAACTATATTTATTGAACTAATTAATATAAAAGTCAAAACAAATGAAAATAATGACATAACCAATATATTGAAAAATTGTGTAACTTAACATATGAACCATAATACATAAGATAAATAACATTGGTGAAATGACTTAATTAATTGAAAAAAAGAACCAAATGGAGTTAGAAAAGTAATAATGAAAAAATAACCTAATCAATTGAACAAAATAATCCAAATTTCCTAACCAGAATTGAATTGGATCAAATTGAAAAAATAATCAAACTATATCATACCCATGAAAAATGTTATAATTTGAATTTTCTTATTTTTTATGACATTCCATTTTATGTTTTTATTTTCTTCCCACTAAATATCTAATATATTTTCTATATCTCTATGTATCTTATATTTGGTTTGACAATTGGTGTTCCTTAATTAAGTCATGTATCATCTTATTTCTTATTCTGATTACACATTATTTATGGATTTTTAATTAATTTAATATTTGTTTCAAATACATGAAATGAAAAACATTTATGAGATATAATGAAAAGAATGAGAGATAATAGTCACTGAAATTGATAGATTATTCTCCCTCCATTGGTTCCAATAGTGAGTATTTTATTTCATATATATATATCAACAACATAAAATATCATGTGTTTAATTGTTTTTAAATTTTAATCAGGATCCACCACATTGGTGATGAGTATTCTCTAGCCAGCCCAGTATAATCTATTCTTCGGCTGACAATACGTATAATAACCTGACCTTAAACATTACTTAATCTTGAATTAAATGAATAATTCCCATTGAGGATCTTTTTAAGTTTATAGGATTAGATAATTAGGCCATAAATATTTCATTACATCTCAAAAATTAAAAGGTAGGCAATTCTACTCAGTTTACATTTGTTCATAAAATAACAACTCTTGAAAAGATCAGTAAGGGTTATAAAATCAAGAAATATCATTTCATACAAAACATATGATCATTAACATACCTCATGAAATCATTAGATTTACGAATAACACATAGGAAACATAAATCATAAAGGTAACATGTGGAATTCATATTATACATACATTGTAGCTATCATAGCTACGAAGAGAGTTACATTTGGAATACCCATCACAGTATATTCCATAAATTTCTTAGGAGAAACATTCACGTTTAGCTCCATCAATTTACCTAATGTATTGGAGATCTATATCGGGCTCACCCACCATAGGTTTATCATGGAACCACCTGTATAGGTAAAAATTCCCAAGAACCATAACATATTCGTAACACATAAAACAAACATAAAAGAAAGATTACATTTACACATTTCAATCACAATATATCATTTAAATTTATTGACATAAAAAATACATTATCAAAACCATTTTCAATACCAAAATACGTAAAAGGGTATATGGTATTTATTTTTCTTTTGAAAACACTACATCTTTTTGAGGATGCCAGAGATCAAATAATAATCATGGCGGCGAAAAGATATTTGTCACTGCATTCCTTAAAAAGAAACATTATTTTTTTTCAGTTAGTAAAACAGTTCATAGAAAAATATTCCCTTTGAATGAAATGAAATGTCAAAGGTGTTTATACAGCGTATAAATGAAATTCGTGTATTAAAATAAAATATGCCTCAATGAAAGGAGATTGAGATGAAATCTCCTACCTCGTGTCTGACTTGACCCATTTTTTCTTTAA
The DNA here is from genome assembly GCA_963277665.1 of Viscum album. NCBI lineage: Eukaryota > Viridiplantae > Streptophyta > Magnoliopsida > Santalales > Viscaceae > Viscum > Viscum album. Next base: position 838,317,725 of record OY728137.1, read on the forward strand.
TCTCCTGAATAATAAACTAAAATTAATTTTTAATTGCATAAGAACATTTTTTCAAGTTTATTATTCCTTTTATATCACTTCTTACCATGTTACAAACATTATGTAGTCATTTAAGTTAATAGAGATTATTTAATCGATATTTGATACTTGAGTCAAAAATGGACTTCATATAATTAAATGTTGTTCACATGGTGAAATTTTCATTATATCCATAATGATATTAATGATTTAGATATCATATATATCATATATATATCATATATAAATTTATTTATAATATTACAAAATTTTTTGAGGTAAGAAATGAAATGCACCGTTCATAGAGACGGTAAGTCGTACGTACGCATGAACGCTACTTTCATTTAAATTTCTTATTATAATGAAATTAAAACTAAATGAAATAGGTATATTATACTTCCTGTATAATATCATATATAATATCATTAACACCATCCTTTATACGTCCCATATATGGCATTAATGAGTCATATCACTTTGAGGGGGTGGTAGTCCGCACTTCCTCAAATGCAATTATCTCATTTTTCCCATAATGGAAACCATAAAGGTATGATATAAAAGAAAAATACAGAAGAATAGATAAAACATAAAAATAATATATATTATATAAAAATATAGTGACATCTTAATGTCCACCACGAGATGAGGTAGGAGATAATCGAACAATCATCGTTTCGTGAGGCGTTATCTTTCCATTCACAAAAACAATATGTTCTTCACCCATTGAATAAAGGTGGGTGTATGTTTAGTTAGAATCATTCTTATAAAAATATCTTAGTATATTTTGGATACTGGTGTTGTAATAAAAGAATGGAATAAAAAGAGTTTAGGGGTTGTATGAGGAAAATAAAAGAAAAGAAGTTAAGAGAAACTATTGCCTTTAATTTGGGTAACACCCTTTGGATTGAACCAAAAGGACTTCTTGAAGTTCCTTCTGCCTAAAATAAGGCTTCTAGGAGGAGGATATGGTTACTGAGAGCATATTTTTTCAGGTTTTGGATGATCCAAGTGGCTTGACAGGTGTGTTGAAGGGGATAGAAGTGAGGTCTTTTTATAAGGGGTAGGAGGTGCCCTTTAGAAATGTTTGCAAATATTATTTTATTATAAACTTATCATCAGTTTATAAAGATCCAAAAGTCATTGAAGTTGAAGATAATATGACTCAAGTTCGAAATAAAGTCATCCAATAATAATTGGACATGTTTTGGATATTTTTGTAATTTTTATTATCTTATTTGTATAAATCATTTATTAATGAGGTTAATATTGCATCATTATTGTGTCTTAAATAATTTAATTTATTTTTTATCTAAAAATTATAAAATAAATACCATAATGTAGGAAATAGGTTTAGATTTCTAATTATTATTTAAAGTCAAAATGATATCTTATATAACCTCATGTAATAATTGATTTACTAAATGGTATTTGTTTATACCAATTTTCCCTTTATGTTAATTGTTTTTTTAAAGGATGGGGTCGAAGCCTCAATTTATTATTAAATCAGAGACCTCTTTAGACTAGGTACAGGGTGACCCATTACATATCCTGGAGGCCCAAGGCCCTTTGGCCTGCATACAGGGCTATAAAGTCCAATTTTTGGCCCAACCGACCCGTCAGTGAATAGTATTTCTATAGTACACACGCTTCTACAGTACCTACTATAGTACCGCTGCCACTACAGTGCGGGAGCTGCTACAGTCCATCTCTGATATAGTACTACTACAGTGACTTTCTACAGTGCTGCTATAGTGCCCTGCTACATTACTCATTAATTCTCTCCTGCGCGGATTTGATCATGGGTCTTTTGGATGCCAAGCAGGAGCATGAACCACAAGGGTATAAGATCGTTGGCTTCCTTTATGTTAATTAAGATAAAGTGTAATTATCACTCCCATGTGCCTCCTTGGGGTCCCAAAATCGACCCAAAGATGACCATGGTCGAAACTGACTCAAAAAATAAGGTTAGCATAAGTGTTAAGGTATATTTGTATTATTATAATATTATTTTTACCATGAATTGCCCTATTTACCTTTAACCGTGGAAAATAAAAGTCAAAAGTTAATATTTACCATAACTTATTTTCATCTTATTGAACCACATTTACTTAAAAATAACAACACTATATGTCATATTTTTGAAATTCCATCCACAGAAGCGGTAAAATTTCATTTTAAAGAAAATGTCAGTTTTTAACTACTATATAGTGGTTTCACTATTCATCAAAAATTGATGTTTTTCAGAAAACTACCAAAAATTATGCCTATGCTATATAAGATATTCTGAATTTAAAATTGATGTCAATTTTAAAAAATTTAAAACATAGATGTTGCATTACTTATTTTAAAATTAATTCCTGTTGTCAAAACAAATAACGTGTTTCTATGAAACAATATTTATCAAAAGATTGATACTTGTTTATGTCCAATTTCAAAGTAATATTAATTCCAATGACCAAAATTTTATTAATTGGTAAAAACATAACATAATTAAACTTTAAAAACAATTAAAAAGATACTCTAAACATATAAATAAACTAGATTAAAAGTCACATTTGAATTAAAATACAGTATTTTTCACTATTCATACAAAATGAATTTTATCAGAAAAATACCAAAAATTTATCCAAAGTAAATTTTGATCTCCTGAATCAATAAAAAAATTTATTTTAACAATTAGAACATATAAAAGTGTCCAAATCTATATTTAAAGATGGTTCTCCATCAAAAGGTGGTAAATCGACCTTTTAAAGAATATTAAAATATTTATGCCTAAAATTAGATTAATTCAATTTTTAAGCATCTAAATTTTATTAGATAAATGTAAAAACATTTAACAGACATGTATAAAAAAAATTCAGTTAGTTTTATTCATTAATTCCAATACAATGGCTGGATTTTAACTACATTTTAAGATAATATTATTATATTATTAGTGTGCAACGTAAGATTTCAAGGAAACATATTGTTGTGTATCGAGTATGCCATCGATCATGTCAACCCCTTTAAAGTATTGTTAATATTTAATTAATAATTATGAATAATTATGGAAAATTTCTTAGTCTTTACTTACCTGGGATGTTACACCCTTCCCCCTTTTTGGGAATTGCGTCCTTGCAATTTTATTCACTTATCAAATAAATGAGGGTATTTATCTCTCATAGCATTTTCAAATTCCCACATTGCCTCTTCAACCATATGGTTTTTCCACAAAACCTTTACCTGGTGAATTACCTTATTCCACAACACTTTATCTCAATGGTCAAGAATCTGGACTGGTTGTTCCTCATAAGGGAGATTCTCATCCAACTGAACTACCTCTAGACTTAAAACATGGGATGGAACTGGCATATACTTTCTCAACATTGAATAATAAAACACATTGTGTACCTGGGAAAAACATGGAGGTAAAGCAACACTGTATGCAACTAATGAAACATTCTCTAGGATTTCATAAGGTCCAATGAACCTTGGACTCAACTTTACCTTCTTACCAAAACACATCCCACCTTTCCATGGAGAAACATTAAGAATGACATGATCACCTACCTCAAAAAAGAGATCCTTCATCTATTTATCCACTTAACTTTTCTGCCTATTCTGAAATATTCTCATGTGCTTCTGAATCAACTAAACCTTTTCTGCCATCTCTTCTACCAATTCTAGTCTCATAAAATTCCTTTCACCTACTTCATCCCAAAAAGCTAGAGTTTGACACTGCATTCCATATAATTCCTAAAATGGAGAAATCTGTATTATGAAATGAAAAATTATATGATAATAAAATTTATCCAAAGAAATATGGTGGTCCCAACTTCCCTGGCAATCCAGTGAACAAGCACATAACATATCCTCCAAGATCTGAATTGTTCGTTCTGACTACCCATCTTATTACGAATGAAAATCTATACTAAAATTTAATTCCTTACCCAACGACTTCTGAAGGCCTTTCAAAAAGATAGAAGTAATATGGGATCACGATCAGATACAATGGAGAGGGTAGTACCATGCTACATGAATATCTCTTTAACATACAATCGAAAAAGTTGTTCTTGAGATAAAGTATCACAAATAGGATGGAAATGAGAAGATTTAGTCAACCGATAAACAAAATCCCAGATTGCATTATTACCTTGAGATTTCTATCATAATCCCACCAAAATGTCCATAGACATATTTTCCCATTTCCACTCTAGAACCGGTAAGTACTAAAGCATCCCTTTTGGTAACTATCGCGCTGATTTATCCTGATGACATGTCAAACACTTCATAGTAAAATCTGAAATATTTATTTTCATTCCATCCCTCCAGTAATACACACAACGATCTCTGTACTTCTTAGTAATTCCCGGAAGAAATGAAGATGGAGAACTATGAGCTTCACATAAGAACTCATTCATCAATTTTGAATCAAAAATCACACATAATATCTTCCCAAACCTCAAAAGATAGTCATTATCAACATTAAATTAAGGTAACATACCATTCTGAACCAACTCTACCTTTTCTGTAACTCACTCTCTATCTTATGAACTTTCATTATTTTCTCTGATAGAAATGATTTCACTGACACCTGAAACAAAACAGAAGAATTTCCTATACCAATAACTTCTATGCCAATGTTTAACAAATGACAAACCAAAGGATCTTGTTCCAAATGTATCGTGGTTAATGAATCATTACTTTTTCTACTGAAATCATCATCCACTTTATTTTCTTTTACTGGATGGTAAAGGATCGTGCAATCCTAATCCTTGATTAATTCTAACCATCTCTTTTATCTCATTTTCAATTCTTTCTGAGTGAATATATACATCAATCTTTCGTGGTTTATATATATTTCACATTTAACTCTATACAAATTATGCCTCAAGATTTTTGAAGCTAAAAAATAGCATCTACTTCCAAATCATGTGTCGGGTAATTTAACTCATGAGGTTTCAACGAACCTGAAGCATAAATAGTTACATGATCATTCTACATAAGGACATAACCATGTCCTTTCAATGAAGAATCATTGTAAATAACAAACACACCATTTCTGTATGGTAGTTACAAAACTAGAGGATTCACCAATTTTCTTTTCAATTCCTGAAAACAATCATGACATTATTTTTTCCAAACTAACTTAACACCATTTTGAGTTAACTTAGTCAGTGGACTAGATAACCATGAATTTTTTTCAACAATCCTCCAGTAATAACTTGAAAAACCATGAAAACTACGGATCTATATTATATTTGTGGGTCTTGGATATTTTTCAACATCTTTTATTTTAGCAGGATAAAGAGTTATTCCATTTTTTTAAAAATGTGACCAAGGAAAGAAATTTTCGGAATCCAAAACTCACACTTTCTGAAATTCCCATACAGTTTCTTTACATTTTTGGTTTTCAAGACAAACCTTAAATGACTTTAATGCTCCTCTTTATGTTTAGAATAAACCAAAACATCATTAATGAACACAACCACATATTTATCCAAGAATTCAAAGAAAATTCTATTAATAAGGTCCATGAATACAACAGGTGAATTGGATATCCCAAAATGCATAACTACAAATTCATAATGGCCATATCTAGTACGAAACGCGGTCTACAGAATGCCGGCTTCCTTTACTTTCAAAAGATGGTACCCCTACCTCAAATCAATCATTGAAAAATATTATGCTCCCTAGAGCTGATCAAACAAATCATTGATATGAGGCAAAGTATACTTGTTCTTAATGGTGATGTTATTCAATGCTCTGTAACAATGCAATGTCTCATTGAACCATCTTTCTTTTTAACGAACAGGACAGGAGAACCCCATAGTGATGTGCTAGGTCGAATGAAACCTTTACCTAATAACTCATGAAATTTCTTTATTAACTCTAAAAGTTCAATTTGATTTATTCGTAAGGGGGTTTTGAAATTAGATTGGCATCAGGAACTAAGTCAATAGTAAATTCAACTTCCTGATTAGGTATTGGACCCGAAAATTCATCAATAAAAACATCCAGGTACTCATTTACAACTGGAACATCTTTAATTTCGACAGTTCCTTTATTTTCAACAATATGTGCAAGGTAACATTCATTTCTATCTTTTACAAATTTCTCATCTTCCTAATATGTTATCAAAATAAAGGGTTCATTCTTGTACCCAAACTGAAAATATTTCTAAAAATAAACCTCTTTAGCCTCCAGTCAATCTTAGCATGATAAATAGATATCCAATCCATACCCAAAATAACATCAAACTCTATTAGAGGAAAAACAATATGTTTTGCCGGTAGATTCTTTTCAAACACAAGGATAATAAAGTTACTATAATTTAATTTTGTCACAACATTTCCTCCAGGTGTTTTGACCATAAGTTTTGTATTCATATATTGATATGTAATTCCCAATTTACTAGAAAACTACTAAGAAATGAACGAATGTGTAGAGCCCGAATCAAATAACACATTGGCATAATTTGAACAAACAAAAAGTGTACATGATACTACTTCATTTTATGGACCAACATCTGTTGATGTAGTTGCAATGGATTTCACAACACCTTTCTGCTTCTAGTGTTGCTGCATTACCTCAGTTATGTTCTTTATTGGACACTCATTTTCATAATGTCCCATTTCATTTCACATAAATCATTTTACACACTGTAAATCAGATTTTGTTTTACCATTAACCTGATCTTTTTTAGTGGAATTACATGACTTATGTCCCATTTTACCACATCGGTAGCACTTACCAGTATACAAAAGATATTCCCAATCATGTTTTTTACCTAAATTTTAAATAAAAGTATAACTTAAGTTTCTTACTATCAAAATTTTTGAATAATTTTTCCCTTTCATCTTCCACCTCGACCTCTTATTCTGTTGTTTTTTAAAGACCACTTGATCATTCGAGAACTCCATTTACTCCTTCTCCGCACAACGAACAAGTATTTCATAACTTTTGAACTCACGAGAATCTAAATCCCTTTGATACGTTGGATTTAATCTTGAGTAAAAATGGATGATTTTACTATCAAGATCAAGTATGAAATTTGGATCATACCTTGCAAGTTGAGTGAATTTTTCTTCATATGCATCCACTGAGTCATCCTCCTTCATCAAATATAGAAATTGTTTTCCATCTTAAGAAGAACCACCATAGGAAAATATTTTTCAAGAAACAAACCATTGAATTCATCCTAATCAAGAGCATCAATCTCCTCACTATCCCTGATATTTTTCACCATTGACCACCATTAATCTACTTCACCTTCAAAAAAGTAAAGAGCAAGACTAACCTTTTGATGTTCTGAACACCCCATGACATCAAAACAATTCTCCTATGATTTAATCCACCCTTCTGCTAGCACTGGGCCAGATTATCCTTTGAATGATGGGGGATGTTTCCTCATTAAATGATATACTAATGACATGTTCCTCTATGGTTGATCTAGCTGATCTCATGCATGGATACCACCACCATTTATAGCTTGATTAAATTGTTCCATCACTGCAACAAACTATTCAGTTCTGATTCTGACCATCTCAGTTTTCTGATTTGGAAGGTTGTCTTCCACCTGATGTCATCCCAACATTGCTTCTATGTTTCCTCTGTGAAAAACTATTTTGAACAGAGAAATAACTTAGGTGAAGAAACATGGTAATCCATAAATTCTATATCATTTAAATATTAAAATAAATTAATTTATGGATATTAATTTAACAATACCTTCACTCCTAAAAGTATCTTAACAGACCTCTGATGTCAACAATAATGACCCGACATTAAACATTACATAATCTTTAATTAAATGAATAATTAAAATTGGGAATCTTTTTAGGATTAGAGTTTAATATAATTAGGCCATAAATATTTCATTACATCTCAAAAATTATACTGTATACACTTCAACTCAGTTTCCATTTTTTTATAAAATAATTACTCTTGAAATAAATGATTCATGTCCAGCCCAATGTTTTAGACAGCATGGCTTTTCCATGATCCCATTTTGACCCTATTCATCTTTAGGTCTTGTGAAAAACATTTCAAAACATGGGATGAGCATAAAAAGCATAATGAGGCATATAAAACAAAGAAAGAAAACATTAGTTCATCATTTCATATATATCATAAGCTCTTTAACATACCTCATGAAATCATAAGATTTATGAATAAGACCTAGAAAACCTAAATCAAAAAGGTAACTTGGGGAAATAATATCATATTTACATTTTAGCTATCATAGCTGCGTAGAGAGTTACATTTGGAATACCCAACATAGTATATTCCCTAAATATCTTAGGGGAAACATTCACGTTTACCTCTGTTACATAACCCAATGAATTATAGAGCTATCTCGAGATCACCTTCCCTAGGTTTATCATTGAACCACCCGTATATGTAATAATGCCAAAAAACCATAACAAATTCATAACACATAAGCCAAACATAAAAATAAAGTTAACATTTCCACATTTCAATCATAATATATCATTTAAATATGTTGACATAACAAATCCATTATCACAACAATTTTCAATACCAAAATATGTAAAAGTGTATAAGGTATTTATTTTTCTTTTAAAAATATTACGGCTTTAAGGAAGCCAAATATCAAATAATACTCGTGGTCGCGGAAAGGTCGTTGTAACCACTTTTGTTAAAAATGGACATTTTTTTTGTCGTCTAGTAAAACGCTTCATAGAAAAATATTCCCATTGATTGAAATGAAAAGTCAATGGTGTTTATAAAATGTATAAAAGAAAGTCGCGTATTAAAACAAAATATACCTCAATGAAAGGATATTGAGATGAAGTCCCTTACCTTGTGTCTGACTTGACCCGTTTGTTCTTAAATCAAGAGAATTATAAGATAAAGTTAATTTGTACTTGAATAAAAACATTTTTAAAGTCTATTTTTTCTTTCATATCACTTATTTCCATGTTATAAACATTATGTAATAATTTAAGTTAATAACGTTCATTATGTTGATATTTGGTACTTGAGTCAAAAATAGACTTCTTATAATTACAAGTTGTTCAAATGGTCAAAATTTCATTATATCCAAAATTATATTCATGATTTAGATATCATATATATCATATATATAGAGTATATACTTGTATTTATAATAGTACAAAACATTTGGAGATCAGAAATGAAATGCACCGTTCATGAAGACGGTAAGTCGTACGAAGGCAAGAACACTACTTTCATTTCTATTCCTTATTTTAATGGAATTAAAACATAATGATACATAGGTATATTATAATTCCAGTATAATATTATAAAAAATATCATTAATACCATCCTTTATACGTCCTATATATGGCATTAACAAGTCATGTCATTTTGAGGAGGCGGTAGTCCGCACTTCCTCAAATAAAATTATCGCGTTTTACCCATAATGGAAACCATAAAGGTATGCTATAAAAGAAAAGTACAGAAACATATAAAAACAAAAACATAATATATATCATATATAAATATAGTTTCATCTTAATGTCCACCATAAGTGGAGGTAGGAGATAATCGAATAATCATCGTTTCCTGAGGCGTTAGTTTTCCATTAATAGAAACAATATGTTCTTCACCAATTAGACGGAGGTGTGTGTAAGTATAGTTAGAATAATTCTTATAAAACATAATAGTATATTGAGTAAACTTTTGTGGTTATAAAATAAAGTATAGAAAGAATTTGGGGGTTGTAGGAGTAAAATAAAAGAAAATATGTTAAAAGAATTTGTTACCTTTAATTTGGGTAACTCCCTTTGGTTTGAACCAAAAAGACTTCTTAAAGTAACTTCTTCCTAAGGTAAGTTTTTTAGGAGGATTATATGGATCTTGAGAGCTTATTTGGTCAGGTTTTGGACTATAAAATCATCTTGAGATGTGTGTGTAATTAGTTAGAATTGAGGGATTTTCATAAGGGGGAAGATGGGCTCCTAAGGAAATATTGTAAATATTATTTTATTTTAAACTTATCTTTATTTTATAAAGATCCAAAACTCATTAAAGTGGAATATAACATGACTAAATTTTTAAATAAAATAATCCAATAAATAATTGGACATGTTTTGGATTTTTTGTTAATATTTATAATCTTATTTATTTAAATCATTTATTAATGAGGTAAATACTACAACATTATTGTGTCACAAATAATTTAATTTCATTGATGTCTAAAAATTATAAAATAAATACCATAATATAGGAAATATTTTTATATTTCCAATGAATATTTATAGATGAAAAGATAACTTATATAACCCCATGTAACATTTTATTTACAAAAATATATTAGTTTATGTCATGTTTTCCTTTACTTTAAGTTAATTAATATAATGTGTCATTATCATTCTCAAGTGGCTCCATGGGGTCCCAAAATAAATCCAAAGATGTCCATGGACTAAAATGAATCAAAAAATAAGGTTAATAAAAGTGTTAAGATAATTTAGTATTATTATAATATTATTTTATCCTTGAATTCCCCTATTTAAATTTAACTGCGGTAAATAACATTCAAAAATTACAATTTACCAAAAAAAACATTTTATTGAACCAAATTTTAATTACTAATAACAACCATGTATGTTGTATGTTCAATATTCAATCCAGAGAAGTGGTAAAATTTCATTTAATTGAAAATATCATTTTTTAACTACTACTTAGTGGTTTCACTATTCATCAAAAATTGAAGTTTTTCAGAAATCTTCCAAAAATTTAAAATAAGATATATTTGATAATACAAATTCAAAAATGATTTCTATTTTACCAAATTAAAAACATATTAGTTTCATTAATTAATTTAAAATTATTTCTCATCCTCAAAACAGATAGCTTTTTGTAAGAAACATTATCCATCAAAAGATTGATACTTGTTTATTTCCAATTTTAAAGGCAAATTAATTACAATGACCAAAATTAGATTAAATGGTAAAAACATAATGTAATTACGCGTTAAAACCAACTAAAAAGAAAATATATCCATTTAAATAAATTATATTAAAATACCCTTTTGAATTAAAATACAGTATTTTCACTATTCATAAAAAATGAATTTTTTTCATAAAAATACCAAATATTTACCCAAAGTAAATTTTGAAGTCCCAAATCAAAAAATATTTATATTTTATCATATATAACATATAAAAGTGACCAAAATTATATTTAAAGGGGGTTACCTATCAAAAGGCGGTAAATCGACCTTATAAAAAATATTTGAGTATTTATAATTAAAATTAAATTAATTCACATTTTAAGCCTCTATCTTTTATTAGAGAAATGTAAAAACATTTAAAAACCTCTATAATCCTATTTTAGTTAGTTATATTCATTATCTCCAATACAATGGCTTGGTGTTAACTACATTTTAAAATAATATTATTATATTATTAGTGTGCAACGTACGTTTTCAAAGAAACGTGTTGTTGAGTATCGGGTATGTCATCGAGTATATCCACCCCTTTAAAGTAATGTTAATATTTAAATCAAAAATATGAATAATTATAGAAAATTTCTTACTCTTTAGTTACCTGGGATGTTATAATATAAGGGTGGGGTATTAGAGCTACGTGATCCCCTTGGATTATCTTATTGTAACCCATCCCTTCCTCTAACCTACCATCAAGCCCACAGTATAATCCCGTAGTGTCATTATAGACACCTAGGATATTTAGGCCACCATTGTATTCAATACCATTTTCATCTGATCCTCATCACCTATCCTTACCTTTAATGATGATGAATCTTACTACTCATACATATTATGCATTTCCATAGACATTTATGCCATCTTATTTTCATTCTACTTACATATCCATGAGATTCTAATTTCTTGCACTTTTGAATTATTCATTGAGACATTTTGAGCCTCCAAAGCATTCATTGGGTCTCACTCCATCTATACAGGTTTATGTTCCTTCATATCTTGGGGATCTAATGGAATCCACTAAGGTGACTGCCATAGGTATATTTATATCATACTAGTAAAAAATATACCATGTCTTATTATAAATACAAGATATACTGAAATATTATTTGTTTTTTCTCTTTAAAAATAGAATATTCGGAGTAGAGGCTTGGGTTTACACACATTTGTGCAGTTTGGAACTACTAAAAATAGCTGATGGTGGAGTAAAATGAGTAAAACCAATTTATGGGAAAATAGATCAAGAATGATATATTTTGATAGGGATGCATTCCAAAAACACTAAAATCAATATCATTAGGCCACCCTCCTGGGGGCACCTTCGATATGAATTAAATGATAATTATCTAGCACAAATATGGGTAAAAGAATTTATTAGATTTAATAATATATTATTATTGTATTTATATGGATTAATATTTTGGTTTTATCATTTTCATAATTTTTCATATGGTGAGGCTACAAGTAAAACATGACTCGTGGAATTAGGTGAGATGTGGAGAGAATATAAGAATAATCTTTATAGTAGTTGGTAATCTGGTGTTGATATGTATTTAAAGGCTGTGTAACCATGAATTATTATCTGATAAAATATTATTCATAAGTTATTACTCATTGGATGAGTATTGAGTTAAATTTTTTGATCAGATTTGAGGTTTTAGAATGAAAGTTACCATTATTTTCATTCATACATTGTTTTCTACTACAGAAAGTTCTTTTTTAGGAAGCATCAATATGAAATAAAAAACAAGGATGATAAAAAATACCTTAAAACATTGGGGTGGACTATGATGATGGACCATGAGAGGAAGCATGTATGTCAATCATTTATAAATTTTTTAAGACTTGTACCTTCTTTTGTTTACCCCATATTTCATTCCATTTCTAATTGGACTGGATAAATGATAATGTATTCTTTAATTTATTTTTATTGTATTTTTTGTATACTGATATTTTAATATTATAATTATTATGATTTGGTTAATTTCATGAACTAAAAAAATCACTGATCATTTTATTAAATGTCTATCATTTAAATAGGGAATATGACCATTATGGTTGGGATAATTATCATATGATATTTTGTAGATCAATTTGATTTCTATAGGGGGTTCCTACCCATGTGACATATATGTGAATGCATTCTTTCATATGATGAACATGTAGTGAAGGGTATCATTGAAATAACATGATAGGAGGGTAGAAAAATGGAGTGTAGGGTAAATAGAATCATCATCACACCTAACCAGTTTAACTACACACTACTGCAACATAAAATGAGAATAAATAAGTAGATGAAGATATTGAAAACTAATGGACAAAGAATTGTTCCCCCCTCATTTCAACACAAAAACAAGTTCTCCATGAATGGACAGAAATAATTATAGTGTATTGAAACAAAAATTAAATGAAATATTAATGACAAAAAACACTATTATTATATTTAAATTCATGAATGGAATTAAAAATAGAAAATTGGAAATCCTAAATTAAAATTGGTTCTAACTGAATAAAAATACAATCAAATATGGATAATTTAAACATGCATTGTTGTCTTCATTAAGATTCAGAATACCTTTATCAGTGCATGGGACCCCTCCACAATAGCATAGTTGACAACTATATATTCCCATGTGTCATTATTCATCCATAATTTTCTCAAGATTTCAATTCTCTAAACAATTATCATCGTCCCTGATTATAATCCCTTTAAATTTCCCATGATATGGTTTCATTATTCCTGGTCAATAAAAGATATGGAATGTATTTTTAATGTTTAATAATTTTAGTAGACATTCCATTCATTACATATTCGTTTAATTCTGTCATCTTGTAAAGGGGTTCTATTCATGATTTGGTCCTTAAAGGATTCTCTATCTCAGCACATTTTATTACCTTCTTAATGATACTTCCATTTTCACAACATGATCTTGGAAGTTGAATCATCATTTATTCAGTACCATTTAGTCAGAAATCAATTTATTGTTTCAATATAACTTCATATAGGTTGATATATATTTTTAAATGTATCATCAAATAGTTTTTAAAATTATATTTTTAAAAGTATCCTCATATTGTATTAAAAGAATCTTTTTATAGTTTTAATAGTATCCTAAAACATTTTGATATATCATTTTATATTTTTTTAATATATTAATGAATTAAAAAGATGAATCCTAATCATATGACCATTATTAAATGTTGTACACAGATTGAACACTTAATTCTAAGTATCTAATGTATATATGGTTATGGATTGGAATGAATAATTTTATAGATTCATATTCAAATATCATTTTATACTGAAAATAAATTATTTCAAATTTTTTAAAAATTAACCAATTTGGTTCTTAATAATAATTTCCACATAATTTTAAATAATACACATTCAATATCTATAATGAAATAATATAAAAAATATATTTTTGTTTTTCAATTTATCAATTCATTATGAGAAAATATTAAATTTATTATCTATTTCAACTTCTGTTTATCTCACATTTACATACCATATTAATCTGTTTTAAATCAAATCATTCAACCTAAATCATAATTCAATTTTTTATTTTTATGACATATAATATCAACACCAACATCAATTTATTTTTTCATTATTTTTTTCACAAATTATGAAGTTAACATGTTTTCATTTAAAATATCTTGGTATTAAATAGTTTTCCCCATTACCATCTATTCATCTAATATTTCTCAAATAAATCATAGATCATGTATTATCATATAATAATTATTACATGAATATATAATACCTTTGGAATTATGTTAGTTAATTTCCTCTTCGAAATATAAATTGTGAGACAATATTTAATCTGTCATGATTCTCAAAACATTAATATGTTTATTGTCTCACATAGAGATAAATGTCATATGTGGATATTAAGGGATTTCATAAACATATATATTACTGTTATAAATTTCTAAAAAAAAAATAAACAACATACATGGTACCTAGATCTATTACTCCCTTTCATGAAATTCATTTGGGATGCATAATTTAATGAGAAATTGTGATAAATAATAAAATGTTCTAGTCATAGTCATATGTGAGATATCCTAAAGTGATACACTATTTTCAATGTTTTATAGCCTACCTTGAAGTCTTATATCCTTCCTATATATCATTTACCACATCTAAAATTTATAAAACAAAAATTTCTTCTGTTTTTCACAATGTTTAATTTGGTACATGAAAATTTTAAAATCTATGGTATAAAATTATACGCACTTCCCTAATGTCATTTTAAATTTCAAGTCATATGATATTTAGTGGAATGATTATTTTTCGTCATTCAAACCAAATATTATATAATCAATCAAATTACTCCAAGCCTTCTTCAAATAAACTCTTTAATTCATCCATCTGTTTCTAAACATAATATTCAGCAGCCATAACTTTTAATTACAAAAGGGATGGTTTCTCCCCTTTTTTCTTCCATTATCACAATGATATTTTAATTCAATGTAGTGCGTGTGGTACCACATTAATCATATCAATGTTCTCTCAATAATCTAACTCTAAATTGAAATTTTCTAATCAAATAGAGAAAAAAGAGAACATTTATAACAATAATGTTATTTATTAAAAAATCCTACTTTTATAAAAAACCATATCATAATATTTTATATATTATACCATAATATTTTCATGAATATTTAAAAACGTGCACCTTAAATGAATAAATAGGTAATAATATATACTGTAATTAAAATTAATACCCATTTTTTTTACAATAACTACCCCTTTATAACCATATTATATATATATTTGAAAATAATGATAGAAAAGTGAATTTATTACCTCATCGTTAGATTCTATATAGGATTCCAAGAATTTATTATTTAACAAAATTAAAAACATTTCCAAAAACATCAATTCATTGAAATATAAACCTCAAGTTATTCTCCTCCAACATCATCACCATTAAAATTTTATTCCATAAATAATTTCAAAGAGTTCTTAATAACATTTTATGATTGATAAAAATTGAACATTTTTAGGAAATACATTATAAAGATATACCAAGATTATAATTGAAATAATTTCTATGAAAGATAATAATTCACATTATTTGGTATAAATTATTTTAAAAATTATATATTCCATGAAATATAACATATAATTCCCACCTTTTCATGATAAAAAAACGTATAGGGAAATATGGTGAGTCTCTTTGAACACTTTAGAGGTAAATGATATGTATTGAATGTTCAGAAACATGGATATTTTCCACTAGTATTGTTTTAAAAATGATATAAAATAATATGTTTATCATCTGAGAATCATACATTTTTGAATTCCATAAGAGAAAAATAAGTTTTAAATTTTCACTATATTAAATCTACCATATGTTATTCATTTATTATTCATTTAGAAATAATATCCATTTGATTTTAATTATGAAATTCATTAATAATAACTTTTTTTAAATTATGGTTCTATATATTAAATGTACTTCAATAGGGTGTTTTGTAATTTTGAAGGATGTGTGGCTCAAGAAATATTGGTTTACTCAAGCAGAAATAAATAAGATAGAAGCTCGGTAAATAAACCAACACAACAAAAAAGTGTATGTTTTACATTTTTTTATTTGCAATTTTATTATCTATTTTGCAATAGAATATTCTATTTATCTTTGTAACAATGTGGTTTGGAGGGATTTAATGAGATGGAAGCTGGAAACATTGGGCCAAATGAGCACATACATATGGGTTTTGGATAAGTGCACTGTGACATAGTAATTTGTTTACAAGGGAAGAGCACTATCCCAATTTTATATTGTCCCACTTCAGGTTCTAGTTATGGTATTACTACATTGGTAAAACATATTTCACATGAACAAAAATAACATGACAAGGTATAAGAGGCCAAAAAAATGGTCATACATGAGCATGAAAGGAATCAAAGGGAAATGATTAATTTAAAAACATTATGGAATTATTTTTTCCATCCCTTCAACCAAATTCCACTATTTATTATTATTCATATATTTTGATGAAGCTTATTCTATATAGTGCATTGGGTAGTGGTCCTAGAGGTGGTCAGGATGGTGACATTCCTAGTGATAGTGATGAAGAGGATGACAATGAGGAAGATAGTGAGGGAGAGGGAATGTAAGAGGGTGAGGATTTTGATAAGGACATGGATGAGTATGAGGATAATGATGAGGATGATGATGAGTATAATGGTTAAGATGGTGAGAGTGATGAGGGGTATATTAATTCTTTACATTTGTTATTTATATTTTTGATATTTTATATTTTCGGGTTTTTTCTGAATGAATATATGTGCTGGTATGAATTTTGATATCATTACATCAATGACTTAATTTGTTTCTTGTGTTATTATTATTTTTATATTGGTCGATGATGTATATTTGTCGGTAAATAACTAAGGTAGGGGTGATTTTTTGGATTTTATTGGCTATATTAGAGGTTTTATTTTCTGGTTTCATATTTACATGTTTTATTTGTTTGTTTTCATGTTTTCTATGAAATGTTGGGGTGTTATAGGTCTGGAAATTAGGGGATTCTATACGAAAGGATTCAAAACCGTTTATATACTCTTATACCAATGGTTCACAAGAAATAGTTGATATAGACTTGTACCAATAGTTCAAACTATTAGTATAGGTCTATACCAAGAGTTCCATATAAACTATCAGATAAACCAAAACTCATCTCACCCAACACCAACGAATCACTATATACCCCTGGAATAGGCATTTCCCAATAGGAATATACCAAAATCATGGGCGAAAAATTTCTATAGGATATACCAACAAGTCTCTGGACTATTGCAATGGTTTTGAATACTTTTTATATGGTTTAATTCCAATAAGAGATCTACTTTCATGTGAGATAATAATACCAAACGCATACCACAAAAGTCTATTAAAATATCCCTCTTATGTACCAATGAATTCAACATCATTTTTTTTATCTCTTGTAATTCCATCTCCATTGGCATATACATAAATGGGTAAAGTAATTATTGAAAAATAAACTCTTGAACTCATACACCACCATAGTTTTCATTTCATTATGTTTCCCTATGTTCTTGATAGGATCTCATCATTTATATGATTCACCTACTAAATGAAAAAATCATGAATAATTTTCTAATGTTACAATCATTAGAGTATAGAAAATATCTTTTCAATTTCATTGATCCATTGCTTATCCATTAGTGGATCAAGGGAATGACTAAAATATTGTGGTAATTGGCTCATGAAGGACTCAATAAAATGTTTTTTCCAACACTCCTAGTTTATAAGCTCATAATGATTTAGAGCATGAGAAGGTTTCATGAGAATATCAGTGAACTATTTCATTCCAAAACCCATAACATTCAATTTTTTAGGACATAAATTGGTGCATTTTATATCACATTCAACATTAAAACGATTCCATTAGGTACCACCTATTAACTAAAAAATAGTCATGGAAGAAATAGTAATATTGTAAAACCACATAATCATGAAATATCATTTACAGAATGTCTAAATAATAGAACCTTATTTTATGATACCATAGGTTTAACATCATTCATTTATGATCATTACCCAATATTTCGGATTTTACCCTATAAATATACTTCTTCCAATGTATATCCATTAATTTTTCACATCCTAGTTTTAAAACATTAACTAATCCTTCCTCTACTTCACACTATAGTGATCCATAATTTTAAAAAAAAATTGATTTCATCTTTTTTTATTTATATTAATTAAATGTCATAACAATCCACCAAAAAATCATATAGTTATTATATATTTTGAAACATAGACACATAAACATATGGTTTTTAAGAATCTCTAATAAATCCCTTAATATCTAGAACTCTTATTAGAAATATATTTCATAAAACCATATTTCATATCCAGCAGAAAGGAAATATATGAAATTGTGAGATTGGATGATTAGTATGTGCAAAGAAGGGAGATATCAATGATCATATGTTCATAAAATTATCAAAATATAATGATTACATTATATTAATATTTCAAATAAATAGCCAAAAAATCATATATCCTAATCATGAGACAGGATATAATTTTTTTCATTTTATATGAGACGAATCATAAATGAATCAAATAACTTGAAGTACAAAGCGAATAACATTTGTGTAAGATAAGGAATTGTGGTATACACATGAGAATATAAAATAATTTCCATAGTATTCAAGAATAAACTTCCAAGACTACCAAAGTGGATTGGGTACACTCCCAAAACCATCATAGCAGGTAGAGCTCACTTCCATGACAATCATAGTAGATAGAGTCCATTACAAAACTAGGTTCACTCGCAATTATAGTCCAGATTATCACATAAGTTATCAATATTTACCTAATTAATAGTAGGAAGATATAGGTATCACACATCACTTAATTAGCATCTTTTTTATGTGTTCCACAAGGTCATAAAACATTCATTGCATTATATCCCATTAAAATAAATATGTTTCAAAATATTTTTATCATATTATAACCCATGTAAAATGAAACTGGTTTCAGAAAAATTTCATTACATCACCAAAATATAACATTTTGAAAAGGAATGTGTTCTATAAATATCATGTTATTAAAAATATAAAACCTCCAAATAAAAAAATAAATTTGGTATCATTGGATTTTATCTATAGTAAATAATATATAAAATCAATTATTGTTTCATTTTATTAATTGAAATATGCTAAAACATTCATTAAAATATTCTTGAGGAAAATATCCTTTCCATTTTAAAATCACTTATTTGAAATCTTAAAATTTGATTGTATTATGGTAAAAATTTTATTTCAAAATAACCATGGAAACATGTAATGTATTCTTAAAATAATCAATCCACTATAATGGTCATAAATTTATTTTTTTTCCTCTAATTTAAAATAAAATATTCCCTTAAACATTATTAAATAAATAATAAAAGACAACCTTTAGTAAATTACAAGATGATTCTTTTTGAAATGTATTATAAAAATTAAAAAATGGGTATAAAATAATTTAAACATTCATAGGATAATATTAAAAACTTTATTTAATTTATTTTAGAAAACATGTATATGGATGAAAATGGTTTTTCGAATGAATAGAGAAATAAATAATTTTTTTTGTAAAAACACATTTTTGGACTCTTGAGTACATAAAGTGAGGAAATTAAAAGAAAAATATGTATTTACAATAAATAACTAGATAATAATATATTCCTGGCTTTCTATAGAGATAGATCATATGATTTCATCATTATAATCATAATCATAAACAATCCTGACAGACAATGAGATTATAAAATAAACCACTTACCGATTATGTAACGTTTGAATGAAAATACCCATCTTTGAGGTAACCTTAGATAGAGATTAAAATAAAAAAAATTTCAGAATATTAATTATAAATTACAATCATGGGTTATATATACACAACAAAAAATAATCAAGTAGTGAATATAGAATGTTTCTAATAGAATTAACACTTAGATAAAAATACATCACCACAGGTTTTACTTCCCTAATATGACTTTAAATTTCAATATAATATATATATATATGTAACACCCGAGACTTTTATGTTATATAAATCATCAAAGGAATCTTTTTCTACACAACACTTGCTTGGCTTGCTTTACACGCAATCGCGACCTTCCTCGATAGCTTGCGTCGTACGCAATACCGAGTTTCACTAAACAACAATATGCTATTAAAACTAGCCGTTATGAATAGTAATAACCACTTTTTGAAATTTTATAAATTTTATTTTTCAAAATGGACTTCATTTTTGGACTCAGAATATCGAAATTAGCCTAGGGTGAAATTTTGGTATTTTTCTGAAAACTTTCAATTTTTGATGAATAGTGAAACCACTAAGTGGTAGGTTAAAAACTGAATTTTGCATAAAACTTAATTTTACTGCTTCTGTGAATGGAATTTCAAAAATCCGACAGACACGGTTAATATCAAGGACTAAAATGTGGTTCAATGAGATGAAAATAATTTTTTGGTGAATAGTAACTTTTTACTATTTTTACCGCGGTTAATAGTAAATAGGGTAACTAAGGGTAAATATGATATTAATATTACCCTAACACATGTCCTAATTCTATTGGACAAGTGTAATTCGACCAAAAACAAACTTAGGAATAAAATATGACCATTTAGGCCCACTTGGATTAGATTAGGACATTTATTATTAATTTATTTAAAGAAGGGTTAAAATAGTTAAAATCAATGTTTAATAAGTAAATCATTTTTAATATAGGGTTATACATAAGATAAATTCGATTGTAAATATTAATTAGAAAGCTAAAAAGATTTCCTACATGATGGTATTTTATATGTAATTTTTAGACATCAAATAATTTAATTTATTTATGACACAAAGATGATGCAGTAATTATCTTATTAATGAAATATTGACAAAATTGATAATATAAATACCAAAATAAATGTAATTTGAGACTTTTTATGAATTACACTAATTTTCTAGGTTACTATGATATATTGGTATTGATTTAATCAACTTGGTTCGAACATATAATTCTGTTATGACTTTCAAAAAAATCATATATCAAATAGTGTCAAAATTGACACAAAATAGTTTTTAAATCAAATATTATATTATTAATTGTTATTTTATTCCTAAAAATCTAAGGTTCGGCCAAATGAATTAGATAAGGATATATATATTAATAATAAACAATTTGGGGTTCGTTTGTCATGTTATAGTAAGTGTATTAACCATATAATGAAAGAAAACAAAAAGACACGGTAAAAGTTAAATTAATTAACTTAGAGTTAAATCTAATTGATAAGGTTAAAATAATACCCTAAACTTGTCTAAATCCTATTGGTTGATAGGATTTCGACCCATCCCCACTTTAGCTTCGAAATAAGACCCTTTGGAACCATTATAAACCGATTTTGACTTTAATATAAAATAATATTTTGAGATATTCCTAAGGTGCCCCTCTCCTCCCTTATAAAAGGGCACCTCCTCCCCCTCCTCCTCACACCAATTTGAGCACTCAAGCTCGGCCAAACCCTGCCATTTTCCCTTCTCCACTTCCCTAGAATAATCCTAGAGGTCCTGGTCTTCTCCAAAGACCAATCTTAGTTCCTTAAGTGGAGGATTCAAGAAGGCGTTCCAAAGAAGAGGTAACATCCATTACCGATCTTTTCAATTTCTTTCTTCTTCAACTTCTTCTTCTTTAGTTGTTTCATGATAAAGTAATAACATCAGTATTACTTACATACTGATATGTTATTATAAATATGAAACAACGCTAATTCACCTTCTATCCATCCTACGGAAAAATGAAATCACCGCGCGTGCGTACGTACGGAATACCGTCTCCACGCCGTGGTGTAATCTATTTTCCACCATCACCTTACAAGGATGGGTATAATGGTGTAATCAGTAACTATATATGATTATTATTAAGTAATATTGATACTGAAATAATATATATATATACTCCAATACAACTCCACGATCATAGGAACGATATCATCACTCGTGCGTACGTACGGAATACCGTCTCCACGATGTGATGCGACTCGTTCTACATGATCTTCATTTCATAATGATTATATAAATGAATTGAATGAATGAATATGGTATATACTACACTAATACCATTCTGGAAATGAATTATCTATAACCTAAAGATAAGAATAAGAATTTATTCGACAAAACACGCATAAGAACAAAAAGTTATAAAGACCCGAGTAACAAGTAACAATGAAATATTACTAACAAAAAGCTAATAATATGACCATATATGATCTCATATCAATATGTATGATTCTGGAATAAATCAATAACATTATTTAAACCATTATACAGGAGCTTCGGACACGAACAAAGCAAATCGGACCTAAGGTAAGGGAAATATCACAATCTCATTTTTATCCGAGATTGTTTATTCGTAAGTATTTACTGGGGTGTATTTTATCATCCACATCCATGTTCCCTCAATATGTAATATTGTTTCCATCCACTTGAAATAGTTTAAATCCAATTTTACCCTTAGGTGAGTTTTTAGTAAAGAATATGAAAGGAATCTTTTGTCGTTTTTCCGTACGAGGTACTTTTTGACTTTTTCCGACAAAAGTACGAAGAATGTTTTTTTAACTTATACGGCATGAATGGATTTTTAAAACATTACTTCAAAGAAGCTTCCTTTACAAGTTTTCAAGTTTATTTTTAATCAACTTCTTTTATTTTAAAGTTGTATGACATGTTATGAAAGGAAAAATGTTTTTGAAGAAGAAAGGATATTTTCCTCAAGAATTCAATTCAAGTGTTTTATCAAAATTATTTTCCATCTAAGATAATAAAGGGTTCTGTTTCTATCCATATTTTTACATTGGTTTGACTATGTTGTGATGGAATTATGTTTATGAATTCCTTTATCATATATGAATTGATTTATGATGTCATGATGTTTCAAGAATCCCATTTTTGTTATATGTGTTATGCGATGATGTATGTTTTATGATTATGTGGCACACATAAGAAAGGATTCATTATAAGATGGGTGGGACCTATATCTCCCTCCAATGCATTGGGTAATGATTTTATATCTCATGAGATAGACATGGCTGGAACGGAAGGTTATTTCGGTTCAGTGATACAGGACTGAAACGAGGAGTGAACTCGGTTCAGAAAGGGACTTTTTCCACTAAGATAGTCTTGGCAATGAGTCATGACTAACAAGAAATGATTTTCCATGATTATGTGTGCATGCCACAAAGATTCAAGTTTTATGTTATGATTATGGGGATCTCATTTTCACTTCTATGATTTATTCCATGTTAAGATATTATGATCTCTTTTGCAGGTTTTAATTTTCAAAAAGATATGATATGATTTTTATTTCCTTTATTTGCCCTTGCTGAGCATTTGAGCTCACCCTGTTATGTTTTCTTTTCCCCAGGCCAGGAAGATGGATATTAAGTAGAATATGCTAAAAGGGACCCTAGATATGATGAAATAAATGGGAGACACTGTAGAAGATTTATGAACCAGTTGTTTATGTTTCCCAGTTTCTAAAGACACTATACCTATACGGTCCTTTGTGGTTTTGTCATATGTTGTAATAAGTGTGATTCAATTTTGAAGTATTAACAATGTATGTAAAGTGTGGGTCGTTATAGTTGGTATCAGAGGAAAGGTATAGTCAACCTTTGGAAACTAGGATGTGAAAGCCTTAGTAAGAACCCTAAGGATAAGTCTAAGCATAGAACACAATATTAGTGTTTTAGAAATGGCCTTGAATAACCTAGGATAAGACCTTAAGCATGAAGATTTTATTCTTGAATTATGTGGTTTCCTATTATAATTAGTGTTGCTCACACTATTCTTCTTGGTTTTAGTCAATGGCTGGAACCCGAAGGAACCGTGTTAATGCGGAATGCGATGGGCAATGCAATGATTGTCCCCCTGAGCAACCAAACGATATGGGAGCTGGAATGCAAAAATCTTGTAGCCATGCTCACACAACTTTCTCAAGCTATGAATCATGCAGGATTTCCAAACGAACAAAGAAGGGAGCAACATTCTGTTGAATCCTTCATGAGGCAGCGTCCACCATCTTTCAGCGGGTCTACTGATCCATTAGTTGCTGAACAATGGATTAGTACTACTGAAAAGATATTTTCAGTTCTTCAATGTTCTGAGCATGATAAAGTCATCCTAGCAGTGTATCGTTTGGAAGGAGATGCGGATCAATGGTGGAATCTTGTTAAGAATACGAGGCAAAGGGATGAAATTGAGTCTATGGAATGGGACGAGTTCAAGAACTTATTTTTCAATAAGTACTTCCCTCGTATTCTCCGAACAAAGATGGAGAAAGAGTTCCTTGAACTGAAGCAAAGGGATGATGAATCTGTTGGTACCTATGAAGCAAATTTTACCAGACTTGCAAGGTACGCTTCTGGTATTATTATCCAACCTGAGAGTAAGATCGATCGATTCTTTAGTGGCTTAAAACCAAGTCTTCGAAGGGCTTTAGCCATAAGGGACTTCAATAGGTACGAGGAAATCGTTCGATGTGCTCTCAAAGTCGAGATGGAGATTGGAGTAACCCATCAGTCACATGGGTTTGATAAGAAGAGGAAGATGGAATTCAAAGAAAAATCTAAAGAGCACACGGAAAAGAAGATGAACTTTCCCTTATGCTCAAAGTGTGGAAAGAAACATGGAGGGAGTTGTCTTAAAGGGACAAGTAAATGTTTTAAATGTGGAAAGGAAGGTCATCGGGCATTTGAATGCCGTGATAATGGGAAGAAGATGTCCAATGATGCAAACAAAGGAAGGGATACACAAAATGAACCTGCTACACTTCAATGTTTCAAGTGCAAGGAGATGGGGCATTATGCCAATCAATGCCCAAATCCAAGGGTTGATGATGATGGTCGACGTCAACAAACTCTTAAGGCTAAAGAAAAAAGGAAAGTCACATGCAATTTCTATCAGCGATGTGGAGTACGATAACGATGTGGTGAAAGGTACACTTACCATCCACTCTAAAGTAGCAAATGTTTTATTTGATTCTGGATCCACCCACTCTTTTATTTCTGAAAAATTTTCTAAGGGTATCACCGTATTACCTCAACAATTAGATGTTGAGTTAGCTGTGACAACACCTAATGGCACATCAATCGCATCAGAAGTTTATAATTCTTCTCCGATCGAAGTTTGTGGGAAAGTGCTTCCTGCAAATCTTGTGATCCTTCCTTTAGTGGAATTTGATGTGATTCTTGGCATGGATTGGCTTTCTCTACATGGAGCTCATATCAATTGCCAAAGAAGGGAAGTCACATTTCATATTCCAGATCAACCTACGATCGTCTATCAATGCAAGGATGAACATAACCTTCCAGTGGAAATTTCTTCCATCTTATGGGTATTGATTCCACTAAATAAAGGTTATTTATCTCAAATAGTTGGTGAGAAACTCACGATTAAGAATATGCCCATTGTACGAAAGTTTGATGATGTCTTTCCGGAGGAATTACCGGGTCTTCCACCAAATCGTGAAGTTGAGTTTTCAATAGAACTCGTACCGGGTGCTTTGCCTATTTCAAAGACACCTTATAGAATGGCCCCAATTGAGTTGCAGGAATTGAAGAAGCAACTCCAAGAGAATCTTGATAAGGGATTCATACGCCCTAGTGCGTCACCTTGGGGAGCACCTGTTCTATTTGTTAAGAAGAAAGATGGATCAATGAGACTCTGCATTGATTATCGAGAACTTAACAAGATCACTATCAAGAACAAATATCCTCTCCCACGCATTGATGACTTATTTGACCAACTACGCGGAGCTCAATACTTTTCCAAGATTGATCTTCGTTCAGGGTATCATCAATTAAGGGTCAAAAGGGAGGATATACCAAAGACGGCTTTCCGTACAAGGTATGGACACTATGAATTTATAGTGATGCCATTTGGTCTTACTAATGCCCCTGCTATCTTCATGGATCTAATGAATAGAGTCTTTAGAGACTATCTTGATCAATTTGTGGTAGTCTTTATAGACGATATTCTTGTCTATTCAAAGAGCAAGGAAGAGCATGAAGATCACTTGAGAATTATATTGAAGACCCTGAGAAAAGAGAAGCTTTATGCCAAATTTACCAAGTGTGAATTTTGGCTTCAAAAAGTTGCATTTTTGGGTCATATAATCTCAAAAGAGGGGATATCTGTGGATCCAGCAAAAACAGAGGTTATCGAAAGATGGTCAAGACCAACAACAGTAACTGAGATCCGAAGTTTTCTTGGTTTGGCTGGTTATTATCGACGTTTTGTAAAAGATTTTTCACGATTATCTAATCCACTCACCAAGTTGACTCGGAAAGGAGTTAAGTTTGTCTGGACAGAGGAATGTGAAGAGAATTTCAAGGAGTTGAAAAGAAGGTTATCCAGTGCACCTGTGCTCACACTGCCTTGTAGTGGAGAAAGGTTTGTGATCTATAATGATGCATCCAAGAAGGGATTGGGGTGTGTTCTTATGCAAAATGATATGGTGATAGCTTATGCCTCACGACAGTTGAAAATCCATGAGCAAAATTACCCAACACATGATTTGGAGTTGGCTGCGGTAATCTTTGCATTAAAGATTTGGAGGCATTACCTTTATGGTGAAAGGTGTGATATTTATACTGATCATAAAAGTTTAAAGTATATTTTCACACAAAAGGAGCTGAATATGCGCCAAAGAAGATGGTTGGAGCTGATTAAGGATTATGACTGCTCAATCCATTACCACCCTGGGAAAGCAAACAAGGTGGCAGATGCATTAAGTCGACAAGACCATGCTAGTTTATCCATGATGAGGATCACAAAAGATCCAATATTTATGGATTTACAAAGGATGGATCTTGGAATTATAATGGAAGGGGAAAAATCTTATCTTTCTCAAATGAATGTTCAACCATCTATACATGTGAAGATTAAAGAGGCACAGAAAGAAGATGTCGAGTTACAAAAGAAGGTGAGAAATGTTCCTGAATTCAACCTTGATTGTGATGGGATAATAAAGTTCAGGAATCGGATTTGTGTTCCTCCCATCCCCGAATTAAAGAAAGAGCTTCTGGATGAGGCTCATAGTTCTTCATTCTCTATTCATCCTGGAAGCACGAAGATGTATAGGGACCTGAAAGAGTACTTCTGGTGGGATGGCATGAAAAGAGATGTTGCTGAATATGTCTCTCGATGCTTGGTTTGTCAACAAGTTAAAGCTGAGAGACAGAAGTCTAAGGGGATGTTACAACCATTACCCATACCCGAATGGAAATGGGAAAACATCACTATGGACTTTGTCACAGGACTTCCTAAAACATCCAAAGGCAATAATGCTATCTGGGTCATAGTTGATCGTCTTACAAAGTCTGCACACTTCATTGCTATTAGAGAGGATTTCTCTCTAGATCAGCTTGCCAGGATATATGTAAAGGAAGTGGTAAGATTGCATGGAGTACCACTTTCTATTATATCTGATCGAGATCCGAGATTTACCTCGAAGTTTTGGCGAAGTCTTCAGCATACTCTAGATACAGAGTTGAGTTTCAGCACTGCTTATCATCCCCAGACAGACGGTCAGTCTGAGAGAACAATTCAAACCCTAGAAGATATGTTGAGAGCTTGCTCTATGGATTTCAAAGGAGGTTGGGATCAACACCTACCTTTGGTGGAATTTTCTTATAATAATAGCTTTCACTCCAGTATTCAGATGGCTCCTTATGAAGCTCTCTATGGAAAGAAATGCAGGACTCCAACTTGCTGGGATGAAGTTGGGGAAAGAAAGCTATTAGGACCTGATCTCGTTGATGAAATGGCAGAAAAGGTCAGATCTATTCAACAACACATAAGAGCAGCTCAGAGTCGACAGAAAAGTTATGCCGACAACCGAAGAAAAGACCTAGAGTTTGAAGTGGGTGATAAAGTGTTCTTACGAATATCTCCCTGGAAGAGGGTTATGAGATTTGGAAAGAAGGGGAAGTTGAGCCCTAGATATATCGGTCCTTTTGAAATACTGGATCGTGTTGGGAAGGTAGCTTACCGATTGGCGCTTCCACTGAATCTCTCTCAAGTTCACGATGTGTTCCATGTATCTCTCCTGAGAAAGTACATACCAGATCCTTCCCATATACTCAGCTCAGAAGTTGTACCGCTGGAGCAAGATCTTTCTTATGAAGAACAGCCGATAGAGATTCTGGATCGTAGCGAAAACAAGACCACTCGCTTGGTGAAAGTTTTATGGAGAAACCACCAACTTGAAGAAGCTACATGGGAGCTTGAGGATATGATGAGGGAGAAGTATCCTCATTTGTTTGTTGCAAAGTGACGAATTTCGAGGGCGAAATTCTTTTTAAGGGGGGTAGAATGTAACACCCGAGACTTTTATGTTATATAAATCATCAAAGGAATCTTTTTCTACACAACACTTGCTTGGCTTGCTTTACACGCAATCGCGACCTTCCTCGATAGCTTGCGTCGTACGCAATACCGAGTTTCACTAAACAACAATATGCTATTAAAACTAGCCGTTATGAATAGTAATAACCACTTTTTGAAATTTTATAAATTTTATTTTTCAAAATGGACTTCATTTTTGGACTCAGAATATCGAAATTAGCCTAGGGTGAAATTTTGGTATTTTTCTGAAAACTTTCAATTTTTGATGAATAGTGAAACCACTAAGTGGTAGGTTAAAAACTGAATTTTGCATAAAACTTAATTTTACCGCTTCTGTGAATGGAATTTCAAAAATCCGACAGACACGGTTAATATCAAGGACTAAAATGTGGTTCAATGAGATGAAAATAATTTTTTGGTTAATAGTAACTTTTTACTATTTTTACCGCGGTTAATAGTAAATAGGGTAACTAAGGGTAAATATGATATTAATATTACCCTAACACATGTCCTAATTCTATTGGACAAGTTTAATTCGACCAAAAACAAACTTAGGAATAAAATATGACCATTTAGGCCCACTTGGATTAGATTAGGACATTTATTATTAATTTATTTAAAGAAGGGTTAAAATAGTTAAAATCAAAGTTTAATAAGTAAATCATTTTTAATATAGGGTTATACATAAGATAAATTCGATTGTAAATATTAATTAGAAAGCTAAAAAGATTTCCTACATGATGGTATTTTATTTGTAATTTTTAGACATCAAATAATTTAATTTATTTATGACACAAAGATGATGCAGTAATTATCTTATTAATGAAATATTGACAAAATTGATAATATAAATACCAAAATAAATGTAATTTGAGACTTTTTATGAATTCCACTAATTTTCTAGGTTACTATGATATATTAGTATTGATTTAATCAACTTGGTTCGAACATATAATTCTTTTATGACTTTCACAAAAATCATATATCAAATAGTGTCAAAATTGACACAAAATAGTTTTTAAATCAAATATTATATTATTAATTGTTATTTTATTCCTAAAATTCTAAGGTTCGGCCAAATGAATTAGATAAGGATATATATATTAATAATAAACAATTTGGGGTTCGTTTGTCATGTTATAGTAAGTGTATTAACCATATAGTGAAAGAAAACAAAAAGACACGGTAAAAGTTAAATTAATTAACTTAGAGTTAAATCTAATTGATAAGGTTAAAATAATACCCTAAACTTGTCTAAATCCTATTGGTTGATAGGATTTCGACCCATCCCAACTTTAGCTTCAAAATAAGACCCTTTGGAACCATTATAAACCGATTTTGACTTTAATATAAAATAATATTTTGAGATATTCCTAAGGTGCCCCTCTCCTCCCTTATAAAAGGGCACCTCCTCCCCCTCCTCCTCACACCAATTTGAGCACTCAAGCTCGGACAAACCCTGCCATTTTCCCTTCTCCACTTCCCTAGAATAATCCTAGAGGTCCTGGTCTTCTCCAAAGACCAATCTTAGTTCCTTAAGTGGAGGATTCAAGAAGGCGTTCCAAAGAAGAGGTAACATCCATTACCGATCTTTTCAATTTCTTTCTTCTTCAACTTCTTCTTCTTTAGTTGTTTCATGATAAAGTAATAACATCAGTATTACTTACATACTGATATGTTATTATAAATATGAAACAACCCTAATTCACCTTCTATCCATCCTACGGAAAAATGAAATCACCGCGCGTGCGTACGTACGGAATACCGTCTCCACGCCGTGGTGTAATCTATTTTCCACCATCACCTTAGAAGGATGGGTATAATGGTGTAATCAGTAACTATATATGATTATTATTAAGTAATATTGATACTGAAATAATATATATATATACTCCAATACAACTCCACGATCATAGGAACGATATCATCACTCGTGCGTACGTACGGAATACCGTCTCCACGATGTGATGCGACTCGTTCTACATGATCTTCATTTCATAATGATTATATAAATGAATTGAATGAATGAATATGGTATATACTACACTAATACCATTCTGGAAATGAATTATCTATAACCTAAAGATAACAATAAGAATTTATTCGACAAAACACGCATAAGAACAAAAAGTTATAAAGACCCGAGTAACAAGTAACAATGAAATATTACTAACAAAAAGCTAATAATATGACCATATATGATCTCATATCAATATGTATGATTCTGGAATAAATCAATAACATTATTTAATCCATTATACAGGAGCTTCGGACACGAACAAAGCAAATCGGACCTAAGGTAAGGGAAATATCACAATCTCATTTTTATCCGAGATTGTTTATTCGTAAGTATTTACTAGGGTGTATTTTATCATCCACATCCATGTTCCCTCAATATGTAATATTGTTTCCATCCACTTGAAATAGTTTAAATCCAATTTTACCCTTAGGTGAGTTTTTAGTAAAGAATATGAAAGGAATCTTTTGTCGTTTTTCCGTACGAGGTACTTTTTGACTTTTTCCGACAAAAGTACGAAGAATGTTTTTTTTAACTTATACGGCATGAATGGATTTTTAAAACATTACTTCAAAGAAGATTCCTTTACAAGTTTTCAAGTTTATTTTTAATCAACTTCTTTTATTTTAAAGTTGTATGACATGTTATGAAAGGAAAAATGTTTTTGAAGAAGAAAGGATATTTTCCTCAAGAATTCAATTCAAGTGTTTTATCAAAATTATTTTCCATCTAAGATAATAAAGGGTTCTGTTTCTATCCATATTTTTACATTGGTTTGACTATGTTGTGATGGAATTATGTTTATGAATTCCTTTATCATATATGAATTGATTTATGATGTCATGATGTTTCAAGAATCCCATTTTTGTTATATGTGTTATGCGATGATGTATGTTTTATGATTATGTGGCACACATAAGAAAGGATTCATTATAAGATGGGTGGGACCTATATCTCCCTCCAATGCATTGGGTAATGATTTTATATCTCATGAGATAGACATGGCTGGAACGGAAGGTTATTTCGGTTCAGTGATACAGGACTGAAACGAGGAGTGAACTCGGTTCAGAAAGGGACTTTGTCCACTAAGATAGTCTTGGCAATGAGTCATGACTAACAAGAAATGATTTTCCATGATTATGTGTGCATGCCACAAAGATTCAAGTTTTATGTTATGATTATGGGGATCTCATTTTCACTTCTATGATTTATTCCATGTTAAGATATTATGATCTCTTTTGCAGGTTTTAATTTTCAAAAAGATATGATATGATTTTTATTTCCTTTATTTGCCCTTGCTGAGCATTTGAGCTCACCCTGTTATGTTTTCTTTTCCCCAGGCCAGGAAGATGGATATTAAGTAGAATATTCTAAAAGGGACCCTAGATATGATGAAATAAATGGGAGACACTGTAGAAGATTTATGAACCAGTTGTTTATGTTTCCCAGTTTCTAAAGACACTATACCTATACGGTCCTTTGTGGTTTTGTCATATGTTGTAATAAGTGTGATTCAATTTTGAAGTATTAACAATGTATGTAAAGTGTGGGTCGTTATAATATATGTTATAAATATATTACTAAACCATAATAATATTATATCATTTGATATATTACTTACTTATGTTCTTTTATCACCTGTTTATTAATAAATCTTTATTAAAATCTTTATTTTTTAAGATATCTACTTCATTTTTCTTATATGTTCTGGTTTGGTACTTTTGGTATTTGTATATTAATCATGGTTAAAATACCTAAATAATTTTTGTAATTATATAAATTTTATATTTATTAGTTATTTACATGTTTATAGTCATATATAAAAGTATATATAGAAAATGGAATTATACTGTTCATGGGGACGGATGGTCGTTCGTATGAATGAATGATGTTTTCATTTTTTTATAGAAGGAATGATTGAAAGGTAAATACTAACAAAAAAGTATATAATCATTGTTATATCATATATATAATTTTTATTAATTAAATATTACCTTAATAAAATATATGTAAAATGGAAATGAATAATGAATCTCATCGCTTCATGGAGCTGGTAGTCTACACGCGAGCATGAGCGACATTATTATTTTCCCAAAGAATTGAAGGTGAGAAGTTAGAAGTTATATATTTATTATAGAAGTATTATTATGACCTAATTATCATATATAATCCTTAAACCCAACATAATTACCAACCATGAAATATGGTGGTGGAAAATTAATTTTATCACCTCATGGAGATGATATACTGTACGTAGACATGAGTGATATGTTCACTTAACCTTTTATATAAATGAATATGGATAATGATGGTTTAATATTAATAATAAAATATAATTTTATTTAGTATTTTTAATTTATTATTTTATTATAAATACTATAGATTTAGATGAGTTAAAGATGTAAAACAAATTAAGTGACCAGTCAAGGTGATTACCTTATCTTTGAATGAACTAATTTTAATCTTCTATAAAGTATCCTAGGGTTGGTATTTTTGGAATAAAATAACATATAAAATATTTATAATGATGTTTAGAGACAATTTTGGAATATTTTTTTTATATAAATGGCTAAAATTGGTGTCAAATAGAGAAATGAGAGGAGTCCTTTTATAATGGAGGGAGATGACATGAATTAAATTATAATAAAGGCAGTCTCAAGAAAAATACATCCAAATTAAGATATATTAAAATATAAGATACCATTTTTTTTGTATTATAATCTAAAAAAAATTTCTTTATGTGTCGTTTTAAATCTATTATTTTGGCATACCCTCTTAGTTATCAAATTTTAACATTAACAGAGGTAACATTACATTCATTCTTAAGGGTTTATAATTTTCATTATAAGGTAACTATTGAATCCTAAATGTAAAATGATCATATTTTAGACTATATATTATCTTGATTTTTAATTTCCAAAATTTTATACTTTCTCAATAATTTAATAATACATTCATTTAATAAAATGTTATTAATGTTAATTTTTATACTATTTATTTAGTTTGACCTAATAGACATATGTAAATGTTTTTATATATAATATTACCCCTTCACACAATTAATATATGTAATATTAATATATTAAAATTATGTAACACTATAACTCACTAAAATTATATTACTTTTAATATTTTTATAATCATTTTTTGAGTAATTGAATAAATATTGTGTCGGAGTTGTGTGAGTATTTAAGGTAATTAAATAATTTATAAAAATTATAAATAAATTTATATCATTAATATAATATCATTAATTTCATAATGAACATTTTTATTCATTCATAGCTTTCTTTTGATCCGACATGAACACATAATATGTATAAAATGTAAGAGATATACATTTTTTATTTTTCTTTGCTTTAAATATTATATTTGACATTTTAATAAAATATTGCACATTAAAAAAAATTAAATTTCACACCTTAATTTATAGTTTTACAATTAAATTTATTCCAGGTTAATTGGGATGAAACTTATTTCATTTTCAATTATTTGTATCAAAGATAAAATCGATTTAAATTTTATCGAGGTGATAAATTCTACAATGGTTAATTTTTATAACAACTAAAAAAAGAAAAATATTTTCCAAATATTAGCCTCATGGTTCCAAATATGAAATAAATTTTATAAAATTTAATTTATATATGTTTGAAAAATTAACTATAATATAATCATGCAACATGAAATCACAACCTCATTTTAGAAAAAAAATATTTTTCAGAATAAAACTTGATTTATAATATCACATGCGTAGAAAAAATATTAAATGAATATTGATTCTTTTTAATATTTATTTTATAATTTTCAGTAAAAATATTCACCAATTTTGATTAATTAAATTTATTGAGATATAAAATACATATTTCACATAGAAATAGTTTAATCATAAAGATATTTCCTTTTCATTAAAATGATTTTGATTTTGATTTCCAATAATTTGAAAACTAATGAGTTCATATTATACAAGATTAATAGATAAATTTTAGTAGTATATCATGGTTTATTTGAACTCATTGTTGGGTGTGACGAAAGATATCAAAGAAATATTATTATTTAAAAATATTAAAAAAATTGTAGTCTAGGAATTTGTAAAAGGCATTGCATGACATGAGGGATCAATGGTGGCGGTACTTAGTATGTATTCTTGACACACGAGCCCCTTTCATATGGTTGATCATGGCATATACAAGGTTGACCATGACAGGTGATACCACAAGAGTACTCAACCTATAATAATAATCACATACGTCATGTAGTCTAATAATTTTTGACGTGTCTCAACAAAAACATAGTCTGTTATCCAAGGAGATCATACATAACATGTACTCTTGCTTTTCCCATAACGAATACCCACAAATAGTTTTTTTCCTAATTGCACACTGTGTAAATAAAATGGGCTGGAAGGCATGTACTATGTCATTTCCTAGATTTTGATCTAGACCTACATGGTGTGATGAACAATTATGCATACATTGTGATATTTATATACATCAAACACCCTAGCATCACTTCAACGGATTAACAATGTTTGTATTCCTATGAGAAACATATCTTGTAGTCATGTTATTAACCACAAATCAAAATTTCTTTGATTTTCTTGTGATAGACACAAGACCAACCACCTATCACTCCTATCTTCCCAAAAACTACTATTTTGGCCCATCAGGGATCCTTTTTAGTGATTAAATCATCACTATCACACCACGATGAAGTTATCCCACCATATTGAATGAGGATCCACATGCGCACATTGATCACTTCCCCATCTACATACAATCACCTCAAGCCTATCACCGAGCATTCATGATCTTCAAAAACACAGCAATTTGTAATACATTATGATGGATAGTGGTATAAACCATCATTATAAATCATTATAAATAATGAGTGAGGGAAAATCATTGTTGGTGAAAAGATTTCCACTCCTAGTTCTTATCAAGTAATAGTTTCTTAAAAAAATCCGGGAAAAAAAATAACTTAGTAATATTTGATGCCATTATGTTAGAGACTCCTAAAATTGTTTTGGGATGGATTAATCTCCATAATAATATTATTTAGAGGAAATATGACAATGGAAAATTATTTGAAAAATGAATGCAATTGCGTGATAATTTATTCATCGCAATGAATAATTAAAATTTATATAACCGGGGGAAATAATTTGAGGGGAGGGTAAAATTAAAATAAAATCCCTTCCATTTGGTGATTCATTAAATATTAAAATATATATATTTAAATTTTTTTATTATATTTTTTATCATAGTATTTTGATCTGACCATCGAGAGCATTATGAATCTATCTTTGTTCTTTTGAGATGATGATTGTTCCACAAATATTCATTTACTCTACTCTATCTATCGATCTTGAGTCGATGATAAAAAATATAAGGGTAACCTTAGAGATAAATCACATGTAGTTACCTATAACCACAAACAATGACAACAAATATTTTTAATTAAAATATGTGAAATAGTGAAGTTTAGATTCAAACACATGAATATAAATCGTACACCTCATCCCCAAAAATCACCTCATTTTGAACATAGTTAAAGTGTTAAAATTTTCATTTGATCTCTTGTTTAAGATATAGCGTTTTCTATGCTTCCATGATAGTAATCAATTTAAATAAAAAAACTAAAATTTATTTATAAATAAAAAGGCTTATAAATTCACCAAAACAAAGATTAAGGGTAAATACCAAGGTTTCAAATGATTAGAACCATTAAATTTTTTCTAAGGTCATGTATAAGGGTATATTTGTCATTTTACCTAAATGGATTTCCCAATACTATGAAACTAAACATTGATATAATTATTAACTAGGGAAAATATGGATAATTATATCCTCCCTACTGTTAAACCTTTTCAATCCCATAATGGAAAACAATTTTTTCTATAAAAAAAGAAATATGAAAAATACCATGCGAAAAACAATCCACTGATTCACAAACATTCCTTTTATTTGGGCGTCCATGCTCAGAGAGAATATAGAGTGCCACCATCATAGAATGGGAGACTTTATTTACTCCTCATATCTATAAACTCTTACTAATTTTAAATAAATAAATAAACTGAATAATAATCGCAATTCATCCATGTTTCTCCTAGCCTCCTCACAAAAAAAACATTTTCATTTTAAAAATGGAATCCTACCACATGGAATGAAACGAGACCATGAACAATTGTCGTCTTTTTCAAAATGTTTCATCTCGAAGGTCACATCCTGTGGGATAACTTCACTCTCCACCAATAAATGTTGTTCCTAATGGTTATCATATTAGAATATTACATCTTCACCACACTAAATCACTAAGTTATTCACAAATATTATTCACTGA
Organism: Viscum album; assembly: GCA_963277665.1. Classification (NCBI taxonomy): domain Eukaryota; kingdom Viridiplantae; phylum Streptophyta; class Magnoliopsida; order Santalales; family Viscaceae; genus Viscum; species Viscum album. The sequence continues at coordinate 838,354,944 of OY728137.1, forward strand.
AACTATAGGATTATTATAGTATCATTCCCTTCAGGATCTATATCAACTAATATATCTTCTCCAGCCAATAAGAAAAACTCCTAAATTTTTCCAACATATGAAAAAAAGGAAATATTTTCCTTCACACGCAACCAATTTGTTAACAATCATAGTTATTCTATATACACATGTTTCACTACAATAGTATTACACCCTCCATTAAAGAAAACCATGTTGATTTATCATCCCTCCATCATAAATTTTATTATGGAGAATATTTTGAAATAAACCTAACTCAAAAAAAATTATAGTATCCCCCATTTTCTCATCAGGTGGAAAAATCCACAATAGTCCAATGAAAATGGTAGATACTACATATATAACCATTATATGTTAGCTCTAGAACCCTAGACAAAGCATTATAATACCTGATAATTGATGGATCAAAAAATCAAATAATACCCCCTCGTCCAATTTATTTAAAATTTTATATGTAATGGAAATTACAATAGCACCATGAGATTTTGTGAAATATTTATTTGGAATAAATTTTGTCATTTTGATATTTTTAATTACACACAATATTTTGTTTAGCTTCCATTACATGCAGCACCTAATTTATCTTTCATAACACTAATTTTAAAATAAACAATACATACTATTTAAATTTTATTATTTTTGAGTGTTATTATCACCTAGACATTGAAACAATATTTAATAATAGGATTAATAATAAATTATTTAAAAATATGATTAATTCATTTGGATATAAATTAATTAAAAATTAAAATGAAAACCATTAGAAAATAAGGGATATCATTTTCTCTAATAACTACTGTTTATGATCATAAAAATATTTCATTTCAATAAATTAAATAAAAAACTTTTGCAAAATTATTCTAATCTAATGAATATTTTCTTATTCAATAAAATTTCTTAATATTAATCTTATATATTTTGTGCACAAAATATTATAATTAATATAATTTTTCTCTTAAAACCGTGTTCTTCAGAAAAAATGTTTTGTTGTATTTTTGGAAATATGTTACTCTTAATTTTTTCTACTTTTAGAGAATCATTTTGACTTTTTTTATTAATTTATTAAATAATTATTATTAAATATTTATATGGAGATATTTTAATAATTTCAGTTGAAGATAAAGTTTATGATGAATAATAAAAATTACTGATTTATATAAAGAATTTTTAAATATTTTAAAACATTTTAAAATGTCAAAAATATTAAAAATGGATTATAAGTAAAATTATTTAAATTATATATCTTTTAATAAAATTTAGTTTATTTGAATCAATTTAAATTTTAATTTCGATATATTAACTTTTCATATATTTGACCATTTTCTCTTTGGAAAATAGCTTTCTTGCCACAACAGCGAGATTAATTTTAAATAAAAAAATTCGGTTTCTATTAATGAAATTTGGAAAAATGAATTTAATATTTACAATTATCATAATTTATATTATCTAATATATTCCATGAATCTTGTTACCATAATTATTAGTAAAAACAATAGAAATTATTTACCACAGTTAATGTAAAAATAGGTTTACTATGGGGTTAACCATAAATGATAAGGTTTAATTATGACCAAAAATATATACAACACAAATTATATAACCATATTTAGACCTCAATGCTTCTAATTTCTTGAATTTTCAATTTTTTATCCTTATTTCATATGAAAAATGTGGGTTTACCTTTTTTATTTCAAAAATTACATGTCTGCCACTCACCTCACTTATAGAAGCCCACCCCATATAATCACCTATTAACACTTAAAAATAGAATTTTTTTCAAGATAGTCTAATATAATTATATTATATCTATATTCTCATCTTATAATTAATTTTTTGTTCATAAATCCATTTCAAGAAGCCATTTTTTAAAATCAAAACAATTTTTCGGGAGAAGGGGTAACATCCCTAACCAAGCATTTTATATTATTTATAATAACACTATATTAAATTAATTTTAGTAAATTATAATATAATAATATCAGTTTATTCCATATACTTTTATTTTATTATGTTAATTATAGAACCTAAATCATTTTACTCATCCATCAAATGGTCTATAAAATCATCATTCCTGTGTACGATAGACTAGTGAGTCGTGAACCGAGGTTATAATTTTTCCATGAGCACCTATAATGTGTATATATAATAGTCTATTTATTGTTAATATTTCATTATTATATTTTTATTATTCTTTAAGAATAATAATATCTCATATTACTTCTTTCTTTCCATTCCTTGGTAATAAATTAACGTCGTTAGTGAGTACGAAGCACTGCCACCGCTCGATGCGATGTGATTCATCCATGAATTACATAGATGTTAAAAAGGATTCATTTAATAAAAATATGTGAAATTAATTATATAAAAATTATAATATAGTGGTAATATATTATTTTCTATTATTTCATTCTTTATATCAAGAAAATTGAAACAATATTCTTGCGTATATACGACCAACCGTCTCTATAAATATTATATTTCTTTTCCTATCTCAAAGTTTTATGGATAAATCTAATTATAGGTATACCAAATATATATTATATTATTATCCTGATTAAAATTATTTATATGATTTAACCATGATAAAAAATAAAAAATCAAATCATATTAGAAAAACAAAGTAGTTATTACCCAAAATGTGACATTAACATTGAATTGCTAATAAATAGTTAAGAAAATGTTATAAATAAATAATATATGTTATGATATATATACATATTTTTATATAATAGATTTATCAGAATATTATATTTATTAAATAGTTTATTTGAACATTTTGGATGGAATTCAAGTCTTAAGGTAAGGGATTTCCATATAACTTTAATTTCATGTGTGACACAAGCCATATTCACCATGTGTTTCATTTATATGGTGTATTTAATTACCATGAATATATTTATGATTTTTATACTTAAATTTATTGGTATTTACATATCCATTTTATTATCTCTCTTTCATGGGGCTTACGATTCAAATTTTATCAAAGCGGTAATTGATTTTTCCTGAAATTTCATTCATTATAACATAAGTAATGTTATGAACCAATAATATTAAATGAGGTGTATATGAATCATAATTTACATGTTATATAATGAATATACTTATTTTAAATATATTATAATTTTCATTTAAATTTTTTCATTCAGGGGTTATGATTCAATGTTACAAACGTGTGAAGAGTTTTTTGTCATAATATCATTGTTTATTAGGATTGTTTTTTATTATAATTCCAACGATGACATGATATGATATATATCTAAAAAAACCCATTATTTTTATTATCTTATAATTATGTCATGAGAATAAATTTTTCCACTTCCATTTCCTTTCTTCATGTACTTATGAGTTTTAAACGATTTTTTAATAAATATCATCTTTATATCTCTATTAAATCGATACATATTTTTCTTCCAAAACCATGATTTCAGAAAATGGTTTCAATGTACTATTAATTATAAAAGTGATATATTAAAGAAACTTATACCCATTTATTACTTTCTAAAAAAGAAAGTAGAATGAAATTTACATGTCAATTTCTAAAGAATTCCCATTTGGAATTTCCAAAAAATGCGAATGGAATCTATGTTTTAATGTTTACATTAAAAATAATATTTCCAACCATTATTACCATTATTTGGATTTAATATTCCTCTTTAGTTTTAAAGGTTCTTTTAAAAAAAATTATTTTCATAAGGTATTATGTTTTAAAACGTTTTTTTAAATCTAAAAATAATAATTTCATCAAGAAATGCTTTAAAATATTTTGAATATTAATTTATCTATTTTCAAGAATATTTTCAGTAAAATAGATTTTCAAAATATTTTATGATTTTTAGGATTAAAATTTTATTATCAAAAAGAAATTATTTTCCTCAGGAAATGTCCCAAGTTATATTTCAAAATCATTTCCCATCTGATACAGTATCCATTTATTCTAATTATTCTTTACCTGGGATAATATATAGGATATCATTCATATTATTTATATGGATGGTGTTTGTTTATGATGCCTAGATGATTACAATATGTGTATCCCATCCATGAGTTATACCATGATAAAGTAAATATATACCCCACATCTTTTTCCATAGGTTAGATCTGATGAACTGGTGAAATGATTTTGAAACATAATTATTTTCTATAGGTTGTGTTATGATGAAATGTTTATGAAACACATTTATTGTCATGGGTTTTGATATGATGAATTTTTTTATAATCCATTTTCATAGATATTTATTATTTTCATTATGTGATAGTATTGACATAATCATCCCTTTAATTCATTGGATATATATTTATATCTAATCAGATAAAAATGGGTGACAAGTTATTGGTCTTGATCCACTATGGGAAATAAGTGCATTGTAATCCGTAATAGGAAATAAGTGGTAAGTCATGATCGACTATATTAATTTTCATGGTAGTTAACCTTGACATATAAAATATATTTACAATATTTATGATGGTTCAACATGTTTATGATATTATATTTTGATATCATGTTTATTTGTGATGATTACTTACTCTTATGATCCATGTTTTTGAAAATGATGATTTTTAATGCCATAAATCATGTTTATCTTATATAAAATGATGATTAAGAACCTGATAAGGTATTTTCATGATCACATACCCTTATACATAGCTTTTTTCATATGATCAATATTTAAATCTCTTATTTTTCCCTTAACAATAATCTGAGATCACTCTTTCTCTTGTTTCCTTTCCGAGGTAAGGAAGAAAGGATTAGGTTGGGTATGGCTAAGAGGAGAACTATGTGAGAACATTTTCATGGGAGGTTTGTATGATAATTCATGAAATATGAATATATTTTTTCTTTTATCCAATGATATTAAACTATTATTGTTTTTAGGTTTGTGCTTATGAAATGTATTTGATATTCATCTAAATTGTATTGATATTTATGTTTAAAATTAGGGGTCATTATAATGCCCCCAAATACCCACACATCATACCAAATTGGAAGTTACAATATACTAGGGAAATACCTGTTCTGGATTTCGATCATGATGTCTAACATGAACACCATGATAAACCACTAATCACTGAGGTAAATAGATAACATCTTACTTATTTTTAGGAATACCCTTCAGATCCCTCACAAGAGAGAATTTGGTCATGATAGACCAGTAAATGTGTACTACCTCCATGTTACTCTCTCACAAGGGATTGGGGTGGGAGCACTATTGATGAAAAATGGATAAAAGTATCCCTATCCCAATAAAATAAAACATTTTAAGGAATTTTAATAAAGAATCTCTATTTTAAATAGAACATAATATTCTATAATAAGAATGTATGTCATTATGCCATTATAATGAAACTATGATCTCATTAATAATCATGGTTTGGAATTTACATTTCCCATCCTCTGCTCTAGGAATCTAAATATCACACTTCAAGAGTATACTACAAAAATAATTTTCTTCTAGTAGGAATAGATAAATTCATCAAACAACTAATATAGTCTCTCACAATCTGACAAAAGGAAAATTTCATTCTCAGCCATCCATAAAAATATAATGGGAGATAACAAATTTACTTTAAAAGAGATAAATTATGTATTTGGAACGAAATATAATGAAAATGTTTCTCTCCCATAAATTAAAATTCATGATTAATCCTTAAAAATAATTTGAGTATTCCACTACATTCAATGGAAGTGAATTTTTTACCACTCCCATTATGTTTATGGTTATCACTATAGCCTGATGTGTAGTTGAATATAACAATCTACGTGGTGGCTAAAATTTCCACACATGAGGTGACGCCAGTATATATAATGTGTGCACCTCACCTATTTTACTCAACCACCCAAAATATTACAATACTAGCGATGGATAACCCTTCAATATCAGGGGTGGGTGGTATCACTATATCTCATATCTATTATAAAGGAATCTAATGAATGAACTATTTATACACTATGATTGAAAACACTTCACTAGAAGATGTGAGTGAAATATGAAATCTATTAATGGAAATTATATTATTAAAATTTTTATTGCATAGGGATTCTACTTAAATATCGAACTTCATAATATATGGTGGTGCATGAATTTAACATCCAACGCAATCCTGCAATTTGGGCCATGAAAAGTCAAAAAAATAACTATTTAAACATGACCCCTAAGGCCTTGCTATATCTATCAATCATGAAAATTTTTCCAAAGTAATAACAATCAATAGATCATGCTTAGACAGATCTAATTGTGTTTATTGTGTAAGTGAATCACTCTATCATCAATATCCAACTCCTCTCACACTGATATATCAACCACCAAAGAACTGTATAGAATGAAAATATAACTAAAAAAATGAGTTATTTTATCTTAACATTTCATTTAACAAAAAATTATTTTTATATAACTATGTTTATTGTCTTCAAGTGAAATGGTATCATAATCCACCAGATATAGAAGAACTCTACTAATAATATTCAACTACCAAATCTCACTTGGTTGAATCCTATATAGGTGGTGTTGCAAGAAAACATAACCCCATCAAAAAGGGTCTCTCTCTATATGCTCCACCATAACCATTGAAACAAAAAAAATTAACTATGAAAATTGTATAGGGTACACCTTGCAGGTACAATGGGCCTCAATTAATACTCATAATTGTTTATGTTACAATACATAGTGTATAATATTCTCATATAAAATAATATCCAGTACAAGCACTCAAAATCCAACTATGGTTGTGAATTCCTATCTTGAGTTCAATAAAACACCATCTATCAATGGATTAAAACACTATGTGAGGAAATTAACATAAGAATTGTAATATGTTCTTTGAGTGTATAATCTAGAAAGAAGTGTATATATTTGAATATTTCCAATCCTATATCTATCAAGGATCTGAGTCCCCTCATAAATTAGCATGGTAAATGTCATCAAAACACACACAATATCTATGGATAATTTGTGATCTTAGTACACTCATAGTGATTATAATTCACTCTACAATATGGTATTTACTAATAAGAAAGTGGAGAATGTTATTAGGATCATAGATATAATTTATCTCTTTATTGAGTCTCTGAAACACCTCATCACATGCTAATCAGTAGTGAGAGGCTTGACTACTATAATGAGATATTTATGACATTACATTTAAATAAAAGCTACCATCATTGGGTATCACCCGTCACTTAATGGGATGAACCAAAAATGTATTATATAATATATATATTATCTAATATACAATGAACATGTATGATCATATGTGACCATTATATGAATCATATATTAACATAGTAATACCGAAAAAATTCTTTATTATAGATTTGGGTAAAATATAATCTTCTCTGAGTCCTAATGATGGAGATTTCAAACACTACACCCATGTTAATATTCTTAGTCTACCAACTAAACTCTAGACCCCATTGACATCAATCCTAAAATTCTCCACCCATTCATTAAATGGATTCTAACATCAATTTTTCTTTTCAAAGACTCACTATGATACCTCTATGATCCAACTAAACCCACTAGGGCCCCATCTGATCTAGAAATATGCAATGTGTGCCACCACAATTCAACCACTCATAGTACAGGGGTTGGTGGGTGGCACTAAGCATGCAGATAAAACAATATTTGAGGCCATAAAACAAATCATCATGCATGAAACTCATATATCCAAGGAAAAAATAACTAGAATTACTAACCATATAAAAATAATGTATTTAACAACATTATTTTTTTGTAAGAGACCCCGCCTAATTATTACACTTCCCCATAAGAAAATTCCATAGAAAATGTACATCTAAAAATTCCTAAATTCAAAAAATGTGAGACACTACAATGGTAGTCCTTATTACAGGGTCACTTGGATCATTCTTTAATTGTACCAGTCATTATAACCATTAAAAACTACTAATAGTCATAAAAAACATCAATAATCAACTCTAAATATGAAACACTAGTGTTGTATGCACCAAAATCACCCATAAACATTTCTTCCCTTGCAATTACGTAACATGTGTGTGAAAAATTCATATATATGGGTTATTATAATCATATTTACTAGGACACCCTAAACACAAAAAGGAAATATAAAAAATAATTCAACTTATTCTCTAGAATATAAGTGAATCCCAAAAAAGATAAGAAATTTAGAAACACTCTAAAAATATAATACATTGAGATGTAATGAATTCCGAGTCCTCTCATATAAAATCCATGGATGATTTTTTCCCAATAGGATATAGGGATGGTCGATATTTCAAAATATTCACCTAGCATGCAGTCAATATCCAAGATATAATTTGCATCTCCAATTAATGCATGGAATCCATGGGGTTTCGATTAGTCCAATGACTTTAAACTTATCAACCTTTATAACTTCAACATTGATACTATAAATCATAATGGGGTCACACTATTATTAAATGAGGTACATCAATCAATGGACTATCAAACATTAAATTTCATAATGATCATGTCACTGATATTGAAAAAATAGAGGAAACTGTACCCTCTATCAGAATAGTGGTCAGATATGTGAAATCTAAATATTTTTTCGATAATAACATAGATTCATAAAAACTGAAATACATCAAATAATATGCAATAGGGGACTCTTGACTTCTCATGTAGAATTAGTGTCATGAGGGGTAGCCTGAATCCGTTGATAGAAGACATGAACCAGTGTATGTGGTGGACTTCCTAACTCTATCAGACTGGAGTGTGCCTTTATACTTTTTAAGGCCAAGGAAGTACCATCCATGTGCTCAATATAGAGTACTAACAACCTAAACATGCAGAGGACTACAAAACTAAAATAATTTAATGGACCCATTACATTCCATTTGAATGTCACTAGTGGTGTTCCAAATTAAGTGGACACTCCAGTCATCTTAGAAGAAATTATTTGTCGACCCAATAGATATGAATTTACTAAATTACACATAGAACTCATGTCTCCACTTTGATTCCATATAGGATTATACCATTTTATTCATGATGGACGAAATCATTAGATAGTCTACTTATTTTCTGAAATCTGATTCATATGAAGTGAAAGACATAAATCCACCGTGGATGGAAATGTACTCAACATATTTTCCAAAGGTACATAGTACATAGACCCTCATAAAAAGTTACTCCGTGTACTCCCCTTCAAATTTCATTGGAAATAAACCTACAAGGAATGTTATATAGTGTACATAGTGTGTAGTATCAGTGAGGGAGGTACTCAACTTGTATCCATGATAAAATGATCCTTTTCATATCAAATATCAAAGTGTTTTCAAGATGGTTCATTATATGTGATGTCCATGAGAGTACTCCACATGTATGACTAGTCACATGGGTCATGTATCCCACAAATATATAATGTTTCTTAATAGATACACAATTGGTGATATGGTCAGAATGTTACAGTAATAAAGTATATCCCTTCCCATATCGCATACTCATACATTGTGTGTATCATAAGTAAACAATATGTAAACTAATATAAGTGTTTTATTATACTCTTTCCCTCATATGGTTGTGAAAAATATACCTATGTGGTGTAAATATAAATTTTATATACTATATGATATTTACTGACATCCAAAACACTAATATATAGATAGAGAGGTTCATATTGTTTGGTTCTCTAAACCACATGTTGTGTGATTTTGTTCTCTTCCCAAATTTATATACTAGATTATTTTCTTACTATAATTGATGGATCCACCCATGATCATTCTTATAATTCTAATCGCCAGCAACTAAGGCCACTAAGGGTCCATATTAGTGATATGTTCATCACCTTGTCATCATTGTGAAATCTTACCACCATATTACATGATGATATACCTTTAAACATTGACTACTTCTCTATCCATAGGATATCACCTATATCGTAACATCATTTTATTGAAATCTATAACCACACTGTGATCCATATTCTATTAAAAATTATTACGGTATAGTCGATCTCAAGCACAAAATAAAATGATGAGAGGAAGGGGAATCCTGATATGATAATTTGGACCACTCAAGGTTATCATCTGGGAAATGTTTATTGATAAGTTATAAGATAGAATCAATAATCTGAGAATATTAACCACATTAATATTGGAGGATATAAATTATCATAGAGGTGATGAATCTATTTTATATTATTTATTTGTTGAAACAAGATCAAGAGATGACCATTTTGAGATTTATCATATTTGTGAGATAATTTATTCATCATAATGAAAAATTCAAATTCATGGGCATCATAAAAATAATTTCAGAATAAGGCATAAATAAAAATGAAATACCTTACTGAATGGAGAATCACTATAGATTCAAAAATCTATCATATTATTGATGCCTTGATATTTTATTCACAACATGATTTAGTCGTTTATATCGTACATAATATAGTTTTATTCCTTGGATGTGATACTGATTAAACCAAGATCTTGTATTCATAATATCACCCGATTTAGGCTCATTATCGAAAAATGAAGCTAACCCTTGAGATAAATACTAAGTATTAATTTATTGCTACAACCATGGTCAACTGGGATTTTAAATTTAAATTTCTAAAACGGGCTAGTTTACGGTTTGACAGAATTGTACAAAACTAGAAACTCTACATGAAAAAACACTCGAATCTAAACATAACCATGGTGTTAAAAATTTTATCTGAGCTACTAGTTATTAGATATCATCTTCCACGCTCAGTGGTAAATAATTTATATAAATAAAAAATATTAATATTCATTATAAATAAGAAGTCATGCAAAATCACAAACACTCTTCTCATGGGTAAACACTATAACTTTAAATCATATAAACCATTAGAAAAGTTTTATAAGGTAATTTACTTAATTAAATTTACCAAATGAACCCTAGAAATGTCCAAGAACACTCTAACAAAAAACTATGCTATTTATCAACTAGAAAAAATATAGTTTGGTGAATTCATACAATATGAGGGTTACCTTTGGAGGTGACATTATACTATCTACCATTAATATATCTCCCTAAAAATCATGTAACATGTCTTGGAATATTCAATATAGAAGACAAAATTTTATGTTTCAAAGGGAATAATATATTTCAAACTTATATTTTATTTAAATTATTCTAAAATTTTCATGTTAAAAACCTATGTCTTTGATTTGGTAGATGTTTTTTCTACGACAAGATAGTTAGAATCCGCATTATAACCTAAAAATTATATCATTAATAACTATAAAATACATTTTTATGAAAAATTGTGTCTAACAATGAGAAAAAACATTAACATATCCTTCAATAAACTTATACATTCACTGAGGTTATTAATCATTAAAATCTTAGCACACTAATTATTTTTTTAATAACCCTATTCAGCATTGTTTTAACCTAAAGACACCACTTTCATTGCATATGATTCCCAATAACCACTAATTACTCTTACATAGGCATTGGTGAATTTAGTTAACATCATGTAGTGAATTATCATCGTATAATATGATTGATAATGTTGTTTTTAGTAATGATGTATTAACTATATAATGTGGTCTCAGTTTTGAACTTATTCTTGGATTATTATATTGTATATGAAATAGAATATTGTATTACTATAAAAAGTATATTTTCAATATTTTCATTTAAATTTGATTTAAATGTTTTATAAATATTTTATTAATCAAATTAAAATGTATTTTGGAATAAATATTTAATTTACTAACATGTTATAACTTTAATTAATTGTTATTTATTATATCAAATTATTATATATTTTAAATATATATATATATATATAAGTAAATATCGTTATGATAAAATGTTGATACTACAGAGATTTTAAATCTACAGGGAATTACATATATTTGGAATATATATTTTTTATATTGAAATTATGATTATAATTTATAAAGGATTTATAAATTGAAATGTAATTAAAACATATATAAGATTTCATATTTAATAGTATGAGTTCTAACTGATTAGAATGAGTTGACTTATAACATCACTCAAACCATCCATTCATAATGCATCAGGTGCGTTCCTAATCACCAAGGGTTGGAGACAAACACTATGGTATAAAATTGTATAAATATGGTATGGTTTTATCCTCATAATATTTTTAATCCGTGATTAATTCTACATAAAGATATTACATGGAGTGTTTTTTATCAAACACTCATGCAAAAAAACAAATATTTTCAATACAAAATACACATTAAAATAATTTATAACAAAACTCAATGAATAAATCCTCACATAGCCACATCATTATATAAGATATCATAATAAGATAGAAAATAATAAATGAGAAAGATAACCAAAACAATGATTTTATTAGGAAGGGATTATATAAAAATATTCCCAAAAATAAATAAAATCAAACCCGGGATACCACCAACTATCTCTTCATGACCTATAATCACTCACCACATCAGTAACATTCCAACATGAACCAACCAAAAACCTCAAACATAAAATTTAACTCTACCATGAAACTCAAAAGTAAACATCAAAACTGTAATCACCTTTTCGCGTATGAATGGAGTGATCTAAACACACGTAATTGAATTTTTTTCCAATGACTTTTATAAATCTCTTTTGAAATATATTTCATTATTTCTAGTTTGAAAAATAAATAAGAAAATTTCTTTTTATTATATTAAAACATATGAAAAATGTATCATTCCAGAACCGATTTCCATAAAACTCATCCATGTTTAGAAAAAATATGGATTAAACATATTTTTAGAAATAGGCATTTTTCAAAAACATTTATATATAATTATTTACATTTTTTAAAATAACTAAAACATTACCACATCTCAAATTTTTTTAAAACCACACAACAGTTCAATATTTTTTTTGAAACACCCCCTTCCAATACACTATTTAAACTAGGTTAACAATACATTCCAAGAAACAAGATATGACATACAATATAAAAGGAACAATACCTTCAATGAATTGAAAGTATGTGATTAGAAAATTCCTCAAGGAAACATTGTATTAGTTTTGTGTTGATTGTTTTTGTTGAAAAAGAATGTTTCCTTGGTAGGTTGTGATGTTTCAAAGAAATTTTAATGGATTCATTGGAAGAGGTACAAAAAAATTACGCACACACGGTGATGATGTTACCCATTGTATGAAAAACATTTGGGGTTCTAAATTTTGAGGATGGATAACATCATAAAAATGGACTTTCATGAAGTTTTGGATCATTATGAGTAACTAACTGCTATTGTGAAAATATTTTATGGTAATCCTTATGATTAATATAATCTTAGTGAATTTGAAACTCTAATGGTTCATCAAAATTATATGGATAATCTTGATTGAAATGGGAGACCAACTTCAAATGGAGATGATGTGGATGAAAGATTCTAGAATTAGTGGAACACCTATCAATTTTCATCTACCACAGTTAGGAAGGATGCAAGGAATAACGAATATTCCAAGGCTTTGGATTCGTGAAGGTGATTCGAAAAGTGTGTTCTCATGAAAATATTGAAAAAGGAGTTTGGTTCTCTATGTATAAATATTTCCCGAAATGTTTTGAGCTTCACAAATACTATTTGAGATTAAAAAATAAGTGAGATTTTAAAAATGGGGTTATAGAGAAATGGATATTTGAGCTTCATGAAGAAGGCATGCTTTGCGAAGTCAGTTTTCACCACAAAAGTGTTCAGAAAGGGTTTCCCAGTGAATTTGTGGTAATGTGATATTCATAAACTGGTTAAAAGTCAAAATTCAATAGAGAATCAATCTAAATCTAAGGAAGTATTCATTATTAATAATTAAGGGACAAACATGTCCATAAACTATTGATGACTCTCTTCTATGAGCAGTGAGAAAAGTAATAGAAAGAAGCTGATCCATTACCCTAGAAGTGATTCAGAGATAGAGACTAAATGAGTGACCCTTGGGAAGGTAGTTAGCTGTCCCTAAACATTATAAAGTCTGTTTTCCTAGTCATAGAAGTGATCTATCCCGTACCATTTATTTTGGTAGTGGGCCTTAGTGGATTAGGTACATGGTTCATCATTGTTATATTCTCATTCGATGTATCCCATAGAGGGTGAACCAAGTAAATTTTGTGTGTGTTGTGAATGGTTTCATTTCTATTAATACATTACTAGGAGAGTAGGATATAAGAGTTTTCTATTTAATGACGAAAAAATATTTGAAGGGGAAGTTATTGTAATCTATCTTACCTTGATTCAACCCACCCCTCTCTGGGTTTTTAACCTAGTTGGGATAACAATTAAAAATCCTTATTAATGAAACTATGGTTTCACATAATAAAATCACGCTCAAGGATACATACAATGTAAAGTATGGTATCCCCAATATAATCCTCAATGGAAGGGTGAATCATGGTAATCATGAAAGATACTAAAATGAAAATAGTACTAGACCTTCTCTCTAGAAATACTCATTGGGATCAAGTGTACCATCTTCAAATCATTTAGTTTCCCCTATTAGTTCATTCCTAGTAGATTAAAACCCCCAATAATGGTGTAACACTCTTAGGTAACCACTGAATATATGCACATTGCACAAATTTAATATTCATCCGAACATTCTACATAGAAACCAGGGGTTTCTATTGACATAACTCAAGAGGATGTCATCATGGAAAGAATCCAAAATAATAAATATAAGAATCAATAAAAATTCATTTTAAATAATCCTCCCCTAACATGAAATAACCAATTTCCACATTCATATATTAGCATCAGACAATGATAAAAAAATATACACCATACCCCATAGAGCCTCAACCAAATTCAATCGTAATAAAAATATAGTGGAACAATGTAGGGTCTCACACTCAACATTAAAATCAATTTAATAATTTATAAATAATTACAGTTTTAAACCTTTGAAATTTTTGAATTAATTTTCCTACCACATAAAATATCTTTATAAAAACCTTAATTGATGTATACCAATCATATCCACCTTTGAAACGATTTAAAACCTAATTAATTAATTATTTATAACTATTTGAGAAACTAAACAATATTTACCCATTTTAATTTATTTTAGGAACAAAATATTTTCACCAAATATTTGACCCTAATGGGTTCAATAACCTTTTAACCCTGAATTTTCTATAAAAATCACTTATATGACATTTATTAAATGATTTAAACAAAAAATTCACATCCAAAACTTGAAAACCCATTATGAAACATATTATGGCTTGTGAGAAACCATTTTAGACAGTTTAAAAAATCACTATAGTTCTCACATATTAGTTAAATTGATAAAAATGGAATTATGTAATTAAAATCATATAATGACGTTCCATCTAAAACAAATTTACCAAAAAAATTACCTCAATTCAAGTAAAACCCCTTTCCAAAAAGAAAAACACATAAAATATGTTGGATAATGAAAAAAAGATCAAATATAAGATCTCTAGAACCCCTAAAAACCCTACTCTATATGATTAAATTCATCTAGAACCCTAATTCCAACCCCAATGTTATTATAGTTCCCTGGAAAAACGAAATTATTGGAATATGGAAGAATTTTAAAGAAGAAACTATGAACAAAGTAATATGGGGGCTTTATCATTAATAGTACACTTATAATTGATTAGGAAATGATTATTGTTAAATAATAATGGAGGGATGGATAACCCCACACATGTTGTGGGGTCAGATAAATTAGAATAAGGGGAAATAGGGGCCAAAAGCCTCAAAATTTGGATTGAAAATCATAAAACTATTTTTCCAAATAAAAATAACTAGGTAGACTGGGATGTTACATGGCCCTAAACATAATGGATAAACAACAATACATTAGTTAACTTCCACATTATAACCTGTGTCTCCATATCATGTGATAGAAACACATGGATTGTTGTTGTTCAGTTCCTGGACCATGGTGCATCCCATCTTGAGATGGTTGACGGATGAAATTTCCTTCCCATATGCATATTTGGCATGGTCACTAAACCATCATAAAACATTGAAAAAAAACCATCCATTATATAGCTTTTTACCATCATGACATAGACATTCACTAAATAATTAAAATCATGTTGTAGAACCCTCTTTTACACGATGGTATCCATCCCAAACTCAACACCATATCATAGTTCTCCATTTTTTGTATAGTCCCCTAAATACTTCAATATATCTAGAAAAACTCCAAAAAATTAATAATAAATAAAAATAAAATAATATTACAAAAAATAGTGAGGGGGTTCATAATCATCACCACCACCACACCCTTTTCCCTTAGAATTTTTTAGTAAATTAAGAGTTTAACCACGTAACGTTTCTCTACTTCTCATGTAAAATGGTTGAAAAGAAGAAAATAAATAGACAGAAAATAATTACTCAAAGACAATTGAATAAATCCATAAATACTTAAGAACTTCATAATGAATAACACAACCACAATCATGACATACAATACAAATGAAAAATAAATAACTATCATAAGTCTCACCATGAGTTAGAATTTATAAAAAATGGTGAGATAAAAAATATTTTCACAGTTAAAAAATATATCTTCCAAAAGAATACATTATTACAAAACATCAAATAAATGATATATCTACCAATCCAAAATCAATCTCCCTCGAAAAAAATACAAATACCAAAGGAAGATCACACTGATATTGAAATTTTATGCATACACATGATTGTGTCCGTTTACAAGCCCATTAACAATCCTCATTCAAAATGAAGGGGAAATAATCCAAAAACATGACTCATTAGGAAACAACATGTATTCCAATCCCAGGTCACAACACTAAATAGATGTAATCTATGACCTCAATCCCATAACATTATATCATTGAAGGCCAAAAATATCAAATATTTTCATTATCAGGGGTCAAATGCACCAAGTCAACACTCGTTCCTAGGTACCCAAACACAGATTCATGGTTTCACCATGTTCAACCAATTGAAAACCCGATCCCAACATACACAATATTATACACCAATGTATCCCAATAGAGAATCTCAGATATGATGCATTCCCATCAGCAATTGATTCCAACCATAAAAAATTTTCCATGATGTTCCAAAATAAAAATAAAATAAAATCCCAAAATAATGACTCATCCATGAAATATTTTTCACATAATAATTCTATTTATGATATAAATAAAATTAAAAGAAACTAAACCTCCTCAAGTAACCATATTTAATTTCTCCATGAACCCATATTGGTATGAAATCATAAAAAATCAAGAATAGGGTAGAAATAACCACCATCATTTCATCCCTAGTTTGAGTAGAGTTAACAACCTAATAATATACACTGAATGAAGATCATGAAATATTGACTTCCAACTTCCCATATTGACCTTTCTTAGAGGAAAATCACAATCATATGAAGCATGAATCCAATTTTCCCATGAATCCCATATCAAAAAAAATCTCATTTGAAACCAATAAATGAAACACTAATCACCAAAAGCATATCAAACTAAAAAAATCATTTCTTTAATGTCATTAAATTTACAATAACCCCAAAAATTGGTTTTATCGATGAATCAAAAATTTATTTTTTTATACAATGATGTTAAAAAGTAACCATTTTGATACAAAGCGTAAAATTCATGGAAGTCTGAAGTAATGAAGTCCTAGGGAATCCCCTTCCACAAAATTCCTACAATCAAGAGGGAGTGAACCCAAACTAGAAAAAATAGCCAAAGAGTCCTCTTTCATATCCCCATGAGAGAGTGAATCAGTAATGAAGATAACATCTCACCAAATATGAAGAATAATGCACCATGAGTAGTATAGAAAGATCAACTTCTAATTAAATAGGTCAAATACCATGGGGAAGAATCTTTCTTATGCAAGGACCTCACTAAGTTCTCAAAATCTAATTCAACATCAGAAAACATCAGGCCATACCTCTTGCAAAGAATGACCCCGGTGTGAAAATCTCTCATCCATGCAGCCATTGAGCTCCCCATACCATAATATGCACTGACGTCAATAAGGAATGAACCAATAGAATCTCTAAGAAGACTACCCCCTCTCATCTTTCCATTCATGTATGATCCATCAACATTAAGCTAGTCACCATTCAAGGGTGGGAACCACATAACCCAACAATGTTGTGAACTTAATGTATCAGGTATCATACTAAGAAGACTATAGAGACATTAGGACTTATGTCCTCCTTTTATAGTCAAGCAAAAATCATGGATGAGTTCCTTCATTCTCACCTAAAAATAGGAAGTTGAGAGTTGGATACCCATTTTCACCCTCTTTGTCGCCTACCATATAGTTCATTAAATGGAGATAAAACATGTTCCATGCATATTTATATTTATATATTGTTTTTATGAACCTAGAACCCATTTGTTGGTGAATTCTTTTATTGTTTTTCATTTAGTTTTAGAGCACCCCCACAGACCCATAAAAACTATTGACTCACTACCCAATCACTCTTGATAAAAAGATGAATCAATGACTCTATCAATAGATTATCCACAATATAGGAAAACAATTTTATGGAAATCCCCTTCTTTTTAATAGTCTCATCCATCCAAATTGCATGATTTCTCTCCCGCAAAACTACAAATTTCATCTTTATTGGTATATCGATACACCATATTTGCAAATCCCACTCATCACGAACAACCCCAACAAAATGAAAAGAACAATAATTATGTCTATTCAAATTACATGCACTCTACCTAGTAAAAACCCATCTATCCACCAACCTCATTCAATGAAATACCTCTTAAGATGTCCAAAAGTTCTTTGTATGATATTTCCACTAATAGCTTGGGATATCTTCTTGTTTATCTCACGGACATATTGGGCACCAGACAGTTCAGAAAATAATTGTTTTCACAAACCTTGTTGTCCCTCCATTAGTTTATGTCTACATTCCTTGTAACATCCCAGGTAAATAAAGAATAATATATTTTAATATTTTTTAATATTTTTGAATTAAATAATAATATTACTTTAAAAGGTTTTCAATGTTTGATAGCATACCCGATACGCAACGACGGGTTTCTTTGAAATCTTACGTGGCACATTAATTATATAATATTATTATTTTAAATGGTAGTTAACTCCTAGCCATTGTATTGGTGGGAAAGAAAAAAACTAACTACAATATGATTATACATGATTTTTAAATGTATTTACATTAATCAAATAAATGTTATTGGCTTAAAATGTGAATAAATCTCATTTTAAGCATAATTACCATTAAAAGGCCGATTTACCGCCTTTTAATGGAGAACCCTATTTCAATATAGTTTTGGTCACTTTAATAAATTCTAATTGACCAAATAAATTCTTTCTTTAGAATGGGGACATCAAAATTTACGTTGTGTAAATTTTTGGGATTTTTCGGTTAAAGATCATTCTTAATGAATAGTGAAAATATTGTATTTCAATTCAAAACATTGTTTTAATCTGATTTATTTATATAGGTAGATTATCGTTTTAGTTGGTTTTAAAGTGAAATTAAAATATATTTTTACCATTTAATCCAATGTTGGTTATTGGAACTAATTTAACTTTGAAATTGGACATAAACAAGTGTCGATCTTTTGATAGTTATTGTTTCTTAAAAACACGCTATGTGTTTTAACAATGGGAATTAATTTTAAAATTAATTAATGCCACTTATATGTATTTATTTTTGAAAAATAGGCATAATTTTTTAATTCAGAATATCAAATATATCTTAGGATGAAGTTTTGGTATTTTTCTGAAAAACTTCAATTTTTTATAAATAGTGAAGCCACTTAGTGGTAGTTAAAAAACTGTCTTTTTCATTTAATTGAAATTTTACAACTTCTGTGAATTTAATTTCTAAAATCCAACATACATGGTTTTTATCAAGAATTAAAATGTGGTTATACAACAAGAAAATAATTTTTGGTGAATATTAACTTTTTCCTTTTATTTACCACGGTTAAAGGTAAATAGGTTAATTCAAGTTAAAAAGAATATTATAATAATTCAAAACTAAATTAACACTTGTCCAAACTATATTGGTTGATTCATTTACGACCATGGCCATCTTTGGGATGATTTTTGTACCCCATTGAGAAACTTGGGAGTGATAATGACAATTTAGATTAATTAACTTAAAGTAAAGGAAAAATGACAAAAGAAAATATCTTTTACTAAATTAATTTATATAAGGGGTTATATAAAGTATAATTTTGTTTATAAATATTTATTATAAATATAAAAAGATTTAATGAATGATAATATTTTTTTCATAATTTTTAGACATCAAATAAATAAAATTATTTATGACACAATAATGATGCAGTATTTTCCCTCATTAATAAATGTTTTAAATAAATAAAATTATAATGATTAAAATATATTCCAAAACATGTCCATTAATTATTGGTCGATTTTATTTAGAATATTAGTCATCTTATATTCAACCATAATAATTTTTTGAACTTTAGAAACTGAATATCATTATATTATAGAATAATATTTTCACACTTTCCTAAAGAGCCCCTCTTCTCCCTTATAAAAGGGGACCACTTATAACCAATTCCTCACACCTCTCAAGCCATTTGGTTCATAAAAAATCTACTCAATTAATCTCTCTACAACCCATTCCTCCTCATTGAAGACTTAACTTACGCAGAAGGCACTTCAAGAAGTTCTTTGCTTCAAACCGAAGGGAGTTTCCCAAATTAAAGGTAACAGTTTATCTTAAATCTTTTTCTTTTATTTTACTTCTCCAACCCCTAATATCATCTTTATTCCTTTCATTTGTAACAGCTCCTGTATCCTCAATATACTAGTATGTTTTTATGAGAAGTATTAGAACTATACATACACACACCTCCTTCTAATGAATGAAGAACATAATGTTTCTATGGATGGAAAACAAACGCCTCACAAAACGATGATTTTTCGATTTTCTCCTACTACCTCTTATGGTGTCCATTGTGATGGAAATTTATTCATATATGATATATATTATTTTTATTATTTCTGTAGGTTTCTTTACATACCAATTATATCAAGCCTTTATTGTTTCCATAGTGGGTTAATACGATAATCTAATTTGAGGAAGTGTGGACTACCGCCCGCTCAAAGTGATGTGATTCATTAATGCCTTATGTGGGATTTATAAAGGAAATAGTTAATGTTATTATATATGCTATTATACTGGAATTATAACATATATATGTATCATTATGTTTTATTTCCATTAAAATATTAAATAGAAATGAAAGTAGCATTCATGCGTGCGCACGACTTATCATCTCCATGAATAGTGCATTTCATTTCGTACCTCTAAATGTTATGTACTATTATAAATAAATGTATATACTAGATATATATGATATATATTATTTATAATTAATGAATATCATTATGGATATAATGAAATATTTAACACATGGACAACATGAAAATATAAGGTATTCATTTTTGACTCAAGTACCAAATATCGACAAAATGGACGTTATTAACTTAAATGATACATAATATATATAACATGGTAATAAATGATATAAAAGGAATAATAAACATGAAAAAGGTTCTTAAGAAAGTATGAATTGACTTTATTTTATTATTCAGGTGATTAAAGAACGATCGAGTCAAGTCGGACACGAGTTAAGGGACTTCGTCTCAATCTCTTTTCATTGAGGCGTATTCTGTTTTAATACATGACATTCTTTTATACACTGTATAAACACCCTTGATTTTTCGAAGGGAATATTTTTCTACAAAGAGTTTTACTAAATGAAAAAAACGATTTTATCTTTTAAAGTAAGCGTTGACAACGACCATTTCCACCACCGTGAGTATTATTTGATCTTTGGATTCCTCAACAAGCCTTAGTTCTTTTAAAAGAAAATAAATTCCATATACTCTTCTATGTATTTTGGTATTGAAAATTGTTTTGAAAATGGATTTTTTATTTCGTTATATTTAAGTGATATATTGTGATTGGAATTTGGAAATTTTTTATTCCCATTATATTTGTTTTATGTCTTGGACATTTGACAGGTGGTTATGTGATAAATCAAATGACGAGTGGTGTCGTGAATACCCGGATGAGTGGTTACATTATAACCTCTAATGCATTGGGTATGGATGTCGGCCGTATGGCTATTCCATCTAGTGATATGTGTGGAAGTCGAATGTATGGTTATTCCATTTAAGTATGTTTATGTCCCATGTTACCTTTATATGTTATGTGTTCTTTATATGGGTTTTATGGTA
This sequence comes from Viscum album, assembly GCA_963277665.1. Lineage (NCBI taxonomy): Eukaryota > Viridiplantae > Streptophyta > Magnoliopsida > Santalales > Viscaceae > Viscum > Viscum album. Next base: position 838,377,142 of record OY728137.1, read on the forward strand.
ATCTTTTGTTACAAAAGGGTAAGTAATGATCTTTTATTCAGTGAAAAGTATTTACTACTTCATAAAGGTGACAATTATTACTTATGATAAAGTATTAATGGTTTACCAGTTGTTTTGAAAAACTAACAATTTTTCTTCTTTGTGTATCCCTTACTGAGACTTTTATGATCATCCAAAGTTTTTAAAATGTTTTTCACATGACATAATGTGGAATAGGGTCGAGGATGGGATCACGAAAAATTCATACTATCTTAATCATGGCACTATACATGACTCTTTTTTAAAAGATTTTTTATTTTATGAATAAAATGGAAACTATGTAGAAGTGTCTACTTTGTAATATTTTGAAATGTAATAGTTATGTCCTAATTCTTGAAAACTCTAAACCTGAAAAGATCTTCAATGTGAATTATTCATTTAATTCAATATTATGTAAGGATTTAGTCCGATTCCTTATATTTGGTATCATAGGTCGGTTTAGATAACTTTATGAGTTAGGGTATTTTTAAATAAATGTCCATAAATTAATTTATGTTAATATTGATATGATATAGCATTTACAGATTACCATGTTGCTTCACCTAGTATATTTCTGTGTCAAGAAAGGGTTTTCGTAGAAGAAACAGAGCATATTTTTTGGGAAGGAATACAAAGGGAAATGACCTTTAAAATCTGTATCCTGAGATGGTCCTTATCAGAACTAAAGAGTTTGTTGTAGTAATGACTCAGTCGAATTAGGTTATTACTAGAGGTTTTTTGATAATTTTTCATGGTTATCTAGACCAATGACTAAGTTAACTCAAGAAGGTGTTAATTTTATCTGGACAAAAGAATGTGATGATTGTTTTTAGAAATTGAAAAGAAGATTGGTGAATGCTCCAGTTTTGGAACTGCCATCCAGAAATGGTTAGTTTGTTATCTACAGCAATGCTTCATTGAAAGGAATTAGTTGTGTGATAATGTAGAATGACTAGTTAATTTATTATGCACCATGTCAGTTGAAACCTCCCGAGTTAAATTACCCTAAACATGATTTGGAATTAGCTGCTGTTGTTTTTTCTTTAAAATTTTGGAGGCATCATTTGTATATAGTGAAGTGTGAAATATATACTAATCACAAAAGTTTGAAGTATGTATTCACTCAGAAAAAATTGAACATTATATAGAAGAGATGGTCAGAATTAATCAAAGATTATGACTTCATGATCCTTTATCATCCGGGAAAGAAAAATAAAGTGGTTGATGCTTTGAGTCGAAAATGTAATGCTTCATTAACCAGGCGACGTTTGGAATGAGATACTTTGGTATTTGATTTAATGAACATTGGAATAGAAGTTTTTGGTGCAAGAAATTCTTCTATTTTGTATCAGGTGTCATTGAGATCATCTCTATCAGATAGAATAAAGAAATCACAAAAAGAAGACAGTGAGTTACATAAAAAGACAGAGTTGGTTCAGAAGGGTATGTTGCCTAAATTTTACATTGATAATGATTTTTTTTAGGATTGGAAAGAGATTATGTGTGCCTTATGATTCACAGTTGAAGAATGAGTTTTTATGTGAAGATCTTAGTTCCCCATTTTCAGTTCATCCTGGTCGTACTAAGATGTACAGAGATCTTCATGAGTATTACTGGTGGGATGGAATGAAAAAGAGATATTTCTGATTTTACTGCAAGGTGTTTGACTTTTCAGTAGGTTAAAGCAAAGCGACAGTTACGAAAAGGGATGCTTCAGCCTTTACCAGTGCCATAGTGGAAATGGGAAAATATATCCATGGACTTTTTTGTGGGATTACCAAAGACATCTCGAATTAATAATGCAATCTGCGTTATAGTTGACTGATTGACTAAATCTGCTCATTTCCTTACTATTATAGATAATTGGTCTTTAGATCAACTTGCTCAGTTGTATGTTAAAGAGATTGTCAGGTTACATGGAGTTCCCCTCTCTATTGTATCTGATCGAGATCACAGGTTTACTTATAACTTTTGGAAAGGCCTTCAGAAGTCATTGGGTATTAAATTAAATTTTAGTACATCTTTTCATCCTCAGTCAGATGGGAAGTCAGAACGAATAATTCAGACCTTGGAAAATATGCTACGTTCTTGTTCACTAGATTATTAAGGAAGTTGGGACCAACATCATTCTTTGGTTTAATTTTCTTATAATAACAGTTTTCATTACAGTATTTAGATGGCTCCATTTGAGGTATTATATAGAAAGCGTTGTCGAACTCTAGCTTTTTGGGATGAAGTAGGTGAAAGGAAGCTGATGGGACCAGAATTGGTAGAAGAGATGGCGGAGAAAGTTTAGTTGATTCATAAGCACATTAGAATAGCTCATAGAAGACAGAAAAGTTATGCAGATAACCAGAGGAAGGATCTTTCTTTTGAGGTAAGTGATCATGACTTTCTCAAAGTTTCTCCATGGAAAACTATGATGCATTTTGGTAAGAAGGGAAATTTGAGTCTGAGGTTCATTGGACCTTATGAAATCCTAGAGAAATTTGGATCAGTTGCATACAGTGTGGATTTAACTCCAAGTTTATCCCAGGTACACAATATTTTTCATGTTTCCATGTTGAGAAAGTATATACCAGATCCATCTCATGTTTTGATCCCAAAATTAGTTCAGTTGGAAGAGAATATCTCTTATGAAGAGCAAATAGCCCAGATTCTAGACTGTAGAGAGAAAGTGTCACAGAATAATGTAATTCACCAGGTAAAGGTTTTGTGGAAAAACAATATGGATGAGGAGGCAACATGGGAATCTGAAAATGCTATAGGGATAAATACCCCCACTTATTATGATAAGTGAATAAAAATTGTGAGGACATAATTTCCAAATGGGGGGAAGGATGTAACATCCCATGTAATTGAAGCATAAGAGAATTTACTATTTATTAATATTTGTTAATTAAATATTAATTTTTCACTAAAAGGGTTTCTATGTTCGATAGCATACTCGATACACTACAACGGGTTTCTTTGAAATCTTATGTGGCACACTAATAATATAATATTATTATTTTAAATGGTAGTTATCTCATAGCCATTATATTGGACAAAAAGAACAAAACTAACTACAATTTGATTATACATGATTATTAAATGTATTTACATTCATCCAATAAATGTTAGAGGCTTAAATGTGAATAAATCTAATTTTATGCATAATTAACATTAAAAGGATGATTTACCACCTTTTAATGGAGAACCCAATTTAAATATAGTTTTGGTCACTTTAATACATTCTAATTGACAAAATAAATTCTTTCTTTAGAATGGGGACAGAAAAATTTACATTGTGTACATTTTTTGGATTTTTCCGATAAATATCATTTTTAATTAATAGTAAAAATATTGTATTTTAATTCAAAACTATGTTTTAATCTGATTTATTTATATGGTTATATTATCTTTTTAGTTGGGTTTGAAGTGAAATTAAAATATATTTTTACCATTTAATCCAATGTTGGTCATTGGAACTAATTTCACTTTAAAATTGGATATAAACAAGTGTCGATCTTTTGATAGTTATTATTTCTTAAAAACATGCTATTTGTTTTAACAATGGGAATTAAATTTAAAATTAATTAATACCAATTATTTTTATTGAATTTATAAAAATAGAAATCATTTTCTAATTCGGAATATAAAATATAGCATAGGCAGAAAATTTGGTATTTTTCTGAAAAACATCAATTTTTGATGAATAGTGAAACCACATAGTGGTAGTTAAAAAACTGACGTTTTCATTTAAATAAAATTTTACCACTTCTGTGAATTGAATTTCAAAAATCTGACATACATGGTTGTTATCAAGAAGTAAAATTTGGTTCAATCAGATGAAAATAATTTTTGGATAATAGTGACTTTTGACTTTTATTTACCACGGTTAAAGGTAAATAGGTTAATTCAAGGTAAAAAGAATATTATAATAATTCAAAATTACCTTAACACTTTTCCAAACCTTATTGGTTGAGTAATTTACGACCATTTTCATCTTTGGGTAGATTTTGGGACCCCATTGAAAAACATGGGAGTGATAATGTCAATTTAGATTGATTAACTTAAAGTAAAGGAAAAAATAAAAAAAGAAAAAAACTTTTAGTAAAACAATTTTTTGAAGTGGTTATATAAATTATATTTTTGTTTATAAATATTTATTGATAAGATAAAAATATTTCCTACATTATGGTATTTTGTTTATAATTTTTATACATTAAATAAATTAAATTATGTATTACACAATAATGATGCAGTATTTACCTCATTAATAAACGATTTAAATAAATAAGATTATAATGATTAAAATATTATACATAACATGTCCAATTTTAATTGGATGATTTTATTTATAATATTAGTCATCTTATCTTCGACCTTAAAGATTTTGGGACCTTTAGAAGCCGAATATCATTCCATTATAAAATAATATTTTCACACTTTCCTAAAGAGCCCATCCTCTCCCTTATAAAACGAGACCACATCTAACCAATTACTCACACCTCTCAAGCCATTTGGATCAACCCAAATCTGCCCAATTAATCTCCCTATATCCCTCTACACCTCCTAGAATACTTACCTTAAGCAGAAGTCACTTCAAGAAGTCCTTTTGTTCAACCCAAAGGGAGTTACCCAAATTAAAGGCAACCGTTTCTCTTAAATTGTTATCTTTTATTTTACCTCTCCAACCCCTAAACTCTTTTTATTACTTTATTTTGTAATAGTGACAGTATCCTCAATATACTAGGATTTATTTATTATAAGTATTCTAACTACACTTACAAACACCTCCATCTAATTGATTAAGAATATAATGTTTCTATGAATGGAAAACTAACGCCTCACAAAATGATGATTGTTTGATTTTCTCCTTCCGCCTCTCATGGATGACATTATGATGTCACTATATTTATATATGATATATATTATGTTTATGATTCCCTTATGCTTTTGTACTTCCCAATTATTTCAAGACATTATGGTTTCCATAGTGGGTAAATATGATAATCTCATTTGTGGAAGTGCGGACTACCACCCCCTCAAAGTTATGTGATTTGTTAATGCCTTATGTGGGATGTATAAAGGATGGAGTTAATGATATTATATATGATATTCTTCTAGAATTATAATATACCTATGCATCATTATGTTTTATTTCCATTAAAATAAGAACTAGAAATGAAAGTAGTGTTCATGTGTACGTACGACTTACCGTCTCCATGAACAGTGCATTTCATTTATTACCTATAAATGTTATGTACTATTATAAATACATGTATATACTGGATATCTATGATATATATGATATCTAAATAATGAATATAATTCTAGATATAATGGACTATTGACCACATGGACAACTTTCAAATATAAGGTGTTCATTTTTTACTCAATTACCAAATATCGACAAAATGGACGTTATTAACTTAAATGATTACATAATATTTATAACATGGTAATAAGTGATATAAAAGAACTAATAAACCTGAAAAGGTTTTAATCCAATAGAAATTATCGTTAGTTTATTATTCAGAAGATTGAATAATGGCCGAGTTAAGTAGGACACGAGGTAAGAGACTTCATCTCAATCTCCTTTCATTAAGGAATATTTTGTTTTATTACACAACTTTCTTTTATACATTGTATAAACACCCTTGACTTTTCAAAGGGAATATTTTTCTACAAAGAATTTTACTAAACAACAAAAATGATTGTTTATTTTAATGTAAGTGGTGACAATGGCCTTTTCCGCCGCCGCGAGTATTATTTGATCTTTGGTTTCCTCAACAAGCCATAATGTTTTTAAAAGAAAATAAATACCAAATAATCTTTCATTTATTTTGGTATTAAAAATGGATTTGAAAATGGATTTTTTATTCAAATATGTTTAAGTGATATATTGTGATTGAAAATTCGAAATGTTTTCCTTCTTTTATATTTGTTTTATGTCATATGATTTTATAATGGTACTTGTACATTTGATGGGTGGTTACGTGATAAACCAAATGACGGGTGGTGCCATGAATACCAGGACGATTGGTTATGTTATAACCACCAATTCATTGGGTATTGAAGTCAGCCGTATGGCTATTCCATTTAGTGATATGTGTGGAAGTCGACTGTATGGTTATTACATTTAAGTATGTTTTTGTCCCAAGTTGCCTTTATATGTTATGTGTTCTTTATATAAGTTTTATGGTAATATTTTGGTTACAAAAGGGTAAGTAATGATCTTTTATTTAGTTAAGAGTATTTACTACTTCATAAAAGGTAAAAATTATTACTTATGATAAATTATTCATGGTTTACCTATTGTTGTGAAAAACTTACAGTTTTCCTTCTTTTTGTATCCCTTATTGATCTTTTTATGCTCATCCCAAGTTTTTGAAATGTTTTTTACACGACATAATGTAGAATAGGGTAAGGCTTCGATCAAGTAAAAGTCATGTTGTCTTAATCATGGAACTAGACATGACTTTTTTTAAAGAGTTTTTATTTTATGGAAAAAATGGAAACTGGGTAGAAGTGTCTACATTGTAATATTTTGAAGTGTAATAGTTATATACTACTTCTCTAAAACTCTAAACCTGAAAAGATCCTCAATGTGAATTATAAATTTAATTTAATATTATGTATGTTTTAAGGTCAGGTCCTTATACTCCTAATCACCAAACTAGTATCATCCTTGATGATATTTTGGTATTTCAGTATACATTTTTTTCATGTTTTATTGCTTGAAACCACCCCACTCCTCCCAAAGCCTTCCAGATTTATTTCTGATAATGTTTTCCCATAACGACTCCGCCGAAATAAAATCCCATTCCAGGTGAGCCTACATGGCATACATAGATTATATCAATCCCATAATTAGATACCTCCCTCCTCAATAGGTTTATCAAAAAGCCTCCAAGCGTTCCAATGGTGCCTCCCATGGAGTTGGCACACCATAAAAATCTATTCACAATCTCATCCATTATAGGTAATGTCCCTTTAGGGGGGTTTATGGTTGAGATAATATTCATCAGAATAGATGACAAGACTCTGCTAATAAATACAACATGAACATCGAATGTCAAAAATATTTTCATCTATTTAAGAATCCTGCATCCCATAATTATATTATTATTATCATCAATGAATACCTTTTTAAGGGAACCTTTGGAGATATGAACCCTGAGAAAAATCATAGGAAGTTCCTTCCTATAGATCTCAAGAATATCATGACTGTATTTAATTCTTATTCTTCTGCAATTATTCAAGATAAAAACACTTCTCTTCCTTGAACTAATCTGTTGACCACTCAAATCACTATAGAACAACATAACATTCATTAAGAAATGGAGTGATGTATGTCATTAATTAATAAAAATTAGAATATCGTATATGACCAAGATATGAGATATGATACCTTATGCTGCTTGGATATGATATGGTAGAATCTTCCTTTCCTTCATACACCTTTTTAGGATATAGTAAGGAGTATCATTCACAACTATAAAATTATTGGGGGATATAGGTTACCTTTTCCGCACTCCCCACACACTTTCAAACAAGCTTACCCCTTCCTTGTAAGAGAAATGTAGAGTTAAGGGGATGAATAATAGAAGGAATAAAGAACACAAACCCATTCATGGTAACTGAGTTTCCTCATGGTTCGGATGATGAAACTTTGTTCCAACATATCAATTTCTTTATGAATATCTAGTTAGATAATGACATTGGAACTGACCGATCTTCTATTGATATCATCACCCAATTCCCGAGCAATATTGATTCCCCCTTGAGTAATTTTTACTTTTACAAAATCATGTTGTTCCTGAGGGATAATACGTGGAATCACAACATTAAATATCCTTACAAGAAAACTCTACAAAACATTATAATAAATGATTCACATATATATGGGTCGATAGTGATTAATGGAATATGGGTCCTTGAATTTTGGGATGAGAATCAGTTCAAAATAACATGTGATTCCCATACTTCATAATGAAATCAACAAATATAAATACTTTAATTTAATAAAAATAATTTATAAAAAAACATGTCACCTTATTATACAATTAATATAGTCCATGGGAATATCTTTTTAATAAATCAAAAAAACATGTTTTAAAATAAAAAAAATATGAAATTTATATTTATTTCAGATAATTTTCTCTAATATCATTTTAATACTGATAACTAATGAAAAAAATACCCTAAGAGTGAAAAAATTCCTTACACATTGACCATGAAAACAAATTTTTAGCAATTAAACTTTTTCATAAAATTCATTTTTACTAAACAACATTTAAACATATAAAAATGACTAAAAAATTATGCATCACGCTAATAATATCCTTCTTGAATATATGGAAACATCATAAAAAGATATTTGATATATCTCCCATAAGTTTAAATTAATTTTATATCCATTGAAAACCAAAATATATACAAAAATAATAATTCCAAAAAAGGGGTGTAGAGGTGGGAAATACATATTCTTAATGTTTTACAGAACCATGAACTAATCATACAATAACCTCTCAAAGGAATATATGACCATAAAAATAATATCCAAATATTTTTCATAACCATGTGGCCTAACCACGTGACATTGGTTCCTTTCTAATTTCTCGCTAACACATGACATATCTCACAAGGTATCTAATATAACTCAATGTGGATCACAAAAATATCCAAATAATCAAAACTAAAATCTAAATTTATGATGGAACCCCACATACCATGTAACGATCAAATTTTGTTATATAATATTGGATTCTTGAATAACTATGTGTTATATATAATATTATACACATAAATAATATAGATATATCAAAAAAATATTAATAATAAATAATATTTCATCATTCAACTATAAAACAAATTAAAATTACAAACATTATAACTAGACAAAAATTATAAAATAGAAATGCTAAATAGTGGAAATAAGGGTCACCCCATTCTATTAGAATCATCACTCCTTCACAAAATAACTATTAAAAAAATATAAAATAATAATAATCCAATCAAAATATTTTGAAAATTAAAATATAACCGCAAGTGTAATTGTAATGTATTTTGAATGAATGATTGAAGTGGTATTTATAGGGGGAAATGTTACCTATCAAATTTTAATTTTATAAGACTATTGATCTATATGACCATTAGAATATATTCAATTGGTTAATAGGTTTTTCATTATAATAAATTTTATAAGTAGAAATAAAATAGATAATTTATACAAAAGTAGAATTGATGGCCTCAACTAGTAAATTTCTGTCATTTGAAGCCCATTTTTCAGAACTTGGGAGAGAGATAGTTTCACTAGGGTTATCCATTAACCAATCCCTAGAAAATAATCAACAAGTGAATCTTGAAATAAATCACATATTGTGGAAGTTCATGTTAGTGTAAATTACCACTCAGTCGATGCTAGTCTAGCCACCCCATGAAATTACAATTGTCCCAGACCTTATCGAAAGGGGATAAGTGCATGTAATACAGATTTACTTGTATTTTACTTGGTTACATAATGTTTAATTTCATTTTTATGAATTAAATGTTTATTCCATTAATTAATTTTAATTAAAATCTTTATAAAATATATGTTAATTGAAAAAAAAATTATAAATTGATTTTTAGACAGAATAAAAACATAATTTTATTTTTCTAAAAATATATATAATTTTATAATAAAATAAAGTATTCTGAATAATATATTTTTAATAATAATTTTTTTAAAAATAAATTACTTCAAAAAACTCGTATAAAAATATAAATGGTAATATAATTTTATAATGTCATAGGTCGTGTTTTATATGTGTTAGAAATTTGAATTTTTCGTAAAAACCTCACCATTTCAACAAATAAGGTTTATTATATTTCCAAGATAAATCTATAATATCAAGAGTATTATTCTGATAAAATAGAAATTAGTTTTTTAAATCAACACATCAAAATTAGGCTACGGTGATTTTATGAGAATTTTCTAAAATATGTTATTTTTTCATAAATATTAAATATATAGTTTTGGGTTTCCCATTTGTATTACAACTTCATAATTATCTAATAATTGTTTAAAAATTAATTAACCACAATACATGTCCATAAATATGTTATTTTATTAATATTAAGTATTTTAATTAATTTCAATCATTTTTAAAACCTACTAGTGGCTTTTCAAATTCTAAAATAAATCTTTTGAATTAAAAAAAGTGAGCTTATAGGAAATTGACTTTTCCAAGAAAAAAGAAGTATTAAAAATGGATTTCAATTCTAGTGGAAAATTTTTCATAAAGTGTGTATAAAATGAAGAAAACCATGAGAAAAAAACTATGGTTAGTCAAATGGAATTTCATTTTACACAACCTATATTTACAAGACCAATATTCTGTAATTAATAATCAATTAATCCACATAACCTGTAAATACCCACAAATTTCAACATTCCCCCTCACTCCCAATCCATCCTCCCTAATTTTTTGGTTATTGTTTCTCCCAATTAGTACCCTAATGTGTCCTCAGATCACAAAGGATCCATTCTCATATTTTAGGAACAACTCTTTAAGGAAAGGGAAATCTCCCCCTCTCTTTTCCATTCAAGAGTCATTTGGTGGTATGTCATCTAATTTCCATGGAAATTATTTTTTCTACATTTTATTATTTCATTGTTGTATTAATATTCTATTATCAACGGATGAACATTTTCCCATATAATTTTTCCTTTTTATAAATTGATGTTTTATACCTATCAGGATGCCGAATTTTTATCTTAGATTTCTCTCTTTTACATGATAAATTTTCCATTCATTTTTATCTGAATACCCAAACAACTTTTGTTTTTAATTTTTAATCTAAAATATGTAAAAAATATTTATTTTTTAGGGTATCTATATATACAAATCATATGTTTCCTTCCATGGGTTAAAAATGGTGTAATTATTAGTTCATTATGCATTTTTTCATTCCATGATTTTAATAACCCAATCAATATTATGCATGGGTTATTAAAGATAATATGATTTCTGATATATTTCACTAATATGAAATTAATAACTATAAAACATGAGTCCTTACATCACTTTAATTCATTAGGTAAATAAATTATTCTCTTTATATTACATGTTTTATGATACCATGGTGAATTACCTTAGTAATTTTCATTTATGACAAATTAGTGACAAACTATAGTGATATTCTTAAGAATTGCTCTAAAAAGTATTGTAGTCACATTTCCATGTTATGATTCATGTTATTATCATTATAATATGCCTCTTGTTCATTCCATATTATTATACCTCATGTTCTTATTGATATGACTCATGATCACATGATTTTTTATCTCCCTTTATTTTTACGTTACTGGGATTCATGCTCTCCCCATTTATTTTATGTACATCCCCATGATATCACATTTTGTAAATGTAAGATAGGGTGAACCTGTTAAGATGTTTTTATTGTGTACTTTGAATAATGTTTTATGTTTTCATTTATTATATACCTTATTTCTAAAAAAATAATCTTTAAAAGATCCTCTATTTTGTCCCATTTGATGCAAAGTTGTATAATAAAAAGTCGTGATTCCATATTTAGAATCAATGTATATCTTAGTTATTTTTACAAATTTGGACATGAAATATTTAGGATTAACCCTAGGGACATTTTAAAGTATAGTAAAACTACTTGGTATTTTGGTAAGTATTATGTAATTTTGTTTCCAAGAAAATACATCCATGTTTAGATAATACAAGTGGATGTATCTCTTGAACTGATCTACCAAGGGGTAACACCCTAAAACACTACATTTAGCTAGACTCAATAAGAAACTGGTGAATAAAAATTCTCTTTGATTCTCACTTGGTTTCACACTCCTGGTGGATATTTTTACTTAATCACATGATTTTTAGGAACAATTATTAAAGATTTATCAAAAATGTAATTACTATTAAAAGAGATTAATAACATATTTTATACTTATGTTTTAAGTCATAAAATCCATTTATAATCGTAAGACATGTAAAGGTAAAACTTTTATCAGTCAGGTTTTATTCCTTTACAAATATTATGGTAAATATAAGAAACCACCTAAATGATGAGTAAAATAGATGATGAAGTGAAGGTGTTCTTATGGATGATGGAAACGAAATCTATATGAGGATGACAATTCAACTTAATAGAGTTATAAACATTAACTTCAGTGAAATCAGAAGGCTAGATGCACCTATAATGTAGCAACTTTTCATTGATTTTTTTATATGTAAAAGACCACCTTCTTTCAAAGGATTACCGACCCATTGGTTTTGGAACAAAGGATAAGCTCTATTGAAAAGATATTTTTTCTACTTAGAATGAGAAAATGAAATGTGGTGGAAACTAATTTAAAACTCAATGAAAATAAGTTAGATTGATGATATGGAGTGGGTAGAATTTAAGGGAAAAGGAATTTTTGGGATTCTATGAGATAAACATATCAAGACATTCATGATATACCTCTAGTTTTTTTATGGATCATAAGGTAATGGTTGAAATATTGTTTGGTGGACGTAGACCCCATTTGTGAAGGAATATAGAAAATGAAGAGTATGAAATCTATGAGGACATAGCAAAGAGTTAAATAAAGGTTGAATTGTAGTTTTTAGATATGAAATGGTCACATAGGATGAATTAAAAGAGATGATCAATGGAGCTAAAATCAAGGAATAACTATGATATTGGAAGAGGAGGCAAGAAGGTGAAACATCCAACATGCGAAAAATATGGGAAGAATCATTTATATAAATTATTTCTTGGGAGTATAAAGTGGTAAAAGTGCATAAAAGATGACCATATAGATCATAACTATTTTGGTGAGGTGAATCCTTAAATTCTAAAAACTAATGAAAATGGGAATATGGTGTTGGCACATTTATGAGATAAATTCTTTATGTGCGGAAAACATGGGAACATTTCTAGTCTTTTTTAAAATTATAAGATAGTGGAGGGAAACCACCATCATCCTTAGAATAGGATAAGGGAGAATGTTTGATCATTTTTATATCCCAACATCTAAAGTAAAAGATTCAAATGTAGTTTTGGTAGGTAGACTCATTATTCTCTCAATTCTAGAAAGTACTTTGTTTATTATAGTTTTACGCATTCCACTATTTCATTCGATATTAAAAAAAATATAAAATCAATCCTTGGATTTAAGAATATTGGTTATCCATCAAGACTCCTAAAGATGATATCCTAGCATCAATAGTATATAAAAACACTAGAATTAACCTTGGGGAGTGCAATCTCATTTCAAATCTAGTAGTCATTCGCACACCAAAATGCAACACTATACTAGCAATGGACTGGATCTGAAATTATAAATCTAATATAAACTAAAAATGTAAGGAAATTTCAATAGTATTAAATAAAGAACTTATATTTATTTTTAAAGTAGATATTTTCTGTTCTGATCTTTTTGTAGAAACATCAACCATGGAATTATTTATAGAGATTATCAGTGAAGAGGGAGAAGGAAATGAAAAAACAAAAATAGACAATTCATCCATCAATCATTAATCCATTTTTGTATTTCTTGAAGAATTACCTAGAAATCCCCCAAAAATAGAGGTATAGTTCTCTGTTGAACTCATACCTAGATTCATGCCAATATCATAAACCCCGTATATAATAGAAAAAGTGGGGTTAGAGTAATTAATGATATGACTTCAAGGTATTTTTCAGAAGAAATTTACCCACCCAAGTGTGTCTCCAATGGGAGAACCAATTCTATTTTTTAAGAAGAATAATGGATAATATTTTCTATGCATTGATTATAGAGAACATAAGGGGATTACACTGAATAACAAGTACCCTCTCCCCATGGATTGATGATTTATTTGATCATCATCTACAGGATCAATTCATCCCCATGATTGACCTCTGATATGGGTACCATCAATTGAGGGTGAATAAGGAAGATAATATGAAGATAAAATTCCAAACATGATATGGGAATTTTGATTTTGTTATTATTCTATTCAACTAGACTAATTCTCCCTCTATATTATTGGAATTTATCAATAGAGTCTTTAAAAACTAACTTGATAATTTAATGGTATATTTTATTGATTATGTGATGATATAATAAAAAAGTTTTTAGGATTATGAGGATCATCTAAGTGTTATATTGAAAACGCTACAGAAGAAGATACGAGTTCAAAACATCAGAAAATATGATTTATGGTTAAAACATGTTGTATTCTTGGGGTACAGTGTAACCAATTAAGAAATCACAATTAACCCTTCCAAGACAAATGATGTAGAGAAGTGACATTATTCTATACTAGTAACTAATATTCATATATTCCATTGTTTAGAAGGATATTATAAGAGGTTTTTGAAAAACATTTTATGAATTTCTAATCAACTAAAAAAGTTTACTCAAAAAGGTGATTAGATCATCTGGATAAAGGAGTTTGGTGAATTATTTCAAGAACTGAAGAAGATATGGGTTACTACACCCGTGTTAACTCTAACCTCTATTAGGGATGGTTTTTTATTTATAGTGATGAATCTATAAAAGGGATTGGGTGTGTCCTGATGAAAAATTATAGGGTGATTTCTTATGAATCTCAATAATTAAATCCTCATGAGAAAAATTATCCTATGCATGACCTAGAGTTAGTTGTAGTTATTTTTTATCTATAAATTTGGATACACTATATTTGTTGGTAGAATGTGATATATAAACCAAAACACCAATGTTTGAAGTTTATATTCATGCAAAAGGAATTGAACATGAGTCAATGTAGATGGTAGGAACTTTTTATAGACAATGATTGTTTAATTCATTATCAAACCAAAAGTGAAAACAAAATCTTTTATGCATTAAGTAGCAATGATAATGTTGTGATGAAAATATTGAGGATTAAATAAGATCCATTGATAAAGGTAATAATATCATTGGACGTGTAAATATTAAGGGAAGGTATATAATAAAACCTATTCTGAATTATTTCTAAAAAAACATAATATATATGATCAGGGGAACAAAAATGGAGGATCTATTGATAGAAAATAAGATAGTGGTTGTCAAGAATGTGTTTCTCCTGATTTCAGTATTGATCAATAAGGTGTACTAATATATCATACAAGGCTACATGTCCTACATATCCCATAGATAAAGAAGGATTAATATTTTGAGACTCATATCTCTACATTATCTATAAATAATGGAAGCACTAAAAGTTTTGGGGACCTTTATGATCATTATTAGTGGGATAATATGAAGAGGGATATTTTGGACTTCACTCTATGGTTCTTGGTGTGTTATAAATTTAAATCAAAGCCAAAAACTTCCTAAAGGTTATTGGAACTACTACCCATAACAACATGGATGTGGGAATATATCACTATTGACATTGTATCAGGTCTCCCAATAACATCAAAATGAAATAATGGTATATGGTTTATGGTGGATTGACTCACTAAGATTACCCATTTCGTCACTATTCGGGAAGATTTATCTCTAAGATAAATTTCCAAGATATAAATAAAGTAATTGGTGATACTACATGGATTACACCTTTTTATCTTTTCTGATCATAATCTAATTTTTAGATCTAAATTTTGTATAAGTCATCAATATTCACTGAAAACTGAATTGAATTTTAGTACGACCTATCACCCCCAAACTGAGGGTCCTTCTAAAAGGGATATTCAAACATTGGAGGGCATGACAAGAACATTCTCAATAAAATTTATAGGAGTATGAGATCAACACCTTCCATAAGTTGAGTTCCCATGCAACAAAAAACTTTACTAAAGTATTCAAATAAAAACATATGGTTCTCTATATGGGAAGTGTTCTAGAGCTCCAATATGTTGGGATTTAGTTGGTAAGAAGAAGATAATCGGGCCTGATATTATAATAGTGTTGGAAGAAAAATGATCATGACATATAATACCATATAAATGATTCTTAGAGTCTGAAGAAGAGCTATACTAACAACTGTTAACGGGATTTGGATTTTGATTTTTGAGAATAAGTTTTCTTCAGATATCAGCCTAGAAAATAGTTATGTGATATGGAATGAATGGTAATCTTATCCCTAGGTACATTTTCCCATTTTAAATGCATGATTTCATAGAAGATGTTTCATAAAAGTTCGAAATACCACAAAATCATTATCAAGTTCAGGATGTATTCCATGTATCTATCTTCTAGTAGTACATTACTGATCCATCAGATGTTTTAAATCTGTAGGTAGTAAAAATGGAACACAACCTCTCTTTTGAGGGGTAGTTAGTGGAGATCATAACTGTAGATAATTAGTTCTACATAGAAATAATTCACACCTTGTATATGTGTTATGAAGGAACCATAAATATGAGGAAGCAATGCTGGAACCAATGGAGACAATGATATAGAAGTACCATAAACTTTTATCAACTAAGGGTATGAGTAGAAATGTTTGGGACAAATTTCTTAAGGGGGTAAGAAAGTAACGAAGTAGTTTTTTTAAATGTTTTTTTCCTAATTAAACATGTGTCATATATAATATTATACACATAAAAAATAAAGATAAACTAAAAAATTTATATCATAAATAAGTATCGCTACAATAGTCACTTATCAAACGAATTAAAATGCCAAACATTATAACTGGACAAAAAATAGAAAATAGAAATGAGAAATGGGAAAATAAGGATCAATTCAATCTACTAGATTCATCTCTCCCATAAAAACTATATATAAATAAATAATATTAGTTAAAAAATAAAAATATTATGAAAATGAAAATAAAACCTTTAGTGTAATTATAATGAGTTTCGAGTGAAAGAATAAAGTGCTATTTATATGGTATAAAGGAAAATGTGATTGCTTGGATTCAAAAATTATATAACAATTGATCAATATAACCAATACTCATAATTACCATATAAAAACTATACCAATAGTTTATAATTTTATCGTTCTAATTAGTGATTTTATGTAGTAATGATAGATAATAATTGATAATTAAAGGTGAGTTGAAGACCTCAACTAATACTATTTTCTCGTTTGAAACCCATTTGTCAGATCATGGGATAGAGGTACCATCACCAGGGATTTCCCTTGAACATTAACAACCCAATCATAAAATGTGATGCTTGAATTAAGTATCTTATGTTAGAATTTCAAATTATTTTAGATCACAAGTTAGTTGATGTTAGTTGATCCACCCCATAAAATAACCACCATCTCACACCTAACCCTTATAGAATACATGGGTGTAATAAGGGGTTACATTCCTAGACTATAGTTAATTAAATTTTAATTCCTTTTTCATAAATATTTTTCTTTTTTCAATAAATTACTTTTACGATTTTGTTCCTAATAACATATTTGATTAATTGAGATGAAGCTGATAAATTGGTTTTTGGATGAAAAGAAAACATAAATTATTTTTTCTGAAAAATATATACGATTTTATAATAAATTTGTCTATTTTGAATAATATTTGTTTCAATTAAATAATATTTTAAAACAATATTATCAAAATTTAAATGTCGTAAAACTTTTTTAATGGATTTAGAATTTATTTTATGTGCCGGAAATTGGACCATGCCTTAAAAACTGTAATTTTTCAAAAAAATATTAATTTTTATACTAAAAAGCTAAAATTAAAATATATGTAGAATATTGATTTTTTTATGTGTTGGAAATTTAACCGTATCAATTCAATCCAATATATCATCAGACCTAGTATACCAAAATCATCGAAAGGAATTCACAATCCCCATAAGATAGATAAAAGAACTATAGTACCAAAGTTTAACCATTTACAATAAAAATTCAGTTAATCAAAAAAAATATTCTACCCATATATCAATCAATTCCCATCAGTATATTTCATTATAATAAAAGGAAATTAGTTTCAATATAATTGAAATATACAAATATAGTATAATAAATACCAATGAACAAAAAACCACATAAAATATTTAAATATAAGATAATATAAAACAATTGACCATAGTATAGCCACATTACAACCAAAATAATTATTTGGGATAAAAATTCCTATACAAAAACATTTTAGTAATAAATAAAAGGAAACCCAAATAGAGACCAAAAATATTTTTATATCCAGTTTCCAATCATCACACTGAAAACCATCC
The DNA here is from genome assembly GCA_963277665.1 of Viscum album. Taxonomy (NCBI): domain Eukaryota; kingdom Viridiplantae; phylum Streptophyta; class Magnoliopsida; order Santalales; family Viscaceae; genus Viscum; species Viscum album. The sequence continues at coordinate 838,395,277 of OY728137.1, forward strand.
AACAAAAACTGACATGTAAACTCAAAAAATATCAACAACATAGCCAGTTCACCTGAAACAAAATTTGAGAATTTTATACACCAAGTGGTGTATAGGTGTTATCAGCTAATCATTCTACTATGTCTTCATGAAAATGTTTGTTCAATTACATTTAAAATATATTTCACTATTTTTAGTATCAAATATTAATATGAAAATTTCTTTTTTCTCCTAAATATACATAATAAAGAAGTAATATTGCATAACCCCATTCAAAAAATCTCAATCATTTTCTGTGTAAACTAGGGAATAAAAATCATGAAAAAATATAAATTTTTAAAAACTCTTAGAACGAATCATTTTCAATTTCTATAATTGAAATCAAAACATTACCACATAACATATTTTCCCAAAACCCATGGAAAAATTAAAACCTTTTACATTTGAAACCACCTCTTCCAAATATAGCTTTTAAATTGGTTTAATAAAATATAGCAAACCAAAATAGATAAAATTACACACATAAGGCCCCATATAATCAATGAAACAAAAGTAAAGAACACTAATTAGCCACACCATAGTTCCATATAACCCAATTTATTTTGGGATACAAAAAAAGAGTATAATGACATCTCTGAAATAATCCTTAATAGAACTGTGCATCATTGTAAACTCAGAAGGCTCTAAAAAGAAGCAGTACAGGACTTGGGTTATGAAATCTCTTTAAAATCCCCTAGTGTATCCTTTCAAACTCATTATGATTCCACTTTTGAATAATATAGATTAAAATAAAATCCCTTATAGGGTTAAACTCCCATCGGGTTCTTAAAAGGGTTAAAAACATATAGTAGTATAACACGCATCCAAAAATTCTACTTATCTATCTAGGGTTTCACATGAAATAACTCAAGAGGAGGATAATAAGTAAATAAACCAAAAGAAAAACCAAAATATTCAATAACAATGAATATTATATAATTCTCATCTCATCTCCTACTCCCTCTCTTGAAACAAATCCATTTTTTATTCATGTATTACAATCACATAATGATGAAATAATATAATACTTCTTTTATAAGGCCTCAACAATATCCAATCATAATCCAAATAAAGGGGAAAACCCAAGGGCATCATACTCATCATGAAAACCATTTTTTATAGTGTTATAAACAAGACTTTATGAATTTAAATTCAGAATACCAATTCATTTTTACACCCCATAAATTTTATTCTAGAACCCTTTTTTGAAGGTAACCATTAGATGCCAACTTTGAGACTTCTACAACCAAAATATCATTCTAATTTAAAACCATTTTAGAAATGGAACCACATTTACCTATGTCAAAAAATCTTATTAAAATACATTTTCCACCCAATTTTTGACCCAAATAGGTTCAAACACTGTTAAATCTCTCATTTTTTAAGAAATTTCTTATAGTACCTTTATAAAAAAAATATTACCTCTTGAAAAATTGCATTTAAAAATACAAAACCCCTTAGAATTCCCATTATTTCTTAGTTTAATACAACTTTATACTATTATGAATATCACTATGGATATCAAATATATATTTATATTGATAAAAAATTAATTAATAAACCATAATAATCTAATAAATTTTCATATAATGGAATTTTCGAAAAATACCAGTCTCAATCCAATGGTAACCCCTCACAACAAGTGACAACATGTCACCTTAGATAGAGATTGATAATCCAAAAAATATATAAGTACTATAAAACCCCTAAAAACCCAAATACTTATGATTATGTTCGTAATTAACCGTAATAAAAACCCACACTATGGTTAGTGTTCCAGAGAGATGAAATCGAGCAATGATGGTAGAGGGAAGAATATTAGATGGAGAATAATCGAAAATGAGTGATTTACTCTTAGGGTATATTTTAAATTGAATATATAAGGAATGAGATAAAAGAATAACATAGATATAGAGAATTAAATGTGTTCCATTCAGGTCATATGTATGAAAATGAGGAGAAGTATGGTCTAAATACTCTAAAATAGAGGTGGGAGAAGAGTAAAATTATCTTTTAAAAACTCTTTAGACTGTGATTTGAAAATACCCTATAAACCAAGTAACATCTTTATCACAGATGGTACCCACAATGAAACATCTTAATTCTTCTTTAAAATGTGATTCCTTAATGATTATAATGTGGAATATTCCCTAGACAACAATTTATGGGACCTATGGACTGAAGGGGGATATGGTCTCCTGCCTTTCGGCCTTAGCAGCGTGGCCTCTGAACCAAGGTGTGTAAGTGGAAAAACCCCTCCATAATATAGCTCTTCACTAATATGTGATGGTCCACCATTACTTCATAACCACCACACTAAAACACCCTCTACAACACCATGATATCCAACCGATTCTCAATACCATAAAATAATGGTCCTGATTGTAGTGTGGTCCCATGCACACAAAATTAATTTGTGAAAATCTTAAGAATCATAAGAAAAACTAAAAATTAAATAATTATCTATATAATAGTGTTAGAGGATAATTACATGAATTTTTCATAATATTACATTTTAATTTTTCAAATTAAGGCTCTTATTTAGGAAATTATTTAAATCATATCAAATAAGAGATTTTATAATTTATTATATTAAGGATGTAATAATTACTTACAATGTTATATTTAGATTATTTTATTTTTTTACATAATAAAAGTAGAAAAAAAATAATTCATTTCATACCATATAATTAAGTAAAATATAATGAAATTTGTAATACGATAGCATTCATCTTAAAAATAAATATTCATGAGTTTTTTTATTTATTTTCTAAATATAAATAATGATTAGATAAATTATAAAATATTTATAATTGTATTTATTTATGAAATATTAATAAATAATTAATATCATGTTTAATTATATTAATTTCTCATTTATATTATTTTTTCCATGAATTATTAATAATTATAGTTTCAATAATAATAATTTTTATGTTTTATTTATATTAAATGTTAAAAAACTCTTTAAATTTCTAAACAAGTATCTAAAGAGTTTTATTCTAGGTGTGATAATTGAATTGGTTTTATTCTACATTAGAACTGCATTGTACTAGGTTATGAACATAATCTTAATGTATTATTATAGTTTATATATATTATGTGTAAGAATCGTGATGGAACTATGATCTATATTTAGTAATGTATCCCTAGGTGTTGGGACTTTAAGTAGGACGAGTCACATTCCAGGAGGCTCATACATTGTCTATAAGAGTTAGGGTGTTATATATATGGATCTCGTATAACTCATTTTTGTTTTTTAAATTTTATATTATTCTAAAAATTTACATTAATGGGTTTTATGTACATTACACATGACATCTATTGGGATATGTGTGAATATATTTATCTTTTAATTTGGGTTAGTAACAAAATTTATGAGTTGTGTAAAGAGTTTTACATCATCATGTTTTAAAAATAATCATTACGTAGAATGAACAAGATTCTAAAATAAATCACTATAAGAATTCATACATGTAAATAAAATACATTAGATAATATGGTGAGATTAAATCCCCTTCAAGATAGTAACTGTAAGATTCCTTGTGATGCTGCACTTATGAAGACCTCGTTCATCTAACCAGGTAAGGCATGTCATACCTGGCCACCCCCAAGATTATCTTGTGCATGGAAATAAATTAATAAGTAACCCTAGTATGATTTTCTTCCCATTACTATAATTTCCTTTAGGTTACACTTATCTATGTCACCCTAATAATACTTGGATACTCATGTAATAGAGTTGAGTTTATCCTTATGATGGATTATAAATAAAGTTGTTTGATAAACTATAAAAGAGTTGTATATGATAGAATTGAAATAATAACCTACCAAAATAACTACATTTTTATAGAATCAATGTAGAAGAAACATTTCATAGTTATATATGGATCATCTCTAACTAATGGATATGATCAATTTTATAGGGTTTTTTATTTAATTACAAGTATTATAATAAAATTCCAAATTAAATGAATGTAAAACATGATACAACACTAATAAAATTGTGTTTCATATGAAAATGGAATCATCATAATTAAACATATCATTATAGTCAATCTTGAAAAAGATAATCATAATACAAGAAAATCCTAATGGGGGAAAATTAAAAAAAATTATTTAGTAATCGAAATTACAGTTCTTAGAGAACCCCCTTCATGAATAAATGAAAAACTTATATCATTTATAACATGAATATAGATTACATTGGTATATATAGAATGATTCCCTCACGGTTTTCTTAATTCTTATTATTGATATTGAATTCAATATGTCATATATTTTTTTGGAAATTGTCCTATAATGTGAATCAATTCAATAAATTTTTAATTTACCAGGTCATAGTGTTGGGAATAGATGAATTTTGAATAACATGTGTAGGTTCTAATTTTTTATTGATGGTATAAGCATGTAAAATATCAAAATAATGAAGAAGAACTATTTCTAATGTCCATGTCAGAAACAAGTGTAATAGAAAACAATTATTTGACTTTGAAGGGTATACAATACCAATGTATTTTTTATAATTGTTTTAAATATCTAAGTGGTCAATGTTTTGTAAATTGTTGACTAAGATTTTATTTGATATATAAATAATGATGAAAAGACTAGTAGAAGAATTATTTAAATGGAGTTGAACAAATCATTCACATATGGATAGAAATTATGGATTTTAGTATTTTTAAAAGTTCTATTATTTGATAAGATATGTTTTATATTAAAAAAAATTATAAACAATATGGGAAAACATATACAAACTTAAATGGTTAATGATTCATCAGATTATATGAAATTTCAATGAAGAATATAAGAATATAACATTGTTTTTCTAGGATAACGATGTTGGTCTAAGTGTTTATTAAAATATAAGAGATATGGTCAGACCACTATTAGTCAAATAATTAAAAAAAATACATTCAAAAAACTTCTTCAAATATATATAATACCATATAAGTTATTAATGGAATAGTTTATTTGTTGAATATTTTTAATAAAATGAAATAATTTTTATGTGAAAACATAATTATTTTTTATATCTTATTAGTATATTTTGAAATGAATTTAGTATATAAGAAGTTAGTGGGAGTATGTTTTGACTCCGTGATTTTTAAAGAAAAAAAGATCATTCAAGTAAAATAAATAGTAAATTTCACATTACATCATAATATATTAGGGTATGTTGATTGAATATTAATGTAAATAGAAAAATTAGTTATAAAATTAATTTAAGTAAATTTTTTTTAAAGAAAATATTCTTAGGATGATGATGGAAAACATATTAATAGTTTTAAATAGACAATATAAGTTATTAGTGTCATATCATTTGATGTTTTTGAATTAAAGAGGGTGAATATGTTCAAGGATTTGGACATTATGAATATGATTCTTAAGACGTATAGTTATTCAAAATATCATTCTTCATAGGTATTACTCAATAAATGTTTTTGGGGTAGGGTTATATCAAGTATATATGTGGGGATGTGGTATTAATTATATAGAGATGTAATGAGTCATACAAGACCCCTAAAAGATAATAAATCATGAATTTGATCCGTAAAATATCATATGGGACAGGATATGGTAATTTCTTATGTATGGGTTTTTATGTATTCTTATGTGAGTTTTAAAATATAAAATAAAATATGTCATTAACATCTAATATCAACATTTTCATTCTTTCACAATAGAAAAATACGTATATATATAAAAATATATATGATAAAGTGAATTGATAATTGACGGATTAATGGATGAATTTGATTTATCACTATGTGGTTTTCATCATGTGGTATAATAGGTTATTATAAAATTTTAATGATATAATGAGTATGATTTTTATATTGAGGTACAAAATTCAATCATGTGGCATAAAATTGGTCTTCTGTACTAGATGGACAGGTAAATAAAAACATCGAATGTTATACACTTGTATATTGTATACTAGAGGTGTATAGTTCATATTAGGAGTCCTCAATACCTCTGTTTGGTGAGATACATAGAGTAATAACCTTTATACATTGACATGTTTCTCATAAAATCCCAATGGTTTATATAACTTATTATTAGCCATGTTTGTTTCTGATCGTGTCATCAATTGATGATTAGACAATATTGGTTTTTCCTCTTCTAGGATGTAGAAACCCAAATTCATGTATGGTAGCGGTGATGTATTATTAATTATATTGGTATATTAATCAAAGGATATCATCCTGAAGGACAAATCAACTTAGTAGTTTTTTTCAATGAGATAGGTACATGATTCCCATATTATATAGAAAATATAAAATACATTGCATGCTTGATATTATTCATTATATCCTTATTCATATTCTACTAAAAAGAAAACAAATAAAGGGGGATATCAGAAGTTCAATAAGAATTTAGTACAACAGAATCTATCATGAGTAAATGAGGAATAATAAATATGGTAAGGTAAACAACTAAATCACATTACATTTAATCAGTAACATGACAATGAAATGAATGTATGTATAATATCAAGTATGTAATATAATGGATAAAAATAGAAAAAAATATCAATTAAGGAAATAATTTATTTTTAATTTAATGATCTTTGACACCATGATATCATTTCCATCAATGTATAGTGCCAATACAGTTTTATCAATCGGTATATATACACCAAAAAAATATAAATTAATAATGTTAGTAAAAATATTTGTATCATTCCGCCTTTCAATGAATCAAACAGATAACTATAATGAGGACCACCTCCTCTCTACAATTCCAATTCATTTATCATATACTGAATGATCAATTTAATTCATAAATTATATTACTTATTAAAAATTATATGTATTGAGTAACCAATAGAGAATATTATGATTTCCCCAGTCAATCAAATAACATTCATAGTAAAACAACATATAAAAAAATAAAATGTGGTTTAAGAAATAATTACATACATGAAAAAATTAATATGTATTTTTAAGAGGAATGTAGTATCTAATTTAATAAGATCACAAGAATTTTAGTTTATCAAGAGATAATTATCAACCATGGAATCAATTAGAGATAAAAAATATAATAAATTCCTCAGAAATATAATTTTTAAAATAAAATCATTTATTTTAGAGAATAAAGTAAAATGTAAGTTAAAAATTTACAAAATAGTTAATTAAATATTTTTATTCATTAATCTATTTAAAAAATTTGGATAATATAAATGATGTAAAATAGTTATAGTGGTGGGAAAATATGTTTTCACCATATACGTTAAAAATATTCCTTTTGATTTTTTGTATGGAACGTAGTAATAAAAACATTCATAAAATAGTATAAATATTCCTTTAAAATAATTTATATTTTACTGTATTATAATTAATTTCTTAAATAAATAATATGATTAAAATATAGGACATCTTTAAAATAAATTTTAATATATAGATATCAAAAAATATATACTAGATGAAAAAGTGAAATACAATTATCTTTTTTTTAAAATTTTGTTTAATGATTCATTTTTGAAAAAGAGGAAAAGCCAGGAGTGAAATATATTCTCCTTAAATATTCATAGGATACAATAATTGTTGGATATTATGAATATTTCATCAATTAAAATAAGTGAAATAAAAAAAATTGATATTATAAAACAATTTTTTAACTCACAGGAAAGATTTAATTTGTAAAACCTTAAATTAATAGAGTAATTAAAATAGTAAGGTTAATTAATAAATATATAATATTGCTTATTAAATATATTGGGAAAATTGTAATCCATATATTAAAAATTGGTGTATAATACAAGTATGTTTCATTGAAGTTGAAATTGAGATGAAGTCCCTTACATCAAGTTCGTCATTCCTCATAAGTAATTTTAGTAACATTTATAACAAATATTTATTTATTATAATTACATAAAATAAACATAAAAATATCAATAATATCATATATGATACATTTATAACATCTTATCACCTTTTCTTCAATAATATTTTATCATTATCACGGTTTTGGGTGTTAACTACTTCGTTTTCCTTGTATATTTTAATTCGATGGTTACAATATTTAAATATATCTCATGGTTACATCATCTCCAAAATATTAATCATGATATAAATATCATATATATTTATTATATATATATATAGATTCATTTATAAAATAATGATTTATGAAAATGAATTACGTCATTCAGGGAGATGGTGGAAGCACATATGCATGTACTCTTTTTTCACTTTTCAACGGATAGAAAAACAAAAAGGAAAATAATAATTATACATTATAGATTAATCATTATATCATATATATCATATATATTCTTTAAATATGTCCTTATGAAAATAATTTTTAAAATAAAATGGAAAATATATCACATCATTTCGTGTAAGTGGTTGTCCACACGTACACATGAGTGATGCTATAGTTTTCTAATAGATTGGAAGGTGAGAAGGTATATAAGATATTATAAATATATAGGAATAAATATTTTATAAATTTCATATATATTCATTATTCCAATTATTATAAATGTCTATGTGAGTTAGCAATGGAAAACGAATTGCATCGGTTCACAAGTAGGTAGTCTTTTGTACACCAGAGTGATGGTTTTGTTTCCCATTTTATAAGGAAGGATATTGATAAATATTGCGAAATAAATATAATAAAATCTCATTATATGATTTATATGTCTTTTAATAAATCATAAAAGGGTTTCCTTTTATATGATATAGGAGGGGTTACTTTTGGAAATTTAAGAAATATTATAATATAATATGCATCTAACTCAAGAAAAATAAATCCAAAATGGAATAACATTGAAGATAATGATGTTAGGGTATTAAAAGTATCATAAAATAAAATTTAGATAAGTTTATATATCATTTCACACCTTATACATTATATTAATTCTTTTCCTAAAAAATTTTAATCTCAATAATGGTAATCATTTTTATAATTTTAAAGGATTATAATTTAACTACTAATGTATAAATTGCATCATAAATGGACAAGGGGTGAAATGTTTGACCACCTATTATCCCAAATAACCAATTTAAATATTTTTATGTTTTTTAAATAATTTAATTTTTTTTATAAAATATCCTTAATTTCATTTTTACACTAATCATTTTATTTAACTCCATAAACACCAATAGAAATAATATTTTCAAATATAATCCTTTCAAACATAAATAATATGATAAAAAAACTATAAAATTCTTATAAAACATTAATTTATGATAATATTTTTACATTTAATATTCACGAAATCATTTATTATATTTTTCTATTCATTTAATAAATGCAGTGCCAGTGTAGTGTATGCATTTTAAAAAATTATTCAATCACTTAAAATTAAAAATTAAATAACCTTCCAAAAAATATTATTCAAATTCTAAAGGATTATTTAAAAACAAAGATAAAATTTATTTATCCTTATGGAAACATATTTAAGTTATTAAATTCATCATTGGAAAATTACATATTTTTTCAATTTTAATGTAATATAAAGGTCATTATCAATGAAAAATGGCACTAAGTGGCTATATTTTTATGATTGGCATAAGAAGTTTTTAAAACCAATCCTAATATAATAGAAACTCTATTCTTATAAAAATGTTAAATCCTTATCACTTTTGTTTTTTAACCTTATCTACAGTATTTAACATTTACCTATTTAATAATTTTTTCCACTTCTACTACTCCAAATGAACAAATATGAAAGTCTCATATTTACCAAATTGGAACTAGTTATTCCAAATATTTTATGAACATTATAAAATAAAATTCACATAATTTTATGAAATTAATTTAAGATAAAAGCATATGAATAAATGAAAATTAGGATTTTAAGAAAATGATTTTGTAAGTAAAATTATTAAATTATGCCAAAATTACATATAATGTGATTCAAATTTATTTATTTATATTATATATAACAGAAAGAGTATTATTTTAATTCATTATTTAATTCAAATCATTATGGTTATTTTTCAAATAAATTAAATTTTAATTTTTCAAAAATGTGTATTTTCACTATTCAATGAACTGTTAATCTGTTCAGAAAAATCCAAAAATGTCAACCTATAATAATATTGAACTGATGAATTAAAAAAAGGTTTAATTTATAATTAATTATACACTAATAATATATAATCATTCCATCAATTTCAGTTCTTCATGAAAAGAAACATATCAATCAAATTCATTTAAAGAAAAATATATCATAAAGTATTGGGCTATTACATATGAGGATTATAACAATTGGGCCCTCGATCGAGGTATATTGGGAAATATTACGTCTATACCTATATATTTCATATTATGTGATAATTTCTTCAGGAATGGGTTGTGTGATGTTCTTATCATTGAAAGTGAATTACATGTGATGTATTCATAAATGTGATAAGTTGATATATAGGGAATTGAAAACATATTATTTTATATAATATAATTAAATTATACATTTCTTGTGGTTCCTTGATGACTCTGATAAAGGGGTTAAATGTGAATTCATTTTTTTATATGATGTAGTCGGTGTAAACAAGTATATATTGGCATGTGTTTAATCAAATTTATAAAAAAAATTATTGCTTGAGTAGTATTGATTCTTTTCTAAGAGACATTCTTTGCCTAAATTTGTCGATTTGAGAATTCAAATTTGTTTTCAATTATTTAAATAACTATTGTGTAACAATTATTAGTATTTTTAATGGGGATTGAGTTTTAATCAATTATTTATATAAAAATGTTTATGATTTTACCCAATGGGTGTTTTTTATGGATATAAAAAATTACATTAGATGTAATAAATTTTGATGATGATGAGAGAATACCAAAAGTGTTTTGGATGTGACCAAAATTAGTTTTTATATGATTTTATAAGTTGTTGTATGTGATAAAGTGTAAGGTAAAATAAAAAAAAATCGATAGGTATTTTATGCAAGTGTTATTGATGGAGATATTCCATAAACCCTCATACATATGAATTATTTTCACCATATTGTAAGTCCTGATAATATTAGTTTTTTAAATGATTTTTTTCACCATAGGTTTTCATAATTTTGAAAGAATTAAAATTAATTATGTGTATTTGTTTATAAAATAATGAATCAAAACATATCATGAGTGGTGAAAAGATTTATTTAAGAACTAGATAAATTATTACAAATGATAAATGGGGTTTAATTATGTTCTTGAAATGTTATAGATGAATATGTTCTTGAGAAGTCATATTACTTTTGTAATGGGATGGAATTATATTTATTATAGTCTATAATATTTTTAAAATTATTGTAATCTTCATAAGAATCATTTAATTCTATGAAGATGATGGTATTTCAATCCCTGACCTTTGATTATATCTTTATATGTTTCAATATTTAATTTTTTCTTTATTTTGGGGACTTTTCATAAAAAATTAGAATCATATAATAAATTTCATATCACATGATTAGTGTTAAACATGTATGTTTCCTACTGGTGTGTTTTTAGGTCATAGAAAATATATTCTCGTGGATAGAATAGGGTTTTATAAACCATTAATCCAAATGGATTAAATCTCATGGTCTATCTAATATAGGGTTCACTTTTTTGAATACTGTACATCCAAAGAATGGAACCTACCTAATTTTTTAAATTTTAGAATTCCATACAATATTCATATCTAGGTTTTTAAACCTTTTAGGACAATACTCTTTCTTTATCGTAGGATTCCACTCCCAGGGCATATTTAGTCAATTTACCCATATTGACCTTTAATTTTACCCACTCCTCTCAATTTAATAGTTTTATCCCCTATGTATGGCCTATTCTCCATTTATTTTTTTATTTCCTCTTTATTTCATATCATCCCCTACCTTGGTGTCTTGTTATAAAACACCTATCATGAAGATTTTAGTAAATATATTATGTATTGTGATGCTAAGGGGTGTGAATTTTTCCTTTGGTCCTTATACATCAATATTCTTAACATTCAACGCATCTTCATATTATTTAGGTAGATGTTTCCATTTTATGTTAAATTATTATTATTCATGGTTTTTCATAAAAACATTTCAAAAAAATATAATTATTTTCTCTTTTATTTTAAATTACTATTTTATTTACCGCATTTAATTAGAAATTAAAATTTGGGTCTCAAATTTCAAATGGTTTCACATAGGAGACTCTATTGGATTTTATTTTTTTTAAGTGATTAATTTTAATATAATTTAACATATGTTATTATATTTTTAATTGTTCTTAAACAATTTTTACAATCACATAGTCTCTATATGATTGTTTACTTATTTATTTCTTGATTCCTTATTGTTTTTTGGATTTATTGGATTTAAAGTAGGGCTTTCCCATTTGTTTATGGATTCCTGAAAAATATTTTTTCTACTAAAAAATTGTTTTCAATTTCTTTTTAGTTTTAATATGGTTATAAAAATGGAATTTAATATGTGATTTACAAATTATGATCTTAATGTCAGGTTTGTACTTTATATAAATGGTTTTTCCTTTCAATATGCATAACATACTCACCTAATTACCCATATATAAATGTTCAAAATGTGTTTCACAATGGATATGATTATTCATTTTTTCATTATATGAGTTGATGTGGGGGTTTTTAGTGGGGAGTGTGTGTGAAGTTGGTTTTTATGTTTAACATGAGCATGGTTCCAATGAATTCTATTACTAGTGTGCACTTATTGTTTCACACACCATTCATCGCCCTCTATCTCAAATATCATGTGAATATTAGTGGTAATATAGAGATATTTATAGATGTTTATTATCTAATTATGATGAGACTTACTATATGTCCCATTTTATTGAAGCCCATTAGGGAGTTCCAGTATTGAGTTTAGTTTAGAGCATCAAGTCGAATATAAACTAGTAATGCATTGAAATTATAACAAATGATTCCATAAGATCATGTTTGGGATTTATACATAGATCGTTATTAATTTCTCATGAATATTTATATACTCTTATACTCTTCTATTTATTAAATGGTAGTTTCCATTTTTTAATTTTATAGTTATGACTCAACTATACTTGTCTTATCATGTCTTTCAGTATTGTTTACTTTTTTTATTATTTCCCTAGAATATTAATTTTCTTCCTAGATGGATTATACAATGTATATTTTAGTTTTTTTATTTAGTTAATGTTTTTTTGTATTATTAATCAAGTTTTTTTTGAGTTATTTTTAGAAATGATTTTAAAATGGGTTTTTAAATAAAGGCGTTGAATTAAATATTTATGTATAATTTTGAATGATTATTAATATTATACAAGGTTTTAAAATAATTTATCAATAGAAATTTATGAGTTATATTTCTAAATATGATGAAAATTCTATTTCAATTTACATTATTTCAAACTAGTGTTTCGAGAATGTTTTGAAAATGCACATCATCATTGATGAAATCCTACTACGATGGTTATGTTCACTCCTTACTAATAGAACATTGGATTTTTTTACAAATTTATGTTTTGGATTTGGATTTCTCATAGAGAGTTCTATATTCATTTTATAGTGACCTTTGACCCATGAGTAGGTTGTTCTCAATACATTAGTTTATATTTTATATTTAATTTATTCTATGCATGTTTTCATTTATTATATCTATATTCTATTTGAGGATGTAACATTAATGAATTCATATTTTACATTCATTTGACATTATTTGGTTTATTTATATTTAATATAGTTGTTATGTTTATCCATGGATGTATTATTTGTTGGAAAACCATGTATTTTTCATGATATAATTACTCTACATATTAAAAATTATTTACCTGGGAGAAATCACTCCTAATTAGTTCATTTTGATGCCTCAAAATATGATTCCAACCTATGGGGATTGAGAGATCCTTTAAGCCTTTTCATGTGCCAACATGGGTTCCCAAATCAGGGGTCGTCTAGACTTGTTCCTGAAAATATCGTATCAAATTCAGGTTCTTTAGAGGGAATAGATTATTTAATTTCCACTTTTATTTTTGAAGTCAGATAAATAGGGTATTGGATCGTTAAAGCATATGAGGTATGTCATGGGTAATTTCTTAATCACCACCACTAATTAGGAAACAAATGTTATCATGTAATTTTATAACATGGACCTTTATTGTAATATTTATTCATATTTTCCTAATTCTAATTACGTTTATATGGATTTTGTTTTGATTCTACTGAGTTTTTTATTTTTTTTATTTTTCACATGATTTGATGGTGAAAATGAGATAAAAATAAGAGAATGATGTTTTTCCTACATGGATTAGAAACCCGAGTGGTGCCCCTAGACATGTTTCTATGAGGTCAAATTATTTTGTTTCATGGTCGATGTATGGTCTGTCAAATAGTGTGCCGAAACCCTATACAACAACTAACCCCTTTTAAATTTTTTTTAAGACACTTTTTTTAGATACCCCTGGATAATAAGTTATTATTGTTTGGGATGAATTGTAGAGTTTTTATGTAATTTTAAAAAAAATTGTTCAAATTAATTGATATTTTGTGATGAAGTACATGATTTATACATGAATAAAATAAATATATTTAAAATAAAAATGAATCGTTCTATGATTTTTTATTACAAATTACATGTTTTAAAATGCGAAATTATTTTGGAATGGGAATGATATTTTAAACAGGTTTTTTAGGAAGATTTCCTTAATATTATAAATGGAGTTGAATGTGGTATTATAAACATTTAATTAAGTGGTGTTTTTTCAAAAGTATGTTCATGGTTTGATTTTATAATATCAATTAATTAAATTTATTTGAAATTTCATGTTTTTATAGTGGCTTATGATTCATTATTTTTTTCAAATCATGCATCTTAGATTATTCTTCATAGAATATTGGAAATTTTCATGGGGAAGTTCCCCCCAACCTAGTACCTTTCAGAGATCATATGTGAATATACTAATTGTATTTTCTAGCCTAATTCTAGTTGGAGCGGGAAAGATGACCACCTCTATTAATGTTCTTGTCTTTTGTGGTGACCAACGGCCTCATGCGACTATCTTAAAAGGTATTATGGAGTCATTAACTCAATTTTATCATTGGAAAACTCATGAGGTAAAACAACATTAGCATTTTTCATAATACATAATCTAGGGAGGTAGATGACCATTGTTCCATCTCAGTTAGAGAATCACATTTCTTGAGATTTCTTTAAGTCCACATTAATTCCATGTAACCTTCCAATGAATGTGAAAATGGGAAGGGTGATGAAGATTATGAACCACCCATAGTGTGATCTGATGTTGGTGGATTTTATCACTCCCTTCAGTGATTTGGTATATTTCCCTTAACAGTTTCCACTTTAGATCTTTCTACACGTTCTTATTTTTGTAATGGTTATTTTTATACGGATCAGTTTTATAATTAATATTTTCTATAAACATTCACTTAAGGATGTGGTAAACAAATATTTGAGGTTAGAGTTGATCTATGAGGGTCTACCTATTAGGTTTGGTGACCCTATCCCTTTTAGTGTCATGGTTTAACATTTGATAGATTTAATAGTATTATAGTCCCACGTTAGGGTATTAGGATTATGTGGAATAATATTATTATTGTATAAATAATCTATTTATGATAAAGATAATACCTTTATAACATCAATGTTTTTAGGTAAATCACTCAAAAACAACTTAATTTAAGGTAATAAATGTTTTCTATTATGTAATTTTTCAATAATGGGTCATTTTTAATATATCAAAGGTGATAAAACATGGAAGAATTCCAATCTAAAAGCTAGGATTTCTCTTGACTAGAGTTTTGCTAATTGGAAGCTAGTTCCAATAGGCAATGGATACTTTCATATACTGTTGAAACCCTAGGAGGAATTCGACCAGGTCTGGAAAATTGAGAATATTCAATTAAAGGATGGGGTTGTTTGACTCTCTGAATTAGATCTTTCTTGGAACCCACACACTTCTCGGAACACACTGGCATAGATATGGTTTAGAAATCATAGACTTATTTGGTTATTCTGGCATCCCAAGATTTTGAATGAAATCGCATCCCGCATAAGTACTCCTATGAAAATTGATCAACATACACTAAACGCTGAGATTGGTCTCTATTCTAGAGTGATGGTGGAAGTTGATAATGATTTTAATCACCCTAAGGTTATTGTTTTCAATGAAAATGATTATAAAACATAAGGTCAAGTACAATTCGAGTGCAAGACACCATACTGTGAACCATGTAAAATTTTTGGACACTCCTTTCTTAAATGTAGGGTTGTGAAAAGCCAAGTTACACATCCAAGTGATAAAGGTAGGATTTAAAATGTGAAGGAACAAGAAGGAAAGATGCTCTACCCTTGAAAATCCCAAGTCTTCCAGAAATAAAATTGAAATTTGGGTTAAGAAATCATCCTTTTTGGGGGAAGGCTCGGGTATCACCTAGGCTGAACAGGTTGAAGAAAAAGAAATTGAAAATATTTATCATTGTATACTCAAGGATATTTAATGGTTGGTTATGGATACCTATAATCTATCCTAGGTCGGAAAATCTTTAGATGTTCTCCATTACCATGCCTCATTCGAAACTGATCAGTCTCAAAGGGATACTACAAATACAATGTTAGATATCTCTCAGGACTAATCCCACAAGTCACTACTACAGTCACATGCACCACCAATAAAATCTAACCAAAAGGTCAATGGATTCATAGATGGTGTTTGAAAATTCGTAGCTAGATAGATTGACATAAAAGCGGCAACTCGAGGAAACCTGGATGGGAACACAAGTTTGAATTCCCAAATTGTTTTAAACTTTCTCAATGTAAATCCTATGACAGTGTCCACACACTCTACACAACCACCATTCAATGAAACTAGTAAGACACCCCTTAAATGGAAAACAAACTTAAATGACCATACCCATTGACTCAAGAGTTGTAGTAGACTTGTCCCTTGTGATGCCTACTCTTTCTCAAGTTATAAGTGAACCCCTCTCAAAATATGACCACATGAACACCACCATGAACCATATTGCATTTGTAATAAATAAAAAGATTGAAAATTCAGGTGCTATTAACATTTCTTTGGATTCTACTATGAGTAAATAGGATGAGAAGACCAGTCTGATTTCTTCTCATGAGATTAGGTGATCAAATTGGAAGATGGTGTCGGGTGGTTCAAAAAATAAAATGTGGGGATCTTGCTCCAAATCCAGGTTTTAATTGATGTTTTATTTTGGATCTCTATGGGAATTGCAAACCCGAACACTCTTACTATTCCTAAAAGACTTATTTCGACACATAAACACAAAATATTTTCTATTGCAGAACCAAAAGATAATTTTCTCTGAAATTTATACATCTTTGTACTTATGGTTATAAACTTCTAGGTGCTTGAAAAAACATTTTTGAAACTTAATCTCTTTATATTTTTTTATCATGAGTCCCTTCAAAATGTTAACTCTTTCATGTGATCTGTGAAAATGTTTACTTGTGATTTCTCCCTTGATGGTATAAATATTTTTTGTACTATGGTTTATGCTAAGAATAGATATCCAGACTGAAGGACTCTTTGGTATGACCTTTTAGATATGGCTGACAACATTAATGACCCTTGTTTTGTGATAGGTTATTTTAATTATATTATCACACTAAGTGAAAAAATTGGTCTTTCATACTCACACATCTCCTCAAGAGAATTTAGAGCTACTCAAAAGGATTGTCACCATATTGAAATAAATCCTACTGGTGCTAAATTTACTTGGTACAGAATACACAAAAATATATTGTTTTCTAGAAAACTAGATAGTTCTTTCACAAACATCTTGGAACTAGAATAATAGGATACCGTATATAGAATTACTTCACCAAAACTATATTCAGACCACCATCCCATTATAGAAAGAATTTTAATAAAAATCCTAAACATATGATTCTGTTCAGATTCAATAATTCTTGGTCTGCTGACATGGAATGCTCGAACCTCATAATTTGTTTGGGATTATATGAAGCATCACCATGATCAATTTTCCTATACCACCAGGCTAAAGAACCTCAAACAGTGTCTCAATCTTTGATGCGTGGATAAATCTAAACAAATAGACAAAGTTATTTACATTATTGAGAATGAGTTTAACCAAATTCAAAATATCTCCACCAGTTATGATATCTTGTTAGACCCAGAAATGAAATCAATATCTCTCTAAAACATAACTCTCTTCTGATGCTTAAAGATAACATGTGCAGTCAAGTATTCAAAACTAAATGGTTTTTAGATGGTGATAAAAACACTAATTTATATAATTCTCTTCAATGAATTTGGAAGGCTTCTAGACATATTTCATTCCTCAGGGAAAATGATACTCTTTTAGACTTTGAGGCATTCATTACTTATCATGTTGTCTCCTACATTGACAATATTATTAATGGCCCAAGTATTAATATGGAACTCATCCTTGAGGTCATCCTGGTTATGGTAAATGAAATAGACAATAATTATATTTGGATCATCCCTATTAATCCTGAAATTAATGACACTATCATTAGCCTGAAATTTAATGGTGCTCCGGGTCCCGATGGATTCAACAATGGTTTTTATCAAACATTCTTGGAGGTCATTCACATAGATGTTTGTAATCTCGTTAGATCCTTTTTATAATTGTGTCTTACCTCATAGACTTAATGCTCAATTCCTCACACTAATTACTAAAGAGGCCAATGACTCTGAGATACATCTCTTATCTTCTATTTATTTAATCAAATATCTCTACAAAATTATTATTATGTTCCTCGCCAACAGACATTCTTCTATATGATGTAAAATTATTTCGTGGAATCAATTTGGGATTATTAAGTGATATTCTATACAAGATTGAATTTTCCTACCCTTAGAATGAAGCAACTCTCTAAATAAATTTAATAGTGGAGGCAATATTACAATTAAACATGACATTAGGAAATCCATTGACACCATTTATCCGAGATTAATTTTAAATGTTCTCCGGGATTTTACGTTTAATGGCACTTTCATTAGTAGAATAAATTCTTTATTTACTTCGGCCACTATTTAAATTTTTGTTAAGGTATCTCCTGAAGGATATTTCAAATGTACCAATGTGTAAGGAAATGTGATCCCTTATCTTCTATTCTCTTAGCAATTACATTAGACTATCTTAGCAGATTGCTCACTCGCCTAGTAGCTCAAAACAAGCTTAAACCCATCCAGGTGTCCAAAAACATAAATGTTCCAACAAATATTTTATATGCCGATGATATTATCCGTCTCTTGCTAGGGGATAAAAGAAACATACACACTCTAAAAAATCTTTACTCCCTTATGAAGAAATATTAGCTCAAACTATATGCTAGAACAATACTTTTTTCTACTTTGGAAAAAGGTTTTCTCCTATTAATAAAAAATAACATCATCAATAGTTTTTCCATCAAAGAAGGATCATTCCCTTTCACTTACCTGGGAGTTCCCATTTATTGGGGAAGAACTAAATACACGTACTTCACTATAGTTTTGTAATAGGTTATCAATCAACTCTCCTCCGGGAAAACTAAATCCCTCTCCATAGTGGGAAAGATCTATCCTGTGAAATCTGCCATTGTTTCTAAAATTGTCTACTCACTGATGGTCTAAAAATGGCTTACGGGTCTCCTTAAAAAAATTACGGTTTATATCAATTATTTTGGACTGGAATCATTCTTGAATGGAATCTTCTTACCATCACTTGGTCCACCTATTTTAAACCTCTTGAGAAGGGCATCCTTGGCATCAAAAATATTAATCTTTTTCAATGAGGCCCTCTAAGCCAAACTCACATGGATATTAATCAATAATAACTCTGACTCGAGTGATTTTCTTAAAAATAATTTCTTTATGAAATTAATGAAGGGAAATTTGAGCTATATCAACTCTTAGATATGGCCATCCAATAGACTTTCCTTCACTAACATCATGAGTAATGCTAGTTGCATTGTTAGCATTGATTCTTCCATGAATTTCTGGCCAGATAATTGGACTGGAACCCCTATTATATTCATGTTATCTCCTAATACACCTCTTGAAAATACCACTAGCACTATTAAGAATGTGATGAAGTCTCGTAATTTCAATCTCCCAGATAATATCATGCCTGAGGTTGACAATTACCCTTTTTCCAACTCTGATGATTTCTTCATCTGGGAGCATGCCCATAATGGTATTCTTGATTCCAAAAATATTTATAAACAAAATTTGACAAATTCAAACCCTAACTTTACTTGGTAGAACTTCTTTTCCAAATCTTGGATAAAACCATCGAGACTCAATCTTTATTGGAGTATTTCTCATAACCGCATTCCTGCTTTGGTTTGCCTCCAATATTTTGGTATCCAACTTTGCTCTAAATGTCACTTCTATCATCAACAATGAATGGATACCAATCATTTCATTTTTCTAGTGATATAGTTTCAGATTTTTGGTATTATATTACTGACATGTGTAAATGCATATGGTTATCCTTTGAATCAATTTTCTCCCAAATAAAACATTGTGTGGATATGGACTTTTCACATCAAATCAAGAATCACTTCCTGACCGCTATTGTCGATCTCATCCATGTGATATGGTATGATAGAAATTCTGTTATTCAAAACAATTACTCGTTTTATCTTCATGTAGGTCAGACCTAGATTCTCACTGCCATTAGGGTTGCGGCCTCAATTTTGAATGATTCTTATGACAAAACTGTTAGAGACTTTATGATCATTCATTGTCTAAGGGTTGAAGGTCTCTAGAGGCACCCAAAACACACTTTTGAGGTGTTCTGGAAAGCTCTGATCCCAATTTCGATTAAAGTAAATATTTATGGATCCTCTAAAGGCAATCCGGGCCCTACGGGATACGGTGCTATTTTAGAGACTTTCTTGGCCATTATTATTGATGCTTCTTCTGAAGTTGTGGTGTGGTCTCCTCTTGGAAGCAGAGATGATGGCTATGATTCATGCAGTTGATTTTGTGAAACAAAAAGGATGAAATAACATATGGATTGAAAGTGTCTCATCCACTATTATCCTGGCCATCCGGAATGGTGTGGTGCACCTTTCTTGGACGCATACTTCTCGTTGGATGAGATGTATGCATCACTTTTGGATACCATATTTATTTTCAGGCATGCATTTTGTAAAGTGAACATGGTTGCTGATGGTATTTCCAATAAGAGAATCAACCATGACATCATTTAGTTTGATGACCTTCCAATTGATCTTCTCCCATTTTATGTAAAAGATTGTAATAAGAACCCCTCTGTCAGACTCTTGTAGTTTCGTTTTTTTGTTCAATATATGGTTTCCCTTAAATTAAAAAATTGTAATAAAGACCTTCCATATGGGTTCTATATTTGAAAATATTCAAAAAAAAATTATTTTTGGGCATTAGTTGAAAAGAGAATCATTACACTATCTTTCATCTATATGGTGGTCCAGTCAATATTTTCTATGTTCCTCTCTCATTTTCATCTCTTTCCCCATTTAATTTTTAGATTTCTCATGATCTCTTCCATTAACTTTAGGGTGATTTTCCCCTTTTCTATGTTGGAGGGATTTATATCTGTTTATATGGAATGTATGATGACTAGTAGGTTTGTTGATTTGATTCAATACCCATGGTTGGTAGGGTTAGGTGTTTCTTATAGTGTCATCTCTAGGAAAATTATATTTTTCCAACCAAACAATATATGTGGAAGCATAATATAAAGGTGAGACATAGAAAAATTATAATTATTTCATCTCTTCATTTTTAACTATTACTCTTAGTTATTCTTTTATATAAATTATTCATGGGTTATGAGATAGGATGTGGGTTTTTTCATTGGGTTTTATCTTCAATATACAATGGTATCATGTTGTCCTCTGTGTTTTGAACTCCATTTCCATCATTCGAATTTTGGTATCTTTATATTGGAAAAAGGTTTTAGGGTTGGGTGATTTTTAAATATCCATCCATAAAAATATTCTTTATTTTATTTATATATTTTAATTTCATTTCTTCTTTTCTTCAAGACTTTCATATATATAATTTTTAAAATTTTTAAAATATTGTATGTATTATAATTAGTGACAAGTTATTGATAAAAATAAAGAGGATATATGGTAGGGTTTCTAAATTTTAGAAAATATATTCACATGGCTTGTATATGGTAGGGTAAAATTTATAGTTAAACCATGTATGTCTCCATGTGTATCCATTAGCGGGTTCACGGTCAGTACATGGTTTGGAAAACCATGTGGCTAGGTTTTGTAGCCCAATAATGTTTTAAAATTATTGACTTTCATAAAATAATCCCTATTAGTTTTCTCCCCATTAAGATCTCGCATTCAACCCCATCATATGACACCTCTATAAAGGGATCCCTAATTAATTCCCCTTCTTTCCCTTAGATTTTCCCCCTCCTCTCAATTTCATAGTGATTCTCATGAGGTAAGGCCACATCATAGTTTATCTCTTAAATTATTATTTCTACTATGTAACCCCTTTCCATGGTGTGTTATTAAATGAACCCAAAATAGGACATTTGACCAAATAATTTATTTAATGTGATGTTAGGGTGGTTTTAATTTTCATTGATTTATTCTCCTCCCCTATTTGGGAGTTGTATAGAATCCAAACATATTTGAGGTATATGTTTCAATGTTCCTCCCATTTCCTTTTCAATCCATGTATTCTTTTGTTTTTTAATATATTTTGTATTATAAATTTAGTATTATGTGAATTACTGTCAATTCATATGTATTTTTATTAAATTAATTTACCTTTAAAAAAGGGGTTACCATTATTCTAATTATTTTACATGGGTGACTTTATTGTTTTTGGCGTGATTCTGTTTTATAGATAATTTTTAATATAATTTATCATGATTTATGTTTTTAGATTCGTGTCATAAATTATTTTTATAAACATATGGTGTGGATATGATTATTTAGTGATGTTTTTATTATTTACTTATAGTTTCATAGTTTTTCATATTTAATGTTGTAGGTTGAGCCTTTTTTCAAGGAGGGATTAAAAATAATATTTTACTAAAACTATTTTTAAATTACCATTTTGTATAATATTGATTTCAAAAAGAGATTTTGAACATTTATTTCTAAATTATTATTTTATGGAATGATTTGAACTTTATATAAATTGGTTTTCCATATAAAAAGCACAAAACCCTCTCCTAAAGCCCCATGGATATTTTTCATAAATGAGATTGATAATAGATGTTATTGTTGTTGTTTCCTTTATATGGGTTTATAAGGGGGATTTAGTGGAAAGTGTGTTTGAGGGTGGGTAGAGGACTAACAAGTGCATGGTTTTTTATAAACTATTATTGATGTGTGTATTATATGGGACTCACCATTACTTAACCACTACCTTTTATATCATAGAATTCTAAGATTTTTTAGTGAGAAATTGAGAGATGGTTATTAAATAGTAATTATTTCAATAAATTGATATCCCTTAGTATTGGATTTCATGAGAATGTTCCACCAAAGAGTCTAGTTAGGACAATAATGATGGTTATAGAAAAAGAATACATTGATAGATATGAAGATGATTCCATCCCAGAATAGCAAAGATCTTCTCACTCAATTATATAGAGTTTTCCATGATTAAATATTTTTATAATGTCTCTTTTGATTTTTTTTAATGATTGTTTTTTAGTAGTTTTAATGAAATAGTTTTAAAATGGGGTTTGAAAAAAATTAAAAATTTATATTTATATATGTCTTCAAGGATTCTTAATATTTTATTTGGTTTTAAATAAGCATTTTGTGAAATGTATATGAATTATATTTCTCAAAATATTGAACAATATATGTCGAATAATAGTATTTAAAACTTTTAATTCTAGAATATTTTGAAAAATGAAATTCATGTAATCAATTGGAAAATATTACAAAGAAATTTAAATTCACACACTCCATGCACTATATAGTATTTTAGACTAAGTTTATTTCTTATGGGTTCATGTTTTGGTTTCAAATCACCTACAGAGTGGGTGATTAGTGTTAGTGATTTACCTAAGATTCATGAGGATGAGGCTCCAAATTCTTTAGATTCCATTTTATTCATTAGTTATTTTAACCAAGTTATCTTTCATTGTATCTAAATTCTATATGATGATTTATTATTATTAAATAGGATGTTTACTCTTATGGAATCGTTTTTGGTTTATTTAAATTTGATCTTCTTAATTTTTATATTCAGGAAACCAAGGTATGTATTCAACATTTTATTTTACTAGTATAATTTTACTACATTTTGATAATTATTTATCATGAATAAGTAAATCCTAATAAGTTTATTATAATTCCCCATTAGTTGTTTCCATCCTATGGGGGATGAGAAATCTATTTAGGCCTTTCCATTAGCCAACATGAGTGCCCAAATTAGGGGTGTCCATAACTAGTTTATGATATGAATTATTGATACTTCCTCAAATTAAATAATAGAAATTATGATACCTATAAACCATCCATAGTATCTGAGACTACTGCGGTGAGGTTATGGAAAGGATTAACCATGCTTATCTAATATTAGAAAATGAGAATTAGATAGAACTATCATGGGGAAATGAAAGTTTGGAGCCACATTATTGTGAGGAATTAAATATTAGTGGTTATAGTATGAGGTGGAACCCCACGGAGAAACACCTTCCTATGTTGGGAATTAAGAAATATAGCATCACTCAACCAATGAGATACATGGGATAATAAAATTAATATGCATTAGTAAATGAAGAATATATCAAGTTAAATGTAAAAAAGAAAAATTTAACTCTAATCAGATCAACATCTAAATAAGATCAAACTACTGATCGTAAAATTTAAGATTTCGGGATTATGATAGGGTAGTGATTATTTAAGGAAAATGTAATAATTTGAGAAAATTTACACACCCTGATTCACAACCCCTTCCTCGCATAATATGTTTATCACAGATTCTTCTTTTAGAACTAACAACTCATATCATAATATAGGTTTTATTTTTAATGTGATTGTTCTATCATATTTATTTAGATTATCTATTTTAGTAAAATTTTATATTTCAATTAAATTATATTTTTACTATGTATAACAGATGAAATTTGAGGTTGAAATACAATTCCAAGGGAAATTATTAGATTAGAACAATGTATTGAGAAAGTTTGATTGAGATAGAATAATACCATATCCCTTGAAGAATATTTATGGAGGAATTTGATTTTGAATCTATTATATCATTAAATTATATTCAAGGATGTGATAGAGAATCCTATTTTCTCAATGGTTTTGGATCTAAAGAAGATGATATGGTCTAGTGGATACCATACATGGAAGATATCAACATATCATAGGATCTTGGATAGAGGTTTTAATAAGAAAAAATAGTGTTGAATATTTAAATTAAGTATCATAATATCTATGTTAAAGTGCCAATGATTTATGTAGACAAGATAAAAATTATAAGTGAGAGACCTATCGAATTGGTCACTGATTTGAGGGAGAATAACCAATACTAAGCTGATTAATTTGAATATATGTCTCATAAGGAATATAAGGTTCATAATAACTATATGAAAAATGAACCTAGTTCTAAACACATTCAAGAAAATAAATACTAAGAAGGAAGAACTAATTTCACCCCAATAAGAATTGGTCAAGGTGAATAAAAGGACACAAGAAAAAAATATAAGGCTTATAAACTCTATTTCTTATATAAATACTATGATAATGGTAGATTGATACATACTCAATAAATATTATCATTCTTTGGAAGTGGATATATCTTATGAAAAGACACTCAAGAGTAATATGAATTTTTATCTATAAAAAAATAACAAATAATTAGAGGTGGAGTTGATATTGACAAGGAATAAAAGTAAAATAAAAAAATTATAAGGAAAATCACCAAATCAACGATTATTTACATTTACTATATGATTAAAAATTATTGGAGATAATTATTTGAATAAAAATTATTCTATTTCATTTGGATGTCATGAAAATATTATTATTTCCTAAAGGCCATGATATATGAGAAATTTTGGCATCAACCATGATGGAACCGCTCTATGTCCTGAGAAAAAGGAAGCCCTGAAAATTCCCAAGATAGGCGATGATTTTTTAGGTTCATTAAATACACTAAATAAGGTCCCAATAAGAGTTATGGACAAACGAGTGTGTTCTAGAGGAAGGTATATTTACATGTTCTACTATTGTAGAATGTATGGACATATTCCTAGTTTTTTAAAGAATTTTAATACATCAACTTCGATAATGATCATAGAAGATATAAAATCACAATTTAATAATAACTGTAGAGAAGGTATGGTTTTTAATCCTATAATTATTATCATGCTTAAAATTTCTCCAATGGGAATCTTTGGATAATTTCAGTTGGGAAGAAAGGAGGAAACCTGCCTATAATTGATGATAAATGTTTTCCATAAATTAATATATTTAAGGGGATTATTTATGATTATCTCCATGTTGGAAGATTATAGAATGGGATTTCTTAATCTACTATTAAATCAAAAATACCTTATAAGGATAAGAAAAATATTTAGAAACAATAGGAAAGTTCACACGTTGCTAAAGATGGAAGGTCGAATAAGAATAAATTATCCCATGGAAAGGATCCTGTTGAAAAATCCAAATACTCTTACATGGATATTATAAAAAAGGAAATAAGTATCATAAAAGAAAAGGGCTACTGATGAAATTTACATATCATTATAGGTAAATATATCTAAATAATCTATACTTGTAATTTTGGCTAAAAATATGAGATCAAGCCAAATAAATGTGAAATGGAATTTAATTCCATCAATACACATTCAAATCTAAAAATGCCTTCCAAATTGATCGATAAACATAAAATTGTGGTCCATGGGGACCCACTATATTCCTCAAAAGGAGAAAATATAATGATACACATAACATCATTTACTTAAATATTTATAAATATTTTCTTAGTGGTTCATAATTTAGGGAAGATATAATCGATGGAATATATATTCTTACAAATACATGAGATTGAGTTAGGATTTGATATGATTGTGCTAAATAAAATTAAAATTAAAATTTTTATTATATAATCACTTCTTTAATCAATAATAATATCTTGAAGCTAAATTCCTTGATAATTTTTCATAATAATACTAAAGAAGAAGAGTCTTATTTTATATAAAATAATATTTTATTCCCCTAAATTATCCTTCATTTGGTATTAGTAGACCATGAAATTAGTTTACCAAACCGTTGTTTAATAATTATCCTTTATGAAGTGTGATATTTTTTATTACCTAGGTTGCAAAAAAATTCAATCGTTATTGTAGACAATTTTAATAAAAAATATGTGTCAAATAAAAATTAGAATTTTTCTAATGGATTCAATACACTACGAAAAGTGTTTTTATGATTCCGTGACTTATAAAATGGTGATAGTTCTTAGAGAAATATATGGATAATATAAATAAGAGGAATCATATTTAAAAATTATTGAATATTTTCCATATTATAACATGGTAGTATCAATTTTTTTGTTTTATAAGATACTAAAAACAAAATAACATCAAGGATGTTTCTCATCAAATGGTACCCGAAGAATAAAATAATACTTGTAAAACATAATGTTGTAATTAACAAGGAGTTGTTGTTGTTTTTCTATGTACATCTCAACCATATCCATGAATAAAGAAACATATGATGATTCAGTGTACATGGGTTTCAAGTGGTATCCAAAATTTACTTTTATCAATTCATATTACTTTATTCGGGATTTTTTTGATTTTAAAACTCAATAAATTATTTTTAATAAATAATGGTTTAGTGTGAGTATGGTGGAGATCATAGGATTTATTGGGACATGAAAAATTATAAATTTGTATGGGTTTATTAGTCCTAATTAGTGAAATGGATAGCATTACAATTTTCAACATAAAAATTTTGTTCCTATAGTCATCCTTGCTTCATTATATTCAATGAATTTCTTAATGACACAACTTATAAGTGTTAATCTCACTAACAACTATTCATTAATTTAATGAAGTTAAAGTGAAAAACATAGTGTACAATTAATGAAAAAGTTGTTTAAACTAAATGTTTATGAAGTGAAAAATTAAAATAGTGAAATATAATTATTAAAAAATGGGATGTTTCAAACTAATGTATAAATCCTCTACATTTTCTAATTATTAAGGTTGTTAAAATAAGATGATAATTTCTCTATAAGAAATAAAAAAGGCCGATAATTTTTGAAGATAAACATGGATAGAGTTGAGATATTTTATATCATTGATAAGGGGGGGAACGATGTATCCTTAAACACATATTATCCATTTATATCATTCTACATTTGTGGAATATGATTTAATGACATATTATCAATAAAATATAAGCTGTATATCCTGTTAATTGATGGTCATTTGTTTGATTTTTGGGCAATATATGTTGAAGTTATGGAATGAATTATATGGAATTTTTAACAAATGAAATAATAATATCATATTAGGACTGGTGAAGGGAGTTATGAAAGAAGAGTATAAAGAACTAAAAAGGCTAAAATAGTTTTTAATAGGTTTTGTATAAAATATAGTTGAATTTATTCCTAAAAAACATGATTTTTGGTAAAGGGACCGAGTTCAGAAGACTGGAGTCTATAGTATTAGAATAATTAATGGAAGTTATTTACTCATAAAAAGTGGCTGGTTGTTTATGATTTTACTTAAGGAATTAATAGATACTATTTTATCTATCATCTATCTATAGCAATGGACCCTTCCACCATGAGGTAGAAACCTTGCTAAATCTAATCCAATTAAGGAACAAGAGCCATAGCCTAGTTGGTGATGACTTGGTAGGAACATCAAAGAGACCCAAGATCAAAACCATATCAATGGATAATTTCTGGGTACTATAGAAATACTGTTGCAATTACTATTCAGTACTGTGGAAGACATAAATATACACCCTTTTGGGACTTCGGGCCACCTTTTTGGTATTCAGCCCCTTTAAGGACTTCAGGAATCCCAAGGACTTTAGGCCATTACGGCTTTTGTGCCACCCCAAGGCCCTCTGGACACCGCAAGGCCTTCGGGATGCATTATCAATGAAGTTTCCTCAGATAGACTTTATAAAAAGTAGAATCCCCAAAAGAGGATTAAGAGAATTCACACTCACCAAAGTAGAACCAATAGAATTGGATGAATGAGAGGGTATGGAAATGACATCAGGACTATCCAGTGCATACACAAGAAGCTTAGCTAGACGTCCATGAAAAGGTAGGGAGATACCACCATGATATAGATGTTGGGGAGGGGCAGTTCATTGTAGTTGTAGTCTAGTTGAATTCCCTAAGACCTTCGAGTCATGTAATGTCTCATAAGCCTATGGTCTTGGTAATCTCTAAGCCTACGGTCCATGTAAGGGTTCCCTCTCATCCCTTGAAAGGGTATTATCAAAAATAAATATAAAAAATAAGGCTTTTGGTCCATTCAGGTAGGTAGGAATCCAATTAAGATTGGAAAATTAGGATAATAAATTCCCAACATGGGGTGTCACTAGGGAATATCCACTGTGCATGGTGGAATGATAATGACTTGTTTTAGGTATGAGGTAGTACCACGGGAGGAAACATCTTGCTAAAAAGTGAATTTAGAAATATAGTGGAACTATCCAAAATTTATATATCATTGTGTGATGTTGTTAAAAGAGGAGATTATTTACAATTTTAAAGGCTCAAAGAATTTACTCAAAATGATTTCATCATGCATCTTTTTCTTCCTTTAATTTATGAATGCTTTCATGAGAGTAGATTTTCTTTCACCACTAGAGGTAATTCTAAAACTATCACAATAAATTATGCTTGTTCTGATACACTAATGTTCTCACCATGATGAAAATGTATACTCTAGTGTGTGAATATTGGTCTAAAGTGTAAAATGAGAAGAATCCACACTGAAAAACTAGGTTTTGTGTTATAAATGTGACATAACCCACCTATTAGAATAATTATGAAAATTCATTAATAATAGTGGAATCTTGTAATGATTTTTATAAGATCAATATAAGAATGATAAATATATTTTAATAAGGGTGACTAGAGTGGACTTTTAAAGTATATATATTTATAATATCTCATTAAGATTTTCCCTATCTTTGTAATATTGAACTATAGACTTTGTGTATAACGACCCACACTTTACATACATTATTAATACTTCAAAATTGAATCACACTTATTACAACATATGACAAAACCACAAAGGACCGTATAGGTATAGTGTCTTTAGAAACTGGGAAACATAAACAACTGGTTCATAAATCTTCTACAGTGTCTCCCATTTATTTCATCATATCTAGGGTCCCTTTTAGCATATTCTACTTAATATCCATCTTCCTGGCCTGGGGAAAAGAAAACATAACAGGGTGAGCTCAAATGCTCAGCAAGGGCAAATAAAGGAAATAAAAATCATATCATATCTTTTTGAAAATTAAAACCTGCAAAAGAGATCATAATATCTTAACATGGAATAAATCATAGAAGTGAAAATGAGATCCCCATAATCATAACATAAAACTTGAATCTTTGTGGCATGCACACATAATCATGGAAAATCATTTCTTGTTAGTCATGACTCATTGCCAAGACTATCTTAGTGGACAAAGTCCCTTTCTGAACCGAGTTCACTCCTCGTTTCAGTCCTGTATCACTGAACCGAAATAACCTTCCGTTCCAGCCATGTCTATCTCATGAGATATAAAATCATTACCCAATGCATTGGAGGGAGATATAGGTCCCACCCATCTTATAATGAATCCTTTCTTATGTGTGCCACATAATCTTAAAACATACATCATCGCATAACACATATAACAAAAATGGGATTCTTGAAACATCATGACATCATAAATCAATTCATATATGATAAAGGAATTCATAAACATAATTCCATCACAACATAGTCAAACCAATGTAAAAATATGGATAGAAACAGAACCCTTTATTATCTTAGATGGAAAATAATTTTGATAAAACACTTGAATTGAATTCTTGAGGAAAATATCCTTTCTTCTTCAAAAACATTTTTCCTTTCATAACATGTCATACAACTTTAAAATAAAAGAAGTTGATTAAAAATAAACTTGAAAACTTGTAAAGGAAGCTTCTTTGATGTAATGTTTTAAAAATCCATTCATGCCGTATAAGTTAAAAAAAACATTCTTCGTACTTTTGTCGGAAAAAGTCAAAAAGTACCTCGTACGGAAAAACGACAAAAGATTCCTTTCATATTCTTTACTAAAAACTCACCTAAGGGTAAAATTGGATTTAAACTATTTCAAGTGGATGGAAACAATATTAAATATTGAGGGAACATGGATGTGGATGATAAAATACACCCCAGTAAATACTTACGAATAAACAATCTCGGATAAAAATGAGATTGTGATATTTCCCTTACCTTAGGTCCGATTTGCTTTGTTCGTGTCCGAAGCTCCTGTATAATGGTTTAAATAATGTTATTGATTTATTCCAGAATCATACATATTGATATGAGATCATATATGGTCATATTATTAGCTTTTTGTTAGTAATATTTCATTGTTACTTGTTACTCGGGTCTTTATAACTTTTTGTTCTTATGCGTGTTTTGTCGAATAAATTCTTATTCTTATCTTTAGGTTATAGATAATTCATTTCCAGAATGGTATTAGTGTATTATATACCATATTCATTCATTCAATTCATTTATATAATCATTATGAAATGAAGATCATGTAGAACGAGTCGCATCACATCGTGGAGACGGTATTCCGTACGTACGCACGAGTGATGATATCGTTCCTATGATCGTGGAGTTGTATTGGAGTATATATATATATTATTTCAGTATCAATATTACTTAATAATAATCATATATAGTTACTGATTACACCATTATACCCATCCTTGTAAGGTGATGGTGGAAAATAGATTACACCACGGCGTGGAGACGGTATTCCGTACGTACGCACGCGCGGTGATTTCATTTTTCCGTAGGATGGATAGAAGGTGAATTAGGGTTGTTTCAAATTTATAATAACATATCAGTATGTAAGTAATACTGATGTTATTACTTTATCATGAAACAACTAAAGAAGAAGAAGTTGAAGAAGAAAGAAATTGAAAAGATCGGTAATGGATGTTACCTCTTCTTTGGAACGCCTTCTTGAATCCTCCACTTAAGGAACTAAGATTGGTCTTTGGAGAAGACCAGGACCTCTAGGATTATTCTAGGGAAGTGGAGAAGGGAAAATGGCAGGGTTTGGCCGAGCATGAGTGCTCAAATTGGTGTGAGGAGGAGGGGGAGGAGGTGCCCTTTTATAAGGGAGGAGAGGGGCACCTTAGGAATATCTCAAAATATTATTTTATATTAAAGTCAAAATCGGTTTATAATGGTTCCAAAGGGTCTTATTTCGAAGCTAAAGTGGGGATGGGTCGAAATCCTATCAACCAATAGGATTTAGACAAGTTTAGGGTATTATTTTAACCTTATCAATTAGATTTAACTCTAAGTTAATTAATTTAACTTTTACCGTGTCTTTTTGTTTTCTTTCACTATATGGTTAATACACTTACTATAACATGAAAAACGAACCCCAAATTGTTTATTATTAATATATATATCCTTATCTAATTCATTTGGCCGAACCTTAGATTTTTAGGAATAAAATAACAATTAATAATATAATATTTGATTTAAAAACTATTTTGTGTCAATTTTGACACTATTTGATATATGATTTTTGTGAAAGTCATAACAGAATTATATGTTCGAACCAAGTTGATTAAATCAATACTAATATATCATAGTAACCTAGAAAATTAGTGGAATTCATAAAAAGTCTCAAATTACATTTATTTTGGTATTTATATTATCAATTTTGTCAATATTTCATTAATAAGATAATTACTGCATCATCTTTGTGTCATAAATAAATTAAATTATTTGATGTCTAAAAATTACAAATAAAATACCATCATGTAGGAAATCTTTTTAGCTTTCTAATTAATATTTACAATCGAATTTATCTTATGTATATCCCTATATTAAAAATGATTTACTTATTAAACTTTGATTTTAACTATTTTAACCCTTCTTTAAATAAATTAATAATAAATGTCCTAATCTAATCCAAGTGGGCCTAAATGGTCATATTTTATTCCTAAGTTTGTTTTTGGTCGAATTACACTTGTCCAATAGAATTAGGACATGTGTTAGGGTAATATTAATATCATATTTACCCTTAGTTACCCTATTTACTATTAACCGCGGTAAAAATAGTAAAAAGTTACTATTCACCAAAAAATTATTTTCATCTCATTGAACCACATTTTAGTCCTTGATATTAACCGTGTCTGTCGGATTTTTGAAATTCCATTCACAGAAGCGGTAAAATTAAGTTTTATGCAAAATTCAGTTTTTAACCTACCACTTAGTGGTTTCACTATTCATCAAAAATTGAAAGTTTTCAGAAAAATACCAAAATTTCACCCTAGGCTAATTTCGATATTCTGAGTCCAAAAATGAAGTCCATTTTGA
Organism: Viscum album; assembly: GCA_963277665.1. NCBI lineage: Eukaryota > Viridiplantae > Streptophyta > Magnoliopsida > Santalales > Viscaceae > Viscum > Viscum album. Next base: position 838,428,827 of record OY728137.1, read on the forward strand.
AAAATAAAATTTATAAAATTTCAAAAAGTGGTTATTACTATTCATAACGGCTAGTTTTAATAGCATATTGTTGTTTAGTGAAACTCGGTATTGCGTACGACGCAAGCTATCGAGGAAGGTCGCGATTGCGTGTAAAGCAAGCCAAGCAAGTGTTGTGTAGAAAAAGATTCCTTTGATGATTTATATAACATAAAAGTCTCGGGTGTTACATTCTACCCCCCTTAAAAAGAATTTCGCCCTCGAAATTCGTCACTTTGCAACAAACAAATGAGGATACTTCTCCCTCATCATATCCTCAAGCTCCCATGTAGCTTCTTCAAGTTGGTGGTTTCTCCAAAAAACTTTCACCAAGCGAGTGGTCTTGTTTCGTAGGACTTTTTCGCTACGATCCAGAATCTCTATCGGCTGTTCTTCATAAGAAAGATCTTGCTCCAGCGGTACAACTTCTGAGCTGAGTACATGTGAAGGATCTGGTATGTACTTTCTCAGGAGAGATACATGGAACACATCGTGAACTTGAGAGAGATTCGGTGGAAGCGCCAATCGGTAAGCTACCTTCCCAACACGATCCAGTATTTCAAAAGGACCGATATATCTAGGGATCAACTTCCCATTCTTTCCAAATCTCATAACCCTCTTCCAGGGAGATATTCGTAAGAACACTTTATCACCCACTTCAAACTCTAGGTCTTTTCTTCGGTTGTCGGCATAACTTTTCTGTCGACTCTGAGCTGCTCTTATGTGTTGTTGAATAGATCTGACCTTTTCTGCCATTTCATCAACGAGATCAGGTCCTAATAGCTTTCTTTCCCCAAGTTCATCCCAGCAAGTTGGAGTCCTGCATTTCTTTCCATAGAGAGCTTCATAAGGAGCCATCTGAATACTGGAGTGAAAGCTATTATTATAAGAAAATTCCACCAAAGGTAGGTGTTGATCCCAACCTCCTTTAAAATCCATAGAGCAAGCTCTCAACATATCTTCTAGGGTTTGAATTGTTCTCTCAGACTGACCGTCTGTCTGGGGATGATAAGTAGTGCTGAAACTCAACTCTGTATCTAGAGTATGCTGAAGACTTCGCCAAAACTTCGAGGTAAATCTCGGATCTCGATCAGATATAATAGAAAGTGGTACTCCATGCAATCTTACCACTTCCTTTACATATATCCTGGCAAGATGATCTAGAGAGAAATCCTCTCTAATAGCAATGAAGTGTGCAGACTTTGTAAGATGATCAACTATGACCCAGATAGCATTATTGCCTTTGGATGTTTTAGGAAGTCCTGTGACAAAGTCCATAGTGATGTTTTCCCATTTCCATTCGGGTATGGGTAATGGTTGTAACATCCCCTTAGACTTCTGTCTCTCAGCTTTAACTTGTTGACAAACCAAGCATCGAGAGACATATTCAGCAACATCTCTTTTCATGCCATCCCACCAGAAGTACTCTTTCAGGTCCCTATACATCTTCGTGCTTCCAGGATGAATAGAGAATGAAGAACTATGAGCCTCATCCAGAAGCTCTTTCTTTAATTCGGGGATGGGAGGAACACAAATCCGATTCCTGAACTTTATTATCCCATCACAATCAAGGTTGAATTCAGGAACATTTCTCACCTTCTTTTGTAACTCGACATCTTCTTTCTGTGCCTCTTTAATCTTCACATGTATAGATGGTTGAACATTCATTTGAGAAAGATAAGATTTTTCCCCTTCCATTATAATTCCAAGATCCATCCTTTGTAAATCCATAAATATTGGATCTTTTGTGATCCTCATCATGGATAAACTAGCATGGTCTTGTCGACTTAATGCATCTGCCACCCTGTTTGCTTTCCCAGGGTGGTAATGGATTGAGCAGTCATAATCCTTAATCAGCTCCAACCATCTTCTTTGGCGCATATTCAGCTCCTTTTGTGTGAAAATATACTTTAAACTTTTATGATCAGTATAAATATCACACCTTTCACCATAAAGGTAATGCCTCCAAATCTTTAATGCAAAGATTACCGCAGCCAACTCCAAATCATGTGTTGGGTAATTTTGCTCATGGATTTTCAACTGTCGTGAGGCATAAGCTATCACCATATCATTTTTCATAAGAACACACCCCAATCCCTTCTTGGATGCATCACTATAGATCACAAACCTTTCTCCACTACAAGGCAGTGTGAGCACAGGTGCACTGGATAACCTTCTTTTCAACTCCTTGAAATTCTCTTCACATTCCTCTGTCCAGACAAACTTAACTCCTTTCCGAGTCAACTTGGTGAGTGGATTAGATAATCGTGAAAAATCCTTTACAAAACGTCGATAATAACCAGCCAAACCAAGAAAACTTCGGATCTCAGTTACTGTTGTTGGTCTTGACCATCTTTCGATAACCTCTATTTTTTCTGGATCCACAGATATCCCCTCTTTTGAGATTATATGACCCAAAAATGCAACTTTTTGAAGCCAAAATTCACACTTGGTAAATTTGGCATAAAGCTTCTCTTTTCTCAGGGTCTTCAATATAATTCTCAAGTGATCTTCATGATCTTCCTTGCTCTTTGAATAGACAAGAATATCGTCTATAAAGACTACCACAAATTGATCAAGATAGTCTCTAAAGACTCTATTCATTAGATCCATGAAGATAGCAGGGGCATTAGTAAGACCAAATGGCATCACTATAAATTCATAGTGTCCATACCTTGTACGGAAAGCCGTCTTTGGTATATCCTCCCATTTGACCCTTAATTGATGATACCCTGAACGAAGATCAATCTTGGAAAAGTATTGAGCTCCGCGTAGTTGGTCAAATAAGTCATCAATGCGTGGGAGAGGATATTTGTTCTTGATAGTGATCTTGTTAAGTTCTCGATAATCAATGCAGAGTCTCATTGATCCATCTTTCTTCTTAACAAATAGAACAGGTGCTCCCCAAGGTGACGCACTAGGGCGTATGAATCCCTTATCAAGATTCTCTTGGAGTTGCTTCTTCAATTCCTGCAACTCAATTGGGGCCATTCTATAAGGTGTCTTTGAAATAGGCAAAGCACCCGGTACGAGTTCTATTGAAAACTCAACTTCACGATTTGGTGGAAGACCCGGTAATTCCTCCGGAAAGACATCATCAAACTCCCGTACAATGGGCATATTCTTAATCGTGAGTTTCTCACCAACTATTTGAGATAAATAACCTTTATTTAGTGGAATCAATACCCATAAGATGGAAGAAATTTCCACTGGAAGGTTATGTTCATCCTTGCATTGATAGACGATCGTAGGTTGATCTGGAATATGAAATGTGACTTCCCTTCTTTGGCAATTGATATGATCTCCATGTAGAGAAAGCCAATCCATGCCAAGAATCACATCAAATTCCACTAAAGGAAGGATCACAAGATTTGCAGGAAGCACTTTCCCACAAACTTCGATCGGAGAAGAATTATAAACTTCTGATGCGATTGATGTGCCATTAGGTGTTGTCACAGCTAACTCAACATCTAATTGTTGAGGTAATATGGTGATACCCTTAGAAAATTTTTCAGAAATAAAAGAGTGGGTGGATCCAGAATCAAATAAAACATTTGCTACTTTAGAGTGGATGGTAAGTGTACCATTCACCACATCGTTATCGTACTCCACATCGCTGATAGAAATTGCATGTGACTTTCCTTTTTCTTTAGCCTTAAGAGTTTGTTGACGTCGACCATCATCATCAACCCTTGGATTTGGGCATTGATTGGCATAATGCCCCATCTCCTTGCACTTGAAACATTGAAGTGTAGCAGGTTCATTTTGTGTATCCCTTCCTTTGTTTACATCATTAGACATCTTCTTCCCATTATCACGGCATTCAAATGCCTGATGACCTTCCTTTCCACATTTAAAACATTTACTTGTCCCTTTAAGACAACTCCCTCCATGTTTCTTTCCACACTTTGAGCATAAGGGAAAGTTCATCTTCTTTTCCGTGTGCTCTTTAGATTTTTCTTTGAATTCCATCTTCCTCTTCTTATCAAACCCATGTGACTGATGGGTTACTCCAATCTCCATCTCGACTTTGAGAGCACATCGAACGATTTCCTCGTAGCTATTGAAGTCCCTTATGGCTAACGCCCTTCGAAGACTTGGTTTTAAGCCACTAAAGAATCGATCGATCTTACTCTCAGGTTGGATAATAATACCAGAAGCGTGCCTTGCAAGTCTGGTAAAATTTGCTTCATAGGTACCAACAGATTCATCATCCCTTTGCTTCAGTTCAAGGAACTCTTTCTCCATCTTTGTTCAGAGAATACGAGGGAAGTACTTATTGAAAAATAAGTTCTTGAACTCGTCCCATTCCATAGACTCAATTTCATCCCTTTGCCTCGTATTCTTAACAAGATTCCACCATTGATCCGCATCTCCTTCCAAACGATACACTGCTAGGATGACTTTATCATGCTCAGAACATTGAAGAACTGAAAATATCTTTTCAGTAGTACTAATCCATTGTTCAGCAACTAATGGATCAGTAGACCCGCTGAAAGATGGTGGACGCTGCCTCATGAAGGATTCAACAGAATGTTGCTCCCTTCTTTGTTCGTTTGGAAATCCTGCATGATTCATAGCTTGAGAAAGTTGTGTGAGCATAGCTACAAGATTTTGCATTCCAGCTCCCCTATCGTTTGGTTGCTCAGGGGGACAATCATTGCATTGCCCATCGCATTCCGCATTAACACGGTTCCTTCGGGTTCCAGCCATTGACTAAAACCAAGAAGAATAGTGTGAGCAACACTAATTATAATAGGAAACCACATAATTCACGAATAAAATTTTCATGCTTAAGGTCTTATCCTAGGTTATTCAAGGCCATTTCTAAAACACTAATATTGTGTTCTATGCTTAGACTTATCCTTAGGGTTCTTACTAAGGCTTTCACATCCTAGTTTCCAAAGGTTGACTATACCTTTCCTCCGATACCAACTATAACGACCCACACTTTACATACATTGTTAATACTTCAAAATTGAATCACACTTATTACAACATATGACAAAACCACAAAGGACCGTATAGGTATAGTGTCTTTAGAAACTGGGAAACATAAACAACTGGTTCATAAATCTTCTACAGTGTCTCCCATTTATTTCATCATATCTAGGGTCCCTTTTAGCATATTCTACTTAATATCCATCTTCCTGGCCTGGGGAAAAGAAAACATAACAGGGTGAGCTCAAATGCTCAGCAAGGGCAAATAAAGGAAATAAAAATCATATCATATATTTTTGAAAATTAAAACCTGCAAAAGAGATCATAATATCTTAACATGGAATAAATCATAGAAGTGAAAATGAGATCCCCATAATCATAACATAAAACTTGAATCTTTGTGGCATGCACACATAATCATGGAAAATCATTTCTTGTTAGTCATGACTCATTGCCAAGACTATCTTAGTGGACAAAGTCCCTTTCTGAACCGAGTTCACTCCTCGTTTCAGTCCTGTATCACTGAACCGAAATAACCTTCCGTTCCAGCCATGTCTATCTCATGAGATATAAAATCATTACCCAATGCATTGGAGGGAGATATAGGTCCCACCCATCTTATAATGAATCCTTTCTTATGTGTGCCACATAATCATAAAACATACATCATCGCATAACACATATAACAAAAATGGGATTCTTGAAACATCATGACATCATAAATCAATTCATATATGATAAAGGAATTCATAAACATAATTCCATCACAACATAGTCAAACCAATGTAAAAATATGGATAGAAACAGAACCCTTTATTATCTTAGATGGAAAATAATTTTGATAAAACACTTGAATTGAATTCTTGAGGAAAATATCCTTTCTTCATCAAAAACATTTTTCCTTTCATAACATGTCATACAACTTTAAAATAAAAGAAGTTGATTAAAAATAAACTTGAAAACTTGTAAAGGAAGCTTCTTTGAAGTAATGTTTTAAAAATCCATTCATGCCGTATAAGTTAAAAAAAACATTCTTCGTACTTTTGTCGGAAAAAGTCAAAAAGTACCTCGTACGGAAAAACGACAAAAGATTCCTTTCATATTCTTTACTAAAAACTCACCTAAGGGTAAAATTGGATTTAAACTATTTCAAGTGGATGGAAACAATATTACATATTGAGGGAACATGGATGTGGATGATAAAATACACCCCAGTAAATACTTACGAATAAACAATCTCGGATAAAAATGAGATTGTGATATTTCCCTTACCTTAGGTCCGATTTGCTTTGTTCGTGTCCGAAGCTCCTGTATAATGGTTTAAATAATGTTATTGATTTATTCCAGAATCATACATATTGATATGAGATCATATATGGTCATATTATTAGCTTTTTGTTAGTAATATTTCATTGTTACTTGTTACTCGGGTCTTTATAACTTTTTGTTCTTATGCGTGTTTTGTCGAATAAATTCTTATTCTTATCTTTAGGTTATAGATAATTCATTTCCAGAATGGTATTAGTGTAGTATATACCATATTCATTCATTCAATTCATTTATATAATCATTATGAAATGAATATCATGTAGAACGAGTCGCATCACATCGTGGAGACGGTATTCCGTACGTACGCACGAGTGATTATATCGTTCCTATGATCGTGGAGTTGTATTGGAGTATATATATATATTATTTCAGTATCAATATTACTTAATAATAATCATATATAGTTACTGATTACACCATTATACCCATCCTTGTAAGGTGATGGTGGAAAATAGATTACACCACGGCGTGGAGACGGTATTCCGTACGTACGCACGCGCGGTGATTTCATTTTTCCGTAGGATGGATAGAAGGTGAATTAGGGTTGTCTCATATTTATAATAACATATCAGTATGTAAGTAATACTGATGTTATTACTTTATCATTAAACAACTAAAGAAGAAGAAGTTGAAGAAGAAAGAAATTGAAAAGATCGGTAATGGATGTTACCTCTTCTTTGGAACGCCTTCTTGAATCCTCCACTTAAGGAACTAAGATTGGTCTTTGGAGAAGACCAGGACCTCTAGGATTATTCTAGGGAAGTGGAGAAGGGAAAATGGCAGGGTTTGGCCGAGCTTGAGTGCTCAAATTGGTGTGAGGAGGAGGGGGAGGAGGTGCCCTTTTATAAGGGAGGAGAGGGGCACCTTAGGAATATCTCAAAATATTATTTTATATTAAAGTCAAAATCGGTTTATAATGGTTCCAAAGGGTCTTATTTCGAAGCTAAAGTGGGGATGGGTCGAAATCCTATCAACCAATAGGATTTAGACAAGTTTAGGGTATTATTTTAACCTTATCAATTAGATTTAACTCTAAGTTAATTAATTTAACTTTTACCGTGTCTTTTTGTTTTCTTTCACTATATGGTTAATACACTTACTATAACATGACAAACGAACCCCAAATTGTTTATTATTAATATATATATCCTTATCTAATTCATTTGGCCGAACCTTAGATTTTTAGGAATAAAATAACAATTAATAATATAATATTTGATTTAAAAACTATTTTGTGTCAATTTTGACACTATTTGATATATGATTTTTGTGAAAGTCATAACAGAATTATATGTTCGAACCAAGTTGATTAAATCAATACTAATATATCATAGTAACCTAGAAAATTAGTGGAATTCATAAAAAGTCTCAAATTACATTTATTTTGGTATTTATATTATCAATTTTGTCAATATTTCATTAATAAGATAATTACTGCATCATCTTTGTGTCATAAATAAATTAAATTATTTGATGTCTAAAAATTACAAATAAAATACCATCATGTAGGAAATCTTTTTAGCTTTCTAATTAATATTTACAATCGAATTTAGCTTATGTATAACCCTATATTAAAAATGATTTACTTATTAAACTTTGATTTTAACTATTTTAACCCTTCTTTAAATAAATTAATAATAAATGTCCTAATCTAATCCAAGTGGGCCTAAATGGTCATATTTTATTCCTAAGTTTGTTTTTGGTCGAATTACACTTGTCCAATAGAATTAGGACATGTGTTAGGGTAATATTAATATCATATTTACCCTTAGTTACCCTATTTACTATTAACCGCGGTAAAAATAGTAAAAAGTTACTATTCACCAAAAAATTATTTTCATATCATTGAACCACATTTTAGTCCTTGATATTAACCGTGTCTGTCGGATTTTTGAAATTCCATTCACAGAAGCGGTAAAATTAAGTTTTATGCAAAATTCAGTTTTTAACCTACCACTTAGTGGTTTCACTATTCATAAAAAATTGAAAGTTTTCAGAAAAATACCAAAATTTCACCCTAGGCTAATTTCGATATTCTGAGTCCAAAAATGAAGTCCATTTTGAAAAATAAAATTTATAAAATTTCAAAAAGTGGTTATTACTATTCATAACGGCTAGTTTTAATAGCATATTGTTGTTTAGTGAAACTCGGTATTGCGTACGACGCAAGCTATCGAGGAAGGTCGCGATTGCGTGTAAAGCAAGCCAAGCAAGTGTTGTGTAGAAAAAGATTCCTTTGATGATTTATATAACATAAAAGTCTCGGGTGTTACATTGTGAAAATGAGGAAGAATATTTGGAAAGGATTCCTCATGGTTCTTGACATTGTATTTCTTGAGATAGCGGTGATAAACATATCGATAATAAATTTAGGGGTCATCAATGTGTTGTAAACCAATGTTGGAGTCATTCCCTTTGAAATATTTAGCTGGAATGTAATGGTTTACCCTGTTATAAGCATGATAATTATCATTAATCATGGATATTTTACATATTATAAATTATAATTGATAATATATCTAGAATAAAACATTGGTGTTTTAGGATGAAGAAAAAAAATTACGAAGGATATCATGATGGTATGGATTATTAAAATGGAGGTTCTCTTAGTATTAATTACTCAATGTATTCATTCTTTGAAACATTGAAATACTTATATGATGGATGTTGAGTTAGAAATCCCATCAATACTCAAGTATAATAAAACAATATCAAGCATAGTATTTAAGAGATAAAATCAAATTTTAAATTTGGAAATATTAGAAAAATGATATTATTATATGAGAATTTAAAATAATTTTAGGAGGATATATAAGTATCTGTGTAACTTATATTCCTTGATATAACTTTCTATTGAAATAAGTGTTCGAATATTATAGTTCATTTTGATATTAATGGTTTAAATAAGAATACTATATTTTAATATTATGGATGTAAAAAAGAAAAATAGTTGATACATCTATTTCATCAAGAATGAAAAAAGGTTTTTAGTGAATGTTGGAAATCCAAAGGAATTATAATCACAATGTTTCAAGGTGATGTTATAGACTCATACTATAAAAATAGAACATGGTAATTCTAGAAGATAAAAAACAACAGAGATGTTGAATTGGTTTTCATTGATGTCTTTTATAATGATGATGTTGTTTTTGTTAGTGGGATGACTCACAAATTTTCATTAAAGGATCATCCTTGAGATTAAAGTGAACCTACTCATTTATTGTGAAATTATATATTTTTACGATTGTTCATGTAACTTCACATATTTTCTCAAAGGTTAGGACCATTGTTTTTATTTAAATTCCATTTTTCCAAAATAATGTTTCCTAATGGATTCATGGAGCCCTTATTGTTTTCCGGGAGTCGTTTAGAGCTCGGATCCCCAAAGTTTGAATAGGATGACTGGGCTTCAAGATCAAGAGAAATAGTGCTACCCTTCCAATATGATTTTCATAAACCATGAATATGGAGACAATGGGGTTTTGTCATCCACGCTATTTTCTTATAACTGTGAGACCCAAAGAGCATGAACATGTGTTGTTACAGGCCTCTTAGATAGAGTCTATTCCCATTCTTAGTGGTCGGTTTTTGAAACCCTGCATCCAAACCATGTGCCATTTTTTTTGGGGGTAAAATTCCCATGATTCCATTACTGAAATATTTTACCTCACCTCACTCTTCTCCATATCTTTTCTAGTGGGTGTCCCATCCACCCCCAATCACGATCTCCTCATTTAATCCTCCATTTTTTATTGATATCCCTCTCATTCCGTCACCGAGTCGATCTCCATCAGAACCATCATAAAGCTTCAGATAAGCTCTAAATTCCTTTCCCTTACAATATTCATTTCTTCTCCCATATGATAATCTATTTAAATGTGGATATTATTTCCTATTTTTAGGGAATTGGATGACTTATTCATTTACTTTATTTCTATCTCGATTCATGCATCGATGACATATGAGTGTAGGGCTACTACTCTAAGGTAGGTGATCTAGATTCATTCTCGATATTCTGTTGCTTTTTATATGGTGTGTCGGTGTACTGCAAGCTAGAACCTTTCATCAGTGCCTCTAAAATAAGAAAAAAACTCATATAAATGGTTTATCATGTAGATTAGGACATTATTTTATAACAAAACCCTTTTGAAATGTTATCATTATTGGTATCCACCTCTTGTGTGTGCCCTACTGAAATGACTTATTCTCTCATTCTTTGAGATGTTAACCACCATGTGTGTCTGTGTCACCTTTGATAAATTCCTTAATTATTAAAATTGAACTAATATAAATTGTAATCCATGAGTTTCCCCATTATATTTAATATTATTCTCATACTTATTTTCTTATTATTTATGCATCACATTTGATTTTTGGGCCTTAGTATGTGTACATATTCATGTTGGTTTATGTGTCATGTTATATTATTTACGATTAGGCCTCTTTATGTATGGTAATTTGTTATTATAGTTGTTGAATTATTGATATTATACTTAATTCACACACTTAATGTCTTGAGTTCAAGCCTTGATTCATTTTTGCTTATAATTTTTCTAAATGACTATTGTCTTATAACATATTCCATGTTTTTTCAATTAAATTGGAGGACACGACTATAATTTTAGCATGTGATATTGAAATTCTTGTTAATGACTTGTGATTGTGATTTATATGCTTAATCTTCTTGTGGTCTTGGTGGGAAAATAGGTCTCAACATTAGGTTTCCATGGATGGAATCGTTGAGCTTGTATTATTTCAAAATGATGCATCAAGATAAATCCTTTTTCATTCCTTGTTTGGGATCTCATTGTGGATTATTATAATTTTTGGTGAAACATATTCCCTTTCAGAGAAACCATGGATATTCCCTTTATTATGATGGTTATACTAGGCCTCGATTAATACTCAGTCCGCTATGTGAAATTCCTAGTATGGGATTAGTGGTTACCATGCCCTGAGTGATATGATGGATTCCATTACAGGTCACCTTTGATGGACTCAGTGGTATTGGTTATATTAGAGAATCTTGTACTGACCCTATCATTTCACTATGGATTGTCAAGGATGGTATCTAGATTCCACTATTAGATTTCATGGAATTATTTAATGGATTATGTGTAACACGTTTTATTAAATTACGAACATGTTTGACTGATATTCTAGGGACACATATTCAAAAAAAATCAAAAGATTGTGGCCAGTCCGCACATGATATGTAATTTAGGATGCCCCATGAATAAATATCATTACTTGTAATGGTACCTTGTTTTAGAATTCAACATAGTATAAAGCTATTATAATTGGCTGGGTATCCATTTAGAAAGCCGGATCAAAGTTATATTTGTTTATTTATCTATTTCCTTGCATTTATGACTTATTATGGTCACAGTTTAGATTATATAACATGGATTTCTTGGAGCTAGACACCATTGATGGTGTCCTATAATAATAATATCTCACATCTTTCATGGGATGACTTTGTTATACAATAAGACCTCACGACTGAAGGTATAGATGAGGGGAATTTTCTAGCTTCCGATGCCTGATTTTTTCCTAGGTTGGAGTGTGGTAGAATAGGAAATAGCATATTCTTAGGATTATAGTAGTATCTTTTTTGATCCTTTTTAATTTTATTTTACAGCATGTGCAATATACTTGTATTCATTGATCCTTATAGACTCATTTTGTATAGTTACTTGACACCATGATTATAAAATTTGGTACAAAATTATATTTTTTTGTAACACGCTGAGATTTTATGAAAAATATTCTTTTTAATTTCATTAATGTCTTGTGTTGTACGCTACACCAAAAGGATATTGCAAAACACGCATCCTTGACATACCTTGCATTACACACAATCGCGACCTTCCTCGATAGTGTGTATAGTACACAATACCGAGTTTCACTAAACAACGATATGCTATTAAAATATTATTAAAACTAGCCGTTATGAATGGTAATAACCACTTTTTAAAATTTTGTAAATTTTATTTTTCAAGATGGACTTCATTTTTGGATTCGGAATATCGAAATTAGCTTAGGGTGAAATTTTGGTGCTTTTCGAATAACATTCATATTCTGATGAATAGTGAAAATTACTAAATTTTAATTAAAAACAACTTTTTAAATTGAAATAATTAATAGTGATAAATTATTAATTTTAGTGGTTTTAAAGTATATTTAGAATATATTTTTACAATTTAATACAATTTTGGTCATTGGATGTAATTTCACATTTAAACCAGAGATAAACAAGTGTCAATCTTTTGATAGTTATTATTTCTTAAGAACACGCTATTTGTTTTGACGACAAGAATTAATTTTTAAATTAATTAATGCAACTGATATGTTTTTAATTTGGTAAAATAGACATCATTTTTGAGTTCATAATATCAAATATAGGTTAGGCCTAATTTTTGGTATTTTTATGGAAACTTTCATTTTTTGATGAATAGTGAAACCACTAAGTGGTAGTTAAAAAAATGAATTTTTCATAAAACATAATTTTACCGCTTCTGTGAGTGGAATTTCAAAAATCCTAGAGACACGGTTCATGTCAGTAAGTAAAATGTGGTTCAATGAGATGAAAATAATTTTGGTGAATAGTAACTTTTTACTTTTTTTACCACGGTTAAAAGTAAATAGGGTAACTAAGGGTAAAAATGATATTATTATTACCCTAACACATGTCCTAATTCTATTGGATAAATGTAATTCTACCAAATAAAACCATAGAAATAAAATATTACCATTTAGGCCCACTTGGATTAGATTAGGACATTTATTATTAATTTATTTAAAGAAGGGTTAAAATAGTTAAAATCAATGTTTAATAAGTATATCATTTTTAATATAGGGTTATACATAGGATAAATTAGACTATAAATATTCATTAGAAATCTAAAACTATTTCCTACATAATTGTATTTTATTAATAATTTTTAGATATTAAATAATTTAATTTATTTATGACACAATGATGATGCAGTAATTATCTTATTAATGAAATATTGACATAATTGATGTAATAAATACCCAAATAAATTCAATATGAGACTTTTTAAGAATTACAATAATTTTATAGGTTACTATTACATGTTAATATTGATGTAATTAATTTTTTTCGAATTAATCATTCTGTTATGATTTTCACAAAAATCAATTACTAAATAGTGTCAAAATTGACATAAAATAGTTTTTAAAACAAATATTATATTATTAATTGTTATGTTACTACTAAAATTCTAAGGTTAAGCCAAATGACTTAGATAAGGTTATATATATTAATAATAAACAACTTGGGGTTCTTTTGTCTTGTTCTAGTATGTTTATTAACCTTATAGTATAAGAACACAAGAAGACACGGTAAAAGTAAAATTATTTAACTTAATATTAAATATAAATGATAAGGTTAAAATAGGAACCTAAACTTGTCTAAATTCTATTGGATGAGAGGATTTCGACCCATCCCCACCTTAGCTTCGAAATAAATCAATTTAGAGCTATTTAAAACCGAACATGACTTTATAATAAAATAATATTTTTAGTTATTCCAAAGGTGCCCCTATCATCCATTATAAAAGGGAACCTCCTCCCTCTCTTCCTCACACCACTTTGAGTCTTCATTCTCGGCCAAACCCTGCCAAATTCTATTCTCTACTTCCATAGACACATACTAGTGGTCCTGGTATACTTAAAAGACCAATATTAGTTCCCTAAGAGGAGGTTTCAAAGAGGCGTATCGAAGAAGAGGTAATTTCTGCTACTGATTCTTTCAAACTTCTTTCTTCTTCAACTTCTTCTTATTTAGTTGTTTAATTATAAAGTAATTACATCAGTATCACCAATATACCGATATGTTATTATAAATATGAAACAACCCCATTTCACCTTCTATCCATCCTACAGAAAACAAAATCATCGTGCGTGCGTACATACGGAATACCGTCTCCACGCAGTGGTGTAATCTGTTTTTCCACCAACACCTTACATGGATGGGTATTATGGTGTAAAGAATAACTATACATAGTTATTATAACATAATACTGATTATGATATATTGTATCATCCACTCCAATTCAATTCAATAAATATGGAAACGATATCATCGCTCATGCATACGTACAGACTACCGTCTCCACGACGCGATGAGATTCATTCTCCATGTTAACCATTTAAGAATGATTATAAAGTATATATAATCAATAATAATGAAATATATCACATTATTAAAGGTAATGGATTTATTTATATATATATATATGTATGTCATCTACTTAATTCCATTCAACTCAATAAGGAAATGAAAACAGCGTTCATGCGTATGTACGGCCTACCGTCTCCATGAACGGTGTATTTCGTTCCATTTATAGATCTATTCTATATATTTATATTCTGAATATATATTATATATAAATCATGTTTTATATTCTGGAATTAATTAATAATGATCTAAGTAATAATATTTATAATTACAAGTCAAACCACGGATGTCAAATGAAACGATTTTACCCAAAACACTCTTTAACATGGAATTTACAAAAGAATGGGAAATATAAAGTCATAAGTGAACCATATATGATATCATAACAATGAATATGATTCTGTAAAAAGTCAATGACATTATTTAAATCATTATAAAGGAGTTTCGGATACATACGAAGCATATCAGACATAAGGTAAGGGATAATTTTTCAAATCTCATTTTTATCCGAGACTGCATATTCGTAAGTATTTACTAGGGTTATTTCTATCATCCATGTCCATGTTTTATAAAAGTGTTTTCATGTATTTCTATAGTCCTTTTTACCCATTTTTGACTTTTACTACATGTTATGTAAGGAATCATTCTTTGGTTTACGTTACAATGTACTTTTTGACTTTTCTGGAAAAAGTATGAAAAGAATGTTTTTTTAACTTATACAGCCCGAACGGATTTTTACGGTTTTATAAAGCCTTATTTTCATCAAGCTTCCTCCAAAATATTTCATGACTATTTTTAAAAAAATATATTTCTTTTAAAATTTCATGACGTTTTGTGAAAAGAAATTGATTTTGAAGATGAAAGGATATTTTCCTCAAGAATTCATTTCATGTGTTTTATCAAAACCATTTTCCATCTAAGAAGAAATTATTTCATATGTCTATGTTTCAAGTGTAATTTCTCTATGATTTACATGGTTTCACTTTTCTTATTATGAAATTATATCCACTTCTTTTATATGGATTATGTGATGATGGGATAATGTTTATGAAACCTATTTTATTCGTTGGGTTATTATGAATGATGTATGTTTATTTTGTGGCACAAGTAAGAATGATTTAATTATGAGATGAGTGGGACCTATATCTCCCTCCAATGCATTGGGTAAAGATTTTTTATCTCATGAGATAGACATGGCTAGAATGGTAAGTTAATCTGGTTCAGTGTTACAGGACTGAAACGAGGAGTGAACTCGATTCAGAATGAGACTTTGTCCACTAAGATAGTCTGGGCAGCAATGCCTTGGCTACTATAGAAATCATTACATGTGCTTAATGGATGCCACAATTACATTCTTTATTCCTATGCTATGTTATCATGATTTATGTTCCATTATGATCTATGCCTTATGTATTTCCATGTTTTAAGTCATTGCTCAAGATTTTTATGTTTAAACATTATGTTCATGTTTTTAAGTTCAAATGTATATGTTGTGTTATATTATATCCATGCTTACCCTTACTGAGAATTTGAGCTCACCCTTTTTATGTTTTATCTTTCCCCAGGATTAAAAGAAATGTTTTAGTTAAGGAAACAAAAAGTGGAAGATCTTTATGGGAGATGTTGAAGATCTTTCACCACGATTAGAAGATTACGTTCCAAGTTTCCAAAGACACTAACCTATTACGGTCCTTGTGTGTCTGTTTTTGTAATGTATTAAGTATTTCTCAAAAGTAATTTAATATCTATGTACATCAAGCTTAGGGTCTCTACAGTTGGTATCAACGGAAAGTTTTAGTCAACCTTTGGAAACTAGGATGCGAAAATGTTAGTGAGATTCCTAGAGATATTTCTAAGGTATGTATAGGGATGTCCCTAAGGATAAGTATACGTATAGGATATAGTCCTAGAAATACGGTAACGATCATAGAATTTAACCTAAGATGTTAGATATTGAGGATAGTCCCCCTTTACTATGTTGTTTTCCCTAGCATGATTTTTTCCTCTCACACTATTCTTTTTGGGTTTTAGAAAATGGCTGGAAACAAGATGATTCACGATAATGGAGGATATGATGGGAAATGGAATGATATTCTTCATGAGAAACCAAATGAAATGGGATTTGGAAGTCCAAACATCGTTATTATGCCAAATCATAAATCTCATAATAGGATCAATAAACTCAAATTTGGTAAGTTTCCTGACTCAGCAAATAAGAGAAAGATGGAGTTTCATGATGATCATAGAGGAAAGAAAGTTCAATTTCCCCTATGTAAATAATGTGGGAAGAGGCATCAAGGAGAATGCTTAAAAGGAACTAGAAGATGCTTTGGGTGTGGAAAAGAAGGACATAAAGCCAGTAAGTACAAAGGAAAAGGTTCAGTTAACACCATGGATGAGGATAATGGTATTGCTAAGACATCAACAATGGTTAAATGTTTTAAATGTGGAATGTATGGGCATTATTCAAACCAATGACCTAAGGGAAAGTCTCATGAAGAGAATCAGTACGGTCGTATGGGGATTATTTATGTTGATGATGAGGAAGAGACTACAAATGATATGTGAGATGAAAGAATTGTTGAAGCTCGGTCAATTGTTTAAGAATGTAGTGGAATGATAGCATGTTTCTCAAGTGTAATGTTGTATAAGTAATCTCATGGTACTATGGAATAAAGAGACATATAAGGATTATTACACTGTTGTCTTTCCTTGAGTTTTGAAAGTGTATGATTAATGGTACCAGTATCCATGAAAGGTTATTCAGATATTTTTGGAATGTAGATTATATGCACATAATGAAGGGATAAGGAGAAAATGAAATATTTGACAGTATTCATGATCTCATGATTGATATAAGGACTAAGTGATATCATGGATTTTGGTATGTGGAAAGTGTTAACTTTTAACTACATTCATGTTTTTACTAAGGTGAAATGGGTATTCATTTTTCATGAGAATACATGATTAAGGCCTTCGAATGTTTGGAATGTGACCAACAAGACATATCTTATGATATATGGGGATCAACGATGGTATTAAATCTCTTGTAATCATTTTCACTATATTATGAGAGTGGACAGCAGTATTATGGATAAGCCTAAATATTGGAATGGATTATGTTGTACATAAGTTAGTATTATTTAAGGACAGATTTTTTTTCAATATTATTGATGGGATGTTATAGTAATATAGTTTTTGAAAAAGGACAACCTACAGGACGAGCGACCATCGCGTCGGACAAGGAAGTGGGAATCGAACCCACAACTGAAGTGTGATTGGCCTTTATCACCTACCACTGGCCTACAGGAAGTCCCCATTTAGTAGAAACTACTTTTATTATATTAAGTAGTATAATATATGAAGTATAAGTCCATTTTAGGAACCATATATGATTAATCTCACTATAGATCGACTTATGTATATTTAATAACTTTTGCTAACCTTTTTTTTGAGACGGATGGAATGACTTGTCATTCTATCACATGATCTGCTAACACATCACGAATGACAAATTCAACTTCATTTCTTTAAGGGATGAAGTGGAAATTGTTCAATTGACGAACAACAGTGAGATTGTACCAAAATCATGCAAATATTTCTTTTAATTCATCAACTTTAGGGAAATGATCTTGAAAACCAAAAATGATGTCCTAGTTCCCTTATATATGATGAATCAAATGGTACCCTAGATCATCACAAATTTATGGCTTTGTGATTGCTGGATTTTCCATAGCCATTTTCTCTACGACTCTCCATCAGAACACGATCATTAGATTTCTCTTCCATATCCATATTTTCGGCTATGTGGAAACCCAGTGATTAGTTTATTTGGGTAACCGTTACGTTTCAAAATTTTGTTTTTAAATATTGGTTTTGGTATTCCTTTTTATGATATGGGTTTCTATTAAAGAAACTTTAGAGTAGTAAACCATTTATAACCCCGACAAATTTCGAGGGCGAAATTCATTTTAAGGGGGGTAGAATGTAACACCCCGAGATTTTATAAAAAATATTCTTCTTAATTTCATTAATGTCTTATGTTGTACGCTACACCAAAAGGAGCTTTTACAACACGAATCCTTGACTTGCCTTGCATTACACGCAATCGCGACCTTCCTCGATAGTGTGTGTAGTACGCAATACCATGTTTCACTAAACAACGATATGCTATTAAAATATTATTAAAATTAGCCGATATGAATAGTAATAACCACTTTTTGAAATTTTGTAAATTTTATTTTTCAAAATGGACTTCATTTTTGGGTTCGGAATATCGAAATTAGCTTACGGTGAAATTTTGGTACTTTTCGAATAACTTTCATATTCAGATGAATAGTGAAAATTATGAAATTTTAATTAAAAACAACTTTTTTAATTGAAATAATTAATAGTGATAAATTATTATTATGAGTGGTTTTAAAGTATATTTATAATATATTTTTACAATTTAATACAATGTTGGTCATTGGATGTAATTTCAAATTTAAACCAGACATAAACAAGTGTCAAGATTTTGATAGTTATTATCTCATAAGAACACACTATTTGTTTTGACGACGGGAATTAATTTATAAATTAATTAATGCAACTTATATGTTTTGAATTTGGTAAAATAGACATCATTTGTGAGTTCATAATATCAAATATAGATTAGGCCTATTTTTTGGTATTTTTCTGGAAACTTTCATTTTTTGATGAATAGTGAAACCACTAAGTGGTAGTTTAAAAAATGAATTTTTCATAAAACATAATTTTACCGCTTCTGTGAGTGGAATTTCGAAAATATGAGAGACACGGTTG